>CM055280.1:7885528-8630528 GCA_029237695.1 Conchocele bisecta | reverse complement strand
TTCCACCAGTTCTAAAAATTACAAGTGCCCGCTATACAGATATAATCATTTAGTAATGTTTATTTTACTGATAGTGACGCGCGGTGGTATCAGGCTACTTTCATATGCAAATGAGGCGTGATATTTTTTAATTATTTATACTAATTAAATGTGTCACCTGAAATAATAATATTTTCGACAGATTATAAAGTATGATCATTGCACATCGAAAGATAAATACAGAGAATAAATAGTAATGTCCTTACCATATCGCCCCTGATATCAGTATGGACATTTACTTCTGATATAAAATGTGTAACAATGCCAATCAATACGTGGGTTAATGGTGAATGAGTGTTTATTTTGCCAGACAATGTATCTGACAGATGATGTCTCTGATATAAAGAACATTGTGTGCCTACTGAGTGGGCATGCACCTTTAACCCTTTCAACCCGAGATGACAGAAAGCCAACTTGTGCAAACACTGTAGATCCAGATCAGCCGGCTCGAAACGAGCCGTCTCATCAGGATCTGCAGCATTTGTCAATATTATTCAGCTCAAAAGAAAATCAACATGGAATAGTCCCAAAACTAGTATGAAAAAAGCCAATGTATGATATCCAAGGTTGAAAGGGTTAAACTGTGATCGCGTCCCGATATGGCCGTAGCTGTTGCTGGGACGTTAAACACCAGTCATTTCATTTCTAATGACTTGATAACTCGTTGGATTTACATTTATTGAGCATAGGCTGCATATGCAGCCTATGCTCAATAAATGTAAATCCATCAATCTGTCGGATGATGCTTCAAATTGTGGTCCCGTCCCTTTAAACACATTCACTCACTCACTTTAACACCTAGACCACAACTGTCAGAGTCACATCTGAAAGTGAAAGACATGTAGTATGGAAATACTATAGGAATGAATGGCCTTTTTGTGGAATTTATCGGGGTATAAACTTGGAAAAGTCGCGGGAATACTGGACGAAACAATAAAAAAATACAATTTTCGGAAAAAAAAAAAAAAAAATATATTTTTTTTTCTCGAAAATTGTAATTTTTTAAGGCCTCGTCCAGTATTCCCGCGACTTTTCCAAGTTTATATCCCCAATAAATTCCACAAAAAGGCCATTCATTCCTTATAATTCCAACATTTGAAATAAATTCATCAAGAAAATGTGTTTATTTTCCGTTTTCTTAAGAATTATTTTAACTGCGCCTCACGGTTATGGAAAGTAGTTCGGCATGGGAGTTTACTGGGATATAAATTTTGGACAGAGACTTGCTACGGGCCAATCAAATGTTAGGGAATTGTGTAAATATTTTTGTGCTGGAATTATGATGAAATAATTTTTATGCCTAAGGCGAGGTTTGAACCAACAACCTTCGGATTGAAAGTCAGGTGTTCTAACTCCTAGGCTACAAACCAATTCATTCCACCGATCTTGCTACCGAAAATCTACCCGGCGTTGTTTGACCTGTACGCCCTTCACTGTGAGAGGAACGACGATGTTTGCTAGTAGAGGGTACAGAAGTCCCTATATGAGACACGTCACGCGATTTTGTATCTAACAACTTTTGAGATATCTGAGGAATAATATTTACAAGATTTACGATATTTTTCATAAATGAAATCGAAAGATGACAAAATTTTAATAGGAAATGCGGAATACTATTCCGCATTTGCTATGAAAATTTCGTCATCTTTCGACATACAAAATATCACATTTTCTGTAAATATATTACATGAAAAATCGCACTCGTTCTTCGGTACAAAATCGTGTGGCATGTCTCTATATTACCTCAGGGATTCCGCTGGCGATCGCCACTTTCGCAATTGGCGATAAAAATAAACAATTGGGGATAAAAAATTACAATTTTCGAAAAAAATTGCCACTTCAAAAAAAAAATAATAACTTTTTTTTGAAGTGGCAATTTTTTTTTTTCCCAGCGGAATCCCTGTTACCTTAGCTGTTGCTAGGACATTAAACCTATTCACTCACTCTTAACACCTAGGCCACAAACCGTATATTCCAGAGAGGTAATGTCGGCCACGGGCCTGCTACAGCCGATCTTGCTACCGAAAATCTACCCGGCTCTGTTTGACCTGTACGCCCTCCACAGTGAGAGAGATGACGATGTTTACTGGGAGAGGGTACAGAAACTAAACAAACAGGGAGATATGTCGTTGATGGCGTATCTCGGCATTGACCAGTAGGTTTTATCATTTTTAGCTCGACTGTTGTCGACTGTTGTCACCCCGGCGTCAGCGTCGGCGTCACCGTCACGCCTTGGTTAAGGTTTTTAGTCAACCTTGTATATGGAATACTACTGGCCCTACACCCACCATACTTGGAGGACAACTTCATCTCCTAGTGATGTACATCAATAACCCCTGATCTATATTTGACCTTGACCTACATTTCCTCTTGAATTACTTACTTAATTCCCCTTGGTTAAGGTTTTTACTCAACCTTGGTTAAGGTTTTTAGTCAAGCTTGTACATGGAATACTATTGTGCATACAGACACCATACTTGGACAACCTTTTCTCATAGCGATGTACATCAATAACCCCTGATCTATATTTGACCTTGACCTAGATTTCCTCTTGAATTACTTACTTAATTCCCCTTGGTTAAGGTTTTTAGTCAACCTTGGTTAAGGTTTTTAGTCAAGCTTGTACATAAAATACTATTGTGCATACAGACACCATACTTGCACAACCTTTTCTCATAGGGATGTACATCAATCACCCCTGATCTATATTTGACCTTGACCTACATTTCCTCTTGAATTACTTAGTTAATTCCCCTTGGTTAAGGTTTTTAGTCAAGCTTGTACATGGAATACTATTGTGCATACAGACACCATACTTGGACAACCTTTTCTCATAGCGATGTACATCAATAACCCCTGATCTATATTTGACCTTGACCTACATTTCCTCTTGAATTACTTACTTAATTCCCCTTGGTTAAGGTTTTTAGTCAACCTTGGTTAAGGTTTTTAGTCAAGCTTGTATATGGAATACTATTGTGCATACAGACACCATACTTGCACAACCTTTTCTCATAGGGATGTACATCAATAACCCCTGATCTATATTTAACCTTGACCTACATTTCCTCTTGAATTACTTAGTTAATTCCCCTTGGTTAAGGTTTTTAGTCAAGCTTGTATATCGAATACTCCTGGCCCTACACCCACCATACTTGAACAACTTTATCTCCTACTCATATACATCAACAACCCCTGACCTATATTTGACCTTGACCTACATTTAACCTTGAATTACATAGTTAATTCCCCTTGGTTAAGGTTTTTAGTCAACCATGGTTAAGGTTTTTAGTCAAGCTTGTACATGGAATACTAGTGAGCATACAGACACCATACTTGGACAACCTTTTCTCATAGGGATGTACATCAATAACCCCTGATCTATATTTGACCTTGACCTACATTTCCTCTTGAATTACTTAGTTAATTCCCCTTGGTTAAGGTTTTTAGTCAAGCTTGTATATGGAACACTCCTGGCCCTACACCCACCATACTTGGACAACTGCATCTCCTAGTGATGTACATCAGCAACCCCTGACCTATATTTGACCTTGACCTACATTTAACCTTGAATTACATAGTTAATTCCCCTTGGTTAAGGTTTTTAGTCAACCTTGGTTAAGGTTTTTAGTCAAGCTTGTACATGGAATACTAGTGTGCATACAGACACCATACTTGGACAACCTTTTCTCATAGGGATGTACATCAATAACCCCTGATCTATATTTGACATTGACCTACATTTCCTCTTCAATTACTTAGTTAATTCCTCTTGTTTAAGGTTTTTAATATGGCTTGTATATGTAATATTCCTGGCCCTACACCCACCATACTTGGACAACTTAATCTCCTAGTGATGTACATCAACAACCACTGACCTATATTTGGCCTTGACCTACATTTAACTTTGAATTACTTAGTTAATTCCCCTTGGTTAAGGTTTTTAGTCAAGCTTGTACATGGAATACTATTGTGCATACTAACACCATACTTGGACAACCTTTTCTCATAGCGATGTACATTAATAACCCCTGATCTATATTTGACCTTGACCTACATTTCCTCTTGAATTACTTACTTAATTCTCCTTGGTTAAGGTTTTTAGTCAAGCTTGTAGATGCAATACTCCTGGCCTCACACCGACCATACTTGGACAACTTCATCTCCTAGTGATGTACATCAATAATCCCTGACCTATATCTGACATTGACCTACATTTAACCTTGAATTACTTACTTAATTTCCCTTCGTTAAGGTTTTTAGTCAACCTTGGTTAAGGTTTTTAGCTCGACTATTCAAAGAATAAGTAGAGCTTATGTTGTCACCCCGGCGTCGGCGTCGGCGTCACCGTCACACCTTGGTTAATGTTTGGAATACTACTGGCCCTACACCCACCATAAGTGGACAACTTCATCTCCTAGTGATGTACATCAATAACCCCTGATCTATATTTGACCTTGACCTACATTTCCTCTTCAATTACTTAGTTAATTCCCCTTGGTTAAGGTTTTTAATCAACCTTGGTTAAGGTTTTTGGTCAAGCTTGTATATGCAATACTACTGGCCCTACACCCACCATACATGGACAACTTCATCTCCTAGTGATGCACGTCAATAACCCCTGATCTATATTTGACCTTCACCTACATTTCCTCTTGAATTACTTAGTTAATTCCTCTTGGTTAAGGTTTTTACTCAAGCTTGTACATGGAACATTATTGTGCATACAGACACCATACTTGGACAACCTTTTCTCATAGGGATGTACATCAATAACCCCTGATCTATATTTGACCTTGGCCTACATTTCCACTTGAATTACTTACTTAATTCCCCTTGGTTATGGTTTTTAGTCAAGCTTGTATATGGAATACTACTGGCCCTACACCCACCATACTTGGACAACTTCATCTCCTAGTGATGTACATCAATAACCCCTGATCTATATTTGACCTTCACCTACATTTCCTCTTCAATTACTTACTTAATTCCCCTTGGTTAAGGTTTTTAGTCAAGCTTGGTTAAGGTTTTTAGTCAAGCTGGTACATGGAATACTATTGTGCATACAGACACCATACTTGGACAACCTTTTCTCATAGGGATGTACATCAATAACCCCTGATCTATATTTGACCTTGACCTACATTTCCTCTTCAATTACTTAGTTAATTTCCCCTTGGTTATGTTTTTTAGTCAAGCTTGTATATGGAATACTACTGGCCCTACACCCACCATACTTGGACAACTTCATCTCCTAGTGATGTGCATCAATAACCCCTGACCTATATTTGACCTTCACCTACATTTCCTCTTGAATTACTTACTTAATTCCCCTTGGTTAAGGTTTTTAGTCAACCTTGGTTAAGGTTTTTAATCAAGCTTGTACATGGAATACTATTTTTGCATCCAGACACCATACTTGGATAACTTTTTCTCATAGGGATGTACATCAATAACCCCTGACCTTTATTTTACCTTCACCTACATTTAACCTTGAATTACTTGGTTAATGTTTATAGTCAAGCTTGTATATGGAATACTCCTGGGCCTACATCAACCATACTTGGACAACTTCATCTCCTAGTGATGTACATCAATAATCCCTGACCTATATTTGACTTTGACCTACTTTTATCCTTGGATTACTTAGTTATTTCCCCTTGGTTACGGTTTTTAGTCAAGCTTGTATATGGAATACTCCTGGGCCTACAGAAACCATACTTGGAACACTTCATCTCCTAGTGATGTACATCAATAACCCCTGACCTATATCTGACATTTACCTACATTTAACCTTGAATTACTTACTTAATTTCCCTTGGTTAAGGTTTTTAGTCAACCTTGGTTAAGGTTTTTATGCAGGCCGCAGCCACCTTCTTTGTCAAGCTATGTGTACATCGGCAACCCTCGTAGTCGAGCTATGCTGTTCTCCTACAGCTCTTGTTATTAACTTGTCGATGGTTTTGGGTGATTATTATTAACTCAAACGTAGAACAGATAGGAGAAATGTCGCTCACGCCTTAATTAGGCATTGACCAGTATGTTTTATTACCGTAATACTTCTACATATTTGGACACCATTTGTTGTCGAGCCAGCTTGCGGAAAGCGAGACATAGTGATCACAATGACGTCCGGGTGTCCGTGCGTCCGTCCGTGTGTCCATCCATGCGTTGTCCATCCGTCCGTCCGAAATATGCGTTAAAGTTTTTAAAAAATAACATCAAATGCCTCGGCGAGCTCGACATGCGGGCCGCGGCCATCTAGTTAAATAGGGGTTTGAACGTTGAACAGATAGGAGACCTGTCGCTCATGGCTTAATTAGGCATTGATCCATATGTCTGGATGTTTCATGAATTGTGAACATGGATCTGGACGAGTGCTAATTTGAAGGAATAATGCATCATTAACATTAAATAATGCATCATTAACATTAAATAATGCATCAACTTAATAATGCATCAAATTAACATAATAAACATGCATTCATTAACATAATAAAACTCATTAACATTAAATAATTACACTTAAACATTATAATGCAGCATTCATTAAAATAATGCATATTAACATTAAATAATGCATCATTAACATTAAATGCTCATTAACATTAAATAATGCATATTAACATTAAATAATGATCATTCATTAATAATGCATCATACATAAATAATCAGCATTAACATTAATAATATATCATTAACATTAAATAATGCAGCTTAACATTAAACTAATGCAGCATTATTAACATTAATAATGCAGCATCATTAACATTAAATAATGCAATTAATTAACATTAAATAATACAGCATTAACATTAAATAATGCTCATAACATTAACATAAAATAATGCATCATTAACATTAAATAATGCATGCATTAACATTAAATATGCAGCTTAACTAAACATTATTAATGCATTCATTACACATTAATTAAATAATGCAGCATTAACATTAAATAATGCATCATTAACATTAAATAATGCATCATTAACATTAAATAATGCATCATTAACATTAAATAATGCAGCATTAACATTAAATAATGCATCATTAACATTAAATAATACGTCATTAACATTAAATAATACATCATTAACATTAAATAATGCATCATTAACATTAAATAATGCATCATTAACATTAAATAATGCATCATTAACATTAAATAATGCATCATTAACATTAAATTAATCAGCATTAAACATAAATAATGCAGCATTAACATTAAATAATGCATCATTAACATTAAATAATGCAGCATTAACATTAAATAATGCAGCATTAACATTAAATAATGCATCATTAACATTAAATAATGCATCATTAACATTAAATAATGCATCATTAACATTAAATAATACAGCATTAACATTAAATAATGCAGCATTAACATTAAATAATGCAGCATTAACATAAATATAATCATGAACATTCATTAACATTAAATAATGCATCATTAAATAATCATTAAATAATAAAAATGCAATCATTAACATTAATAATGCATCATTAACATATTAAATGCATATTAATTAAATAATGCATCATTAACATCATTAAATAATGCAGCATTAACATTAAATAATGCAGCATTAACATTAAAATATATAGGATTGGATTAGTTGAATTTCAGTCTGGATGAGTGGAAAATGAAGAATTCATCGAGTCTTGTACTAGTGTCTTTTAATAATTAACCTTTACATCATAAGATACAATTTAACAAATGATAATATTTGTGTTACACATTCGTTGAGTTAAGCCTACTGTCTGTTCCACGTTTTGCTGCCAACAAACTTTTGACTATTAAGCACATTAAATCTAAAAAATATTTAAAAGTAAGTAATTTTTTATCAATAACAAAAAAGTCACCCACCCCAAAAAATTTATTTGATGAAATTTCATCAAATATTGATTTTATTGCGATAAAACAATTTTCCTATGGGAATTTAACATGGGGGCTAAAAATAGATTGTTTAAAAATATTTTTTTTATTCGTGGACCGATTTTCAAAATCTGACTTTTGTTTTCTTAGTTACATCATTTTCAAGTTATCTCGCCAGGTTTCGGAGTCAATTTTCAAATGTTTTCGTTTGTTGATCATCCAGGATCAAAAAACAAAAAGTTTTGGAAATTGACTCCCCATGTTAAATTCCCATAGGAAAATCGTTTTTTCGCAATAAAATCTATATTTGATGGAATTTCATCAAATAATTTTTTTTGGAGAGGGTGACTTTTTTGTTATTGATGAAAAAGCACTTACTTTTAAATATTTTTTAGATTTAACGTGTTTAATGTCCAAATGTTCGTCGGCAGCAAAACGTGGAACATACAGTAATCATTCACACACTCGTGACATGAGATTTTCTTGTCCCTAAATGATACCCATCTGTGTTTGTGTGCTGGTAAACATTCCATTCCATTCCAGAAATATTCACCCAACTATTCAAAGGTTGTATGACATGAAGTACGAAAACTTGCTCATTTCTGATCATACGTTTCAGACGTTTTTGGTGCATTGAGGAAGAAATATTCAAAGCTGAACGCAAGGTATGTGAAATATGTTCATGCATATGTGGTTGCGACCAGTGTAGATCCAGATCAGCCAGTGCGTCCGCAGTCTGATCAGGAGCTGCACTGTTCGCCATTTCATCAATGTCGTGCTTCCAACAAGCAATATAGATCGTTAGCAGGCTACAGGAACGCGTTGGTTGATCAGGAGCTACTTTGGTGACAAATCCCATGACCCCGATTTGTCCAGCCTGATAGCAGTCTCCAAAGGGCCTGTACTTCCTACAGGTATGTGTTGATGTGTACATAAACTCTGTATTCTAGCATTATACCATTTTAAACATGGAATCTGGGCAGAATCCTCTCTTTTATAAATGGATGGATCAATCAATCAAAATCAATCAATCAAAATCAACCAATCAAAATCAATCAATCAATCAAAATCAATCAATCAATCAATAAATTAATCAACCAATCAATCAAAATCAATAAATTAATCAACCAATCAAAATCAATCAATCAATATATAATCAATCAATGTTGTCCATTTTAGCGATTGTCAACGCTGAAAGACCACTGTTACTGCAAATCTGTGGAAGTGCTTCAGCAAATCAGGTACGATAATATCAGAACATCCGTTCATGGTCACACAAACAGCACAGTTAATCCTCTGCCCTTCAACTTCTGTCTGTCCATCTGTCTTTAACAATAAAATGAAATGAAAATGTCAAACACTTAAAAATTATGGATGCTTCTATATGTTTGTTAGCATTTATTTTGGATAAAGCTTCTTTTTCTTGACCAATAGCCGATTTCATCAAAATTGCAAAGTATACTTATCTAGCAAAGTATACTTTGAGGTAGTAATTATTTATTTTTTCCAAAATGCAGTATTTCATATAGAACTAACCACTGCATATATTTGATGAATTAAAGTACGCAGAATTATTATACTGAATTTATTACATTATCACAGCCAAAATGGCTGTGATAATGTAATAAATTCAGTATAATAAAAATTAATAAATTTATCCTAAAATTGAAAATTTCTCCCTCAAAGTATACTTTGCTAGATAAGTATACTTTGCAATGTTGGTGAAATAGGCTACTGATATCGATAACATTTCATATTTAGGATTTGTATCACGCCATGGAAGAAATATACTTTAACTTGAGGTCGTATGGCCAAAGCACAAGGTCGTAAAGTTTACCATAAGATGTGTGGACTACATACAGCCTGTTTGTTTAGAATAGTACATTCTGTGTGATATATTTTGTTTCAACCAAATTTGACATGTGACATCATAACAGTAGAGGTATTTCGAGGCCGTGAATATTTAATTTATTCGTTTCAGCACGGAGTTCTGTCCCCAGACCAAGCTGGAGGTGATTCAGAATACGTTTCTCTCCATAACACAGGTAACTTATTAACCCTTTTCACGCTGAAGATGCACAATTTTTCTCAGAATTTATTTTAATAATTTTCTTCTTTCTGCACAGAAGTATATGTTGTTACCACTCATATGAACCGTCTCGCCGAGACAGTTCATATGAGTGGTAACAACGTATACTTTCATTGAGAAATGAAGAAAATAGAAAAATAAATATTTTTAGTAACTCATTAACCCTTAGACAGCTACACACAACAATTGCCGTCTGCTATTGCTTTTATATCTTCCCTTATTTCTCAATAAAAACATGGTTTGACAGCACTTCATTGGAAATGATTCTGAAGTGCTGTCAAAGCATGTTTTTGATGATAAAAATGGAAAATAGAAAATAAACAGCAGACGACAAAAAATTAAGATAGCGGTGTAAGGGTTAGCATTTTTCATGCTGATGATCCACAGTTTTGCTCGCAGAAAATTTTAAATCATTTTCTTATTTCTGCACAGAAGTATATGTTGTTATCACTCATATGAACCGTCTCGCCGAGACTTATATCATCGGCTTATAGTTAAGGGTGGGAATTGCGAACATCTTCCATACTCGGAACTAAGTATTTGGATACAATTTGCTTTATAGGGTTTTGTCAAACAAATAGTTTCAGAATATTTATAGAGTTATTGTTTAAATAGTTTTAAAGGCAAAATATTGAAGATGAAACAATTTGTTTTGAAACCTCGATTTTACAGGAGTTTCCCAAAACAAAAGGTATTAAAATATTTAGGGATATTACGGCAATTTGCAGGCAATCTATTGAAGAAGTATATATGTTTTAACAGGCATGATAATTTTCCTTGTTTTGGCTGATTTCAGACTTTTTTTCATGATGTAATATTTCCAAATGTTTCCCATTTTGCCTGATCTGCTCAAATATTATACATTTGCAAGGGGGTAGGGGGCATCAGCCTTAGTTTAAGATGATTTCAGACTTTTTTGTTGAAGGTGGCTCTTATCCCTGTGTTTAGACCAATTTGTATTTGGATACAATTGTTATGGAAAATATGCTACAACGACGAGCACCTCTGTAGCCAATTTCATCAACATTGCAAAGTATACTTTACTAGCAAAGTATACTTTGAGGGAGTAATCATTTATTTTTCCTGAAATGCATTATTTCATATAGAACTAACAAATGCATATATTTCATGATTAAAAGTATGCAGAATTATTATACTGAATTTATTACATTATCACATTAAATGGCTGTGATAATGTAATAAATTCAGTATAATAAAAATTAATAAATTTAAAAAAAAATTGTGTGTATGGACGACCTATTTATTTATCGCTAATTTAGTGGGTCGTCTGGCTATCGCAGCATAGCTCCTGATCAAATAACACACTCCTGTAGCTTAGCCTGATAATGATTTATATTGCTTGTTAGAAGCATGACCCGTGTTTCATTGATGAATTGGCGAACAGTGCAGATCCTGATCAGACTGTGCGGATGCACAGGCTGATCTGGATCTACACTGGTCGCAAAACCACTAAGCCTCATGTGGGTGTTGGTCGGGCGAATGAGACGGCGTAATTTAACGGTAGGGGTTCCTCCTTATAGGAATCACGATTTGCCTGGTTTGGCCCTCAGGTACGTTTTTATCTTTGGCTCTTTTTTCTACCTGGGAATTGAATTTGCCCATTATAAAAGTAGTAAGATTATTACTGATCCTACTGCTTGTGGGAGGGGGTCCAAGTGATTCTGGTGTGGCGAGGACCTGGCATCAGATCAGGATTATTCTGATTTCAGGGCTGAATATATAGTTTTTTTTATTGTATATATTCAGTTCTGATTTTGGGATTTTCCCCCCATTTGTACATGTACTTAAACATGTACATGTACTTGTACAGGTAATATATGGGATTTAGTGCTAAACCAATTGACCCGGCCTTAAATGACCTTAGCTGTTGTTAGGCCGTTAAACCCCAACAAACAAAATTATCCCTAATTTACACGGAGTATTTGTGTTGCATGGAATGGCTGTATTTTGCAGGCGGTACAGGAGAGCTACAACGACGACCACCTCTGGTGTATGGACGACCTGTTCCCGATATTCCAGTTTGTGGTGGTGCGTGCGAGGATCCGCCACCTCGGGGCCGAGATTCGCTTCATTGAGGAACTCATGGAGAGTCATCTAGAGTACGGGGAACTGGGGATCATGTTTACCACTCTCAAGGTTTGTCGTTTTTGTAGTTTGTAATTTTGTCGTCTGCTGCTTATGTTCTATTTTCCATTTTTCTAATCAAAAACATGGTTTGACAGCAATTTAGGGATAATTAACCCTAAAATTTGCGTCTGCCGTTGTTTCAGATTTTTTTGTTTTTTTTCAATGAAAACATGGTTTGACAGCAATTTAGAATCATTTCCATTGGAAATGATTCTAAATTGCTGTCAAACCATGTTTTCATTGAAAAAAAACAACAAAATCTGAAACAACGGCAGACGCAAATTTTAGGTTTAATTATCCCTAATTACTTACATGGTACATAGAACTTAGTGTTGAGATTCACTTCATTGAGGAACTCCTGGAGAGTCATTTAGAGTACGGGGAACTGGGGATCATGTTTACCACACTCAAGGTGATTAATTTTCCAATAGGTTTAGATTTTGTCGTCTGCTGCTTATTTTTCTATTTTCTCATCAAAAACATGGTTTGACAGCAATTTAGAATCATTTCCATTGGAAATTATTCTAAAGTGCTGTCAAACCATGTTTTCATTGAGAAAAATAATCTTAAACAATGGCAGACGACACGATTAATTATCCATAATATGTGAAATTTTGCACCGAGATCCACTTCATAGACAAACTCATGTTTACAAACTCATGTAAACATGGGATCATGTTTACCACACTCCAGGTTTGCAGTTTTAGCTGGTGAATTGACCCCTCGCCGATAGGCAAGGATGGATATAGCAAACGTCTGTATATTAGTTAGCAAGCTTGCTATATATTGTCAAAATATTGCCAAATGTAGCCAAATATTGTCAAAATGTAACCAAATAGTCTTAAAATCATTTTGTGACGATTGGATTGGTTGCAAAATGAATGTATCAAAATCCTTTCCCGTTACTTAGTGGTGAAAGGGCTAAGATCGGCCTGTATTTACAATGACATGATATTTGAGTTATTTCCCTTGGTTTACAATTTATATTGTGCATCTGTGCAGATGTTCAAAGAAAATGTACAGAGGAGACAAATTTATTATATACCTACCCATGAAATACATAGTTATACAATGTAAATGAAGTCATATGTTGTCATCGATGAAATAAACAACTTCCGGTGAAACTACGACTACTTCCGCTATCTATATTCATAACGCACGTCTGCAGTGCCAGACTGCAAATAGGCTGCAAATACACATTCATTACCGTATACAGTCTAACAAACTGCTAATTTCCATGGAGTGGTATACTGTATAATAAATAGAGAATATTCATATTTTTGCAACGAATGTGACATATGTTCATCGAGTGGTGTGAAATGTCCATATTTCACGAGTGCCGTTGAATATGACATATATGTTCATCGAGTGGAGTGAAATGTCCATATTTCACGAGTGCCTAACTCGTGAAATATGGACATTTCACGCCACTCAATGAACATATATATCATATTTGTTGCAAAAATATGAATATCCTCTATTTATCAAAGCTGCCGAGCCTACGCTTGTTTGCTTGTTTTATAATCAATCAATCAGTGAACCAATCAATCATTAATCAATCATCAATCATCAATCAATCAATCAATCAATCAAAAAATCAATCATCAATCAATCAACAAATCATCAATCAATCACTTATCAATCAATAAATTGATACATCATCAATCAATCATCAATCAATCAATAAATCAATACAAAAAAATCATCAATCAATCAATCAATCAATAATAATAATAAAAATCATCAATCAATCAAGCATCAATCAAGCAGCAATCAAACATCAATCAATCAATCAATCAATCAATTGATCAATCAATCAATCAATCAATTAATTAATTAATCAACCAGTCATGTTTCTATTACAGGCGTGTTACTACCAGATACAGTTTGAGAAGATACCAATCCACTGATATCGAGACGAGTTCGATATCAACCTATTTGGTCATACTGTGTCGAATATCAAAGTATTTGTGTTCATACTGTGTTGAAGATTGGATGATACTCCTTCACTGATGGCATTACTGATGATACACCTGTGATATAGCATAGACGATATCGTGCCACTAATATCAATATCTCCGTGGCAATAAAGTGTGTGTAGACTCTGGGAAAGTCCCAATCCACTAATGTCAAGTCAAGGTGGTCAATATTACGCCACTGATATCAAACTATTTAATCATACTGTGTTAAAGATTTATAGGATATCCCTTCACGGATGGCAAAAGTGATGATATCATACACGTGTGATATCGCATAGACAATATCGTGCCACTGATATCAATATACTTGATCATACTGTGTTGAAAATTGGGTTATATCACTTCACTCATAACAAAATGATGATCGCATAGACGATATCGTGCCACTGATATCAAGACGGGGTCGATATCAGACTATTGACTATTTGACCATACTTTTGTGGAAGATTAGATCATAACGCTCCACTGATGGCATTGATGTGATATCGCAGAGATGATATCCAGGGATTCCGCTTATTGGTTATTCCTTCTTTTTTTTTTTTTTTTTTTTTTTTCTTTTTTTTTTTATTATATTTTTTTTTGATGGGGATGTCGATTTTTTATTTCCCCAGCGGAATCCCTGGATATCAATATATGCATGGCTATGTAACTGTAGAATATGGGAAAGTCCACCGATGGCAAAAGTGAGGATATCATACACTTTTGATATCGCATAGATGATATCGTGCCATTGATATCAATATATTGGATCATACTGTGTTGAAAATTGGGTGATATCCCTTCACTCATGACAAAAGTGATGATATCATACACCTGTGATATCGCATAGACGATATCGTGCCATTGATAACAATATATTGGATCATACTGTGTTGAAGATTCGATGATATCCCTTCATTCATGACAAAAGCGATGATATCATACACCTGCAATATCACATATATGATATTGTGACACTGATATCGAGACAAGGTCGATATCAGACTATTTGGTCATGTTGTGTTTAAGATTAGATGGTATCCTTCCACTGATAGTATTGGTGGTGATACACCTCTGATAGTATTGGTGGTGATACACCTCTGATAGTATTGGTGGTGATACACCTCTGATAGTATTGGTGGTGATACACCTCTGATAGTATTGGTGGTGATACACCTCTGATAGTATTGGTGGTGATACACCTCTGATAGTATTGGTGGTGATACACCTCTGATATCGCTATCTGGCTGTGACTAGAGAAATGAGGCTTATGTGTGCGACCAGTGTAGATCCAGATCAACCTGTGCATCTGCACAGTTTGATCAGGATATGCACTGTTCGCCATTCCATCAATGAAGCACACATCATGCTTCTAACAAGTAATATTGTTTGTTATCAGGCTACAGGAGTGAGCCATTTGATCATGGGCTACATTTGTCACAAATCCCATAAGCCCCATTACTCCAGTCACAGCCACATATAAGTGTGTGTATAACAGAACTCCAGATAAGCTGCGTATTTGCGTAAATACCCAATTAAAATGGCCAAAAACCAAATTGAAATCAGAAGTAGTGAGTATCAAAAAGTAATGAGAACATTTGTGGTACCTTTATCATGCTGCAGAAAACAATGAACAGACCACAAATATAGCATATTTTTCTTATTTTCCATGAAAACATCTTGGTATTTCATTAGAATTTTCTCCATTCTAATGAAATGCCAAGATATGTTTTCATTTTGAAACAAACTAGTCAATAATTGCTGTCTGTTGATGTGTGAACAGTAGTGTGATTTTATTTTACCCAATTAAAATTTTGAAATAACATATTGCTTCAGAAATGATGGAGTGAAAATACTCAATTACTAATTCCTTATCTGGAGCCCTGATTCTGTGTTGAAGTATAGAGGATCTGGAGGTTGTGTGTTCAAACCTCACCTTAGGCATCAAAAACACTTTCATAGTATTTCCATCCTCCTGGTCTGTCGGATGAGACTAAACTGTGGTCCCGTCTCTATATGACCATAGCTGTTGGTGGGACGTTAAACCCATTCACTTTCACTATCTCTCATGTGCAATAGTGCTAAGTATATGTTGTTACCACTCATTTGAACCGTCTCGGCGAATGGAAATAAGAAAAATAGACGTTAAATCCATTCTGTCACTATTCCATCCCGCTGGTCTGTCGGATGAGACTAAACTGTGGTCCTGTCTCTATATGACCATAGCTGTTGATGGGACGTTAAACCCATTCACTGTCACTATTCCATCCCGCTGGTCTGTCGGATGAGACTAAACTGTGGTCCTGTCTCTATATGACCATAGCTGTTGGTGGGACGTTAAACCCATTCACTGTCACTATTCCATCCCGCTGGTCTGTCGGATGAGACTAAACTGTGGTCCCGTCTCTATATGACCATAGCTGTTGGTGGGACGTTAAACCCATTCACTGTCACTATTCCATCCCGCTGGTCTGTCGGATGAGACTAAACTGTGGTCCCGTCTCTATATGACCATAGCTGTTGGTGGGACGTTAAACCTATTCACTGTCACTATTCCATCCCGCTGGTCTGTCGGATGAGACTAAACTGTGGTCCTGTCTCTATATGACCATAGCTGTTGGTGGGACGTTAAACCTATTCACTGTCACTATTCCATCCCGCTGGTCTGTCGGATGAGACTAAACTGTGGTCCCGTCTCTATATGACCATAGCTGTTGGTGGGACGTTAAACCCATTCACTGTCACTATTCCATCCCGCTGTCTGTCGGATGAGACTAAACTGTGGTCCCCGTCTCTATATGACCATAGCTGTTGGTGGGACGTTAAAACCCTTATCACTATCACTATTCCATCCGCTGGTCTGTCGGATGAGACTAAACTGTGGTCCCGTCTCTATATGACCATAGCTGTTGGTGGGACGTTAAACCCATTCACTGTCACTATTCCATCCCGCGGTCTGTCGGATGAGACTAAACTGTGGTCCTGTCTCTATATGACCATAGCTGTTGGTGGGACGTTAAACCCATTCACTGTCACTATTCCATCCCGCTGGTCTGTCGGATGAGACTAAACTGTGGTCCCGTCTCTATATGACCATAGCTGTTGGTGGGACGTTAAACCCATTCACTGTCACTATTCCATCCCGCTGGTCTGTCGGATGAGACTAAACTGTGGTCCCGTCTCTATATGACCATAGCTGTTGGTGGGACGTTAAACCCATTCACTGTCACTATTCCATCCCGCTGGTCTGTCGGATGAGACTAAACTGTGGTCCCGTCTCTATATGACCATAGCTGCTTGGTTGGTCGGACGTTAAACCCATTCACTGTCACTATTCCATCCCGCTGGTCTGTCGGATGAGACTAAACTGTGGTCCCGTCTCTATATGACCATAGCTGTTGGTGGGACGTTAAACCCATTCACTGTCACTATTCCATCCCGCTGGTCTGTCGGATGAGACTAAACTGTGGTCCCGTCTCTATATGACATAGCTGTTGGTGGGACGTTAAACCCATTCACTGTCACTATTCCATCCCGCTGGTCTGTCGGATGAGATAAACTGTGGTCCCGTCTCTATATGACCATAGCTGTTGGTGGGACGTTAAACCCATTCACTGTCACTATTCCATCCCGCTGGTCTGTCGGATGAGACTAAACTGTGGTCCCGTCTCTATATGACCATAGCTGTTGGTGGGACGTTAAACCCATTCACTGTCACTATTCCATCCCGCTGGTCTGTCGGATGAGACTAAACTGTGGTCCCGTCTCTATATGACCATAGCTGTTGGTCAGACGTTAAACCCATTCACTGTCACTATTCCATCCCGCTGGTCTGTCGGATGAGACTAAACTGTGGTCCCGTCTCTATATGACCATAGCTGTTGGTGGGACGTTAAACCCATTCACTGTCACTATTCCATCCCGCTGGTCTGTCGGATGAGACTAAACTGTGGTCCTGTCTCTATATGACCATAGCTGTTGGTGGGACGTTAAACCCATTCACTGTCACTATTCCATCCCGCTGGTCTGTCGGATGAGACTAAACTGTGGTCCCGTCTCTATAGACCATAGCTGTTGGTGGGACGTTAAACCCATTCACTGTCACTATTCCATCCCGCTGGTCTGTCGGATGAGACTAAACTGTGGTCCTGTCTCTATATGACCATAGCTGTTGGTGGGACGTTAAACCATTCACTGTCACTATTCCATCCCGCTGGTCTGTCGGATGAGACTAAACTGTGGTCCCGTCTATATGACCATAGCTGTTGGTGGGACGTTAAACCATTCACTGTCACTATTCCATCCCGCTGGTCTGTCGGATGAGACTAAACTGTGGTCCCGTCTCTATATGACCATAGCTGTTGGTCGGACGTTAAACCCATTCACTGTCACTATTCCATCCCGCTGGTCTGTCGGATGAGACTAAATTGTGGTCCCGTCTCTATATGACCATAGCTGTTGGTGGGACGTTAAACCCACTCACTGTCACTATTCCATCCCGCTGGTCTGTCGGATGAGACTAAACTGTGGTCCCGTCTCTATATGACCATAGCTGTTGGTGGGACGTTAAACACATTCACTGTCACTATTCCATCCCGCTGGTCTGTCGGATGAGACTAAACTGTGGTCCTGTCTCTATGACCATAGCTGTTGGTGGACGTTAAACCCATTCACTTTCACTATTCCATCCCGCTGGTCTGTCGGATGAGACTAAACTGTGGTCCCGTCTCTATATGACCATAGCTGTTGGTGGGACGTTAAACCCATTCACTGTCACTATTCCATCCCGCTGGTCTGTCGGATGAGACTAAACTGTGGTTCCGTCTCTATATGACCATAGCTGTTGGTGGGACGTTAAACCCATTCACTTTCACTATTCCATCCCGCTGGTCTGTCGGATGAGACTAAACTGTGGTCCGTCTCTATATGACCATAGCTGTTGGTGGGACGTTAAACCCATTCACTGTCACTATTCCATCCCGCTGGTCTGTCGGATGAGACTAAACTGTGGTCCCGTCTCTATATGACCATAGCTGTTGGTCGGACGTTAAACCCATTCACTTTCACTTTTCTTGTCAATCTTCCAATATATGTGTATATATGGCATGTGTATATTCAAATGAAATAAACTACGGTGGAATCTAAGGAATGCTACGTTCATTGTATTGTATATTTTGATAGCATTCAGTGTGTGTGGAATTTAACTCTTTGCATGCTGGGAAACTTGTGGGCTATAAATAGTTCAAAACTAGCGGACAAAAACTCATCATATTTCCTTGTATTTCTCACCTTAAATATCATGAATATGTCTTGGAATTTCATTAGAATTGAGTCCTCAGGACTCAATTCTAATGAAATTTCAAGACATATTTACAGAGAGAAATAAAACATATACATGTACTCCTAATTCGTTTGGCGGATATTTTTGCCGCTAGCATGCAAAGAGTTAATAAATGAAATCAATGAAATCAATGAAATCAATGAAATGTGACTCAATGAAAGATACATTGACTTCCATATATTTATCTATGTTAGATAATAGAACGTGTCAATATTGTCTTATGCAATGTATAATTATTGCTGTTTACTGTACAAGTATGTTGTGTACTCTGTATGGATCTGACAAAGCCAGATTTATTATCGTTATGCCCAGTGAAGTCCAACCCCCACTGATCCCAAGGTGAAGGTCACATACTTGGTCTCTTTACAGAACTTAACATCAGAGAAATATGTTATAACTTCCATTTCCTTCATCGAAAATCGAATATTATTCATTATATTCCTCTAAGGATTTACTATCGTGCTATGACAAATCCATGACTGTGCTGCCCCATTTAAGCCCAGGGTCAAGGTGACAGGCCCACAGACTACAAATCTACACATTTAGGGGCACCAAAGCATGTTTTCATTAAGAAATAAGACAAATATTGAAAATCAGCAGACGACAAATTTGGTTCCCTCTTTTTAATGGTTAAAGACTAGGTTGTTTCGGATTTTCATTGGTTTAAATTGAAATACCCTTTCTTTCTTTATATACTGCTATACCGCCTCGTGGGGATTTTTAGCAGGCTGCGTGTCCGGAGCAAGTAACCCTAACTTTGGTTTTGTCAGATCATGTTTTGCCAATTTGTGTTTTGTCAGATCGGCGCTCAAATATAAACTGCTTTATATTCTCTACAAATATGCCATGTACAAATATCAAGGTGCATGATCACGTGGTTACAACAACAACAACAACAACGTCTCCCACTCCAAAGTAAGTATTATTTGATATTTTCCTTAATATGCAACGGATTTCGATGAAATATGGTTCAGCAAACGCGTCTTCATGAACTGCATTTGGTGATCCAGGGTGTTCAGCACAGACTTATGTCGTTTATGCAAAACGACAGAAGTTTGGGCGAAAATACAGAGACCACCAAATGCAGCTTAACAAGACGCATTTGATGCGCCATATTTCATCAAAATCCGTTATGTAATAAGGACACTATAAAAGAATACATACTTTGAATCAGATGGATTCTGGAAGTTTCAGTACTTGTTGTTGTTGTTAGTACCACGTGATCATACTCCTTGAATATACAACACAAGTATGCCACACAAAGTGCTAGTATATCGTACAAATAAGGGGCGTCGGACGCATCGTCAGATTGGTCCGGCTAAGTTATTGGACCTCCACTCAACCACTCAGAGTGTATATTGTTACCACTCAGTTGAACCGTCTCCTTGAGACGGTTCAACTGAGTGGTAACAACATAAATTTATCAACGATAATAATAATTACATTTATTACGTTGTTTTTTTTATATAATATGTATATGAATTCTAAATATTTCAATAAAAAATCATTCTTTTGTCAAAGTTATTGGTTCGGATGTCGCCTGACCTGCTGGGCCTGTTCCGGCGCCCCTCCAAATATGCCATATGGATATGCCATTAGGCCATGAGAAATTAATTAATAGTAGATTGTCATCCCAGTTTTGGAATACAAACTTATTTCAGGTGTAGATGGAGATAGGAATCTGTCAATTAATCTTCTCTGGCTGTGTATATTTATTTTTATATTCGGTACAATACTTACGTCTGTGAATGGTTGAAATCGGGCTGTCACAGCATAGCTCCTGATCAATTAGCACACTCCTGTAACCTTATAACGAGCTATATTGCTTGTGAAAAGCATGACCCGTGTTTCATTGATGAATTGGCGAACAGTGCAGATCCTGATGAGACTGTGCGGATGCACAGGCTGATCTGGATCTACACTGGTCGCAAAACCACTAAGCCTCATTTCGGGAGTCACGGCCACATTTATGTTGAATACTCTGCTTTGCTCATCTATATTATTTTTGTTAATTTTCATATAGGGGAGATAACTCATTTATGGCATAAATCATGTGATATAGTTTCTTTACAAATACCAGAATAAACTGTATCTTTTTTTTTTTTTTTCGGTCAACTGTGACCCTGTTTTATAAAGCCATGATTGTCATAGCAACATATTGTTTATAATATATTCTGGTACAAGTGGTGGGTGACAGGTGGGAGTATGAGTTGGGTAATTAAATGATCGGGGTTCATCCTAGCCAGAATCCCGACCGGAGACCTGTAGCCTATTTCACCAACATTGCAAAGTATACTTATCTAGCAAAGTATACTTTGAGGGAGTAATCATTTATTTTTCCTGAAATGCATTATTTCATATAGAACTAACGACAGCATATATTTGATGATTAAAACTATGCAGAATTATTATACTGAATTTATTACATTATCACAGCCAAAATGGCTGTGATAATGTAATAAATTCAGTATAATAAAAATTAATAAATTTCTTCTAAAATTGAAAATTTCTCCCTCAAAGTATACTTTGCTAGAAAAGTATACTTTGCAATGTTGGTGAAATAGGCTACTGGTTTGGCCCTCACGTACGTCTTTGGGTTTCTTGTGTTTGAAAGTTGAACTTGGTTATACCCTTTATACGAGTAATATGATTATTTGTAATCCTATTACTTTTAGCGGAAGGGGCCAAGTGGCTTTGGTGTGGACCTGGCACCAGTAGCCTATTTCATCAACATTGCAAAGTATACTTTACTAGCAAAGTATACTTTGAGGGAGTAATCATTTATTTTTCCTGAAATGCATTATTTCATGTAGAACTAACAAATGCATATATTTCATGATTAAAAGTATGCAGAATTATTATACTGAATTTATTACATTATCACAGCCAAATTGGCTGTGATAATGTAATAAATTCAGTATAATAAAAATTAATAAATTTATCATAAAATTGAAAATGTCTCCCTCAAAGTATACTTTGCTACTAAAGTATACTTTGCAATGTTGATGAAATAGGCTACAGGTCCGGTTATTCTAATTTCAGGGCTGAATATATTTTATCTGAATGTAAATATTCCGTTCTGATTTTGGGATTTTTCCCCCCAATGCAGCAATTTAAAACTCGATTGAACCCGTTTGCCCGGCCTTACATGACCTCAGCTGTTGATAGGCCGTTAAACACCAATAAACAAACAAACAAAACAAAACAAAAATCATTTATATAATGGGCATAACATCACATTGTATTGCTCTGTCCTGTGCATAGGTAAGTGAAAAAAATCATGTGATATCGTTTCTAAACAAATAACAGAAGAAACTGTATTTATTTTTCGGTCACCTGTGGCCCTGTTTTATAAAGCCATGATTGTCATAGCAACATATTGTTTATGATATGAGACACGCCATGCGATTTTGTACCTAAGAACATGTGCGATATCTCATAAAAAATATTTACTATATTTTCTGTAAATGATGTTGAAAGATGACACAATTTTCATAGCAAATGCGGAATAGTATTCCACATTTGCTATGAAAATTTCGTCATCTTTCGACGTCAATTACAGAAAAGATCACATTTTCTGTACAGAAATTTCATGAAAAATCACACATGTTCTTAGGTACAAAATCGAATGGCGTGTCTCATATCTTCTACTGTCTGTTTCACGAAAGCTGCCCAAATTTTACGGCCATATAAACAATTCAAAAACCATATTTTTTTGGATAATATTAAATTAAAGGAAAATTTAAGAATGAGCGTTCTTTTTATTTCGTGAAATTTGGTCAAATATTGATTTTATTGCGAAAACAAAATTTCCCCATGTTAAATCCCCATAGGCATAGACATATTCACGGCACGGAGTGAAGATGTCTATGGGGATTTAACATGGGGAAATATTTTTAGAATTTCAGAAATACTTGACCGATTTTTAAAATTTAACTTCTGTTTTCTTAGTTAGATCATTTCCAAGCTATCTAGCTAGGTTTCGGAGTCAATTTCCAAAATTTTTCGTTTTTTGTCTCCTCCCACAACTCCTCTACCTCCTTTTCCCCCCTGTTAAATTCCTATAGACAAATCAATTTTTCGTAATAAAATCAATATTTGACCAAATTTCACGAAATAAAAAGAAGGCTCATTCTTAAATTTTCCTTTAATTTAATATTATCGAAAATAATATTGTTTTTGAATTGTCTATATAGCCGTAAAATTTGGGCAGCTTTCGTGAAACAGACTATAGTGAAGGGTTGGTAGAGTTAACGTACTAGCCAGAGATGATGTGCTAGAAATACATTATAACGTCTTGGTCGTCATAACAACCTATTGTTGTCGAATGTGTAATGTCAGTTTGTTATTGTCTAGCTTATATTTAAGGGCAGGAATTGGCTCGAAGACCTTCCAAACCCGGGCATTTGAGCCCAAAAAGTGTCAAGCCAATGGACGTTGGCCCCGTTTGTTTCCGAAATATGTTCGATACAGTCGAAATGTATGCATAAAATGAAGGAGGCGATGAGATTTAATTTAACCTAGCTATGTCAGCTTGTTGCTATTCATGTAATGATATGTGAGTGTGTATATAACCTATTGTTGTCTATAAATGTAATGTCTGCAGGTTATCCCCTCACCGATAGGCAAGAGGGGGGATATAGCATTAGTACATGTACGTCAATGAAGACTTAACCCTTACAATGCTGAATTAATTTGTGTCGTCTGCTGAATATTTTTAAAATGCTGCCAATTCCAATGGAAATGATTCTAAAATGCTACCAAACCATGTTTTTCCTGAGAGAAAACGCAAAATATGAATTATCAGCAGACGACTATTTTCAGTTCCCGCATTCTAAGGGTTAGGTTAACCTTGTTTGTATAAAGGAAAAAATGTTAATAACGATGCCCTTGTTCTTTAGCTCACCTGAGCGAAGCTCAAGTGAGCTATTGTTACCGCAATGTGTCTGTCGTTCGTCCCCGGGTCAAAAATGGGCGTGGCCCGTGGGGTCAAATTGGGGTAAAATTGGGGTCAAATTTTATTTTTTGACCGAATAAGGTCATGTTATATATCAAATCGAAGGTATCAACGAGGCGATCACTCTGGTGCATTTATTGTCGAAATTGGATGGTTATGTCATCCAAGATGGCCGCCGAAACGTCAAAAGGTCGTTCTTTTATCAGAGATTTCAAAATTCTTCTTCACATGAACCGCTTGGCCCATGGTAGCCAAACTTAAAAGTTATGGTCCATGGGTGAAGCCTTTTCAGATTTGTTAAAATGGAGGTCATCGCTAATCCAAGATGGCCGCCGTCTAAAAATAGCATAAATTCTTAACAAATCTTCTTCTCATGAACCGCTGGCCGGATTTCGACGAAACTTGGTAGGAATGATCGATGTTCAATGCTCTTTAAAAGTTGTTAAAACGGTGACGACCCCGGGGTCAAAAATGGGTGTGGCCCGTGGGTTCAAATTGGGGTCAAATTTAATTTTTGACCGAATATGGTCATGTCTATATCAAATCGAAGGTATCAAAGAGGCGATCGCTCTGGTACATTTTTTGTCGAAATTGGATAGTCATGTCATCCAAGATGGCCGCCGAAAGGTCAAAAGGTCGTTCTTTTATTAGAGATTTCAAAATTCTTCTTCACACGAACCACTTGGCCCATGGTGGCCAAACTTCACAGTTATGGTCCATGGGTGAAGCCTTTTCAGATTTGTTAAAATAGAGGTTGTCGCTAATCCAAGATGGCCGCCGTCTAAAAATAGCACAAATTCTTTTTAAAAATCTTCTTCTCGTAAACCGCCAGCCGGATTTCGATGAAACTTGGTAGGAATGATCGATGTAGAATGCTCTTTCAAATGTGTTAAAATGGTGACCCCGAGGTAAACAATTTTGACCAAATATGCTCATGTCATATATCAAATTGAAGATATCGATGAGGCGATTGCTCTGGTGCAATATGTGTCGGAATCGGATAATTATGTCATCCAAAATGGCCGCCAAAAGGTCCATTTATTCGAGATTTTGAACGTCTTTTTCTCAGAAACCACATGGCCGATGCTGGCCAAACTTCATAGTAAGTTAAGATCCTTGGGTGAAGCATTTTCAGATTTGGTAAAATGAGAGTCATCGCTTAATCCAAAATGACCGCCATCTAAAAATAGCACAATTTTTTTAAAACACATATGAACTCAATGTCACATTCTCCTCTGGTGTTCATGGAGTCAGGTGAGCGAATTAGGGCCATCATGGCCCTCTTGTTTATTATCAAGGCTGCCAGCGAGGGAATTAGCCTTGTAATAATGATGCCCTTGTTACAGTGGAACCTCTCTAAACTGGACACCCTGGGAGGTCGCCAGGGTGTCCGGCTTAGAGGGCTTTCACTGTAAATCAGGCATTCGATCATTCTGAGCCATAGTTGTGTGCTATGCGATCACGAACAGACAGTATCATCTGAAATAAGAAACTCATCAAAAATAAGATCACAGGTGTTTTATTCGAGTCCGCTTTAAAGGTGTTCCACTGTATACGGGTTTGAATTTAGCTGGGAAATCCAGCTGAGAAAATGGACCTTAAATCATTTGTGGCCAGTGTAGATCTTGATTATAATTGTGCCTTTATTATTATTCATGAAGATAACTATTTTAGATTGACTTAACCCTTGCTACGCTGAATTAAATATTGTCGTCTGCTGGAAATGTTTTATTTTCAATATTTCTCGACAAAAACCTGGTTTTGACAGCACATGAGAATCGTCTCCAGTGGAGACGATTCTCATGTGCTGTCAAAACCAGGTTTTTGTCGAGAATTAAAGCAAAAATGAAAAACAGCAGACGGCAATTTCTGTCAAAAGCGTAGGAAGGGTTAATAGCGACCGACGTGGGCCCTGATCACCCTGCGCGTCAGATCTGGGTGTACACGGGTCAGTGGGGCGGTTTGTTGTGAGCATGTGAAGGGTAGATTTAATGATAGGATTCATCCTTGCTGGAATCCAGATATCCCTGGTTTGGCCCTCGGTTACATTTTTGGCTTTCTTGTTACTTCAGAGTTGAATCCGGTTATACTCATTATAAAAGTAATAAGATTGGGCTCTGCTGTGGTGAGGACCTGTAGCCTATTTCACCAACATTGCAAAGTATACTTATCTAGCAAAGTATACTTTGAGGGAGAAATTTTCAATTTAAGGATAAATTTATGATTTTTTATTATACTGAATTTATTACATTATCACAGCCATTATTCTAATTTCCAGGCTGAACATGTATTTTTTTATATTGGGATTTTCCCCTACCACAGCAGGTGAAATATGGGATTCGACCCAGTAACCCCGGTAACCCCGGCCGGCCTAAAATGACCTTAGATGTTGACAGGCCATTAAACATCATTAAATAAATAATACATTGGTCACACTTGTTGTAAGGCACCTTTGACCAGCCAGGGGCCCATATTTACTTGTTGTAATTATGGTAAGTCTGCGTATACCAAGCTAGTTATATTTGAATGTTACTGTTGCAAATGCTTAATTTATTAAACAAAAACTATAGCTGTTTTCAAGTTTTTGCAGTGTGTTGTATATTCCATATCCTCCGAAGCAAATACATTCACATTGGTCAGTGTGCTGTGCCAAATTATTGTGATAGTGTCAGAGCTCCAGTTAAGGTGCGTAATTTGGAGGTAAATTTCTTATTTCTCCATCAAAAATGGCAAGTTGGGAGTGCTTTAGAATCGTCTCAATGAGACGATTCTAAAGGACTCCCAACTTGCCATTTTTGATGAAGAAATAACAAAATTTCACCCCAAGTTGGTCAAATTACACACCTTAACTGGAGCTCTGAGTATTGGCTATTTGTGTATTCATTGGTAAACATTTCAGATATTGTCCCACATTACATAACTCTGTCTGGTTTATTCCATTGTTCGTAGCTTTCAGGCCACATTACCCTGTCTGGTCAAGGATTTGGCTGTAATAGTCATTGTGTAACGGTCATTGTTGGCCGGTCATTGTTGGCCGATTTGTCTGGTATGTTAAATAAATAATTGGAAATTGTGGCAAGGTCATCTGGAGTCTAGAGGTCAGATGTGTATTGGATGGCATCTGAGAAAAGGTACTCTATGACGTTTCAATCAGGGACATATAGTCTTGGTATGCTTTGAACCAATTCTCACACTTACTGTCGATATAAGAATACTAACTAAGTGGTGGGTGCCAGGTGGGAGCACGCGATGGGTAATTTAACGATCGGGGTTCATCCTTACCGGAATCCCGACTGGAGACCTGGTTTGGCCCTCACATACGTCGTTGGCATTTTGTATGTGACAGTTGAATCTGGTTATACCCTTTATGTGAGTATTACGATATTCGTAATCTTATTTTAGGGGAAGGGGCCAAGTGACTTGGTGTGGTATAGACCTGGCACCAGGTCAGGTTATTCTAAATTTCAGGGCTGAATATAATTATTTGTTCTTGAAGTAAATATTCCGTTCTGATTTTGGGATTTTCCCCCCAATGCAGCAGGTTAAAATGGGATCAAACCCGTTTTCCCGGCCTTACATGACCTTAGCTGTTGATAGGCCGTTAAACACCAATAAACAAACAAAACAAAAAAACATATAGTCTAGGTATGGAAGGTGCTTTGAACCAATTCAAACTTATGGTCAATATAAGAATACTAACTAAGGGACATTTAGTCGGTTGTTCAATAAATAATTTGAACTTATTGCAAGGTCATCTCAAGGCTAGAGGTCAGATATGTATTGGACCACTGTTGATAAAAGTGACTACAATGTTTACAAGTACCGGTAGTGTAGACATGAAAAGTGAAAGTGAATGGGTTTAACGTCCCAGCAACAGCTAAGGTCATATAGAGACAGGACCACAGTTTAAAGTCTCATCCGACAGACCAGTGGCATGGAAATACTATGAAAGTATTTGTGATGCCTGAGGCGAGGTTTGAACCCACAACCTCTGGATTGGAAGAGTGTAGACAAGAGGAATCTTGTGATGGTTTCAACCAGTGTAGCCCCAGATCAATCTGCGCAGTCTGATCTGTAGCCTATTTCACCAACATTGCAAAGTAGACTTTTCTAGCAAAGTATACTTTGAGGGAGTAATCATTTATTTTTCCCCAAAATGCATTATTTCATATAGAACTAACGACTGCATATATTTGATGATTACAAGTATGCAGAATTATTATACTGAATTTATTACATTATCACAGCCAAAATGGCTGTGATAATGTAATAAATTCAGTATAATATTTTGGCTGTGATAATGTAATAAATTCAGTATAATAAAAATTAATAAATTTATCCTAAAATCGAAAATTCTCCCTCGAAGTATACTTTACTAGAAAAGTATACTTTGCAATGTTGGTGAAATAGGCTATTTTCAATGTTGGTGAAATAGGCTATTTTCAATGTTGGTGAAATAGGCTATTTTCAATGTTGGTGAAATAGGCTATTTTCAATTTTGGTGAAATAGGCTATTTTCAATGTTGGTGAAATAGGCTATTTTCAATGTTGGTGAAATAGGCTACTGTGCCTATGCTGGTCACCATACTGCAAGTCTAATGATGTTTATGACCCTGTATATGTTCAGCATTGATCTGTCAAGTCGTTGTGTGTGTATATGTGGCTGTGACTGGATAAATGGGGCTTATGGGTTTTACAACCAGTGTAGATCCAGATCAGCCTGTGCATGCACACAGTCTGATCAGGATCTTCCCTGTTCGCCATACCATCAATGAAACATCCGTCATTCTTTTAACAAACAATATAGATCGTTATCAGGCTACACAAGTGTGCTATTTGATCAGGAGATACACTGGTCACAAATCCCATAAGGCCCATTTCTCCAGTCACAGTCACATATAAGGCATACTTTCACTGCCTTTTGTCTGTATTTGATCGTAATCTTCACTGGCCACATATGACCTAAGGGCCATTTTATCAGCTGGCGGTCCATATATGACTTAATATAACACGAGCCATATTGAGTGTTTGACTAGTGTTGCGCCTGCTCAGCTTTCACACTTGCACATATACCATTTTTGCAGCTGAATAGTGAACAGTGCAGGGCGTGATCTGACTGCTCATATTTCCAGGCTGATCTGTAGCCTATTTCACCAACATTGCAAAGTATACTTTTCTAGCAAAGTCTACTTTGAGGGAGAAATTTTCAATTTTAGGATAAATTTATTAATTTTTATTATACTGAATTTATTACATTATCACAGTCATTATGGCTGTGATAATGTAATAAATTCAGTATAATAATTCTGCATACTTTTAATCATCAAATATATGCAGTCGTTAGTTCTATATGAAATAATGCATTGCGGGAAAAATAAATGATTACTCCCTCAAAGTATACTTTGCTAGAAAAGTATACTTTGCAATGTTGGTGAAATTGGCTACAGGTCGCAAAGTTAACAGGCTACATGAGTGAGCTAGAAGATCAAGAGCTACACTGGTCACAAATGCCATTCACCATACTTCTGCAGTTACATAATATAGAGACTACCTATGCTAGTGTCTTTTGATATCAAGTTTATCAGGCAAGGCTAGGAAACGCGTAGGAATTCCTCGGCTTGCCGAGGAATTCCTACCGTTTCCGAGCCGAGCCTGATAAACTTGATATCAAAATACACTAGCCTGGTATTGTATTTATCAGGTAACGTTTTATGCTCGAAAATGACCACATATGACGTCGTTATCTATGGACAGAACGCGGACGTGACGTCATCTGGCCAATGGAACCTTAGTTTTCACTTCGTTGTAACCCGGATGTTTGTATCAGGTTAATGCCTGATACAACAATATGTTATCAGTCAGTACGTATTCGGTCAATACAGGGCAGGTTACCTGATAAATTGCCATATTACCTTAACAATTAAATATTTGGAATAATATACAAGTTAAAGGAGACAATATTTCAATCACTTCACATTATTTGATATGGCAATAGGCAAGTTGTAAGAAAGCAAACATATTAACTTTGATAGTCACTATCAGATTCTTATTTGATTGTCTTATCAGATTCTACTTTGATAGTCTGTATTAGATACTTTTTTTTATTGTAAAAATACTTTTTCGATAGTCTATATTACATTTTTTTTTGATAGTCTGTCAGGTTCTTCTTTCTTCTCTCTGTGTATTAAATATTTCTGTTTTTCCAGGCGTGCCTCACTTCAGTTTTTTCAACAACAAAAAAAAAACGCCCCCCCACCCTCCCCCCCCCCCCCCATCTCGTGTATTGTATATATCAGATTCTGACTTCAATTTTATTCACAGAAATTGCTTACACAATATTTTATCATTCAACTCGTATTTTATTATACGGTGCTCTTGTTCAGCTGTATGTTGATCATTTTGCAGGATGCATATATACCCACATCTTATTGCATTCACCCAGTACATCTCACAGCTCATGCTTGAAATCTCTGTTTTGACTGGTTGTCTCAATTTGGTTGTAGATTTATTTAGGCTGGTTTGTTTATTCGTTGTGAACGATCCTCCTTTCGGTTCATTGCCCGTATCAGATTCTGATTTCTGAGTCCCATTTCTTGTACCAATATTTTTCTCTTCACTCTTGTGTTCTGTCTTGTACTCTATATCATTTGCATAAATTTCTGCCGTTGGTACATTACAAATTCTTTAGTCTCGCTTCTAGTATTCTGCTCTTCATTGAACTACATTTTGGTCATTTTGCAGGACATTTTTAACTCATTATTTGCAACCAATCTAGCATTCAGCTCTACCATTCAATCTCAGCCTTTCTGAATTTGTTGGCTGATTCATTCAACAATCCTCCATTTGGTTGCTTGTCTATGGGATTCTTATTTCTGAGTCCTGTTTCTGCTATTCTCTTCACTCATGTCGAAAGTTATATCTTAGAATCTATGTCACCTCGCTAGTTATATTCGCAAAAATCTCTTTCGTTGGTTCATTACACAAATCTTTTTCTTCCATCGGTGAGTTCATTACATTTTATGTGCCCTTCCATCAGTGAGTTCATTACACATTACATGCATTTGTTCTTCCTTCAGTGTGTTCATTACACATTCTTTGTCCTTCCATCGGTGAGTTCCTTACACATTCTTTGTCCTTCCATCAGTGAGTTCATTACACATTAGTTGCCTTTCCATCAATAAGTTCATTACACATTATTTGGCCTTCCATCAGTAAGTTCATTACACATTCTTTGTCCATCCATCAGTGAGTTCATTACACATGATTTGCCCTTCCATTGGTGAGTTCATTACACATTCTGTGTCCTTCCACCAGTGAGTTCCTTACACATTCATTGTCCTTCCATCAGTGAGTTCATTACACATTAGTTGCCTTTCCATCAATAAGTTCATTACACATTATTTGGCCTTCCATCAGTAAGTTCATTACACATTCTTTATCCATCCATCAGTGAGTTCATTACACATGATTTGCCCTTCCATTGGTGAGTTCATTACACATTCTTTGTCCTTCCACCAGTGAGTTCATTACACATTCTTTGTTCTTCCATCAGTGAGTTCATTACACATTCTTTGACCTTCCACCAGTGAGTTCATTACATAGTCTGTGTCCTTCCATCAGTGAGTTCATTACACATTCTTTGTTCTTCCATCAGTGAGTTCATTACACATTCTGTGTCCTTCCATCAGTGAGTTCATTACACATTCTTTGTTCTTCCACCAGTGAGTTCATTACACATTCTTTGTTCTTCCACCAGTGAGTTCATTACACATTCTGTGTCCTTCCATCAGTGAGTTCATTACACATTATTTGCCCATCCATTGGTGAGTTCATTACACATTCTTTGACCTTCCATCAGTGTGTTCATTACATATTCTTTGTTCTTCCATCAGTGAGTTCATTACACATTATTTGTACTTCCACCAGTGAGTTCATTACACAGTATTTGTCCTTCCATCAGTGAGTTCATTACACATTATTTGCCCATCCATTGGTGAGTTCATTACACATTCTTTGACCTTCCATCAGTTAGGTCATTACATATTCTTTGTTCTTCCATCAGTGAGTTCATTACACATTCTTTGTTCTTCCACCAGTGAGTTAATTACACATTATTTGTCCTTCCATCAGTGAGTTCATTACACATTATTTGCCCATCCATTGGTGAGTTCATTACACATTCTTTGACCTTCCATCAGTTAGGTCATTACATATTCTTTGTTCTTCCATCAGTGAGTTCATTACACATTCTTTGTTCTTCCACCAGTGAGTTCATTACACATTCTTTGTCCTTCCATCAGTGAGTTCATTACACATTATTTGCCCATCCATTGGTGAGTTCATTACACATTCTCCAACCTTCCATCAGTGTGTTCATTACACATTCTTTGACCTTCCACCAGTGAGTCCATTACACATTATTTGTACTTCCACCAGTGAGTTCATTACACATTCTTTTTCCTTCCATCAGTGAGCAGTTCATTACTCATTATTTGCCCTTCCATCAGTGAGTTCATTACACAATCTTTGTTCTTCCTTCGGTGAGTTCAGTTCATTACACATTCTTTGTCCTTTTGTCAGTGAACACATTACTCATTATGTGCTGTTCCATCGGTGAGGTCATTACTCATTATGTGCTGTTCCATTGATTCATTACACATTCTTTGCCATTCATGGGTCCATAACATATTATTTGCTCTCCGTCATTTTCATTACACATTATTTTCTCTTTCGCCAGTTTAGTACTCATTCTTTGGTTTTTTCCCTTCTGTCATGTAGTACACATTTGTTTACTCTTCCGTCGGTTTATTACACGTTCTTTGCTCTTTCAGCTAATATTCTGCTCTTCATTCATGTATATTTTGGTCATTTTGTTCAGTTGGACATACTTGAATCCAATGTCATCACATGCAACCAATATATATCTTGCTCCTGCATGAATCTTAGTGTTGCATGGGTCGTCTCAATTTTCTGGCCAGTTTGTTAAGGCCTGTTTATTGGCCATTGACCTAACCACTGGGATCGTCAAGTCTCTCTTTGCTCACCAAACAGTGAAAGGTAAATTTTACGATTGAATTTATCCTTTCTGGAATCCCAATATCCCTGGTTTGGACCTCAGGTACATGTTTGGCATTCGTGTTACTTGAGAGTTGAATCCATTTGTTCCTATTATTAAAATAGTAAGAGCAGTACTAATCTTATTATTTTTAGGGCTAAGTGACTCTGGTGGCACCAGCTCAGTTTATTCTAATTTCAGGGCAGAATATATATTTCAGTTCTGATTAACGATTTTCCCCTCATCCGTGTAATATGGGATTGGACCCCATTATCCAGGCCTAAATTTACCTTAGCTGACAGGCCGTTAAATACCATTAAATAACTAAATACTCTGTACTGGACTGAGAGAGATGTGGCAATCCCAGTGGTATAACTCGGGCTATGGGATCACGTGACTTCAGAACCAAGTAATATAATGTTCCACGTCATTTTCGATGCTATAATTACCGCTGTTCGCTTGCCTGTTTTATATGGTCTTACATAGTTACATTTTTGTCGCGCCCGCTTGCGGAAAGCGCGATATAGTCGGCACTTTGGCGTACGTACATACGTACGTATGTCCGGTTAAAGTTTTTGGTTAAGTTGTTTGGTTAAAATTTTTGGTTAAGTTTTTTGGTTAAGTTTTTTGGTTAATGTTTTTTGTTATACTATATCTCTGCAACTGCTTTGCCCATTACCTTGAAACTTCACATGGGTGTTTATCATCATCTATATTTTCATTCTACCCCCCTCCCGTGCGGCCCCTGTGCCCAATGTCTAGGTCAAATTACTTTGAAGTTTTTGGTTAAGTTTTTTGGTTAAAAGTTTTTGGTTAAGTTTTTTGGTTAATAAAGTTTTTGGTTAAGTTTTTTGGTTAAGTTTTTTGGTTAAGTTTTTTGGTTAAAGTTTTTCGTTATACTATATCTCTGCAACTGCTTTGCCCATTACCTTGAAACTTCACATGGGTGTTTATCATCATCATCTATATTTCATTCTCTACCCCCCTCCCGTGCGGCCCCTGTGCCCAATGTCAAGGTCAAATTACTTTGAAGTTTTTGATTAAGTTTTTTGGTTAAGTTTTTGGTTAAGTTTTTTGGTTAAGTTCTTTGGTTAAAGTTTTTGGTTAACGTTTTTGGGTTAACGTTTTTCGTTATACTATATATCTGCAACTGCTTTGCCCATTACCTTGAAACTTCACATGGGTGTTTATCATCATCTATATTTTCATTCTACCCCCTTCCCGTGCGGCCCCTGTGCCCAATGTCAAGGTCAAATTACTTTGACATTTTTGGTTAAGTTTTTTGGTTAAAGTTTTTGGTTAAGTTCTTTGGTTAAGTTTTTTGGTTAAGTTTTTTGGTTAAAGTTTTTCGTTATACTATATCTCTGCAACTGCTTTGCACATTACCTTGAAACTTCACATGGGTGTTTAGCGTCATCTATATTTTCATTCTACCCCCCTCCCGTGCGGCCCCTGTGCCCAATGTCAAGTTTTGGTTAAAGTTTTTTTCGGGCCCGCTTGCGGAAAGCGCGATATACTCGGCACTTTGGCTTACGTACGTGTGTCCGGTTAAAGTTTTTGGTTAAGTTTTTTGTTTAAAATTTTTCGTTATTCTATATTATTTTGTTTAGTGTCCATTCCTCTTTTGGCTTTTTATTTTGTTATACTGTTTCTCTTTAACAAGAATAGTGCAATTGTAGAGAACCCAACAAAGCTGCAAGTGAACAGTATTTTAGCAATACAACCACACTTGCAATGTGTATATTTTTCTAGTAGACATGTTCAACATTAATCATTGGATCTATTTACATTATCGTGTAATCAAAGGATATTGTAATTACATGTATATTCGTACATTTTCGCGATGTTTTAGACTAAAACCTACCGCTGAAATCCTGTCACTCGGTTCTGAAGCCACGTGTACACCACACCATGTTTTCTCCATGATCGGTCACCTATGTCGGACTCTCGTGTCCGGCGACATGTTCCCTATCCAACTGCTGGTTAATGAATTCTAGCATTGAGAACATGTCATATGGCGGCTTCCTATCTCTGACGGCCGTGCTCTTTAACGGCACCACATGTGATCACGTTAAGCCCCCTTCGGATGCGCTTCATTGCACCATGGCATTTCTTCGCAACGAATCTTTGGATTCTGGAGCCAACTGGCTCGGAGGCTTTCTGAGTTGATGTCGGTTACCGAGGAGATTGCATCGACATCGGTTTCATCGTCGGATGAGAGGATGATCACCACTTCGTGTCTGATTATTCTGTCGTCCTTCTCGGACTCTTCGGAGCAGTGGTAGCTTGTGACCTCGGTGAAATAGAGCTCCTGTGTTGTGTCATTAATTACAATGACCTCCGTCTTGCCTTCAGTTTCTTGTGATGTTGTGCTTTTGCTTTCGACAACTGCAATGCCTTCTTTGCCTGTACTGTCGATTGTTTCAATATCTTCTTCGCTGGCAGTACAGGTCTTGTCGTTTATTTCCATCTCTTTTGTGTGCACTGCAGTTGTGTCATCATCAACATCGTCTAGGCAATGAAAGCTTGTGACACTTGTGGCATCATCTGAAGATGCCATTTTTTCTTTACGGGCCATGTGTGCATCATCAATGACGTCATCGGGAGATGCCATGACGTCATCGGGAGATGCCATGTTGTCATCGCGAGCCATGCTTGTATGGTCAATGACATCAGATGATTCTGTATTTTCTTCACAAGCCATGCTTGTATCATCGAATGATGCCATTTTTTCACCGAGAGCCATGCTTGTGACATCGCTGTCGCCATCTGCAGAGAGGCTTGATGTGATGTCATCAAATACCAGACACTTGCGATCATCTTGCTTACTCTTGGTGCCAGTACTGGAGCTGTCGATACTATTCGGTAGCCGATGGGCACTGCATACCTTCTGTACACCTGTGTCGAGGGGGGTAAAGACCAGGGACTGTTTCACTAAACATCCCCTTAGTTTAACTCTGCATGCTGGTGGTGAAAATATCAACAAACAATTTTGTCGCGCCGCTTGCAGACAGCACGATATAGTCAGCACATTGGCGTACGTCCGTACGTACGTGCGTGCGTCCGGGTTAAAGCTTTCGTATTTAAAGTTAAAGTATTTTTTTTTCTCGTTCTTATTTATCTCTCTCTCTCTATATATACATGTATATATATGTCTTGGAATTTCATTAGAATTGCGTATTGCAGACACAATTATAATGAAATTCCAAGACATTAACATATAGACCTTGAGCCACCAATAACCCCCCCTCACCCCCTTGTGGGATTTTTGGTCAGTATGATTTTCGGATTCAGTAACCTATTGTCTATCAAACCTGATTGTCTGGCCTACAAAGCCGATGGATGAACAAATGGCGGCCATTTTCCAAAATGGCCGCCATACAAAACTGGGTGGTTTTAGTTCAGGCCGATATGTGTCATTTAAATCACGTTCTTCCAAGTTAAGCGATATCATTTTTTCACCAATTGAGTATAAAATGACTTACAATAAGTTTTATATTGGATACGATCCTCAAATAGCCACAATTATCAAAATGGCCGCCAAAATACTTAATTGTTTATGCTTGCAACATTTGTTTTCACCACACGATGAGCTACCTACAATGTAATCATGTCAGTAGCAACATATTCACATGGCAGATCCTTTTTCACATCGATTTGCATTATTTCTGGTGTGCTATCAACGGTAATTATTTTCAAAATGGCCGCCAAACAGGTATTATATGATGGCCATTTCGGGTATTTTTGTCGTTGTGGACAACGTTGTGAACAACGACAAGCATATGGCGCAATTCCATTTTGTTAATTGTGAAAATTACATAAAGTTAATATAATTAGGTCGAAATGAGAATGCGGTTATCGGATACATGTCTGTGTTAGTAATATTACAAGGGGGCTGCATGCATGTTTCGCTTGCGACCTATACTTTTGTTTGAGTTGGTTTGTTGCCGCAGCAGATAAAGACCGTTAAATAAAAAACAGTTCAGCATGTTTTGAACATTACACGGGCTGCAACAAAAGAAGTTGGACAACACAGTTCAATAGTTACATTTGATTTGGCCGTAGCACACGGAAAGCATATGCCATCATCTGGCAAAACCCAGAACGGTACAGTGATGTGTTTGTCCGTATGGGCATATTCCACACGACATGTTCATATCTAGGAGCTCTTGGAAAGTATCTGAAGGGAAGTGGTTTCGAAGAAATCATAATCGAATCGGGTATATGTGCTAGTGGATATATCAACAAGGTAATGACAGGAAAACATTACAACCGCGCTTTGCGGGTCCACAAACTTTTTCCTCGAGGGTTTAGAACGTCAACTGATACGGGCGTTTGAAGCTTCAGAGGGGGAAATGTTCGACCAGATGAAAGAGCCATATTGGATGCTCTTGCAAAAGAGCCCAGTAATGACAGATTATTGGAGTTCATGACAAATGACAAATGCATGAAAGCATTGTCATCATACTAGGAGTTTCGAGACAGGGTTTGTGAAGGGAAACTTGGGAAAACGGCACAGTATTGGCTGGGATACATGGATTCGGTGCATACGGTGTTGCAGTTTCTCCGAGCCACCAACGAAAACAACTAAGACCTTCACATAGCATGTCTTCAGAAGATGTGTCCATTGTTCTTCAGCTTTGACCATCCCAACTACGCACGGTATACTACATTATATCTGCTGAGTTTGTTAAACTTAGAGCAGTTATATCCTGGGATGGAACATCTGTTGAGGAACAATGGATTCAGCGTGAACAGATCCAGTGTTCCGTCATCCAGAAATGGAAAGTGGCGTGGATATCACAATAGAGCAAACCATCAATCGCCATGCTAAGTCACATGGAGGTATCATAGGTTTCAGCCGCCGCAATTATGCAGCATACTACAGATGTGTATGACGAGACACTTCCGAGCTAGCTACATGGATGCTACGCTTGAACTGGCTGATATGAACGCGCATGAACAGTCTTCACACAAGGACACACGAACTTCGGAAATATCCAGAAGTGAAACAGACGTCAAGAAAATTATCAATGCAATAGGTAATTTTATAGATCCGTTTGAAGTATCAGATGAATCGCTCTATTGCATATCTTCAGGGGCGCCAGCTCCTAAAGATGTCGTTGACGATCTGCTGTCTGCAGAAATGACAGGAAAACAAAGGTTTGCGCGGTTTGTCCAGGAGCGGTTTGTTGAAACGTCAGTCAGCTTTCATGCACCAATAAAACAGTTGTGCATGAAAACATTTGCATCACTCGCTAAAGCTGTGAAGCTCACTGGTACGCAGAGAAAGACAAAGTATACTCAACAAAACTAGAAACGTCCCTGTTTTATAGCCGGTGTAGCTCTGTCTATGTATGTACCACATGTTCAAAGTACATGTATTTTAAACCATGGCGATGTTCAGAATACGATCGTGTAGAGTTTAGCCGATACACACGGTTTACATAGCGGCCAGTGACCGGAACGTTGATTTCCACTTTTTGCACGTGCACGCTATACTTGTCATCGATAAGGTGATTCAGTTCATGTCGTACCATTCATGCGATAGGGCTATTCGGAAAATTAAAAAACTTTTTTAATTTTTCACTGTTTTCGATATGCCACGGCTTTCCGAAAACGAGCGAAATCAGGCAATTGGTATGCTTGCGGGTGGGATGGCCGCCAGGGCGGTCGCGCCTCGGTTTGGTTGCTGTCGGAAGACGATTGATCGTCTTGCAGCCCGGTACCAGCAGACTGGGGCTGTTCACGACCGGCAGCGACCTGGTAGGCCTCGTGAAACGACGGCTAGAGCCGATCGTTACATTACGTTGACGCACTTACGTCAACGTCGATTGGCAGCCACAGTCACTGCTAGGCGATACGGTGTCTCAGGGCAGACCTTCGCAACCGGTTACGTCGTAACGCCCAACCAATCCGGGCACGCCGCCCGTACACTGGTCAGATAATGACCCAACGTCACCGTGCTGCCAGACTGTTATGGGCGCGACGTCATCTGAACTGAGAAGGGCTGACTGGAACCGAGTTTTGTTCACCGTGAATCTCGGTTCACAGTTAGTCATGCTGACGGAAGATTACGGGTATACAGGCGTAAAAATGAAAGATTCACCGATTGTTGCATTGTTGAGAAGAACAGGTTTGGGGGAGGGAGCGTAATGGTCTGGGGTGGGATCATGGGAAACCGGAAGACAGATTTGGTTGTTGTACAGGGCAACATCAATGCACAACGTTATGTTGCAGATGTGCTAAATGCACATGCCTTACCATTTATCCGTCAGCATGGTCCTGGTGTGACATTGATGCACGACAATGCCCGCCTCACGTAGCCAGGGTCACCACTCAATACTTACAGCAAAACAACGTCGACGTCATGCCATGGCCCGCGGTCTCCCCGGATCTCAATCCCATTGAGCATATGGGATGAGCTGGGCCGCAAAGCACGAGCTAACCATCAGATTGACAATGTTCGCGATCTTACACGGGCGTTACAACGGGAATGGAGGAATTTGCCCAACGCACTGGTATTGCGTTACGTCACGTCGATGCGGCGTAGGATCATTGCATGCATTCATGCAAATGGTGGCCACACTCGGTACTAACGAGATTTACTGAATTTGCCACATTACTTATTGAAATTCCATCTCTAAACATTAAGTAACACATTTCTGAGTTTTTGTGATTTTTGATTTTGACCCCTACCGCCCTTGGCCGGTTATCTCTCGAATATTTAACAAGATATCCAAATGCAATTTATTGGCTTTGATACAGAAATGAATGAACTTGTTTTTCCATTTTGATTTTTAAAAGTAACCCTTTTGGTTTTTGATGAATCTTTCCTTAAACATGGAGGGACGTTTCTAGTTTTGCTCAGTATAGTTAGTAGCTGAACGAAATATATTTGGGCAGCTAATTTCACTTGCTCTCAAACACAACATTGACATGGAAAAGGTGCTTAGCTACCCATTGGGACCTGTGCCATGGTCGCTCGCCACTGATAAAGCTAAACTCATGCACCAGCTTGAAGGACAATCACATAGTGTTGATGTACCTCCGACGTGTCAAGTGAGCTATATTATTGACGGCAAATCACTGTTACACATGCAGACCGCTTTGCCAAACACATTCGCGGATCTTGCAGATAACATATATCATCAGCTCCCGAAAGTTGAGCCTGTTGATTTTGTGACAGATACATACCAAGACTTGTCAATAAAAGCATGTGAGCGACTACGCAGGGGTACATCAAAGACTTACATTATAAAAGGACCTCTCACAAAAGTTCCACGAGATCGGAAACTGTTCTTGTCAAACAATTCAAACAAAACACAACTAATTAGACTTCTCATATCTGAATGGATGCAAGATAAGTACGCTGCAAAGCTGATCGGCAAGACTATTCAGTTTGTAAGCGGGGAGCAATGTATGCAGCTAACTAGCATTGATGGTAAGACTACACAAACTGTTGAGATAGAGGAGTTGCACTCATCGCAAGAGGAGGCGGATACACGGCTAATCCTGTATTGTGAGTACCATGCACTGCATACACCAGAGAACAGCACCATTATTGTGAGATCCCCAGACACGGATGTGTTTGTTTTGATGTTGAAATTCGGACAGAAGCTGAAACAACAACTGCTGTTAGATACCGGAGTTGGGCACAAGAGGCGGCTGGTTGACATACATGGTGTCATTGGAGACATAGGAACTGAACTGTGTTTGGCATTGCCTGCACTCCATGCTTTTACAGGCTGTGATAGCACAAGTGCTTTCGTTCGGCGTGGTAAAGTTACTCCTTTGAAAACACTCCAGCGGCATCCAGAGTTTATTGAAGCCTTCCAGAAGTTGGGAATGTCTCAGTCTGTTGATGAAAAGCTATTTCAAACGCTTGAACACTTTGTATGCTTGCTGTACAACAAATCAGACATTACAGATATCAAAAAGCTACGAATGGAGCTATTTTTAAAAATGTGTAGCCCCAGGTCTGGCGATCTTCTTTCGACGTACAATGGGGCTGACCTGAGCCTTTTACTACCATGCAGATCGTCACTGAAAATGCATGTAGCAAGAGCCAACTATCAAACGCTCATTTGGAACAATGCTGACCGGCGTGATGCAGACATACCGCCACCAGATGAACATGGATGGGAAGTTAACAATGGCTTGTTAGAATGCAAGTGGACAGAAGGAGATCACCTGCCAAGTGAAATGGTTGATCTGTTAATAGAGGAACGGGATGACGTACCTGATACTGATGAAACAGAAGATCCTGAAGCAGAGAGCCTACTTGATGCCACGTTTGACACTGATGACGCGTATGACTAGTCTGAATTTATCTTAACCTACTCTTACAATTAGAACTTCACATAACTTGCCTGATGTTGTGAGGATCGCAATTTGAATATTGTAAACCATGATGTATTTTGCCTCTTGAATTGTATTATAGTGGCTGGAACGTTTGTATATTGTGTTTCATCTTGCCTGATGCTGTGATGATTGCCTCGCTATAGATGCGATGTTTTGACATTAACAACATGTATACTTTTTTTTTTGCAAGTTGAATGCTGTAAACCATGATATATATCTTGAATTGTATTATATGTGGATCAAGCTGTTGCCTATTGTGTTTCATCTTGCCTGATGCTGTGAGGATTACCTCGCCACATGTGCGATGTTTTGACTTTAACAATATGTAGAATATTTTGTATTGCAAGTTGAATACTTTAAACCATGATGTATGTTGCCTCTTGAATTGTATTATATGTATTAAAGTTGCCTATTGTGTTTCATCTTGCCTGATGCTGTGAGGATTGCTCGCCACAGGTGCGATGTTTTGACTTGAACAACATGTAGAATATTTTGTATTGCAAGTTGATTACTGTAAACCATGACATGTGTTTCCTCTTGAATTGTATTATCTAGTGGATTACGTTTTTTGCCTATTGTGTTTATCTTGCCTGATGCTGTGAGGATTGCCTCGCCACATGTGCGATGTTTTGACTTGAACAACATGTAGAATATTTTGTATTGCAAGTTGAATACTGTAAACCATGATGTAGTTGCCTCTTGAATTGTATTATATGTGGATTCAGTTTTTGCCTATTGTGTTTCATCTTGCTGATGCTGTGACGATTGCCTCGCCACAGGTGCAATGTTTTGACTTGAACAACATGTAGAATATTTTGTATTGCAAGTTGATTACTGTAAACCATGACATGTGTTTCCCTCTTGAATTGTATTATATGTGGATTACGTTTTTGCCTATTGTGTTTCATCTTGCCTGATGCTGTGAGGATTGCCTCGCCACAAGGTGCGATGTTTTGACTTGAACAACATGTAGAATATTTTGTATTGCAAGTTGAATACTGTAAACCATGATGTATGTTGCCTCTTGAATTGTATTATAAAGTGGTTTCAGTTTTTGCCTATTGTGTTTCATCTTGCCTGATGCTGTGAGGATTGTCTCGCCACTATAACGAGATTATTAATGTTGTAGATCAACTACTGTTGCCGATAATGATCTAGTTCCCCGAAATGTTTGAATATTCGGATATATTTCAAAATCGGTACCGTCAATTTTTATTTGAGAAATGTCCGTACAGACGGACGAAAACACGGACTCATGGTATATTTAGTAAGTATGGACAATAATGTTACATATTTGAGTTGTTTTCAATCCATAGTAAGCGGTTATAATGTTGTTAAATTGCATAATATTACATACCTGTTAAATCACCATTGTAAAATGAGTGGGTGGGGAATGGTCGAAAATACGTTATTTTTCACTTTGTATATTTTGTGGTAGACACTACATAGTCGACGTATATACATTGGATATGTTCAATTGGCCCTACTAGACTACATTGACATTGATAAAATGAAAAAACGCCAACTGTTCATAAAGTTATTAACATGTATATTTTACCATTGAAATTGGGTGGGTGGGGTAATAAAACCTGTAAAATATGACTTCTAGATTGTCAAATTTATTTCAATTTATTCCATGGTGTTCAAAATGTCGGAAAACGTACGAAAATACCATCTTATTCGAACAAAAGGATATAAGTTAGGCAATTTTTATTAAAAAATGCGATTTTTCAAGATACTAAAAATACCGAGGGTGACATACTTGAAAACGGCGCCATATGTTCATCCATCGGGTTACAGAGCGCAGACAACGGATGAACACTCATAATTGAATGTAGTTTCAGGAAATATATCTGCAAAAATCCCACAGGGGGGGGGGGGGGGGGGGGGGGGGGGTGGGGGGGGGGGGGGGGGGGGGGGGGGGGGGGGGGGGGGGGGGTTGTGGGGGGGGGGGAGGGTTTTCGGTTTTATTGGCTCACGGGCTAATAATATTTACTGGGAGAAATAAAACAAATAAAATGAATTTGTATATGCTATTTTCGAACAAATTATAAACCATCAGTTTTCCAGCATGTAGAGTTAAACATAGCCTTTACAATGGGCTTGTGCTACAAGCTCTCATATGCATCTCAATGCAACAGGTTAAATGCGGGATCGAACCCGTTGGCCCGTCCTTAAATGACATTAGCTGTTGATAGGCCGTGAAACACCAATAACTAATCAATCCCTCTGGGCCCAGTTAAGAAGTATGTAAGAGTTTTGCAGTATTAAAATATAGATATTGTTCATTTTGGGGGCCATATTGGATAGCATCTTGAATTTATAGGAGAAATCTTCAACATTTTTCTTGGAATAATATTGTGAAACCAGCAATTATACAAATATTTATAAAAAAATCGGCTGCCGTCTTGGACTCCATCGTGAATTTTAACTGGGTCATAGGGAATTTAACCTGCACTTAATTGTGCCACAATTGTCTTTGCTTCTCTTAACCCTTACAATGCTGAATTAAATTTTGTCGTCTGCTGATTATTTTTTAGTTCCCATTTTGTCACTAAAACATAGTTTGTCAGCACTTTAGAATCATTTCCGATGGAAATGATTCTAAGGTGCTGCCAAACCATGTTTTTATTGAGAAAATGACAAAATTCGAAACAACAGCTGACGAAAAGTTTCGTTTCTCGCATTCCAAGTTATCATCCTATAATAATAATAATAATAATAATAATAATACATAATAATAATCATAATAATCATATATAAATAATAAATAATAACAAGAACGCCAGGTAGGCAGGCAGGCAGGCAGGCAGGCAGGCAGACGTTGAGGGCAATCGCTATAACCCCAAACATTTTCGGTCTGGGGTTAATGAGGTGGGAGCCATCACGTTTTGATCCACCCACGTACTGCCTGCAACAACTGTTTCTCACTTAGCTCGTTCTAATCTGTTCTTTCCTCCTTGGGTGACAACTTACAAATTCTGAAATTACTACTTGCTCGTCTATCTGATCTAACCGGTCTCGGTGAACATGCATAACCATTGTGCTGTTCAGCCTCAGCTGTGTCATACTTGCCCTGAGGAATGTTTTAACTCTACGCAATGCAATGAACGACCTTTCACTGACAGCATTTGTTGCAGGCAGTACCATGACTAGTTTCAGTATGCTGCCAACTTCGGGATACCGAGGAGAGTTTGGTATGTGCCACTTAACGATGTCTTTGGCGCAAGTGACCGGCAGCGCATTTGACTCCTGCTCAACATAATTAGCTCTGTTTCTAGAGCATGTGCATTTATGTCTGTTGCATACATCTTCGTTACTAGTTCATACTCGTCCTGGTATGGCTGATCATTGCACGCCTTAACAAGTAGCGATTCCAAGGTCATATACACCTTGAAGCCGGGTTGGTCGAAACGGTTGACGATACCATTGGTAGCTAGATCCATCGCTTCAAAGTAAGCAACTCTACTTTGCTCTTTGACAGTTTGTGGGTGGCTGAACGTCGATGTGTTGTCATCGAATCTGGCTGGTCTTCTTTTTGTCTCGGCAGTTTCCCCTCTGGTATTCCCAACTCGACCCTTCTCATCTCCACCTTTCCGAAGAATAGCTCGAAGTCACGATCTGACCGCATCTGCTTCAATACAGCCACTGTAGACAGGGCCAGTTCGCGACCATCTAATGCACTAAGACGCTCACCCTGCAACGCTTTCGAAAGGTTATCCGTGATTCGAAAAATCAATTCACCCAGTAGTAGACCGAACAAGAAATTGAAGTTTTCCATTTTGGCTTTCACGCCAATTATCCTGGCTGTTACATCAGCATCCGTACTGCGCGCTTCTAAAGCCGATTCCCACAGCGCCTGTAGACACTTGTAGTTACAAAGTATGGCACCAAGGGTTTCTGCCTTAACAGTCCAGCGTGTTGCACAAAACAACTCCCTCCTACGTCCGTAGAGTACTTGTCCTCTTCCTGTATGGCCTTAAGTGCTGCATCACGTTTCGGGCTATACTTTATCAGTTTAATGATTTCGTATGAAATGTCTAAGCAGTCCTTGATGACATTGCTCGATTTAACCATATCCTGAACGGCAAGATTTAGCGAATGTGCATAACAATGTACATATATTGCTTTGGGATTTTCTTGCAGTATCTGTGTAGCGACCCCTGTTATTTTCCCAGACATTGTGGCTGCACCGTCGTAGCACTGTCCTCGGCAATTTGAAAGTGGCAATCCAAAGCGCAGGAGACAGTCCTTAATCATGCCAATAACGGTATTTGCTGATGTATTGCTCAGATCATAGAGTCCTGGAAATTCTTCATGTGGTTCTAAATTTTCATCTACCCATCTCAAACAGAACACTGCTTGTTCCTTATTTGCCACGTCGGTAGTTTCATCGACCATTACACAGTAGCTGTTATAATCTTTGATGTTCGATATGATCTCTTCCGTGATTAGTTTGCTCATAATTGTTAATAACTCATTCTGGACGTCAGGAGATGTATAATTCAACCGTCTATCTAGCCACATTTTGAGTTCCGCGGTATTTGTAGCCATTAACTGTAGCAGCTGCCAGAAGTTGGAATTCGGTTCAAATTCACCAATAACAGTGGATCCTCTTACAGCTAAGTTCTATCTGGCTAAGAATTTCAAACATTTGATTATTTCAACAATCATTCGATTGGCTAATGCCTTCTCCTTGTTGACATGACTATCCAGTAGACAATCTACAGTGTTGGAGTAATCGACATCTACCCGCAGCTTTTCTGTCGCCTCATTGTGTAGTTTACTCTGAGCGTGCCCCTTCATTTGACGGAGACCATCATTCCAATTATGAAAACCTAAAACCGTCAGAAATGAACGCTGTTTCGTATCGTTTGTGCGAACCCAACGAGTTGTTTGTTCTTCGCGGTCACGCATGTGTGGCAGAATATCAAGTCTCTGGCCTGATCATAATGAATCCATGGGAAGTTGTGAAACCAATGATGTTGACAACTTCTGTGCTTTATCTTTGATTTGCCATAGGAACGCGAGGGAAATACAAAACTGTGTGGAGGAACGAATTTCAAGAATGATGCAACTCCGTCGTAACATGTCGTGGTGCTAGTTTCGCCCGGTAGAGTGGTGTGCGGTTCTGTGATGGTAGAGACGGCGCTAGTTTCGCCCGGTAGAGTGGTGTGCGGTTCTGTGATGGTAGAGGCGGCGCTAGTTTCGCCCGGTAGAGTTGTGTGCGGTTCTGTGATGGTATTGGCGGCGCTGGTTTCGCCCGGTAGAGTGGTGCGCGGTTCTGTGATGGTAGATGCGGTGCTAGTTTCGCCCGGTAGAGTGGTGCGCGGTTCTGTGATGGTAGAGGCGGCGCTAGTTTCGCCCGGTAGAGTGGTGCGCGGTTCTGTGATGGTAGAGGCGGTGCTAGTTTCGCCCGGTAGAGTGGTGCGCGGTTCTGTGATGGTAGCGGCGGTGCTAGTTTCGCCCGGTAGAGTGGTGCGCGGTTCTGTGATGGTAGAGGCGGTGCTAGTTTTCGCCCGGTAGAGTGGTGCGCGGTTCTGTGATGGTAGAGGCGGTGCTAGTTTCGCCCGGTAGAGTGGTGCGCGGTTCTGTGATGGTAGCGGCGGTGCTAGTTTCGCCCGGTAGAGTGGTGCGCGGTTCTGTGATGGTAGAGGCGGTGCTAGTTTCGCCCGGTAGAGTGGTGCGCGGTTCTGTGATGGTAGAGGCGGTGCTAGTTTCGCCCGGTAGAGTGGTGGGCGGTTCTGTGATGGTAGAGGCGGCGCTAGTTTCGCCCGGTAGAGTGGTGCGCCGTTCTGTGATGGTAGAGGCGGTCTGCGCTGACCGGCTGTCAGGGCTAGAAACAACAATAATGCCGATCAGGGATACAAGTGAAAGAATATTTACTTGCAATAAGAATTTCCGGATCCCATTTTTTTCAAGCGGGGCATGACGTCCACGACCGCATTGTATCCCCCTGCAACCATGTTTGATTTGCGAGTTGTCATTCCAGTGGTGCACAGTGCGGTGGGACACAGTTGGTGGTGGGGCAGAGCGGATGGAGGGGCACAGTGGGGGGTGGGGACACTGTGGGTGGGGTGGGGCACAGTGGGGGTGGGTACAGTGGTCGGGTGGTGGGGCACAGTAGGTGGTGGGCACAATATATGGTGGGTACAGTAGTTGGTGGTAGGCACAGTAGGTGATGGGCAGTTAGTAGGATTTTGAGTTAATGGTCAACACAAAATTGGACCGAACAATGATCGAAAGGCAATAACTCAGAAATGAGTGAATCGAGAGTCGTCGTCTTGTGCGCACACACCTTTGATTCGTTATCTATGCATAGCTGAAGTTTCGTTAAAATATTCCATAATGGTTTTCGAGTTATGCTCCGGACATGAAATTGGACCGATCGTTTTTGCGCGCGACACGCCTTTGACACGATATGTATGCATGGGACCGGCAATAGCACATGTTTATTGAAAATGAGCCTATATTCTAGCGACTCATTCAATGCATGGGTTTGTAGATTAAATCGGCATTTTTTTCAAGTTTGATGACGAAACAGTAGTTATTCAAACAATTTAAATGTGTAGATGGGCGCATTCCCTTCCGACTGTAAAAAACCATAATCACCTGAAAAAGTCGCTAATTTTAACGCTTTTTACTTTTAGCAGACATATTTTGGGTTGTTGTTGTTATTGCTTAGATTCGCTCAATGAAATCGCTGCGTTTACTTTTCGCCGGACAAAATGGCAATAGATGCAATGCCAATGATGCATGGACGAGACCATGCCAATCAATTAGGCAGTGGTTATGCGCTACAACTGATTTGGCATGCTTGGTTGTAGACTATTGGAAGCTCAACCTACAACATTTAACAGCTTAAAAAAAAAAAAAAAAAAAACGGCCAAAATAGTGCTACGGCCTGGCCGTGGCTGCCGTGGCGTCCGCTACGGCCGTACCGTGACTGGAGAAATGGGGCTTCTGGGATTTGTGCCCAGTGTAGCTCCTGATCAAATAGCACACTCATGTAGCATGATAACGATCTGTGTTGCTTGTTTGAAGCATGACGGGTGTTTCATTGATGGAATGGCGAACAGTAGTCAGTCGTCAATTGTTCCCGTGGGAAAGTCGTGAACATATAGTGTTCTGAGCTGAATCTAATAACATAGACGCAGTGGAGTATTCTAAACCACACGTCAATGTGCTAGTATGACGTCATAGCTAATTTGCATATTGTTGTGCCTTAGCACAAAAATATGAAACTTAGCTATGACGTCATACTAGAATTGGTATATAACAATACGCAGGTTTATATGATAGATATGTAACATCCAATGATCATGAAATGACTTATATGTACACAGTTGGTATTCGTCGTGTGAACATGTATATTTACTTATCATTTGTGTCTGAGGAAACCGGAGTACCCGATAAAATTCAACTGTTTTGTATCATTTAGTGGTAACAATAGGTTTGTAAACTTCAGCATGCATACTATTAGACACAATGCGACTAATCACATTGTATTATGACACTATCAAAGCTTTGTTCTGAAAACAAAAGCAATAAACGCTGAAATATAAAGGAAAGTAACTGATTACGATCCCCCATTGAATTCAACATTGAAAGGGGAATTTGTAGGGCGTATAAATAGGGGTAACACCGTCGGACTGCCACGCTGGCGACCCGGGTTCGATTTAGGGTTCAGTACCTAGTCGTCAGTATTTCTGAGATACTTTGTATTTGCTGCTCTACTAGTCCTTTCGGATGGTGACTTTAAACGGCGGCCCCGTGTATCAGATTTGAAGGAGAGTCTGGGCACGTTAAAGAACCAGAGGGGACTATTGTAATAAGAGCTAGCCCCCCCCCCCCCTCCCTCCCCTCTGGGGCCGGTTTCCTCTGTATCCACCTCCTTCCTTTCTTCCCTTCTTGGGAGACGACATGCAAGGTCATCGAGCCAGTGCCGTCGTTAAATCCAAGAATTTACATTTGCAGGAAGATTTAATTCTGCTGTTCCCCGGGCTATGATGGCGTATGGAGCAAGGGGCGCGGTGAGCCGGACATCATAATTAAAGTTAGACATAACATGTTCTTTATCGGAATTAAATAAGTGTATAATTGTGTAACTATTCCACCAGTTTTAAAAATTACGAGTGCCCGCTCTATAAGATATAAGCATTTAATAGTAATCTTTATTTTACTGATAGTGACTCGCGGTGGCATCAGTCTATTTTGATATGCAAATGAGGTAGGACATTTTTAAATTATTTATACAAATTAAATGCGTCGTCAGAAAAACTATTTTATCGCCAGGTTATAAAGTATGATCATTGCACATCAAACAATAAATGCCGAGAATACATATTAATTTCCGTTAACATTTTAAGGAAGCACGGTTATCGCCCCTGATATCAGTGTGGAAATTCATGTTTGATATAAGAATTATAATAATGCCAATTAATACATCGGAAAATGGTGAATGACTGTTTATTTTCCCCGAACAATGTCATATCTAACGAATGGACGAAACAATATAGGACACCTTCCAATTCAGAGACGGGTGATAATTCTAAAATTACTTTAACCGTTAACTCTTAGAATGCGGGAAACGTGAATTATTTTTGGATTTGGTGGTATATCTTCATTCTCAATAAAAACATGGTTTGACAGCACTTTAGAATCATTTCCAATGGAAATGATTCTAAAGTGTTGTCAAAACATGTTTTTGATGAAAATATGCCAAACAGGCGATAACCAACCACCCATCAACCAACCAACCAACCAACCAGCCAACCTTCAGTTTATGGTAGGGATGGATTGTGCCTAGGGGTTAGAACACCTGATTTCCAATCCAGAGACTGTGGGTTCAAACCTCGCATAGGGCATCAAAAATAGTTGCATAATATTTCCGTCTCGATATTTCCTTAGCTGTTGCTGGGACGTTAAACCCATTCACTTTCACTTTTCTATTGTGTATCGTGTTTTTCAATTCCACACCGCCAATTAGCCGGGTGTCGGGTTTAGTGGGGTTCCATTGTATGTTATACGATCGTGTTTATCAAACTAATTCCCGCCTCAGCAGCTCACCCATCCATGGAACTCAGTAAAATAATAAAATACATACGTACACCGCGTGTTACGTAGCTAGCCCCTAGGGCATGGTGAAGTAGCAGGGGCGGTTTCATGATTTATGTCTGCTGGGTGGGGAGTGGGGGGGGGGGAGGGTGGGGTGTGTGGGGTGGGGGGGGGGGGGCGGGGGGGGGGGGGGGGGGGGGGGGGCGGGGGGGGGGGGGGCGGGCGGGGATTTCAAATTAGACACATAAAATTATGATCGTCAACTTTCATAACATTCAGATTATTTTCTTCATTTTTTCTTATTTCTCATCAAAAGTATATGTTGTTACCACCCAGACGAGATGGTTCAGCTGAGCGGTAACAACGTACATTTTGTGTGAGAAATTAGGAAATAATCAGATCTGTCCACGTAAAAAATGGGTTAAAATTCATAAACTCGACCAATTTTAGAGGGGATGTGCGCGGGACACGCCCCCGCCTGGTTCCGCGCCTGATTAGGGTAAGATGGGGAGATACAGTTGGGTAATGTTGAGTAAACGGTCGTAATAGATCATTATAGATACAGTACCCCGGATGTTGTAGAGAGATTGGTCAAGGTGCATCCATTGTGCGATAATAAGGTCACTGAGGCCAATTTGAGCGAGTACACGAGAAAATGCGGGTTGTCTTTTGTCGGGATATTGACCAACAGGGTCATAACAGAGAGATATATGTGGCTGTGACTGGAGAAATGGGGCTTATGTGGTTTATGGCCAGTCAAGCTCCTGATCTGTTACCGCCCTCCAGAAGCCGGAAAAGGATCTATATTGTTTGTTAAAAGAATCACGGACTGAATTTCGATTAGTGCAGATCCGGATCAGACTGCGCGGACGCGCAGGCTGATCTGAATCTACACTGATCGCAAATGCCATAAGCCCCATTTCTCCATACACAGACATATATAAGATACTAATTAGACATTATTTAATAGTTGTTTTCCAAAGCAAATTGTGTCCGAATATTTAGGGATAATATGGTACATAGAAAATATGCTAGCATCTTTTGATATGTGTTTTTTATATGGATAGACAACCGGTAATTTTACGACAATACGATGTCATAAAATTGAGATAACTAAAGTTAGTAAGTTACATATTCGTGTGACTACAGGCTGTGACTGGAGAACTGGGACTTATGGGGTTTTTGACCAGTGTAGCTCCTGATCAAATAACACACCCATGTAGCCTGATAATGATCTATATTGCTGCCTGTTAGAAGCATGACGGGTTTCATTGATGGAATGGCGAACATTGCAGATCATGAACAGTGAATGGTGAACAGTGCACCTCACAGGGTGTCCGGTTGAGAGAGGTTTCACTGTATTATCGTTGTTTGTTCAAATCAATGTCAGTTCAGTATCTTTATGTCATCTTGTCAGATATTAGAATTGTTTGCTTGTATGCAATTTGTGTATATTTCTGTAATTCTAGTATTCAAAACTATTGTTATCTTGCAATAAATGCAACAGTTCCACATTCATTTTGTTGGCAGATATTTTTCCCCATTCACGGCACTAACCTACTATTCTCTAGTCTATTTTCCTTATTTCTGAACCAAAGTATATGTTGTGACCACTCATTTGAACCGTCTCGGCGAGACGGTTCAAATTGAGTGGTCACAACATATACTTCTGATGAGAAATAAAGAAATTATTGAGCCTTGCCGGATATTTTTTCCCATTCACGGCACTAACCTACTATTCTCTATTTATCCTGTCAACACTGTGTGTATGTGCCGTGAAACACGGTGCCGTGAAACATTTTTGATATCCAGTCAATACTATTTTTGCATTTTACAGCCATTTGTAGGTGTTGACGGGATAAATAGAATAGTAGGTTAGTGCCGTGAATGGGAAAACATATCTTGCTCGGCACGGAAACGGGATGTGCTCGGCAGAGCCTCGCCCATCGCGTTTCCTGAGCCTTGCCAGATATTTGTTCCCATTCACGGCACTAACCTACTAGTCTCTAGTCTATTTTCCTTATTTCTGAACCAAAGAATATGTATGACCACTCATTTGAACCGTCTCGGCGAGACGGTTCAAATGGTGGTCACTACATATACTTCTGATGAGAAATAAATAAATTATTGAGCCTTGCCGGATATTTTTTCCCATTCACGGCACTAACCTACTATTCTCTATTTACATTGCCATTGATGCCTCATTTGTATGGAACGCCAAATCTACATAAACTCAAATAATTAGAGCTAGCATTAAATATTTAGAGCTAGCTACAAATCAGTTGAAGAGCTCTCTAAATCATTTGGAGCTAGCTCTAAATATTTAATGCTGGCTTTAATTATTTAGAGCTAACAATAATTATTCGAGTTTATGTCGATTTGGCGTTCCAGGAACGCCAAATATACATAAACTCAAATAGTTAATGCTAGCTCTAAATGTTTCATGCTAGCTCTAAATAGTTAATGTTAGCTCTAATTATTTAGATCTAGAAATTATTATTTGAGTTTATGTCGATTTGGCGTTCCAGGAATGCCAAAATTAATGTCAATTTGGCGTTCGAGTTTATGTAGATTTGGCGTTCCATACATTTCAGGGCACCATAGTAGTTACGTGTCTTTTCAGTGTTTGTCAGATTCACAGCGTGTGAATCGTGTGAATCTGACAAACGATGATAAGACACGTACGTATACTTATACATGTTGTATTGGGCAGGCTAAATTCTGCAATTCACCATTCATTATATCCGAGAGGTTACGACCTCCGGCTGTCACTCTAGCGGCCCGGTTTCGATCCCCAATCCCGGCACTGGAGTTTGTAAAATTTAATCCGTTTTCAGCTGGTTCTACACAGGTGTGTCATATAGCGATGTGGTCCCCGGGTGTTCAAGGCTTGAGAGCCAATTGGGACCCATTAATCAAGCAACACGACATTCATTGTATGAATGTGACAACACGGTGATAAGAAACGTATATATCTATGCATGCTATATTGGAGACGCCAAATTCTGCATTTCACCATTCTCAGTGTGAATGTGACAACACGGTGATAAGAAACGTATATCTATGCATTTGTAACGTTCTTATTTGTGTATGCGTTGTTAACGTTGTTGTACCTTTCTTGTGGCCCTATGTAAAGTCAATGGAAACTTAGTAAAAAAACACCATATGCTGTAGCTAGAAAATAATCTGCACATTTTTGTTTTACATGTACAATTTGGCTTCAACAAACCTGTGTAGAGACGTAAACATTCATGTTCTACATCAAAATTGGTCCGTTATCTGGATATTACACATGTGTGTGCATTTTTATTGGTAGCAGTTTCTGCATAAAGACTTGCCGATCATCCATATGGTGTATTTGTGTAAGCAGCTATTGTTTTATTAGTACGTTTTTTTTATTAAATTTCCATAGACTTTACATGGGGCCACAAGAAGGGTACACTTACCTTACATGTACTGCCACTTCTGATCATCCTTACATTGTTATCTGTTTGCCGCAGCAAATATCCATACGTGAACGGGTCAAGTTGAAGTAGGGTTCTGTATTACATATCCGTGTGTAATGTTTAAACCCCACCTCTGTCCCATGATAATGATCATTAGTAGATGGGCCAATATTGACTTTTGGCAATAACGATAACGCTTTGTACATGTTATGTTAAAATATCGCTGGGCAATTTGGCTGGTTTGGACAGGGACATGTAAAATATCGCTGGACAATTTGGCTGGTTTGGACAGGGACATGTAAAATATCGCTGGGCTCGGCTTGTTTGGACAGGGACATGGCCTGCTCTGTAGTTATATCTCTCGGTTGGAGCATACGATTGGTAATTTAATGATGCGGTTCATCCTTACCAGAATCTCACTATCACCTGGTTTGGCCCTTTGGCTTGCTAAGAATCGTATAATCGTATCGTATAATCGTATAATGGGTTTAACCGAATACAACTCCCAGGTACAAGACATTCAGTGACTGATGTGGTTAGGACCTGGCAGCAGATCATGTGTTTCTAATTACAGGGCTGCATATATTTTTATGCAAGTATTTAATTCTGATTTTCGGACCCCACCCCCACCCCCCCCCCCCCCCCCGGGCCCCCGATTTATACATGTGGAATATGGGATTTATCCCGTTAACCTGGCATAAAGTGACCTTAGCTGTTGACATGCCGTTAAACATCATTACATAAATAAATAAAATATCGCTAGGCCATCATCCCTACATTGTTATGAAGCCACTGTATTGTGTTGAATAATGTGACCGTGTAAATAGAAACATGAGTTTAGAAGTTCTTCAAACAAACAAAACACAGATTATAGGTCCAATTCTGACTGTAATTGTTGGTCAGGTCTATTTTCCCAATCAATTCCTGCAGTGAACGTTATTTTGCATAGTCATTATATCATTAAAACATAGCATGCGAAATAACGTTCATGGCAGACTGTCCTGACATTAGTTGATGGGTCTGCATTGAGCTGCCTGGAATTGTGCAAGGTTACGTCCTCTCGTCAATTTCATTATGTACGTCATATACATAAATGCATTTAGAAAACTCACGTGATAGACGATTTAATCGACTTAACGAAAATGATTAGAACATGTGTAATTGTGTATGTACCCCGATTTGTTCTGGGTACATATAATCGTCACCCTGTTCATCTGTCTGTCCGAGATTTGCGTTAAAATATTGGGCTACCTACTATCTCTGTTACCAGAAGTTGGATTGCCTTGAAACTTCATAATGTATTTATTTGTCATCATTGATATTTTCATTCTATAGCCAACCCAATGTCAAGGACAAATATGCGTTAGTGTTTAAGGGGTACATCCATTAGTGTTACTGATTTCTTGTGTTTTTTTTTACATTTTTCAGCATCGATGGTACTGACAAACTATAACACTTTATAACCTGATATAGCATATACATAATAAAGATAAAAGCAAACCCGTCCAAACACCTGGTTGTGTTGTCTCACCCAAGACAGTGGAAAGTGAGACAGTCGGATCATTATCAAACTTCATCAATAGCTTCCTCACAGTGATAGTTTCCCATTCAGTGTCATAGTTTGGACATATGTCCAATGTTCCGTTAGTCGGATTATTGCCAAATGTCAGCAATAGCTTCTTCACATTCATAGATAATCCATCCAATGTAATTCGGATGACATTGACCTTCACATTGTTGACATTGATCTTCATGTCAATGTTTTGTTTATTTATGTTCAAATGTTGAATATCTCCTGATGCGTTATTCGGATCATCTCCAATCTTCATAAGTAGCCTCCCTAGCCGTCCTGGTAATTTAGATGACATTGAACTACTTTCCTTGAAATATAGGTCACGTCCGTCAAAACTTGGATGTATGCCCACATTCCACATATCTCGTGATATGTTAGTCGGATGTTCACCAAAGTTCTTGAGTGAGTAACTTCCTTACATTGATACCTAACCATACTGGGTCATTTGTATGACATTGTCCTACTTTTCTCGAAATACGTCCTAATTTCGTATATCTCCTGATACTTTAGTCGGATCTTCGCCAAACGCCATGTGTAGCTTCATTCGTTGATACATGTACCTAACCACCCTGGGTCATTTGTGTGACATTGTCCTACTTTTCTCTAAATATAGGTAACGTCCGTCAAATACGTCATAATTTCGTATATCTCCTGATACGTTAGTCGGATGTTCTCCAAACGTCATCAGTTGCTTCTTTACATTGATACCTAACCACCCTGGGTCATTCAAGTGATCTTGACCTACTTTTTCGAAATATAGGTCATGTTCGTTAAGCTGTGGATGTAATTCCAAATTTCGCATATTTCCTCAGAAGTTAGTTGGATGGTCGACACACGTTATCAGTAGTTTCCTTACATCGATAGCTAACCATCCGGAGTCATTCGATGACATTGACCTACTTGTATCGACATATAGGTCATCGCCGTCACAACTGTGGAAGCACGTCCACATTTCACGTATCTCCTCATACGTTAGTCGGATCTTCGTCAAATTTCAGTAGCTTGCGTACATTGATACATAACCATCCTACCATTCAGGTGACGTTGACGTTGACCTTCTTTCCTTGAAATATAGGCCACATCCGTCAAAGGCTGGACGTACGTCCACATTTCGCATGTCTCCTGATACGTTAGTTGGATTTTCGCTAATATTCATTAGTAGTTTCCTCACGTTGATAGCTAACAGCCCTGGGTCATTCGAATAACCTTGACCCATTGGTGGTGGGTGTGCCTTGTTCGAAATATAGGTCATGTCCGTCAAACTGTGGACGTACGGCCAACGTTCGCATATCTCATAAGTTAATTGGATGATCGGTAAGCTTTATCAGTAGCTTTCTTACATTGATAGCTAATCATCCTAGGTCATTCAGTAACCTTGACCTACTTTTCTCGATATATAGGTCAAGTCCCGTCCAAACTTCACATACCTCCTCATACGTACGTCGCAACTGCGCCAAACGTCATTAGTATCTTCCTTCCATTGATACCTAACCACCCTGCATCACTTAGGTGACCTTGAACTACTTTCCTTGGAAAATAGGTCGCATCCGTCAAAACTTTGATGTACGTCCACATTTTGCATATTTCCTCATACATTAGTCGGATCTTCGTCAAACTTCAAAACTAGCTTGCTTACATTGATACCTAACCGTCCTGTGCAATTCATGTGGCCTTGACCTATTTTCCTTGAAATATAGGTCACACCCGTCAAAACATGGACGTACGTCCAAATTTCGCATAGAACTGATCTGATCAATAGCTTCTTCACATCCAGTCAGTTGTGTGACCTTCACCTTGGTGACATTGACCTTCGTATCAATATTTGTATACTTCCTCACATTGTGACCTTGGACTTGGTGACCTTGACTTCGTGGGTGATACGCTCGCAGTTTATCGCATTGTATTTCGATTCGGACTGTTACTAACAAACAACACACATAGTTCTGTTTTTATGTTTTTAATATGCTTATAGTTACATGATAAAATATTTCCATCAAATGACACAATGAAAGACTCCATATAAGTAGGCAAATTCCCCATGGCAACGTGTCGTACGTCAAGGGGAATAAACTCATACTCTACACCGGTAAGTAAATGTGTAGTGTGACGTCACTGATTTTTATCCATAAAACAGAGATATATTAATTTCTTTGAAATCGGTGCATGAAAAATATGCCTTATTACAAACTGGATTTATTAAGGATATAACATGATTCCTTATTCCATTGACATGTACACATAGTTGTATTTGTTTTATCAATGTACACTTACATATATCACAAGTATTAATATATTAATACAATTCTGCAAAAAACAGGAACCGACGTTTCGGCACAAGGCCTTTATCAAGGAATTATTTTGTAGAAAATAATTCCTTGATAAAGGCCTTGTGCCGAAACGTCGGAAAAGTGGGTTCCTGTTGTTGTTTTTTTGTGCAGAATTGTTCAACATATCATATTTATGCAGATAGCTTTTTTAATACAGCTATGAACTATAAATTCCAGATAAATTAATTGGTGTGTAACGGCCTATCAACAGTCAGGAAACGCCAGATAAGACATGATACATGTACATAAATGGTAAACAACCATCGGAAATGTAGTTTGGGCCATGGTAATTATTCAACATTAATACAGCCACATATGACACTTAAGTTAACCACGTATGGGGCTTGTAATCAGGCATATTCTGTCCTATAAACACCGATTCATAATCACCAGCAATCATATACGCTCGGATCTGGGTGACGTTTCACTAAACTTCGTACACTAAAATGTTCGTAAGTGCAAAATTATGATAGTCTGTAAATTTCACATTAACAATATTTTCTTGGAAACAATTGTTGGATTTACATTTATTGAGTATAGGCTGCATATGCAGCCTATGCTCAATAAATGTAAATCCATCAATTGACCTTTCCAGATGATCCTACATTCGCACTTACGAAGATTTTAGTCTTACGAAGTTTAGTGAAACGGCCCCCTGATCTGTAAAATCACATTACCATATCATATCAGTTGGAGGGTGATAAAGTATATCAAATCCGAACATATATCACAATGTGTGCAATGCCAACACATTCAAGTACGCAAAACAGTCGTGCAAGTCCAAATACAATGCTCTACAACACATACAAAACTATCAAGTTTCTAGCAAACACATGTACAAATGTACACATAAAACTAATTATTGTGCAGCTACCATTTATAAGATTATCATACAAACAGACAATACCATTTATACCAGATAATGTGTAGTTCATTCGTCAATACTAATGACAATACATAAAATGAACAACATTCCGTGAACAGTTAGCATATCAAAGCTGGCATACTCGTATCGGGAGTCAGTTCGTTCCAACATATGCAAACTGTCAATATATGTATTGACGAATAAAACACATGTACATTCAATACATGACAATGCAAACTCAAATAAAACATATACATGTACACTGTAAGTTACTTTTATTTTTTTTCTTGGTTAGACATATAATACATATTAGGAAAGAGGAGGGGGTGACACAGAATTATCCAGATCACGTCTACGCGAACCTAATAACAGGGCCGAGTTGTATTATGACCTCATTGATTCGCCCCGAACACGTTCGCACATACTTGACCGAATTCGTATGTATTGGACTGATCATTCTGGAAATACAATGAGCATGCATCATTACTTTTATAAGTGATGACAATTACTTTGTCTACCTATTAAATAAAAAAGGACAATGACAGTATGTTTTTATAACATACTGTTTTCATTAGAGCACTAAATCTGTACTGGTACCCACCGACGATGTTATATATATAAAGCCGGGGACCAGTCATGCACTAAACACGCCGCGGGTACCTGGTTTTCAACTGACGTTCGTTCAACCATAATGCCTTCGAATATAAAAACTGATTTTTCTAACAATACTGGGGAAGAATATTAAGAACAATCAAATGCTGTTCTTATTCCAATGCTTCGAGCAATAACCTTTTTTTCAGGAAATAAAAACAATGCTGAATCAGTATTTTCGTGTTTTCTGAAAAAGGGCGATGACCGAAACATTGAAACATGAGCAGCATTTGTACAACCTTCGAAAACAGATCTATAAAACAACATATTGCATTCGGAATCCTCATCCAGGGTATAAATCTTTCAAGTTGCAGCAGATTTTAAGTTAACGTCCAGTGGTATAGAAATGTCTAAATATTTCCACCATTTGTTTCATTCTGACCTTCTTGCTGGAAACATGTTACGTTTGCTCTGATTGAGGGAGAAATTTTCAATTTACATTTGCAATGTTGGTGAAATAGGCTACAGGGAATAGAAATTTCAAAATATTTTCCACCATTGCTTTTTGTTTCATTCTGACCTTCTTATTACCGTTGTTCTGGTTGACAGAGACATATCGGAAGGGCTTATGGATGTCTCACGTAGTTTACTAACGTCAGTAAGCACTGCACTGCTGAATCAGCCTTAACATGTAGCTACACGTACTTATGGAATATTTACGGGCACAACTGAAACACTTACACAAACAAATTAGCACAATATCCAATAGTCCATCCACCTCGTACATACAGCCGTGGACAATAGGGTTACTATTATTGTCATATTAATACAGTTAATATTTACAGATTAATTGCCAGTCATTTTGATAATCAGGGCCCAGTTGCTCAAAACCTCTGTTAGCTTAACAGACTGTTAAATCCTTAGCAATGCTAAGGATTTAACAGTCTGTTAAGCTAACAGAAGCTTTGAGCAACCGGGCCCAGGTGGATTTCATGTTTCAGACTTAAAGAGATGTATACTCCCGATTTGTAGATTTAGCAATTACAACTTAGAATGATATTGGTAATATTCTTGTTGATAATTTGGATTAGTATATGTATCTCCTATATGTAATCATGCAAAATTTCGCCATTGGTGGTACATAAGCGCTAAGCAGTAACTGTATAATGAATACAGTTCAATGCATGTGTATAATGAATTATTATTGTTTAAATATGTATTTTTATGCAACCGTGTGGTGGTAGTAGATTAATTATTTTCCTCTTGCAATGAATTACGTTTTATGTCGAATTTACAATTCAATGCATACATTAATTTTAGAACGTATACTTTTTTCCAATGTCCAACATGGTTAATGAAGCATTCGTCGTTATTTAAAAATACTTATAAAACAAAAACGATAGAGAAATCTGTTGTTGCCAAACCTGGTGTTCGATTATTAGTAAGCACAACTATTATAAGTATTGTCATATAGACATTTACGCGTCTAGTTATACTCGTTCAACAGAAGCACACTAACATGTATACAATCATTCATATGTACATATTAACATAAACACAGAATCTAGACACTATTCATATTCACCGTAACTAATTTAACATAAGCACATGTACACACACAGACGCATACCCATTTACACATTCCGTCAAAAACATATCATAACATGTTCCACCAGAAACTGGCACTAGATACATCAGCACAAATAAAATGTATTATATAACGTAATGTAGTTAGTTTTCAATGTCAATAGAAGCCTTTTGTGTATTATATAACGTAATGTAGTTAGTTTTCAATGTCAATAGAAGCCTTTTCTATAAATGTTCAAAAAATGAATGTATCTTTGCACACTGCTATATCATCACTCCCTGTCTAACGACAAATTTCTTTCTTAATATGTCACAACTGCACTTAGACATTCAACATACAAAAGGGGCTACTGGTGACAGTGCAAACACATTAAACAATAACAGGTTACGTGTACAAACAACAAAATGCTGATCAGTGTAATAATGTCGGATATGCCTGACTGTTAAATGTTCGTTTAGTTGATACAAATGCAATCAACATTAAGTTACCAGTCAACCATAGAACATAACTCTGGAAATTAAGCTCTATATCGATTCGAATGTAAATATCTAAATACATATACATGTATTTATTAGTTAATGATAAAGGCCTTGTGCCGAAACGTCGGAGAAGTGGGTTCCTGGTTTTTGCAGAATTGTTGAACATAAGTATATATAGAGGATATTCATATTTTTGCAACGAATATGACATATATGTTCATCGAGAGGTGTGTAATGTCCATAGTTCACGTGTGCCGTTAGTCACGAGTGAAATATGGACATTTCACACCACGAGATGAACATATATGTCATATTCGTAGCAAAAATATGAATATTCTATTTATAATATACCGCTCCGTGGAAATTAGCAGTTGTTTTTAGACTGTATACGGTAATGAATGTGTATTTGCAGCCTATTTGCAGTCCGGCACTGCAGGTGCGCGTTATGAATATAGATAGCGGACGTAGTTGTATTTTCACCGGAAGATGTTTATTTCATCGATGAGAACATATGACTTTTATTTACATCGTATAACTATGTATTTCATGGGTAGGTATATAATAAAAACACTTATTCATTTATAGATCACGTACACACTTTGTTATCAATTTTATCCCGTCAACACAGTGCGTATGTGCCGTGAAACATGGTGCCGTGAAACATTTTTGATATCCAGTCAATACAATTTTTTGCATTTTACAGCCATTTGTAGGTGTTCACGGGATAAATAGAATAGTAGGTTAGTGCCGTGAATGGGAAAAAATATCTGGCGCGGCACGGAAACGGGATGTGCTCGGCAGAGCTTCGCCCATCCCGTTTCCTGAGCCTTGCCAGATATTTGTTCCCATTCACGGCACTAACCTACTATTCTCTATCTATTTTCCTTATTTCTGAACCAAAGTATATGTTGTGACCACTCATTTGAACCGTCTCGGCGAGACTGGTCACAACATATACTTCTGATGAGAAATAAAGAAATTCTTGAGCCTTGCCGGATATTTTTTCCCATTCACGGCACTAACCTACTATTCTCTATTTCGTGGCATACGTAACTGCTGTTTTACATTTACTCAATACAACTTACGAAACATCATCAGGGAAATAAGTATGCGTATATTACAGTTTAGGCCAATATTTCCGGAATCAACATAACACGATTGCACACCATAATATATTACGTGACAACAATACAAATCCGATACTTGTGTAACACATTATACTATATAACAACGTAACATAGTGTACCGCACTGGGTTAGTGTGTTGACTGCAGGCACATATAAATACTGTTTTTGAAAATACTGTCTTAAATGCGTTTCATATTTAATATAAAAATATTGTTATTTGATTAACACCACAGCGACCACGGAAAACCATGGTTATCACGACTCGAACGTGTAAGTAGTGTGCAAACAATACTTAGCGCGAATACAAAGGAATATAACAAATGCAATCTCAGTTTTGTTGACAAATATGGGGTCGTTAAGTGATGAGATATGCGAAACCACGTGTCACTGCATCGCACAAATAGCAGTTCTATATGATCTAAATATACATTTTGAAATGAAATGGAAAATAGTAATATCAATTTAAACGATAATTTCAAGGAATTAACAATCTAACGTCATGTGAATGACACATTTGATTGGTTAAACATATTTCATGATAAAATGGTTTGATTGATTTGCTTGAGGTAGAAACGTGTATTTTGGCAATGTTTCACATATTGGAATTATAGCGATGAAAATGTGATTTATCTAAAATACATGTACATGATAACATACATTTATATCACCATAAACAATATCATACGTGAGGTAGTCCCTTACATGGCAATTTATGACATACGTATATACCTTTAACCCTTACTATGCTGAATTAAATTTGGTCGTCTGATGAAAATGTTTTGTTTTCAATATTTCTTGATCAAAACCTGTTTTGGCAGCGCATGAGAATCGTCTCCACTGGAGACGATTCTCACGTGATGTCAAAACAGGTTTTTTTGTCAAGAATTAAGGCAAAAATGAAAAACAGCGGACGACAATTTTCGTCTCTCGCATAGTGAGGGTTAAAGTTATACACGCATGCAAATTCATAACAGTTGTCCAAGTGAATGGCGCTTGTGTAAATGTTTAAATAGAAAACAATAACAAAACATTTTGAAAGAGATCACTTGCTGTGTAAAATTTTGATTGATGTACCAATGTGCATAATACATAAATGATTCCGCAATATGGAGTTGCATGGTGTGTCCAATTTCACTTTATATTCCATTTTGAAAGAGATCACTTGCTGTGTAAAATTTGATTGATGTACCAATGTGCATAATACATAAATGATTCTGCAATATGGTGTTGCATGGTGTGTCCAGTTTCAATTAATATTCCATTTTGAAAGAGATCACTTGCTGTGTAAAATTTGATTAATGTACCAATGTGCATAATACATACACGAATCTGTAATATGGTGTGACATGGCGTGTCCAGTTTCAATGTATATTCCAGTTTGTCTAGTGCATAACATTCTGCTAATCATGCGTGTTCCAGTTCATTTTATATTTGAATATCTGATTATGTTGTTATTAAATATTGAAATGATTACCATATCTAACAATGTACATGACAAAACAACCCACCGACAGCTAAAAAGGAGTATCTTAAAATTCCATGTACATGTCCTGTTTCACTGTCAGTCGACATTTAGTCAAGTTATATTCAGGTACATTACATTCAGGTATACAACATATTCGTTGGGGAAAAACTATGAATGCTTTACATATTTGCACAACCATGTATGGTGTGATATAACATACACCACACCACCTGCGCTAATCTCGCCAATATTTGTAAATTTCTTTATTACAAAATACTTGAATATTGTGCCTCAAAGCTAGCAGCTTGCTTGTCTTTGCCTCAGCTGTGCTACAGCTGAGGTAAAGGCAAGCAAGTTGCTTGATTGCGAGTTGATATGCCAATAGATGTTCAGAAACGTTAATATATTGACAATACTAATGTAGATGGTGGTGTATATGTTCATGAAGAACTAAGTAGAATATGAGAGAAACAAACATTTTTGTAATTTCCTTACAACACTAATGCCGCCTGTAAATCAATAATGGTGTCCCCTCTAAATAACAGTGTCCCCTCTAAATCTTATACCGTTAACAAGAAACTTGTCTCCATGAGTCTTGAATATGTTTGAATTGTATACCGTTAACAAGAAACTTGTCTCCATGCGAGTATAGAATAGAAAACCACAGGATACATTTGGTAACAACATAATGCAAGCAATATACACTGTTGTAGTTCCAAACTCCTGAAGTTAGGCATGTGGATCAGATACTGTGTCTTCCATTTGGAATTCAGCACGTTTTTATTTACCAATATACTTTTATACATATTTCTTTTTTTTATGCTTGCCTGTTTTGTATACATACTAGTTTACATGTGCTCTTCAGTCTCATTTTGTTTCTATTTTACGAACGTCTAGCATTGTCTTATCAGTGTGCACCAGTTTGTTTCTTGTGTATGTATTAATAGTTGCATATTTGAATAAAAGTACTAGTATGTGATTATGCACGTGTTTGGTGACATAATTACTGTGTTGTGTTATTTACGTCGTACACACTTGGATCTCTATTATATATATCCAATCACATGAACTAGTGTCTTTATGTTGCCTAGCAAACGAAGAGTCAATAGTACATGCTATGTATGATATATCTTTCGAACGAATGATTGATGTTAGTGTATATTTCTTTATTGTGTAAAAGTTTGTATTATCTATATTGGTATCGGTAATATATTTAGTACTGATTACCACTAAGACAGAGATAATCTGATCCATATAGCTCAATAAATAAACAACATTGAACATAAATCATCAAACAAAACAGTAAATGTACATTATGAGGTAGATGTGTATAGTTAAAATGTCACAGTTATCTTCTGATAACACAGAATTCAATGCATGTTCACAAATAGCACAATACAAGATTGTATGTATTCGAGTTGTTATGTAGTTACATGCATATATTACATCAGATTACATAAATCCCTGGTGAATATGACATTAACATTATTTAACATTAGATATGATCTTTGTTTCTTCTGAGTAATTCTGCGATAGCGTTAACATTTTTAGTATCATTTGAATTGCTCATCACGAACACAATTACGTTTCTGTTAAACATGCAGTAATTTGACTGTGTTATCAAACTAAACATGTAACCATCATACATTCATACAATCAAAAATACAACAAGTAATAATATTATACATTAACATGACAGTTGGCAACCTCAGCAAGTATGTTCCATATAGCCACAGCAACTGACACAATTATGAAGGCAGTACAAATACATATACATACTACTATAGTAATGTAGGTAAGCATATCGATGGTCTAGTAACATAAGGTCGTAAGTGCTATGCTTTAGCATAGCAGTTACGACCTTATGCTACTAGACCATCGATATAACAACCATATGGTCACGTGATTGTAGCTAGTGCATCTAATTCTTCATTAAGAAAGTTGCAGCTGTTGGTAGAATGATAAATACATACCATTATCATGGTAGAAACAAATAACATACATACAAGTATGATTACGTGAGCTTTCTTCAGACATATCCCGTTGACTGTAGACTATCAGTGTTGCTCTCACCATGTCGAATTTTAATGAACACCAATACACTCGGAATAATTATGCTGTTTTATCTTTGGATTGTATTCAAATTGCACATGCCATATATTCAGGGTATGTGATCACGTGATTTCTTAACCAAGTGACGTAATGTGTGACGTCATTTTTTACAGTATTTTTTTATTTTTAAACATTCCTAACGGATTTTCATGATATATAATTTTCGTGCTTACTCTAAATGTTCTTTTTAAAAACTTTTCAGAAATAATTGTTCAGCGTTATTTCGTATGATTCACGTGCTCGAGACTGCCTACGTGCACTGGACGCAATACAGCAGGTTAAATGCATGATCGAACCTGTTGGCCTGGCCTTAAATGGCTTTAGCTGTTGATAGGCCGTTAAGCGCCAATAAATAAAATAAAATTGATTCCCTTTCAAAGATACCGAAGGAACATCTACTAAATTGACGTCCAACATTACGTCACACGTTTGTATTACCACGTGATCCCACAGCCTGGTATTGGTTATTGTATTGTCCAATCAGATTTCTCCACGTTGACTAATATCACGTGTCGTCAACATATCACAGAACATGCAGTGCATGTTAAAAATTCTCACCTTTATATCACCGTACATTTTAACCACCGTACATAATCGTGAAAGACTTAAATAGTGCAATAATATATACCGGTAATTTTTCATAAATACTTTATCAATGTACACGATTGTGTGAATGCTGTGTTTGGAAAACTAACACTGTTACAAACAGACGTGTGGTTTTTATTCAACTGTGTAATACACATCATGCGTGATCAATTTAATTCTGAAACTACATGAAGCAACTCTATATTGCTCACAGTTGTATAGGCAAGCAGGACATAATTCGTTTAAGTACACTATACATACATTGCAGATACATTTTTTTATCATAATACCATAATTTCCATATGCATTTTCAAAGAATTTCCTGAATTATGGCAAACTGAAGTTTCAATTCAAAAAGTTATATGTACTTGTACATTCAATGAAATTCTCCTTATGATTATTGAACAACCGTCAAACAAATCAGATTGTCTTCATTTGTATAAAGTATGATCCATGTGAATGTCAAAGATTCATATGTATATACAGTATGCATTATTGAATTCCAACTTGTAGTGGATCGTATGTGTAAATACACATGCATTAGTGCAACTATTCAAACAAAAAGCAATCAGAATAGTGTTTCTTTTGCGTCTGCTTTAAACATATACATGCCAGCAACAAACATGTGACTTTTGCATGTATAATGCAAGACTATGACTAATACTGACCAGTGGAATGAATATATTGATACAGTAATATAATACCCATTTTATATGATGTTTTGATTGTATAGTTTTGCATTTAAAGCGACCACCTTCTTAGCAAAATCCAGTCTTGTCTCGGGTAATATTACATACAAATAGAATTTGTAAAAACATCCTCAAAATGTAGATAGATATTCTACTATAGGACGTGAAAATACTGATGTAAATGCTTGTCTAGAACACTGGGTATGCACCAGCTGTTTGATTATAGCAATGTAATTCTGGTAGCCATCAATTTGTTTGTTTTGTTTATTGGGGTTTAGCGTTCCCCTAAAAAGGATTACGAATAATCGTAATACTCACATAAGTGGTATAACCAGATTCAAAATGTCAAAGACGTATGTGAGGGCCAAACCAGGCTGGTAGCCATCAGATAGCCAGGACTAGTGTACCTTGTCCATTGAGGATTTCAAATGTTATTAGGATTTACGTTCGCAGAGTCTATTATTATTATACATTTAGCTCACATATAACATGCAGTATACCTCTATCATTGTTAATTCAGCTCGTTTCAATTGCATCATTTAATGATTAATCTCAATGCTTCACTAGTAGTATAACATAGTTTTTTCATTAGTACGCAAGTAACAAAAATATATGTATGTATGTTGTCCTGAAAAGAAATGTGGATATGATGTATAATATCATGATTTCTGGAAAGAAGTATGGCATAGCTGCATTAATCAGTGTATTAATCCACAGGTGACACAGGAAATCACCTGCTGACCTAGTTTCTAATATAGTACACTATAAGATACAGTAACCTGCACAGTTAAGCCATTTCATAATAATACTGATACACAGGATTCAAAATTTAGCAATATTTTTTTGTTATATTTTCTTTATTTGTCAATTAAAGTATATATTGCTACCACTCATTTGAACTCATAAGATAGCAATCTTTCGTTCCAATTCTCTTGCACTGCTTGTATAGCTTACATTATTTAAATTATTATTTAATAAAATATGTATAAACTTTATACCAACCGTCGTTGAACTGAGTGGTAACAACATACGCTTTGGGTGAGAAATAAGAACAAATTCTCTTTTTTTTTTCTGCAAGAAAAATGAGTGTATCTTCAACATGAAAAGTATTACCTGACGATTGTACCACACACAATCACAATATAAAGCATGGCCCTAGCGTACAGCCCCTGCCTGACGCACGTTAAGTACATCAAAACAATGAAATGTTAACAAAATATATTAAATATTTTAACATTATCTTTTAATCTTACAAACTATAAAGTATAGTAAGTTCCTATAACCTCCAAAGGGAACGACATATAGTTGATTATATTTAAATAGTCACTATTTTATTGTTACTCACGGCTACAATATGGACGTCACATACAACTGTCGGTAACGCTATGCAACTATTTTGAGAATGGCCATTGTTGTTAAAAATTCAATAAAATATTGACTATCTAAATGTAATATAAAGTATAGGATGCCCTGACGTCATCGCCAACACTATACGTGCTACGGATTATGTATCGGAATTCACATCACTCATTAATCCAATCAAATGACATGAAACACTGAAGGCGTGGTTTAATTTGAAATGTCAATGAATGGCGTTAATCATTGATTTATGATAAACAATGAGTGTCTTGTAATGCTAGGAGGCGTGTCCCTCATTGAATACTTCTAATAAAAGGGGCGGGATTTCACCACTGTTATCCAATCGTATACACAAAACACGTTCAGCATGGCGGGTACTGATAGTCCGCAAGTCTGTCACTTTCATCAGTATCTTGGCCCAATGAACCGGTTGATATGGCCTGTTCTCCGCAATGTATCGTTTGAAAGCACCGAGAATGGAATCCTGAAGTCTTTCTACTGCTTCTGGTTCATGTAATCCAGAACGATCTGAAAGAAATGGACACAGCTATTATAGAATATACATAAATGTATGGAACACTATTCAAAACAATATCGCATACAAGGCGGAGAAGTAATTTGACATTGACATTGAACACAGGGACCGCATGGGTGGGCTATATAATGAAAATATGGATGATGAAACATAAGTATATGAAAACATTAACGCAAACATCGGACAGATAGACATACAGATTGCCAGGGTTGCTTTAATATGTACAATATGGCGTGAAAGCACCAACCTGATTGCATGAGCAGTACAGCAGCCAATAAGGCAATCTCCGCCTTATCCAGCTTCAATTTGGCTAGACCAATGGCAAACTCGAATATCGGCTCAATCAGTATAGCCACGCCCCCCTCGTGAATCTGGGATTTATGGAGCTTCGTGCCGTTGTGCAATGTAAGCGTTTCGGCGTCAGGATCGAATCTGCAAGCGGCTCGAAGGCACATGATTTCCATGCAGCAGATTTCAGCAGGAGAATTTGGTCGTCGACGTTCAACTGAAGATGAAATAAAAGGGATTTATTTTATGTATACATTATGTAACGAAGGTGACACAGTTGGTCAATGCCAGTCTACCACGTGGCCCTCGCTATACAATATACATGTACACTAGAATATGATGTAAATAATAACTGCGAATTAACTAACTGTAACATTAACAACGAGGGGTGTAAACCACGATTGACTCGCACTGGAGGGTATAATTATTTAATGCATAGTTGAAATCTTAAATTGATTGAGTGTTTTACTATTCCTGATACTATGATCTGTTTTGTACAATACATTTGGTCTGTTTAAAGTGCGTGGAGTCCGACACGGATATGCGAGTTTTTCTGTCACCTGTGGGGCAAACATACGAAATGACAGACGAACACTGTACGACAGGTCAGAAAGTCGAAAACAACTGTATTCCATAATTAATGCAAGAAAATGCATACATGTACTCTCCTGGGATTCAAAATGATCTATTTTTTCCAGAATTTCGCATATATGCGCAACATGATCAGTCAGTTTGCTCATATTATAGAATACGTTATGAATGTTCTTTCTTAGAAATATAGTGTATGCATATACGTCATGAAACCGATCAGAGAAATACTACAGCAATGGCAAATGGTGAAATGTGGGGGATATTGTTAGTGTATGTACACATACGCTGCTATGGCCAGATGCGACTTTGAGGTCAACATCGCCATACGTCGTGAAATGGATCACAGACATACTAAACCAATGGCAAAGGATGAAATGTGGGAGATAGTGTATGTACACATACGCTGCTACGACCAGAGGCGACTTTGAGGTCAACATCGCATTCAAATCTAAGTGGTTTCAATAAATGACAAGTTTATCCTATTATACATTCCTTTGATCTTTCAGTCGCACCATCTTGACCATCGAGAGAGCGTGACAACCTATCTGTCCGAGTATGGAAGGTCATCGATCCAAGTCCCACCATGAACTTAACCTACATACCCCCAATTGACCAGTAGCCGATTTCACCAACATTGCACAGTATACTTTTCTAGCAAAGTATACTTTGAGGGAGTAATCAATTATTTTTCCTGAAATAAATTATTTCATATAGAACTAACGACTGCATATATTTGATGATTAAAAGTATGTATAACTATAATTATCACAGGAGTGATCATAATACCCACACAAAGAGTTGGACTTACAAATAGCTTAACATTAGAAGAGTTTTATAGGTTTGAATAAAAAATTCATGATCATTATTTAATGCTGGCCTTAGAGATGTGTGACATTGACCTTTTACCTGCGTACGTGGTCAATGAAAATGAGATAATCTGAAAACTTTTGAAAATTCATTCATCAGTTATAGAGGATATTACACGAGTAATGGATTAATATGATTTTGATTAAAAACTCTGTGCCAAGTTTGTCAAGAACGCAATGAATCAATTTAATAAAAAATAGAAAAAATGGCTAAGTTAAAAGGATGATATTTTTGTAAAAAAAATATTTATTCGGCATAAAAAGTGTGTATAGTTTCAGATCAATCCACTGAACGGTTTCAGAGGAGTTGTGTACACAAACTATGCAGTTTATCTGTCTGCCGCCTGCAATAGGTTTGACCTTTGACCTTCAAGTGTGACCTTGACCTTGGAAGTAGGTGCGTGGAGGGTGCGTTATTGATCGCAAACACCTTCTATCATGAGAAACATTTGTGCCAAGGCATTTGATAATCCATGCATCGGTGTAGAAGATATAGAGCGGAAGGGAATTTCAATAGGTTTGACCTTTGACCTTCAACTGTGACCTTGACCTTGGACGTAGGTGCGTGGTTATTGATCGCGACACACCTTCTCATCATGAGAAAAAAGCATGTGCCAAGCCATTTGATAATCCATGCATTGGTGTAGAAGATATAGAGCGGAAGGGAATTTCAATAGCTTTGACCTTTGACCTTCAACTGTGACCTTGGACGTAGGTGCGTGGTTATTGATCGCGACACACCTTCTCATCATGAGAAACATTTGTGCCAAGTCATTTGATAATCCATGCATCGGTGCAGAAGATATAGAGCAGAATGGAATTTCGATAGGTTTGACCTTTGACCTTCAACTGTGACCTTGACCTTGGACGTAGGTGCGTGGTTATTGATCGCGACACACATTCTAATCATGAGAAACATTTGTGCCAAGCCATTTGACAATCCATGCTTGGGTGTAGAAGATATAGAGCGGAAGGGAATTTCCAACAGACCAACAGACCAACCAACAAGCTGACTCCTATATACCCCCTCAAACTTTGTTTGAGGGGGTATAATTATTATACTGAAATTATTACATTATCACAGCCAAAATGGCTGTGATAATGTAATAAATTCAGTATAATAAAAATTAATAAATTTATCATAAAATTGAAAATTTCTCCCTCAAAGTATACATTGCTAGAAAAGTATACTTTGCAATGTTGGTGACATAGGCTACTGGTCGTATGAAATAAAGTGCTGAGTCAGCGAAATGATATCCAGATCTGACCATTATCTTGTCAAAAACACATTAATATGAATTAACCAAGCAAAATGACCATATTGCTGGTATTAATAAAGAAATAATACATATTTTACTGGATTCATTGTCTCCAGTGTGTACATTTCTCTCGATTTTATCAATGGTAGTTTTGGCAAAATAATAGATGCTCGTACATTAGGTGGAGGGTTTCTCAGAGCACGGACTACTTTGTGCGCGGAGTTGTTCTGTACAGGGAGTACGTCCTAACAGTCACAGCCACATAGTCGACATTCTGGTGAATATATTCGGTGACTGCAATACGGATATTTTGTTGAATCTCAGAGTCTGTTCGTATCAGACTTCAATACATTTGCTATTGCTGGGCTATGCTGACAGGAAAGGCTATCATGTCTGGTCTGCTATCACTTATAGCGGAACTATGCGCATCCAAGTGTACAGCGGAACCTCTTTAAACCGCTCACCCAGTAGCCGATTTCATCAACATTGCAAAGTATACTTATCTAGCAAAGTATAGTTTAAGGGGGTAATAATTTATTTTTCCCAAAATGCATTATTTCATATAGAACTAACCACTGCAGATATTTGATGCTTAAAAGTATGCAGAATTATTATACTGAATTTATTACATTATCACAGCCAAAATGGCTGTGATAATGTAATAAATTCAGTATAATAAAAGTTAATAAATGTATCCTTAAATCGAAATTTCTCTCTCAAAGTATACTTTGCTAGATAAGTATACTTTGCAATGTTTGTGAAATAGGCTACAGAAACGCTATGTATGCTTAACCCTTTCAATCCCAAGTAACTGGAATGGACTAGTGATATGAGTCTAATTTTCCGACCAATCCAATGGTTACAAAATGATTTTCAGATTAGTCTATTGATGAAAAGGGGTTGTTTTTGTTCTCGTTGACCGAACACGCCGGCTCATCTGGGTCTGTACTGTTTGCAAACTCTGCTATAGCGGGCTTTCGGGTTCAAAGGGTTAAATATGTATTTCCTTGCCATATCTACCTGATGATCATGTGTGTTTATGATTGCAAAGCACACATGTATGTCGCGATACTCTCCTCTTAGATAAACATATTGTAGGCAACTCTTTTAGCTAGGAATGATCGTGTGCATGAATTACAGTGGAATCTCTCTCAACCGGACACCCTGGGGACCTCCACTGTATATGGGGACCTCCCAGGGTGTCCGGTTTAGAGAGGTTCCACTGTATATGGGGACCTCCCAGGGTGTCCGGTTTAGAGAGGTTCCACTGTATATGGGGACCTCCCAGGGTGTCCGGTTTAGAGAGGTTACACTATGTATTGAGCATAGTATTTGCATATTAAATGTCCATCCCGACCCATACCTGACCTATATGTACAATCTGACTTAAACAATGACCACCGAGATACGCTGTTATCATAGCGATGGGTGTGGTAATCAATTTAACTTTTCAAATAAAGGGGTGACTCCGCCGCGGTCTTTCTCCAATACTCGAGTCAATAGGTTCAAGATAAAGTCAAGAGATCCCTGATAATCACCGAACACGACTACCAGAGAACGTATGCATTGCAAGTGCGGCTGTACTGTACATATTCATTTCTACCATGGGCGTTGCCAATAGTGGCACAGTCCATTCAGAACTCCAGATAAGTTTTGTATTTAAAGAGTATTATACCCCCATATTTCAAATTCAATGCGTATTTTACTTTTACAAATAGGGGGGAACAAATGAGATTTTTTTTTTAAAATTCACTTATTTGAGCTGCTAAAATGTTTACTTTTTTTGCAGCTCAACTAAGTAAATTTTCGACTTTTTTATTTTCACTACTCAATTTGAAAACCAATGCGTATTTTCGCATTGCTGTGAGTATTTTGTACTCCGTATTCTGCTAAAATAATTGCGTAAAATACGCCAATACGCACCTTATCTGGAGCTCTGGTCCATGACACAAACGCCTTCTAGCATCGGTTTACACAAACCAAAATAAATATCCTTGTTATATTGCTTACCTGAATAAAACCGGGAACACCTTTGGCGAATTCGACAACCTTGACTATGGATGGCGTCATGGCGTCAGCGAGGTTTTGCCACGACTCTGGGTCTGATGTCTGCATTGCTGGGCTGGACAATCCTAGGCTATCGTACTCTGCGTTAGACTGAAATAAAGTGGGCGGTTGGTTTGGAGAATGTGAAGGGTAAATTTAACGATGTGTTTCATCGTTACCGGAAACCCGATATTCCTAGTTTGACCGTCAGGACCATTTTCGGCTTCCTTATTACTTGAGTGTTGAATCCGGTTATACCAGAAATAAAAGTAGTAGGATTGGTAATAATCCTATTATTTTAAAGTAATGATGCTATGTGACTCTGATATGGTGAGGACCTGGCACCAGGTCAGGTTATTCTAATTTCAGGGCTGAAGATTTTTTTGATTTTTTTTTAAATTTAGTTCCAATTTTGGAACCCCCCCCCACCCCCCATCGACAGCAGGTTAAATATGCGATTCGACCCCAGTGTTTTACAGACATAATGTCAGAATGTTTCTGACCCTCAATAGACGGTCATAAAAGCCGTTTCTCAAATATGTCAACAGTGGAACCTCTCTAAACCGGACACCATGTATAAATACATGTGGGTAATTTTGATGCGTTTCATTGTCATTTAACACCGATTGTGCTGTCTGTTCGCCATCGCAAAACACGCACAGCTGCATTGGAGTGGTCATATGCCTGACTTACAGTGGAACCTCTCTAAACCGGACACCCTGTGGACCTCCCAATGTGTCCGGTTTAGAGATGTTCCACTGTATATAGATCTATGTAAAATATCGCAATATAATATTCTTCTGTATAGATTAGTTATATAACGAATTTCAGTCAACGAATTTAACCCTTATAATGTGGAATTAAAATTTGTCGTCTGCTGTTTGTTTTTTATTTTCTATTTTTCTCATCAAAGCATGGTTTGACAGCACTTTTGAATCATTTCCAATGGAAATGATTCTAAAATACTGACAAACCATGTTTTTACTGAGAGAAGAGACAAAATATGACACAGCAGCAGACGACTGTTTTCGGTTCCCTTTGGGTTAAATACTCTCCATGTTTCGAACTATTTCCTTCTACAGTTAACTATAACCGCCATTTTCTATGTTCTCCTCACCTTATTTTTCGTCCTTCCCGCCGTAAATTCATACGCCGTGGCCACTTCACATATCAGTCCGCGATCGTAGTCCGTGAGAACCTCCTGATTGTCGATGTAGTCCCGGACTTTTACTTTCACAGTCTCCTCCTTCCTCCGCTCTCTATTGTCCTCTATAAGCTTCCGCTTGGCGGTTCTTTGTCTTTCGTTTAGAACGACTGTAAATAGAAACGGACTTGTTGTTCATTCCACGAGGCGCCGAATTATGTTATAACTATAATTTCGGTTGAATCTAAGGACAGCTGAATGTGGTGGAGTTCACCTAAGGCATGCCAAGTTAAATATATATGTATTTATTTAAAAGTTCCATTACTGGCATGTGCTATGATAAACCCAAAGCTGAATTGCGGAAATATGAGCCGTGTTTCATATAACGCAACAAATTGTTTTCAGTGGAAATGCTCTAAACCGGACACCTTGTTGGTCCAGCTTGTGTCCATGTTTGAAAGGTTGTAGTGTAATGCAGGTATTTGAACCATTTTGATATGCTGTTCGTGCTTTGTAATAATGAACAGAGAGAGAAAATACAGTACAAGTCACCCGATTGAACAACACGGGGTTCTCAAAATGTCTGGTTTAATTTAGAGCGATTCTACTGTATGTGAAAGTGGGCTTCATGTCGGAAACTTATCAAACTGGCAAATGACAATATAAGTGATATAAACAACGGTGGAGAGTATTCAGCACCCTGCGGAACGCCAGCTGGCATCGTTAACCAACACACAACATCTGCCGGAATAATGGGATATATTTCCAGAGGCATGAATGAATCCATGCTGTGGGGTCATAATGCCGTGGAATGGATGTTGTTTCATGATTGATTCTATATAGAAGAAGAATGAATAAATCAAATTGAAATTAACAAGAACTGTACAAATTGACATTTACGATTTTTAAATCATTGATTACTTTTCCATTACAATTTATATCAATTGGTACTTGTTGTGCAATGTTTCTCCTACGATGTTGAGTGTGCTCGAACAGGACTGTAGAACAGGGGTTACATTTGTATGCTCCAGTCTCGAACGACTCAAAGGCTGGTGAACAATTTATATATGAGCATGTATTGCGCGATATAAACTTAAAGCCAATCATGAATCAATAATGTGTAACTGCGGTGAATTCAACTTAAGATCTAATATTTGGTCAAGCATTAGATTTCTTTTTACGGTCCTTCTGAATACATTAAGGATATAAAACACTGATGGACTTCACAACATTCATGAATAATTATATTTTACAAAAGCCGTAGCGGTGTTTCATGGCGATTTTGTGATAATGGAAAGTGAAGATTGGATATCACAGGTCATATCAGCTGGATATTAATGGAAAACGAAGGTCATTTGCCGCGTTCAGTTACCTTTGTTTACAAATAACTGGCGCTTGTGTATAAACGAGAACCTTGTACCCGATTGGGCAGCAGGACCAGATTATACTAACTTAATTTGAAACTGACAACATGGCCATACCTAAAGGAACTATTATAGGGGTATCATTTCACTTTCTGTTGCACTCTATAAATATCACGCAATCTGATTGGCTGATGGTCATACATTATAGGTATATCATTGTTGATGAACGGTCGCAAATTATTTCAATATGTATTCCTACGCCAGTAGAAAAGGAGTGCATTAGAAATACATAGGTTAACCGCATTGTAATTTTGAAATTTGCGGCGTATATCAGACAAGAATTCCGCCACGGAAGCGGTATCGTGCCTGCCCAGGCATTTGACCGTGTTGTGAAAAAAACAATAACTTTAACGCATTTGCCTTACAAAAAAACCGGACGACGCGGACGACGCGGACGACGACGCCGACGACGGAAAAAGCGCCGACTATAGTCGCGCCTCTGCTAACGCAGGCGCGACAAAACTGATAGGTCGGAAAACATGTTCAATGGCTCCGATAGCGCGTCGCCATTAAACAGATTTTCCGACCTATCATTTTCTGATATACGCCGCAAATTTGAAAATTACAATACAGTTAACACTATAATCTACGTTACAAACAAAACAATGAAACGTGTTGCGTAGTCTTTGCAACGGGTGCAGTACTCAGTTTGGTTATGTCTGCTATCTATCTACGTCAGTTGTGTAATCGTGACAGATTGTAACACTGCTTACTATCACACTCAAGGTGTATGATCACGTGGTACTAACAACAACAACAAGTACTGAAACTTCCAGAATCCATTCGATTCAAAGTACGTATTCTTTTATATTGTCATTACGTAACGGATTTTGAAGAAATATGGCCCATCAAACGCGTCTTGTGAAGCTGCATTTGGTGGTATCTGTACTTTGGCCCAAACTTCTGTCGTTTTTGCGAAGAATCGATTTCCGTGTCGGTAGACACGAATCGCAAAAACGACATAAGTATGTGCCGAACTCCCTTGACGACCAAATGCAGCTCATGAAGACGCGTTTGCTGCGCCATATTTCATCAAAATCCGTTTCATATTTAAGGAAAATATCAAATAATACTTACTTTGGAGTGGGCAAGATTTCAACACTTTCAGCCACTGTTGTTGTTGTTATAACCACGTGATCATGCACCTTGACACTGGCAGTGTCCAGTTTTTATTTATCTTATATTTAAGGGTAGGAATTGGCTCAAAGAACCTCCATACCCGGGTCAGTGGCAAAGGAATTGTTTGTTTGAAACATTGACAACGATCATGACGATGGATATACTATTATCATACTATAATGTTCAGGAATCAAAGCGGCGTTAATGTATGACGAATTTTTAAATATGTAATTACTTACGATCGGTTGCCATGCCGACGTTGATACATTTGATGAAACGGCACTCCTGGCACTGATTGCGGGTGGTTTTGTCGATGACGCAAGTCTTGTTCCACTTACAGTGGTACTGGAGGTTCTTCTGGATCGTCCGGCGGAAAAATCCCTGCAGAAGATAGTAGTATAGTGTGAGTAGCATTTGCATAGTTTAAGGTTTAGGTGAAATGGTGCTGGTGACGTCATAATTCAGGGCTATAAATAGCAGGCAAGAGAATGGCTGTCACTGAAAACATCTGGAAATTCACTGAAACACCCCCACCCCAGTTGTAAAAGTATCAAATTTGAGCATACCAGATTGATTCTGAATCATTTTGAAAACACAAATTATGACAAAATCATCTGAAATCAGCTGAAGATTCTCATGCCTGAAATATTCAGCATCGTCCACTTACAGTGGTACTGCAGGTTCTTGTGGATCGTCCGTCGGAAAAATCCCTGGTGATAATGTATTGATAGACTGCTTGAATAATTAACTGATGGATTATACTTGATTCGTGGATTGGTTGATTGGATTTATTGATTGGTTGGTTGATTGTTTTTTTGCACACAGTGTGGTAATAATGCAATACTTCTTTCCTGACTACTGTCTGTTCCACGTTTTGCTGCCGACGAACTTTTGGCTATTAAACGCATTAAATCTAAAAAATATTTAAAAGTAAGTACTTTTTCATCAATAACAAAAGTCACCCTCCCCAAAAAAAATTATTTGATGAAATTCCATGGGAATTTAACATCGGGGCTAAAAATAGATTTTTTTAAAATATTTTTTTTATTTGTGGACCGATTTTCAAAATCTAACTTTTGTTTTCTTAATTACATCATTTTCAAGCTATCTCGCCAGTTTTCAGAGTCAATTTCCAAATTTTTTCGTTTGTTCATCCTTCAGGATCAAAAAACGAAAAAATTTGAAAATTGACTCCCCATGTTAAATTCGCATAGGAAAATCTTTTTTTCGCAATAAAATCAATATTTGATGACATTTTTAGAATTAATGTCTTTAATAGCCAAATGTTCGTCGGCAGCAAAACGTTGAACAGACAGTAGTTAGTCTGCTTCAGTGGCTGAATAGCAATACCGACTTTGCTTGATCCGCATGATCCGGCTATAATGCCTTCTTTGTCAGTCACAATAATTATTCTCTAGCAGACGCATGCAGAAGGATCAACACTTGTTTCAAAATAGTTCCTGTTACAAGTAGGTGGCCCGAAATGCGTCTTTGGTTTGGGTCCGAACACATACTGATGTGTTACGTCCGTATACGTCCCCATATCAATACGTACCTTACAGCCCTCACACGTCATACAGCGGTAGTGGTATCCTGTGGCGGCGTCCGAACAGACGACACAGGGCTCTGGGCCGTTGGACAGGTCCATATAACTCGGGATATACGGCAGGCCTGTGAAGGGACAACGGGGATATTGTATATAACGGTTACCATGGTTACACAGACAACATATGGCTCTGGGCCTTTGGACAGGTCCATATAACTCGGGATATACCTAAAGTACATTCAGGGCAAAGGTCAACTTGCAATCTATTTGGTTATTCTCCATGCTTAACGCAATGCACAAAGAATTTCGGAAATCCACGATAACGTCGTATATTCTGCAGTTCACATTCCAGCCGACTATTAATGAATACACAGCTGACCAGCTCATTAACTCTTGACCTTACCCACATTGGTCCTGATTACATGTATATAAATCGCCTAGAGGAAAATGGGGCATATTCCGTTTGCGACCAGTGTAGACCCAGCCAGCCTGTGCACGAGATACATTGGCCATGCTAATGAGAATCGCTATTACGGTTTGCGACCAGTGTAGTGCCAGATCCGCCTACTGCATCTACTACCTTGGTGATAATTATGAGAATCGCCATGGGGCGTATTCGGATTGCGCCCAGTGTGCCCCAGATCTGCGAATTTCACTAAACTTGGTATAGTATTATCATTTGACAACACAAAATACAGGCATTGCACAGTTCCTTTCTGATACTATAGGAATGAATGGCCTTTTTGTGGAATCTATCGGGGTATAAACTTGGAAAAGTCGCGAGAATACTGTACAAAGAGGCCTCGTCCAGTATTCCCGCGACTTTTCCAAGTTTATATCCCCGATAAATTCAACAAAAAGGCCATTCATTCCTTATAATTCCAGCATTTGAAATAAATTCATCAAGAAAATGTGTTTATTTTCCGTTTTCTTAAGAATTATTTTAACTGCGCCTCACGGTTACGGAAAGTAGTTCAGCGTGGGAGTTTACTGGGATATAAATTCTGGACAGAGACTTGCTACTGGCCAATCAAATGTTAGGGAATTGTGTAAATATTTTTGTGCTGGAATTATTTGAATATATAACATGTTTTTTGGGGGAATGTGCCGTGTACGATTGGTGTATACATATTGATTGGTATTTATCATTTACTGGGCATGAAGCCTAAAACCACATATTGGATCTGAGACAATTTAACTTTAATCTGCACATTTTGCAAGTAGTTTTAATATTTTTGAGAATAAAAACACCCCATTTTCATAAATGGACTAGTCTGAAAATCATTTTGTGACAATTGGATTGGTTGAAAAATTAACGTATCAATTTTCCATTTCAGTTACTTACGGGTGAAAGGGTTAATATGTGAATCGTTTTATTTGGCTAAGATACGCGGATCCTCCAACTGTGTGAATGAATGAGCAGGAAATTCAGGCTCCACAATACTGAGACTATCATAAGGTCAATTTTGTCAGCCGGTGGCCAAATTAACATAAAGAGGTCACCAACAGATAATGAGGTCAGCTGGATGGACGGATGAGAACATCAAACAATTCAGCGGACACCTTTGTAAATGGTTTCCATGGAAACACAGGTGATAGACGTCAGATTCTAGTAGGTAATTAGTGATATGGAATCCGACACATGGTAAATCCAACTCAGCGAAGGCGAACCACGGACCACGTATGGTTGCAGGGATATAATGATAGTTCGGACGCACGCACGAACATGTGAGTGTCATTGTAATCACTATGGCGAGCTTTTGGGGGAAGCCAGCTCGACAAAAAAACATAAACATCAACAGTTTTTGTTTTTAATTACCTAAACTCTCTAAAACTTGCAAAATGCGGTTTTGTAATTAGCAATATGCGCAATTAGCTGCGTGCTGTTTTCATCACATTGTTGTGAAAAGTGTTTCATTGTATATATATGTGGCTTTGACTGGAGAAATGGGGATTATGGGTTTTGCGACCAGTGTAGATCCAGATCAGCCTGTACATCCGCACATCCTGATCATGATCTGCACTGTTCGCCATTTCATTATCGACACACCCATCTTGCTTCTAACAAGCAGTACATATCGTTATCGGGCAACGGGGGTGTGCTATTTGATCAGAAGCGACATTGGTCATAAATCCCATAAGCCCCATTTCTCCAGTCACGGCCGCATATAATGATGACGTTGGACAAATTTGTATAATACTGGTCAATTTCACACCAACTCACACCAGCATGGGTATTCGCGAGTATGTGGCGTCCATGGGCAATATCAAGTTGCCGTGCGATACACCACAGCGATGGATATGACATAATTATTACCCTCGTGGCCAGGTCACGTGCATGTATGATCATCCAATAACATTCCCGGTATTTTTATTACTGCCGACCTTGTATTGCTTACTCAGCAGTTTTTGCTTACATGTGTCCCTACAGTCAAACCTCTCTAAACCAGACACACAGGCAGTCTGTGTATTTAACTGTATGGGTTCCATTGGTGTATGTGTATGATGATAATGCCTGTTCAAGTTCGCAAAGCACCGCCGCATACCTTGGCATAGTGATATGTGTGATTTACAGTGAAACATCTCTAAGCCGGACACCCTGGGACCTCCCAGAGGTTTCACTGTGCATGTACTTGTACACACGATGACGATATGACCTCGAAAAAGGCCAGTACAAAGCAGGATGCAGACAGGCAATAGGTGGTAGCATATACCATTGTGTGTATGCTTCTTTTCTAAAACTATTTTGGAGGGAAAAAAACAAGCACAAAAACGTGTAGAATGTCTTTGATAATTATGCCACCATTCGAGCTAATTTGTTTTATGAAACGCTTTGCGCTGAATCAGCTAATATAACACATTGACTACAAGCGGTCGTCGTGGTGATAACATAGTTTATAGTTCGCCTTACTTTCTAAGCCAATCGCTGGCCAGTATTGAGCTACACTTATTCACATATTGCAAAATATAACAACCCCAATAAGTTACATTACCAGATTTAATCATTAATTGTTCGACAGTTAATGGAAAATCAATACTCAGATGGGTGATGCATAGTCAACTTTGACTGAACTATAAGTATGTTATTGTTCACATATTGGACTTTTAAGGAACTAAATGCTGCGGTCGCTAGTGCTCCCTCGCATTTAATTCCTTAAAAGTCCAATATGTGAACAATAATTAATATTAATATAGATGCACTGTTTTAGACATGTACAAAGGCCATATAGTCATATGTGTGCTTCTTACTCTTTTATGTATGTTTAAGGGTTAAATGTACACACATAGTCGCCATCGGGGCAACTAAAGCGAGTGTCCAGTTGACCTAGATATTTGGATAAATTAGCTAGTCATTACATATAGGTCAAGTCAGGCAACACGAAGTGTAAGCTGCCCGGGGCCCGTGTTTTAATGGTCTTTATGATGAGGTGATGGTGATTGATGTCTATGGTCAGTCATGTCCACACGCAGGCAGGATGAAGTCATCATAACAGAGACACGCCATGTGATTTTGTACCTTCGTACATCTGCGTAATTTCACTAAATACGTTTACAAAATTTACAATATGTTTCATAAATAAAGACAGAAGTTGACAAAATTATGCATGTACTCTGAAAATGTTGTCAACTTTTGACGCCATTTACGGAAAATGTTGTAAATTTTGAAAACGTATTTCATGAAATTACGCAGATGTCCGAAGGCATGGCGTGTCTCATATGTGGCTGTGACTGGAGAAATGGCGCTTATGGGATTTATGACCAGTGTAGGTCCTGATCAAATAGCATACCCGTGCTTGTTGGAAGCATGCCGGGTGTTTCATTAGTGGACTAGTGAAAATGCAGATCCTGATCAGACTGTGCGAATGCACAGGATGATCTGGATCTACACTGGTCATAAAACCCATAAACCCCATTTGTTCCAGTCACAGCTACATATATGCAACATCAGAAGATTTTGTGTCCCCTTACCTACCGGCGAGGGGGTAATGAACGGAACGAATTCAAACAAAGCACCCAATGCATGATAATGAAGAGCACAAGAAAAGGAATTAGGAATACACGGAAAACGATAGAAGGAAACGTGTCGGCCAGACTACCGATTTGGAACAGGCAATGGACACATTGTCCATTACAAACAACGTATATACAGTTGCACAGAGATGTTCCACTGCAAATCAGACATATGACCACTCCAAAGCGTGGCTTAGTGCTTTCCGTTCACGAACAGACAGCGCCATCGGCGATAAATAGCAGTGGACCCCTAAACTATTGCCCACACATGGGTGTGAATGATGTCCGGTTTAGAGAGGTTCCACTGTACATGCTTCAAGGAAAAGATGTATCGACGATAATACAATCGCGCTAGTTTTAAAAACTTTTTAGTTCATTTTCTGATGCTGATTTTGGAGTTTAAAAAGTCAATTACAATATCGATTCCAATCCGATATAAGCCAAGAAATCTCCACAGCAACAATGGCCCACGTGGTGTGTCCCCCACTCTCATATGTAACCCGACCTCTATTGTTTACAGTCACCTGCCCCGCTACCCGTGACGTAGGAGGTCACGTGATGGCCTTCCACGTGGGCATTGACCGCATAGTCCAAACCGAAGCGAACATTTTCTTTTTATTTAAACAAGATTCAATATTTGCTCTAGAATGTGGCCTGGAACAGATACATGAATGTGTTGGAAACAAATGTGAGTTGTTAAATAAGGAGAGGATCCCAATAATTGTTAGCTTTCAGTCCAATCCATATTGTTATCGTGTACATCCATCCAATGAACATATGTTTCAATAAAACAAAGGTCAGTTGTAATGGCAGCGTGGAATTATGCCAATGACATAGTCTGGAAACAGTGAAGCCAATGACAAAACAGATTCTAATTTTTGAATGGAAGCAATGCGTGTACGTTATAGGTGACATACAAATAAATTAGTTTCAGCCATTCACTTTGAATAGTTACATGTTAATTATAGCATGTACCGTGTTGTCAATACTGTATTAATGTTACAGATTACAAATGCAATTGTGGATTTATTTATGTCATTGAATTAATTGAATGAGTAGCATTAGATATTAACCATCTATGAATTACAGAATACGAGTACGTATATAACCATTAACAGTTGGGACATCGAGGTGTTTTATTTCACAAATAGTACGTCTATTTCATGACTAATGTTTGCATCTATAATTTGAAAATGTGCACATGTTATGTTACTACGTTGTATATTTGATGATGAAAAGTTTGCAATAAAGCAGTAAGCTATAATATACGAGTATATTCTTTAAGCACATGTAATGGCTGTGCATACGATATGCTTTCATTGTCTCAACTATGTGATATGTGCTAATAGTGCATCCTCAATTACTATGCAAGTCATGATATACTAGTATCGTCCCGATATACTAGTATGGTGGCAACGTTGCTGGGTGATATTTTTATAAATGAAGACACACAGTTTGTGAGTGCCGGAGGACACTAATGCACACGTTTCAGTTAACTTTCACATAAAGCAATTCCCAACAACATAACGACATTTCCAAAAGCTTGGACACATGTCAAACATATATGTAGTTTGACTGAAACATCAAAGAAGCCAGTCTGTTTGATGGTAATCGATTCTGCCTCCTATTAATACGTATATGAAACACCACATTGACGTTGCAGATACATGTAGTATAAAAATGCCATATATATATATAAACTAATCTCATAAGACACTACTGAACGTGTTTGGACATTGAACTGCAAGCTGCACTATACCTATAACAAATAAAGTGAGCTATCTAGCACCTTCACTCCATTGACCCCTTCACCATGTTCACATACAGTACACGCACGGTATCCCACAAAGTACACGGACTCTCGCAGAACAACGACCCTACACAGCCAAAATGACCCCGTGTGGTCGCTATGTTCTATCGGCATTGGCTTTCAGTAGCGGTCATTCCCCTGGTCAATGGCCGAAGCTCACCAGTCCCTGACCCCAATATCAGCATGGCCTACAGCTACATTGTTAATGTTTCCCATTGTGAGCTTGGTTGGTGTTTTGGGTGGATGGAATACATGGGCAATATGCTGTTCGAGGTATGAATGTCTACTGGATTTATTAATAACCGTTTTAATTAAGTTTTCTTCATTTTTTTCCAAACGTGCGGGTGTCATGTTTGTATTTCTTACGTGAAATGCATAGTCTAGCAGTAAGTTATGTTTCATACTTATTTTTAGTTTTTAAAGAGATTTAACGGTAATTTCTTTATCAAATTTTAATTGTAATACATGTAGATGTATGTATGTACATGTATATTCATAATTATCATTTCATATTTTTAAACAGTTATACATTATGATTGCTAATGACGCGGATATGTTAATGCGCTGTTTTAAGGAATACCAAAGGAGATTGCGCTGTATGGTGCTTTGTGTGTGATTCATGTCCAATTGTGTAGGAATTAAAACAGAAAATATATGATAGTTGAACATATCTCAACATCTGGTAAGATGTTAATGTATGCCCATACGTATATATATTTTCTATGTAATTATATATTCTTTGGCACTGGGTTATTTGTATATGTAGTTTAATATATACATGCACAGTACTTATGCCATGACCAGTTACAGAAATACACACATTGCTCGATAGATGTTATTTAGGTGTAAATTTATGAATGAAGGACACTGCATACCATGAGAATACTATTCTAAATTTACAATACAAAGTCAGAAGAAGAATACAATGTCAGTGCGGGTTCGTTGCACTTGTTTAATTTTGTCAATGAATTTGCCCGTACTATCACGGTCAATTACACAGACGCCTTCCAGGACCGGCTTAAACGAAACTAACTTTAGATATAAGCAGTATTCGCCATGTTAATTGTGAACGCTAGTCGGCACATTATGTTCTAATAACATCTTATAACATAATGTGCCTACAAGCATCCACAATTAGAAGCATCTATAGTTAGGACCTACAGAACATATGGTTCCGTTTCCGCGGTCAGAGATGATTTATCTATTAATATACGTCTGGCAGCATCGACCTGGCCGTGTAGCCATGTGTGTGATCATGGCAAAATAACTCGTTACTTTATTCTCATTGTTTCAAATCAAAGTATGTTTTCTTGTAGTATATTTGATTATAGAAAGAAAGACGCCCATAAATGTATGCGTTAATTAATGAAAATGAACGTATTCATTTATCATTAAAAATGAAAGCGAATCGACTACGCCCAAAATACGGAGATGCAGACATGTGTAAAAAATGTTAATATGCAATGATTATCTTATTGCATAACAACTCATGTACCAATGAATGATTGCAGCATAAAGCGTACATTTCCAATGTTAATTGCCGGGCTTCCGTGCAATAGTCCTGGCATTGCCGCCCATTCTCGACATACACACGTGCATCGCAGCAAATGTACATTGCGTAATCGGAATGCTATACAACGGTGCATATTCGATTGGCACTGTAACTATTAAAATACATGTTTTTTTCTCCGACAAACATTAAAATAAGACGCAAGAATGCACGAATAAGTAAATTCCCGCACCATATATCCGTGCATTAATGGCGGCAATGTAGAACGGAACAAACATATACACGTGTAATATTGCAAATGGAGGCAACTTTCCAACTTAACATCGCGACGATCAGTATTAAACCATAAAAGTATACATCTTAATGAGTTAAAATACTTCATATCTCACCATTGTGTTAAACTGATGGAATAAAACATCATAATCCAGCATCCCGCGGCTCCATTCGCGCCCACCTTGCCCCGCCGCCAGAGGGCGCTCCAATGTGCACATATCATTACATAGTTGCGTAAGCTGCTTGGGTTTTTTTATGGCGCCGAAATGAGGTGAGCTCATTGTTTACCGTCTCGTGCCTGGTAATTGGATTCTGTCTGTGTTTATTTATGTAATTTTATAATAGTTTTATGAATATGCAAATTGCGTACGATATGTTTATTTATTTGCCTTTTTGATAGGCAATACTGAATGGCCATTGATTTTTCTATTTAAAACATGGCTGTATCTACATAATGTGTGTAAGACAGGTTGACCTTTTCTGTGCATTATAAAGTAGGTAAAGTTTATTCATAGTATGCAAAATGACCACACCCAGCACATACAGTGTGTTATATGTGTTGTTTAGATTTATGAACGGATATAGATATGGTTCAACACCGTTTTCTTTGGGCCTGTGATACATGCATTTGCAATTCCGAGTCATAAAAGCAAGGATTTTAAGCTGAAAGGTAAGTATCACATATCACACCGATTTTTGTTAACATCAATACAGTTAGATGGCATAACATACACATATATAATTATTTGTGTTCCATCAGTTGGGTATCATTTACCTGCATAAGGCATTTACAATTTATGTTTTACGAACAACATAAACAACGAAAATAATTTTTTAACAGAACAATGTTCAAAGAATAATGGTAGCTACGGTGATTCTTTGATAAACATTGGCGATTTGTTATTTATATATTACACTGATCGTATAAAATGCGTATGAATTTGAAACCGGTGGTTACAGTACATTAGTAGAATTAGACAGGAATATAAAATTCTTGAATAACAGGTCCAGAGAAGAACATTTCAGATACGAACATTTATAGTAGGATATAGGCCAACAATACTGAAGCAAACTGCACAAAATATGTCCAAATAGTGTGCCTTATTATGCTAATATGTTCAAGTATAAATTCAAAAGCAAATTAAAGTTTCATACATGGCTGCACTTAAAAGACACAAAGCTGCCTGTTGTAGAGCTGGGTCCTAAGAATATATTTAGTAGAGCAATGGCTGTTGCATGAAGGCACCACTCAACTTTGAATATAACATAGTGGCTATTGCAGTGGGTGGGGGTATTGTCGTTGTAGAGAGGTGGAAGTTCGCCGAGGTTCAACTGTTTTGCTAGTAGGTCTTTATTTCTAGCATTATTTAAATAGCGATATTACATGATCATACTGAATATATTGCCATATATACGAACATGTACATGGCTGCCCTTTCTTGACAATAGATATATGAACTTAGGTATGAAATATGTTAAAACGAACTTAAAAGTGGCATATATGTGGCTTGTAATGTAGTATGGTCACTCTGGTCAATGATGAATCACAGTGATCAAGGAAATAAATTAGGCTGCTCTATTATATCGGTACACGATTAAATGTTTCAATATATACTACAGCATTGTATTATTCAAGTTGCAATAAGACTTTTAAAGCCTTAAACTAATGAATAGCAATGTTGGATTTGTTAGTGTCGTTGGTCCGTCGTTGCATAATAACTCGGCAAAGAGGTTCAGGACGTGTAGCTACAAGTGTAGTATACAGTTTCCTATATGTCCGATAAGTATGTACCCTTGACCTTTCCGGTACACGGCGGACTCGGTGATAAGAGTTGATTACATTGTGTGACTTGTTTGCATAATGTGCTAGACACTGAGATCAATACGGATGTAGGAGCGGACTATCGCCACTATCGGTTGGTCCATACGTGGCCATCCGTTGATCAGTTTGTTCTGAGTACGCGGAGAAAGCAATACTAGTATGCATGTACAACGTGTATTCAAAGTACACGTACAGTCGAACCTCCCCGAACGGCCACCTGAATACAAAAACACCCTCTCTGTAACAGCCGCTATTTTATATCCCAAATGGATGATTTCCACCTCATTTAACCTTTAGACTGCTGAGCACGAAAATTGTCATCTGCTGTTGCTTTGCATTCTTTCTAAATAAAAACATGTTTTGACAGCATTTTAGAATCATTTACATTGGAAATTATTCTAAAATGTTTCCAAAACATGTTTTTGATGCGAATTATCGAAGAAAATAAATAAACATCAGACGATAACATGTAATTCAGCATTAACCTCCCTACAACAGCCACCTCTCTACAACAGCCAGTTTTGCGTCTTCCCATCGGTGGCTGTTGTAGAGAGGTTGCACTGTATATGTTCTTAATGTCATATTAAAAGTGTCCCTTGGTCAATACATGGCCATCCATTGGTCATTATATTCTGAGTACAAGGAAAACGCAATGTACGATTGGTATTAAACATACAGTTTCTTAGAGTACATGAACAGTGTCCATTGGTCAATACATGACCATCCATTGGTCACTATATTCTGAGTACAAGGAAACAAAATACAGCATCTTAGATTATATGGAAAGTGTCCATTGGTCAATATCCATTGGTCATTATATTCTGAGTACAAGGCAAACTCAATGTACGATTGGTATTAAAAATACAGTTTCTTAGAGTACATGTATATGAAAAGTTGTCCATTGGTCAATACATGACCATCATTTGGTCACTATATTCTGAATACAAAGAAAACAAATATAACATCTTAGATTATATTGAAAATGTCCCGTGGTCAATTAATGACCAAACATTGGCCAGTTTGTTGTGAGTATGCCGAGAAATCAATATATGAGGTGTTTTCGCAATCAATATATCAGGGGGGGGGGGGGGGGGGTATTCAAAGTACAGGTTCATAGATAATATTATCCTTAGATTGCAGGAAACGAAAGCGTGGTCTGCTGTTGTTTTATATGGTGTCTTCTTTGTAAATAAAACATGGTTTGACAGCACTTTAGAATCATTTCCATTGGAAATGATTCTGAAATGTTGCCAAACCGTGTTAAAGTTGGGTTTTAATCACAGGTGACGGGAACATAAATCACATGACGGTGTATATATATAGATTACCGTTGACACAATGTTGCTTTTTTTGCATCCACATTTACTTTACATCGCATGTTTCCACAAGCATGTAGAATCTAGATGTGACATATCAACGGGCAGTTACATATCAACCTAGTGTTATTTGTATTAGATATGGAAAGCTTAAGAACACATTTTGAACACAGTCGCAGATATTTACACCAATGATCAAAGAGTAGTGGGCGGGATATTTTTTTCAAACAGTTTAGATAATGTAAAATCTGGCATACATCAAACCATGTCTGTATTGTTTTTAATGGATATATTGGCCAAAGTCCAACACAGGCGGAATTTCCTTAGCGAGATATCTCTTATTTCATCGAAATATTACACTCGGGTACTGCTGAACGTATAAACGCATAAAGGGATATTTTCATTGTTGCTGTGTCGGTCTGGCATTGTGCATTGAAACGGTCAGAGCTAGCCATGGTCAGTTGTCACACAATGAATGAGTTTCATTATTGCGATACTGAATGAATTGTATTTGGTATCGTGTGAAGCGAGTGATGTAGAGAATTACACACAGCATTAAGCCACTGTATTGTACATTACCCGTTTATTTTTGTGAAAGTTGTGTGTATATCACTGTGCGTATGTGTGTGCATGTGTGTCAGGGGGGGATATCTTACTTTCACCATCTGTGTATATGGTGCTGTCTCTCCATGTACGTTGTACCATAATAAGTATATAGACATGGCAAATAATATCAAATACAATCCTCGAAATAACATGAAAATTGAACACAATGGGGTTTGATGCTGTATCTATGTGTATGTCAAAGTAGTGTTATCTTATGTGTTTTGTCAGGTCTTTGGTATCATTGGGATTTCTCTATTTAACTCTGTTTATCAGATAGATAATTCATACACCCGAAATGTGTAGTGCGTTGGTCAAACTTCACAATGATAAAGCGATTGGTTACGATTATTTACCCCACGGTACCCTTGTGTATGGAGCAGAAACCTCCCACGAGTTGCCTCGGTAACTATGATACAAGTGCTCCAGATAAGCTTTGTATCTAAAGATATACCAACTGATTTCAAATTCAGTGCGTAGTTTATGTTTCAAATGGATTATTGAATTTATTTTTTCTGATATAACATATTGGGAATAAATGAGTAAAACAGTAAACGAAGTTAAAAATCAATTAATCGAGCTGCAAAAAAAGCAATCTCAATAAGTGACTTTCAACTTTAATACAGAGCATCGTTACTCCTAAATTTGAAAACCAATGAGTATTTTCAAATTGTTGTGAGTATTCTGTACTCCATCTTTAGAAAATCAACGTGTATGCAGCTGAAATAAGTGCGTAAAAATACGCTCCTTATCTGGAGCTCTGGAACTTTAGACACTGGTGAGGTCAGTCATGTTTATGCGAACTTGGTCGTTATTTATGCGGTATTTCCCCATGATCGATGTTTATCATAGCTGGCATGTGTAAATAGCTGGTCAGCGGATCCGCCGACCATGGCATATGATACCAGCCACGTAATTTAGTCCATGTGTCTACTGTATCAGCCTTGAAACGGCGACCGTATATACCTTATATTACGCGTATGATGAGGTATTGTGCAACATGCTTTTGCGGTGCGATAATTTCACCGGGGAATAGATGCATTATATTAGAACAAGACAACCACAAACACGGACACAGTTCAATGTTTGATTTTGATAAATGATAAATTCTGACATCTCAGTTTATCTAGCCTCGTTTTCATACACTGTACGTTTCATTCCGCAGCGACACTTGTCAGTGGATATTAATAGATTGCGTGGTCAATGGCAACACGCGAAACTATTCCTTTGTGACAAGTCAGCAGAAATCTGACATGAACATATCAGTTAATTAGTTCGGCTCTACAGTGTTGATTAATAGTCATGCAACGTACATCTGTTGTAACACGATTGATATTGCATATTGCATGCAATACACACTAGTAATTTATATTTTTGTTTTGGCGTTATTCATATTATATTTGCCGCCTACATTGGGGTCAAATAATTCTTTAGTTGCATTCAAAAGCATTTATTGTTCGCCCTAGATTCGCGTCGCTATTGCTCCTTCGCATTTAATTTCTTAAAAATGCAATATGCGAACAGGAACGTATGCATGTTGGTTAATATTTCGTTGGGGAACATTAAACAAAATGTAAACAAAGCAGAAATCCGAATCCTTTCCATCTTCACCCTGTTGTCACGTGTTAATTAATAAGTAATTAATGTCTTCTCTTTACAGGCATAACGTGGAACCTCTCTAAACCGGACACCCTGGGAGGTCCCCAGGGTGTCCGGTTTAGAGAGGTTCCACTGTACATCGGACAAATGACTATGCCATGGCATGCATATGATATTGTGAATTTCAACAGGCAATATCATCAGAGATAGATGACAATGAAACCCATACAATTAAAGATACAGAGACTGCTTGCGTCCGGCTTAGAGCGGTTTGACTGTATATACATCATTGGTCACGAGTTTCTGGACACATGTGCCAATATAGTTTCAGTGAATTCAAGTTCCTTTGTTTTATACGACATGTTTCATCGGTAAGGAAACAAAAACACGTAGCCGATAATTTTGTCCACTGGTGTGCGCTAAGGCACAGTTAGATCACGGTTCGTACAGGAGATAATCGATCGTACATAATCGGACGAACGTGATCTAACTGCGTTATCACATCCTCATGTCCATACATTGCCCAATGTGCTGTGTAAATGCAGAAACAAAACTCGAAAATGTATTACAAGATGTGATAATATTAAATATTTCGCTACAGAACACCAAATACCAATTTCAGTCGCCAATGGTTGACGTCATTTTAATGAATATCATTACTAATTCAGGAGGTACAATAGGGGATGACAATATAATTCTCTTGTGCCCACCACCCCCTAGTGTAACCCCGGCGCGGGGTTACACTAGGGGGTGGTGGACACAAGGGGATATATACGATTCTACAGAAAGCTCCATGTTGCGGGATTTCAAGTATGTATGTATACGGTTCTTCAGAAAGCTCTAAGTTGCGGGTTTTCAAGACTGTGTGCATGAGGTTTGCAAGGTCAACTGACCACTCGGACTGTTTACGATAACACTATCCCAACCATGTACATTGCTGGACGTCGTTAAAACTGCTTCATAGTACGACGTCTCGCCTGCTTCTTAGTTTATTGTCTCGCCTGGCTGCTACAAATGTAGATGGTTTTCAGACGTCCTGTATACTAGTATATGTGCAATACCAAAATAATCAAATTTATATCAAAATATGTGTTAATGTCTTGCTAATAAAGCATACAGTGTAGATAAATGTACAGTCAAACCAGTGCATAAAGGCCAGTCATGGGAAAATATATATCTTGCCTTTGTTCACATGCCTTTGTTCACACGTGGTCTTTATTGGAATGGTCATGTATATGTTAATTGAGTAATTGGGACAGCAATTTTTCAAATGCGTGGCTGCTATGGACAGGGAATTGCTATCCCAAGGTGGCATTTTTGACAGTATATCCTTTTTATCAATTCGTAGATAGATTTATCCTTTGTTACATATCCCTTGTTTCAATTCCGCGTGTTGCATGTTTCTAAATTTCCAGTTGTAGGGTCTGTATTGTGTATGGATACGAAATTTACTTGTAGAAATTGTAAGCTTCAGACGACAGTGTCCAGAATATTAACCCTTTCAACCCTAAGTAATTGGAATAGATTTTGATATGTTAATTTTGCAACCAATCTAATCAACACAAAATTATTTTCAGACTCGTCCTTTTACGAAAATGGTGTGTTTTTGTTCTAAAAAATATGAAAATTACTTGCAAAGAGTGCAGATCCTGTTGAGACGGCTCGTCACGAGCCGACTATCTGGATCCACACTATTTTCCAATACCACTATACGAGTCTGTAGTGTTGACAGGGGTAAGCGTTGATCTGATATACCGTTTCACCATGTGTAGGGTATTTTCAAACGAGTTACAACGTTCACCTGAAGCAATATCTGTTGAAGAAAGCCAGCATAAAGCTATACACGTGTCTGCCCATTTAACGTCTACGGAGCCCCACAGGGGACATGGATTGTTTTTTTATTAATTCCTTCTCACGAAATAACAATTCGTTCCCTCAATTTAACAATTCGTTCCCTCGAAATAACAATTCGTTCCCTCAATTTAACAATTCGTTCCCACGACATAACAATTCGTTCCCACGAAATAACAATTCGTTCCGGTGGGAACGAATTGTTATTTCGTGGGAACGAATTGTTATATCGCGGGAACGCATTGTTATTTTGTAGGAACGAATAAATAAAAACAAGAATTCTGCGTTCTGTTCTCTGCGGGGGCTCCGTAAAGGTCAACTTACTTTCAAAGGGAATATAAAGTTTTGTTTTTTTTTGCTTATATTTAACGGCGGCACTGGCTCTAGGACCTTGCATGCCGTCTCCCAAGAATGGGAGAATGAACGGAGGTTGAGACTTTTTGAGAGAAGCCGGTAATTCGTATTTACAGAGCAACTACGAATTATCGGTACCCATTTACAGCTGGGTGAACTGGAGCAGTGTGGATAAAGTGTCTTGCTCAAGGACACAACGCACGCCGCTAGTCAGGCTCGAACCCACGACCCTTGAATCAGTAATCCGACACACTAACCATTACGCCACGGCGCTCCACTAATAAAGGTCTTTATCTTCATACTTAGGAGTTTTGACCTTGTGGTCACTAGTGTCCAACGTCAGGCCATATATCAAGATAAAATTGTGGTGGTCAGCGGTCACTTTGTGATTATGGTCACTTAATGTTGTGGCCATGTCTATTAGATCCGCGAATAATTACAGGCTATGCGCAACACAGCGTTTATTCGTGGTAAATGTTTGAACGTCATGCACGGCAAATGTATGAACATTCGCAGAAAGATAATGATTATTGTCTAACTGTAGTATGAAGCAATCTGTCCGTTTATGCGGGTTGTTGTCATGGAAACAATGTAAATGCTTAGCAACGTGGTTACAACAAATCATAGCTCCAGATAAGGTGCGTATTTTACGCACTGATTTTACCTGAATACGCATTGATGATCAACAGTGGGAATACAAAATACTCACAGCAATGTGAAAATACTGTAATAAAGTCGAAAATGTACTTAGTTGAGCTGCAAATGGCAAACACTGTTTACGTGTTATCTCGTCATCATGTGTACATTGCCCATGTGCTGTGTAAATGCAGAAACAAAACTCGAAAATGTATCAAAGGTGTCATAAGAAATATTGAGTGTGTGCATAACAAAACAGGCAGCACACGACACAATAAAGTGTTCCAAAGTATGGTTAAAGATATTGCTATAAAGTAATCGAAGCAATATATTCCTCCTATATTTCAGATTCAGACAAAAGGTATCGTCACTATGGTTATGGTGGACTGTGACCCAGATGAAGGACGCCAAAAACACCGGATAATGGCGCGGAGAAGCACACGATGGTGGATGATAGAAAGAATCAACAACAACATAATGCGTTTTCTATTTCCGGTATGTTTGCTGCACGTGACTAAGTTGGAATATAAATCATATATTGGGATAAGTGTGTGTAGATATAATTCATTCTACTCAAGCACAGCTACAAACCAACTTAAGAAGAATACAACCATTCTAAACGAACACAATCGATTGATAACGATTCTGTGTCAAAATCGTAAATCATGAGGTGATCAAAATACTCTTGTTACGACATGTGTATGGTAAAGCAATCATTGCCTTCTGGTCGATTGAATGTAGGCCCTAAGCATTCATTAGACAAATGTTGGAACAGCATGGTACGTTTCATCTTCCTAGAAGTATGAAGGTATCCAACTAGGTATAACATTTGTGGTTTTCAATTGAGAAGAGCTGAAGAAATGTCCGACTTCTGCAAAATTAATTACATTGACCTTCACGTTGCTATGGACCATTAACGGTACTTGCTGGTCAACAAAGGCCGTGCGACCTAATCACCACTTTTCATGTTCCGCATCTTTGATTCTGAAAATAGTCCAGGGCCTTCCTATTGTCCACACCACCATCGTTAACATTTTAGATGGTTTTAACGGGTTTATTTGAACTGTCGGAAGAAGGTTTAAGAAACACATGTTTGTCTCTGAATAAGCTATGAGAGGTCATCTGTCAATACAAAATTATTTAATACCAATATAATACCAATAATTGAATACGAATATAAGTGAATATGACTCATGTCACTATTGATCAACCGATATATCGACACGGTACAATGATAAATATGCAAATAATAGTAGACACTCCTCTTAAATTTCTTTGAAATTTCTTTATTTGAAATTGTATGCGCATGTTCGTGTTTCGAATAGTTTGGTCATATGAATAAAGTTATTATTAACTGAGAGCTTGGTCATAACCACTTGTCCAAATTCCCATAAAGCGCAAATTTTGCGATATTATTATACCATATACGGGTGTACGTACAGTACAACCTCTCTCATCCGGACATGAATGTCTGTTCATGATCGCATAGCACACAACTATGAATCAGAATGATCAAATGTCTAATTTACAGTGAAACCTCTCTAAACCGGACACCCTGGATCTCCCAGGGTGTCCGGTTTAGAGAGGTTTCACTGTAGGAGGTGACCATTCCCTACCTCTAGCCAAGCCAACCGCCTGTGGTTTCATGTTACTCGAATCCATTTAATTCAAACTGTGAGTGTGACCTTGGATAAAACAATTCATGCCCTTGAGAGTGTTAAATAACTTCAGCAACTATTACACGGGCTGTGATATTTAGTAACGTTATGTGAAGATTATACTAATCTTTATATGTTAATGATTTTCGAATCAGGTTGTAAGTTGCAGTAATGATAAGCAATTCTCTAAACCGCATGTGTTTCATACATGTACAGTATACCCTCTCTAAACCGAACACCCTGGGAGGTCCCAAAGGGAGTCCGGTTTAGAGAGGTTCCACTGTATTTCAGCACGCTATGAACAGTTGATGTCATTTTCAATCATGAACATACACGACAATGACATAAATGACAGTGAATCCCATCTGAATTAAACACAATGGGGCCGCCAGGGTGTCCGGTTTAGAGAGTTTTTTCTTTACAACTTGTACTCAGTTAAGATAAAGCATTGAAATATAATATATATTTAAATATATACATTGTATATTTAAATGAAAAGTTGAATAAATTGCTATATATATGATCTTTCCAATAGTCATGGTTATAGGAAACTGTATTTCTAGTTGCCACGGTTATGTTCCACATTGCAGGACGTACACAGTTGCCATGGTGACCACAGATGACAGAATTTCACACCGACACGGCAGATGATCATGAAACTAGTTTGAACTAACGTGAGTCTCCCATTGTTGATTTCGAAAAAAAACTACGTTTCTTGATATTGGAATTAAATGTGAGGGAGTCTTAACAACCGCAGCATTTAGTTCCTTAAAAATACAATATGTGAACAATAACGTACTTATAATTAGCCAAGTTTATAATGCAGTCTCCCGTCCGAGTATTGATTTTCCATTTCCCCTCCAACAGGTAATCATTAAATCTGGTAATATGTAACTTACTTGGGGTTAAATCTTGCAATGTGTGAAATAAATGGATGGCAATACTGGTCAGCGATTGGCTTAGAAAGTAGGGCAAATTATAAATACCCACAGCGATCGCCACTTTCGCAATTGGCGATAAAAATAAACAATTGGCGATACAAAATTACAATTTTCGAAAAAAAAAAAAATTATTTTGTTTTCGAAAATTGTAATTTTTTATCCCAAATTGTTTATTTTTATCCTATTGGCTATTCCTTTTTTTTTCCCCCAGCGGAATCCCTGTACCCATACTTATTATTATGCAATGTATGTAACCTCATTTTGCAATTCGATAGATCTAACCTTACATAACAAACATAATTTTACATAATGTATGTAACCTTAGCTCAAGGTTGACATATTTTGATTGGTTGACCCCTAAAGGGACAGGCGTTACAAGGTATCAGTATGTAAAACATGTGTTTATAGTTTTAACCGGGGTAAAATTAGGTAAGATGGAAACATTTGCCGATGGCAGTGTGTCAGAAGGATACAATGTGTGTGGTTGTATGCACTTCGTGTATCATATCCCCAAAATAGAAACTCGAATATTCGTGTTTGTGGTGTCGGTGGCATAATGTAAACGAAGATAGCGATTGCATTTGCAATTGATTTATTCAACACACCGTTATTATGCTGAATATGGAATACTATGTAAACTTGCATACTAGTCGAAGGCTTAACCTAACCTGTATTACAAGTATATGCTCTTAACCCTTACATTTTTCTCATCAAACACTTGGTTTGGCAGCACTTTAGAATCATTTCCAATGGAAATGGTTCTAAAATGCTGCCAAACCATGTTTTTACTGAGAGAAAAGACAAAATATGAATTATCAGCAGACGACTATGTTCGATTCCCGCATTCTAGAGGTTAATGTGATTATGTCTATAGTATCATATGTACATGCAGCATAACTAACCTGAACAAATCTATTGCAACATAATCTTACACATAGATTGAACAATAAAATTTAACGAATGCTATCTGATTATGCTGATCCTATATTAAACACATTTGTATTATTTAGTTTCCCGTACGAAAAACACGGATCTATTGATTTGCCATTGACTGAATGTGTGTTTCAACTAAAGAATTGCATTTTTAAATACAAAATTGTCCCAATAAAATCTATAGCATATGATGAAACACATCAGAGTATCATTTACCTGACGTACACTTCGTTAATGTTCTCAATGTTTCACCCAAAGTTTTTGCTATTTTGTTGTAATATGTGGAGAAATTGTTAGAAAGAATATAATACTCTTTTTCCACGCAGTTAATTTGGTCAGGTTTGGTTTGTGGAGAAACAAAGGCATGTACTAGAGATATAGAGAATAGTGGCACAAATATCTGGCAAGGCTTAGGAAACGGGATGGGCGAGGCTCTGCCGAGCCCATCCAGTTTCCGTGCCGCGCCAGATATTTTCCCGCTCACGGCACTAACCTACTATTATATTTATCCCCCAACACCTACAAATAGCTTTAACATGCAAAATATAACCCCAGCCGCATCCTCAAAATCGGAGAATCGACTCGTATGACAACCGCACATATTCATACGCAGTAATTAGGTTGTATTGGCAGGATATCAAAAATGTTTCACGGCACCATGTTTCACCGCACATACGCACTGTGTTGACGGGATAAATTGATTTATCCCGTCAACACAGTGCGTATGTGCCGTGAAACACGGTGCCGTGAAACATTTTTGATATCCTGTCAATACGATTTGGAGATGCGGCTCGGGTTATTTTTTGCATTTTAAAGCTATTTGTAATGTTGACGGGATAAATAGAATAGTAGGTTAGTGCCGTGAATGGGAAAAATATCTGGCGCGGCTCGGAAACGGGATGTGCTCGGCAGAGCCTCGCCCATCCCGTTTCCTAAGCCTTGCCAGATATGTTTTCCCATTCACGGCACTAACCTACTATTCTCTATATATTTCTACAGTACCATATGCAATACATGTATATGCTATGGATCGTGTTTTGTGCACACAATATACTTGTCCAATCCTGCCAACGACTGCCTAAATACATACATGTAAATATAGAAGCATACTCCCAAACATGCTTATTTATTCAGAGCTCCAGATAAGTTTTGTATGTGAAGAGTATTATAATCCCATATTTCAAATTCAATGTGTATTTTACTTTTACAAATGTATTATTGATTTGCTTCCTTATTAAATAGGGAACAAATGATAAAAAATAAAACAAATTTAAAAATTCACTTATTTGAGCTGCAATTCTTTTTGCAGCTCAACTAAGTAAACTTTATTACAGTATTTCCACAAGTCAATTTGAAAATCAATGCGTAATTTCACATTGCTGTGAGTATTTTGTACTCCCACTGTTGATAATCAATGGTATTGTGCTAAAATAAGTGCGTAAAATACGCCATTACGCACCTTATCTGGAGCTCTGACATTTTATTTTTATTTCAGATGTACCCACGTTACAACTGATGATCAGTTGTCCAATGGTGGGAGGAGCTGCCTTCATCCATAAATATATATCGACTATCTGTTTAGGTAATATTTTCATTACATGTACTTGAATACTATCTCATGTTGAGCTAAAATACAAATACAGTTAACACTCGTTACCTCAAACTCGCTTAAGTCAAACTACTGTTAACGAAAAGACAACTTCTTGGTCGCAAGGCCAAGTACAGTCGAACCTGTGCTAAAGACCACCTCCGAATAGCAATCACCTGGCTGTAAAGGCCATAATTTTGTTGTCCCAATGGCACAATTACTGCATAAATGACCCTGCGAATAAAGACCAACTGTGAGCAAAGACAAGATTTTTCACTTCCCATGGCTGGCCTTTATTCACAGGTTTGACTGTACATCTTTTCCTATATAATACCTGTCGTTAACTCAATTTTGGTTAGCTGTAAGTATTTTCCTCACTTCTCTGGACTTTGAGTACTGTATGTTGAGTATTGATCAGGATGGCGTAACGTCTTAAGGTGTCCGGTGGAGGGAGGTTTCGCTGATATTTTATTGTGTGAACACACAATATGCTTATGTGCTTTGCAATCATGAACATAGAGCATCATGAAAATAAATTACATTGAAATCCATCATAATTAAATCGTCTTAAATTCAAGTCCCACCCTAACATATGAGCTAACTAGCTTATCATAATTAACGTTAACTGGGTGTTCGTTTACAGATGTTATACTGTATATTCAGAATTAACTCTTTACGGTAGCAGTGAAAATAACACCCAACAAATTACGAGTATTTTTGTTATTTCTCTCTGTAAATATGTCTTGGAATTTCATTAGAATTGAGTCCTCCGGAATCAATTCTAATGAAATTCCAAGACATATTCATGAGATTTACAGGGAGAAAGAAAAGAAAATGTAATGAATTTTCGCCGGCTATTTTTGTAATATTTATAGCCCACACATTTCCCAACATGCAAAGAGTTAAGATGAATGAATTATCTCACCTTTGGGGCCTTTTCTCAATTTAGACTGCGAGCTGCCATCTGGATTTGACGACGACGACGAATAAGCTTCGGACTCGTTGGATAACGTCGACGACGCGTCGATATTGTTCATATCCTGAGGTGGGCTTCCGTTTGAACTGTACGCCGGGCTGGCCGAGGGGGGCAAATATTCCACAGGGCTGCCTGGACCAGCGGGCATCGTCCGGTCATTGTAGTTACTCGATTTGGCGTCGTATGACTCGAACCCGCTCCGAGAATTATTGCAGTTACTCGAATTGCTGTCAATTGGCTCGAAGCCGATTCGCGAGTTGGTGTTGTTACTCAATTTGGCGTCATATGGCTCGAAACTGCTTCGAGAATTGCTGCTGCTACTGGTTTTGGCGTCGTATGGCTCGAATCCACTCCGTGAAATATTGCCGTTACTCGAACTTTTATCATACGGCTCGAAACTGCTTCTCTCGAACCCGTTTCTGGCGACACCAGACAGAGACGGGCTGTATCCTGGAATGGACCCAATAGACGAACTATACCGCGACGTCAGTGAGGAAATTGAGTGTCCAAACGGAGCCAGCGGAACCATTGACGTCAAATGTTGCGACGTCACGTCGCTGGCACTGCCGGACGCGGCATACATACTGTACATCTATGGCCTCCCCTACCCGCGGTTAACACACACATACACCAACACTACCAGACCACTGACCGGTGTGTGTGTCGACTGGTAATGAATACACGAGTAGTGGTCAAGCTTAATCCGCCTGTTGTTGTTGTTATTGAACATTTAAGTCACTTTCCCGTCGCTTATAACATCCGTTCTTTCATAGTTGCTGCTTCTACGATATCACAACTATACTGTCCATGGAAGGCAATTGTCACAGCCGATTTGTGTAATTATAATTTAATTCTGTTTAGCTTTGTGTACTTCTCTCTCCGACCACCAGGCTGGACTGACCAGTGAAATAACCCGGTGTGGTCATCCATTACAAAATGGGCGAATCCATTGCGCTGACCAAGGGCAGGCTGACCTCGCGATGAACTGTGGCCGCACACTGACCAACGCGAGAGGGGAATTAGCCTGCAACATGGGGATATCAATGGGCATCCACAGAAATAGTTTTACAGTGGAACCTCTCTAAACCGAATACCAAGAAAACACATGTGATCTTATTTTTGAGGAGTTTCTTGGTCAATTATCTCAGGTGATACTGTATGTTCGTGATCGCATAGCACACAACTATGGCTCAGAATGATCAAATGCCCAATTTACAGTGAAATCTCTCTGAACCGGACACCCTGGGGAGGTCTCCAGGGTGTCCGGTTTAGAGAGATTTCACTGTATCACATATTTGAATGTCCATCATTTGCAGAAAATGGCGTAAAACGTTAATGAGAAGTACGTTGTAAAATGCCTGTATTCATACATACATACATTTACATAGATTTTGTAAAGCTTTTTTTGTTATTTGTTTTCACCCTACACATTTGAAACATAACACAAAATGTTCCTCTATTTGCAGCACATATGGATTTCGTTACGTGTTTTCTTTGTATGACATTTAAAGTTGTTTTGTAAAGGAAATAATAAATTGACCAAGACAATTCAAGAATGACAAATTCACAAAGGCCAGCATATATTGAAACTAATTTTTGTATCCGGCCAGTGTGTCCGTTTTAGAGAGGTTTCACTGTACATTAGACATATGCATATGCATATGCATATGTTATTGCATGTGGATGTGCTTTGTGAACGTGAACATGCATTATAATGCAGATATATTACAGATATATCATTGTTGATGAACGGTCGCAAATTATTTCAATATGTATTCCTACGCCAGTAGTAAAGGAGTGCATTAGAAATAGGTTAACCGCATTGTAATTTTGACCGCAAATTTAAAAATGATAATACAGTTAACCCTATATTATCATCAGAGATAGATGACAATGAATATGATACAAAGACTGTATGTGTGTCCGGTTTAGTGAGGTTCAACTGTATTTTAGCTGGTACACAGACACAGACTGAATAAGCCACGTTTGGTCAACGTGTGTCTCTTATGTTTTGCCTTTGCCTACATACATTGTTTAGCAAATATGAAACATAATCTTGAATGGTCTAGTACATCGGATGCAGGTACTGAATAATAAATTCAATAACATTTCTCATTATTGAATTGCATTAACCACCTGCCACCCCGTGGTCAGTCCGCGCTGTAGACTCGTCCAACTCCGCCAGCTCTTACCTAAGGACACGGTACACAACACATTTAGCGCCAAATCATACAATGGACAACTCCATTGGTCCACCGGCATTGAATTCCCGCAAGGAGGCGGGGCTTAGAGTCAGCTGACTCGACATCTGCGAGATTACGGTGACGTAAAGTTACGTCATCGCGCGCTATTATAATAATGGCGGTATTGATCGCTATCACCTAGTAACGGTTAGATTACGCAAGTGTTTGCTGCGGGGATAATGTTTAGGTCATGCGGACGGAAAAGGTGTCTGTCTTTTGGAACTATTTTACAACTTGAACAATTAAATGTCCCGCCTCACGCAAACGGATACGGCTCTATGCTAGTAGACCTCAACAGTTTGGACGAAATTCTCTTCATTTTCAATCCACCAGAGACCGCATTTGTAAGATAATTGGGGCTTTCCTATTGGAAACACCACCAGTCTTTTATAAGAATTTATATACGGATATAAAACGCTGTATGGCGAATGCGTTTCCATCTTTACAGTGTGTTCAGGGTATACATTGTTTGCGAAACAATGCAGATGGTTCTTGCATGAGCTACACGGATGAACAATAAAATAAGCCTCATATTGTTACACTTCGCAAATGAGCATCGTGCTACAAATATGGACTTTTGTCTTTGTGCCAAGTGAATAACCAGACCAGCCTGCGCATGCGCGCAGTCTGGTCTTGCTCTTCACTATTCACCGTATAGCATGCAGCGAACCATTCACTAATATATATCAAACGAAACGTGAAGTACAACATTGCGCCATTTTGTGGATTGCTGTCGTAATCAGCATTGGTCCGAAGTGAACTAAGCGCGAGTTGTTAGATTCCGGCCCAATCGTATATCGCCTCTAATACATTGGTAGGTAACGTGTAGGTCACGGAGGTCAGCCGGGTGAAACGCAGACGAGAATTCGTAATATCGTCTGGTCGGGTAATTGCCTGAATAGGCGGGTATGTAGTATTATTGGCTATTCTTGTCGGTAGAGTCAATAATAGGATTGCAGAATTATGTATGTTTATGCAACATTTCTGGCCATATATTGCGCAAAGATAACACCGGGTACTAAACTGGGTCATGTACATGTGGATAAATTGTGTCGACGTTGTTGTAAATTCACACATATCTAGATATATGTAAGTTGACCTACATGTATTATATACATATTAGCCGATTTTTAGTGAATTTTAGTGTTTTGGCCAATTTTACACTAAACACAAAACGGAGAGAAACATAGATTTCGGACATGTCATTGATCGAGTCCGAAAATAAACACAGACAAGTTGAATAACTAACCAAAAACATATGAGACAAGCATTGTGATTTTACACATAAGAGGGTGTGCGATATCTCATGAAAATATATTTACAAAATTTACGATATTTTCCGTAAATGACATCGAGAGATGACAGCATTTTCATAGCAAATGCGGAATACTATTCCGCATTTGCTATGAAAATTTCGTCATCTTTCAACATCATTTACAGAAAATATCACATTTTCTGTAAATAGATTTCATGAAAAATCGCACATGCTCTTAGGTACAAAATCGCATGGCGTGTCTCATAATTATGTAAGTTGATATACAGGTACATGTATTTATATACATAGCCTACTAGCCGATTTTGTGAATTTTAGTGTTTTATCCAATTTTGTGCGAAACACAACACGGAGAGAAACATACCTTGTGGAGACGATGATTGATTGGTTGGTTGGTTGGTTGTGCGAAAGTGGCGATCACCAGCCGAATCCCTGGTACTATTCATGAAAAATCGCACATCTTCTTAGTTACAAATTCACATGGCATGTCTCATATCATTATAACCACAGCCGGATACATACATGTGCAGTCCACAGTGGTGCGGCATTCCAAGGCCAGGAAACGTTGATTGATTGATTGATTGATTGATTGATTGATTGATTGATTGATTTGATTGATTGATTGATTGATTGATTGATTGTTTGATTTATTGATTTATTGATTGATTGAAATACCCATCTTGTGCTGACTGGTTCTCTTGGTAGTACCTGGAAATATCTGAGTGACTCACGGATCATACAGAGTGGCTGGAGAAATGGGGCGTATATTTGTGGCCAGTGTAGCTCCTGATCTGAGCCAGGAAAATGGAGGTTATGCAATATATTATAATTCCAGCTAGCACACTTCTGCAGCCTTATGTCATGTTACTGTGACTGGAGAAATGGGGCGTATGCAGTGTGTACAGTGTATAATGATAATACAAACACGAAGAATAATCGTGTTTATATTATCATATTGTATATGTTGATGTGGTAAATCATTTAGGGTTATATGATACGTCTCTTGATATAGTACACCGTACTATCAGTTGCCATCGAGTGATTTAACCACAATATTCAAGTGTACCAGTAACCATGTACAACATCATACTAGAGACGTGATTATCCGTGCTTCTAGTATTAGGCTTAGTAAGCCATACTACCAGTTTCCATTTGATGGTTTTAACTGCAATATTAAAGTATCCCAGTTAACCCTATGCAACATGATACTAGAAACACGAAATCGTGTTTCTAGTATCAGGTTTCATAGGGTGCACACCTACATTCGTGTTCATGCTTTCAATCTGGACATTCTCGCCCAATTTGTTGTAGCCAGACTGGCTACGGTGTGGGAATAGATTGCTAGAGTTACTGTTCGCAACTACGTAGATACTACGTCTACCAACATTAGCAGGTATTACTAAAGCATCAGATGCCACTGACAAAGCCCGTCATATAGGTAGCGCCTATTTTCGCAACGAACTTGAACGCTGCACGGATTATATACAAGTAGATTCTTGAATCCTGATCCATTTTATAATTACTTGGGGATATCCACACGATATCCATGACCGTCTTTATAGTCAACATACGCCAGAAGGGTGTATTGATGTCCTGGCTTTTCGTGCACGGTACGCTGCATTAAAAGCATAAAATCCATCACTAACCATCTGCCGTGTCCGTCAAACTGGACAAGTGTTTACTAAAATAACACTCCAGCATATTGCACGCCCCTCCGTGAGAGATTAAAGGGATCTTTCCAGGGACTGGTGGTTCAATTAGTCTTTGTGATGTTGTCCCAGAAACGGGACAGGCAACGAAATTACGAATTGTTTCTTGTCATCAGAGCAATTTATATTGTACGGAGCCCCGCAGGGGAAGTATAATTATTTTTTCTATTAATTCGTTCCCACGAAATAACAATTCGTTCCCTCAATTTAACAATTCGTTCCAACGGGAACGAATTCTTAATTCGTATGAACTTTCTTAATTCGTATGAACGAATTGTTATATCGTGGGAACGAATTGTTATTTCGTGGGAACGAATTGTTATATCGTGGGAACGAATTGTTATATCGTGGGAACGAATTGTTATTTCGTGGGAACGAACTAATAAAGAAAATCCATGTCCCCTACGAGGCTCCGTGATATTTGCACATTAGTTATGTATTGTATTTCCCATGTAAGTTGTGTTTTTTATACTCGTCTCTATGAGATGATTCTAAAAAAACACAACTTGCACGGTTGATGAAATAGAATGCGAATAGAAACAAATTACATGAAAAGATGAACTGACCTTGACATTGGAGTGTGAAGGTCACCAAACTACACATACAACTGCGTCAATCTTTTCAAACTGTGGGCAATATTCTGAAACTTACTGACAAGCAATTCATTGACTGGCTTGTGATAAGTGAAAAGTGAAAGGGTTTAACGTCCCAGCAACAGCCATGGTCATATAGAGACGATACTGACTTGTGAGGTCAATCAAACTGTTTGATTTCAAGGTCATGTGTAGAATGCATGTTCAGAACGGTATGGACCTTAGACTAGGCAAGATTACTGGATCTGATAGTGTATTGGACTGGGAAAACGCAGTCATTATAGTCCCAATAATTGGTCCATGATTTTTTTTCTTCATAGAATTAAGATTTGGCGGAAATGTAAATACAAATTATTTAGAAAATCTATTCTGAGGTTGAAAAGAATCGAATTATCGGAGTAATTTACAGTCGACCCCTTTAAACCTTACGTAAACTTACGTAATTGTAATCGGGTTCATTGCCATTTGTCTTCGTTGAGTATGCCTGTTCATGATCGCAAAGCACCCATGCGTGTCTTAAGGGGAGTTGTCTATCTGTTTTTACAGTTTTACAGTGAAACCTCCCTAAACCGGACACCCTGAGATTCTCCCAGGGTGTCCGGTTTTGAGAGGTTCCACTGTAATGTACAATTTCAAGGATTTAATGTGCACGTAATTGAATTTGCTATACAACACGTGGAATGACAGTGTAGCACCCCCGCAGCAACGCCAGCTGTAGATGGTTTCTGCACACGATGGAAGCAGATATGAATTTTCTCCGTAATCAGCAATTTTCGAAAAGTCTGACATTATCAGTGAAAAGTCGATTAGTAAATAATTATTCCGCAATTACGACGCCATTAGTGCAATCACGTGACTGCATGCACGTGCGGTAATCGCGCATGCGCAATATGGAAACCGGGAACTTTGCGTTTGCAACCGGCGTAGATAAGAACAATATACACGCAAATCTATACGGAGTTCGATGTTTGTCTACACGGTCTACAATATAAAGACATGTTCGAAATTCGTGTACCAGATTAATATTAAACATTCTTAATGATGATTTTGGCAAATCTGCGCTTATGCTGAGCGAAAACGCGAAGTTGCATATTTAAATGTTATCATTGTATGCTCATCATTTTATGGGTGTTGGAGGGCTGTGGCAGTAAATAATGGACATGTGGTTCTAATACGATGTGACGTGGTTTATTTATGGCGAAATGTCAATTCCAAGGTTATAGGGCCCCGGGAATTTTAATGTTCACTTCAGCGCGGGAGAAACGTACATGATTGTGCTAAGTTCGGCGATTTCATTTACAAAACTGAGGCCCGTTTTACTAAACATCGTACGACTAAAATGTTCGTAAGTGCAAATTTAGGATCGTCTGGAAATTTCAATTGATGGATTTACATTTATTGAACATAGGCTGCATAAATGTAAATCCAATACTTGTTTACAAGAAACATTATTAATGTAAAATTTACAGGTTATTACAAGTTTGCACTTACGAACATTTTAGTCGTATGAACTTTACTGTAACGGCCCCCTGGTATATACGTTCAATTGAAGAAGCGGACTAACTCCCTCATCTCACTTCTGCGATTCACGCGAAAATCAAACAAATATACTGGTACTTCAGTAGTTCCGAGTACATAGCTCTTATTACATTACATTACATTGCATTACATAAGCGCTATGACGGACTAGTAATTCCAAATTGCGTGTGAAGCGTTCTTTGTTTACTTTCTACTTCGTGGAGAGTGACATAAGAATTTTGCTAATACACACTTTATCATGTAAGTTTATGATAATATTTGTGTCATATTGTAGAATTATCTCTCAATAACGACATAGCTAAGTATGAACGTCAACGCCCTGCAGATTATTGCTATATTGTAGTGCGCGAAATGGAAACCTTATTCCTCAAATGAATACTTGGAAAAGTCGCGGGAATACTGGACGAAGGCCGGAAGGCCTCGTCCAGTATTCCCGCGACTTTTCCAAGTATACCATTGACTGTGGTGTAGCGATATAGTGAAACATATTGCCTATAAAGCAGCTCTCGGTAGCTTCAGTGTCTTATTATGTGCATCGGGCACTTTAACCGAAGGTGAAATTGAATGTGTTTAACGTCCCACCAACAGCTAAGGTCATATAGAGACGGGACCACAGTTTAAAGTCTCATCCGACAGACCAATGGGATGGAAATACTATGAAATTATTTTGATGCCTAATGCGAGGATTGAACCCACAACCTCCGGCATGGAAAGCCAGGTGTTCTAACACAGTCCACTAGCCCACTGTCCATCCCTCGCTTTAACCGAATCGGGGCATTATTATGTGAATCGGGCAGTTTTTAGCAGAATCATGGTTATATTATACGAAACGGACATGGTTTGCATCAATCGCTGTCCCGAATCTGGGACAGAAATTGTCCTAGCCTAACCACACATGTAGTGGGCATTGTGCAAAACTGGGCATATTGTTTGTGAGACAATGTAGAACCAGACCAGCCGACCGTCGCATATATGCAGTCTCATCAGGGTCTATACGGTTTACCACGGTTTACAACGGTTTACCACTCTATGGGATAAACATTCAGCGAACAATACCAACGTATATTACTGTCAAGCATACAGCATGGTAACCCGAATTATCTGTCCGTAACGCTGTGCGACTTGTAAGGTAATTCGAATTCTCTATCAGTAACGCTGGGCGACTTGTAAGGTAACCCGAATTATCTGTCTGTAACGCTGTGCGACTTGCAAGTCGCCAGCGTTACAGGCAGATACTTCGGGTTAACAGCATGGATGTGTAGCTTGATCAGGGACTACACTGGTCAGTAATTAAAACCCCAGTTTTGCCAGAGAGCGGCCCACGTGACACTCGGTGGTCAGTGTGCAATAAAGTTGCAGCGGTCGATTATCGGGGTGCGATTACAAAGGCAGTTAGCTGGACAAACAACAACAACAATACCCACTTGTAGACACACATGTGACTTTGTTCGCACGCTGAGTTTTGCAACTACCACCCATCACGTTTCACGTTTCACGTTTCACGTTTCACGCCTCCTCTCTCTCTCTCTCTCTCTCTTTCTCTGTCCCTCTCTCTCTCTCTCTCTTTGTTTAGCATTTGGAAGCTCTGTACATGTTCTCCACCCGTCCACCCACCCTCTCACTTTATTTCCCTCTATCTGTATCACAATATGAATAGTTTGCAGTCTCCCCTCTTTCCTGATTGAGTTGGTCAGTTTATGCGGGTATATACGGACCCTTGGTATTGACCGTCCAGCCCCGCTGCTCCCTAATCATAGCCGGGGTCATTGTAACCCCGAAATTGTATTTACGACAAACAGCCGCATCAATCTGTTATCTTCGGAGAAAACGCCAAACTTGACTGGTTTAGTAGTCAGGGTCGGTGCTAGTGTTACATTCGGATGACCAGCATCGGTGTATACCCTGATCAGACTGCACGGAACCAGTACAGTCTGATCAGGGTTTACACAGATGCATGGATTAGCAATATGATGTTGTAACCCTGACTAACGTATTAAACGACGCACAAGGACTAGTGAAACATGTAAACACGTCCGCTGGTTGCTAAGCACCAAGTCGCGTGTTTTGTGGCGCAAGCGTTCAAATGCATTCTCTATCTGTCATAGTAACTAATGAGAAGTGGCTGGCAGGTTTTAATGATGTTTAACGGTTCTGGGCCCGATTGAACACCCATCTTTAATGCACATTTCCACAAATCATGCATCAGTTAATTGGCATGCAATTACGTTATAAAATGTAACGGGATTTGATAAAAGCTTCAGTTGTTTTTGTGACATAATATTTGAATGCTTGTCTATAAAGTAGACACAGGTTCAAAACTGAAAGTGAATGGATTTAACGTCCCAGCAACAGCTAAGGTCATATAGAGACGATACCACAGTTTAAAGGGTTATCCGGCAGACCAGTGGGATGGAAATACAGACATAGGCTTTGGCACATCCTTAGCATAACCTTGACAAGTGAAAGGGTTTAATGTCCCAGCAACAACTAAGGTCATATATAGAGACGATACCACAGTTTAAAGTCTAATCCAACAAACCAGTGGGTTGGAAATAATATGTAAATATTGATCACGTCTAGAGTGAGGATTGAACTCATAACCTCCGAGGCCATGGTTCAAAATGACATGAAAGTGTCGATGTGATCCAAATATTCGCAAACAAGTGCAACATGTAGTCCATAGCCGGTGTACAGCTAGCTTCCCTAAACTTAGTACGACTAAAATGTTCGCAAGTGCAAAATTATGATAGTCTGTACATTTCACATTAACTATGTTTTCTTGTACACAATTATTGGATTTACATTTATTGAGCATAGGCTGCATATGCAGCCTATGTTCAATAAATGTAAATCCATCAATTGAAATTTCCAGACGATCCTTAATTTGTACTTACGAACAATTTAGCCATACGAAGTGTAGTGAAGCGGGCCCCAGATGTTTTCAATTACAAATGTATTATTTTTCCATCTACGGTCATGATATGGTAACATATTTTATTAATTTTAAAATCGTTCTGTCCATCAGTGCGTGTTAGATGACACCGAAATTACGCCCAGTGTCCGTCTTATAGATCCATAAACCTCGAAATATCGAGGTCATATTCAGACCAACATGTTTTGTGGGTTTATAAAAACAAGCTTTCACACCAACTTCTTTCATTGACACGTTTAAAAGGTTAGCCTTTCCGACAAAAGATATTTATCACGTCAAAATGTTATTTGAAATAGCTGTGGTTTTATTCGAAAGTTGATGGCAATGAAATGAAATTAATTTCTTCTATGAGAAAAATAGATTTGTTTCATACGGAGCCCCGAAGGGGACATGGATTTCTTTTTATTAATTCGTTCCCACACAAAAATTTAACAATTGGTTCCCTCGAATTAACAATTCGTTCCTTCGAATTAACAATTCGTTCCCACGATATAACAATTTGTTCCCTTGAATTAAGAATTCGTTCCCACGAAATGACAATATAGCAATTCATTCCCACGAATTAACAATTCGTTCCTTCCCGTGGGGAACGAATTGTTAATTCGTGGGAACGAAGCATTGTTAGAAGCATGAGGAGTGTTTCATTGATGGAATGGCGAACAGTGCAGATCCTGATCAGAATATGCGGATGCACAGTCTGATCTGGATCTACACTGGTCGCAAAACCCATAAGCTCCATTTCTCCAGTCACACACACAAACTATGTATTGCACGTCACGAAAGCATAAGCCTCTCGATTTCTGGAGCAGTGTAGCTCCCGCTCAGGAAAATGGGGATCCGTAAACCTGATCGTATCTCATGTATTGACAAGTGTATCTGGCATGCCTATCATCACTAGATGTCCGGTTGAGAGAGGCTCAAATGTACAACAAAAGAACGGCCAACAGCTAGCTTCGAATTCTGGATGTCGAACATGTTCTACCCCTGAGAATCGGGCCTATGATCATTGTTGTTGTAAGCAGGTGTCGGGAACTATGTTTGACCGTTCGAGCTTGTAATCGACATTGTTACCAAGGGGACAACAACATCTGTGAAGGGCAACCGTCAAGATGTGGCCCCTTCTTTGGTCGGAATATGGGACGTAGAGACCGTGAATGGGAGGGGGTGGGGTGAGTAGAGAGAAGACAAAGAAACGGAGAGTTAGAAGGGGAGAGAGATGGAGAGACCAGGTTGAGAGATAGAGAGAGATAAGAGACATAGCGAAGAGAGATGGTGAGAGTGCGGGTAGGAGATACAGGGGATGGCAGAGAGACGGATAGTGAGATGGGGATAGACATGGAGAGACCCGGTTGAGAGAGAGGCAATACGAAAGGAGGGAGGGAGAGAGGGAGAGCGAAACCGAGAAAGGAGAGAGAGAGAGAGAGAGAGAGAGAGAGAGAGAGAGAGAGAGAATTGTCTTTGCAGCTGATCTGATAGTACACTCTTGTGGTCCAATAAGGACATATACTGTTTGTTAGTGCGTTAATGAATTGATGTCGAACAGTGTAGACACTGATCAGCTTGCGCGGATGCGCAGACTGATCTGGGTCTACACTGGTCGCAAATTCAATAAACCCCATTCAAGTATCTCCAGCAGTCCACAGCCAAAAATAATGACCTCTAGTAACAACAATTCTAGTAATCCTTTATTGACCTCAGTCGGAATGTTACTTTTTAAACCACGGGTTAGTCTGGCCATCTGTCAATGGGACACTGGGGTCATAGAAGTCTTAATTAGAGCAATTTGTATGCATTAATTGGCGCCATTATCAAAGGGGAATGCGCGGCGGTTTTTGTGGAAAAATACGTGTAATATTTTAATTTTGAACTTAAGAAACAAAACCAGCCATGATATGATATGCGGCGTTTGAATTAACATCAACCCGTAATTGAAATAATGGACACATTTGCTAGGGAATAACGTGTACTGGTATGGTGAATGTACAGTGGAATCTCTCTAAACCGGACACCAAGAAAACGCATGTGATCTTATCTTTGTTTGTTGGTGATAATGTCTGTTCGTGGTCGCATAGCACACGACTATGGCTCAGAATTATCAAATGCCTGATTTACCGTGAAACCTCTCCAAGGGTGTCCGGTTTAGAGAGGTTTCACTGTACTTGAAAATACACGCTTTCCGGTACGTGTCGGGTACATGGCAAAATAACGTCAAACGGTGGATATTTCAAATTTTATTTTAATCACCAAATCGCTTATGGGTTGAAGATCAGTGATTAGCCAAATAATCATTATTGCTAGGTGGACCGTGACTAACGAAGCCAGAAATACCCGTGGGTGCCAGGTTAATTGCATTCTAGAGATGCCAGGCGGAATTTTTCCCGCCTTCGCTGTCGAAATGCGAAACTTGAAATATGCATACAAAACATATACATCGAAACCTCTCCACACCGGAGGTCCCCATGGTGTCCGGCTTAGAGAGGTTTCACTGTAAATTAGGCATTTGATCATTGTGAGCCATAGTTGTGCGCTATGCGATCACTGACAGACCGGAGATAAATGACAAAACAATCATACACAACAAGATCTCGTGTGTTTTCTTGGTGTTCGGTTTAGAGCGGTTCTTATAGGAATGGATCGACTTTTTGTGGAATTTATCAGGGTATAAACTTGGAAAAGCCACTTTCGCAATTGGCTATACAAATAAACAATTTTTTTCGAAAATTGTAATTTTTTATCGCCAATTGTTTATTTTTATCTTATTGGTTACTATAGGAATGAATGGCCTTTTTGTGGAATTTATCGGGGTATAAACTTGGAAAAGTCGCGGGAATACTGGACGAAGGCCGGAAGGCCTCGTCCAGTATTCCCGCGACTTTTCCAAGTTTATATCCCCGATAAATTCCACAAAAAGGCCATTCATTCCTTATAATTCCAGCATTTGAAATAAATTCATGAAGAAAATGTGTTTATTTTCCATTTTCTTAAGAATTATTTTAACTGCGCCCGACGGTTACGGAAAGTAGTTCGGCATGGAGTTTACTGGGATATAAATTCTGGACAGAGACTTGCTACGGACCAATCAAATGTTAGGGAATTGTGTAAATATTTTTGTGCTGGAATTATATTTTCTGTAAACCACTCCCACAATCACAAATCGTAGTTTTCCGTCTTCACTGTTATATAGAGAATAGTAGGTTAGTGCCGTGAATGGGTAAAAATATCTGTCAAGGCTCAGGAAACGGGATGGGCGAGGCATCCCGTTTCCGTGCCGCGCCAGATATGTTTTGCCATTCACGGCACTAAACTACTATTCTATTTATCTCACCTACAAATGGCTGTAAAATGCAAAAATATAACCCCTAGCCACCGCACATATTCATACGCAGTGATTATGTCGTATTGGCAGGATATCAAACAATTTTCATGGCACCGTGTTTCACGGCACATACACACTGTGTTGACGGGATAAAATACGAAACTAAAGGTCATATCTCAGGACGCTGTCAACGTTTCTTCATACATTATATTATTAAAAAGAAGAGAAAAATAAACAACATACAGTGGAACCTCTCTAAACCACTCGGGAAAATATGGATGTTTAACTTAAACGTGTTTCGCTGTTATGTTTCTCTAATTACCAAGGTGCATGATCACGTGGTTACAACAACAACAACGTCGCCCACCCCAAAGTAAGTATTCTTTGATATTTTCCTTAATATGCAACGGATTTTGATGAAATATGGCGCAGCAAACGCGTCTTCATGAGCTGCATTTGGTGGTCTAGTGAGTTTGGCACAAACTTATGTCGTTTTTGCCAAGAATCGATTTCCGTGTCTCCGACACGGAAATCGATTCTTCGCAAAGACGACAGAAGTTTGGGCGAAAATACAGAGACCACCAAGTGCAGCTTAACAAGACGCGTTTGATGCGCCATATTTCATCAAAATCCGTTACGTAATAAGGACACTATAGAAGAATACGTACTTTGAATCGGTACTTGTTGTTGTTGTTAGTACCACGTGATCATACACCTTGATTACAATCATCTTTTATGATTGAAAACCACTAGAATGTGTCATGAAGTGCTAACATGTCTGATTTACAGTGGAACATGTCCAAACCGGACACCCAGGGGACCTCCCAGTGTGTCAGGTTCCACTGTACATCTATAAATTGAGCTTTTCTTTTGTTTTGGCTAGAAGTGGCACATGCCAGTTTTCCTTTCACATCGTCCTTGGAAACGCCAGTGACCTTCAGTCAACACTATTCGAACTGACCTAGGAACCGCGTAAAGAAATCCTCATCATTCATACTTGCCATGCTCGGCATTTTCTGAGGGTCAGGTCGACCCAATGAACACGCACATAGCGGGCGCACTACGTCCATCAGCATGTCCATTTCAAAGTAATTTGGTTAATTATATGGCACATTAATACGGAGTGTGTGTTCTACCCAAATTGACGATCGTCAATTCTCGTACTGAAACGATACTTGTCCAGTAATTATCCATACTTGTCCAGTAATTATCCATACTTGTCCAGTAATTATCCATACTTGTCTTTTCGTTAGGCCCGTGTTCAGAGACCTGTAGCCGATTTCATCAAAATCGCAAAGTATACTTATCTATCAAACGGGAGTAATCATTTATTTTTCCCGAAATGCATTATTTCATATAGAACTAACGACTGCATATATTTTATGATTAAACGTTTGCAGAATTATTATACTGAATTTATTACATTATCACAGCCATTTTGGCTGTGATAATGTAATACATTCAGTATAATTAAAATATTTTGGCTGTGATAATGTAATACATTCAGTATAATTAAAATTAATAAATTTATCATTAAATTGAAAATTTCTCCCTCAAAGTATACTTTTCTAGATAACTATACTTTGCAATTTTTGGTGAAATAGGCTACAAACGCAGTCCGGAGCTAGTATATAGTGGAACCTCTCTAAACCGGACACCAGGAAAACACATGTGATCTTATTTTTGATGAGTTTCTTGGTCATTTATCTCCTCAGGTGATACTGTCCGTTTCTTGATCGCATAGCACACAACTATGGTTCAGAATGCTCAAATGCCTGATTTACAGTGAAACCTCTCTAAGCCGGACACCCTGGGAAGCACCCAGGGTGTCCGTTTTAGACAGATTTCACTGTATATATTGTGTCTATATACATGTAAAAGCCTAGTGAACATTTGGAAATGAAATTTGCCAGAATAGAGTGATATACATAAACTGGCGGCAGATTATTCACATGTTGAAACAATACTCGAGTTACTATCCATACATTAGTTTGGTTTTCACAGGGAATTGAGCTAGCATTACATATTTAGAGCTAGCATTAATTATTTTAGTTTCTGTAGATTTGGCGTTCCTGGAACGCCAAATATACAGAAAGTAAAATAATTAATGCTAGTTCTACATAATTAGAGCTAGCATTAAATATTTAGAGATAGCTCTAAATGATATAGAGAGCTCTTCAAATGAATATTTAGACCTGCATTAATTAGTCGAGTTTATGTATGTTGGCGTTCCATATATATTGAGTCGGTATAAACCGCCAGTGGTTAAACCAGAATACCGGTGCTCGTGTGTGGCTGGTACCCGGCAGCATGACCCAGAATTCTAGAGTTATGGCATTTTAACTGGACCGGACAGATAAGGAATACTGGAAGTTCAAAGCTATCGAACCACTTAATTATTTCTGCAGAACGTGCAGTTAATTATTGTTGTCAGTGATCAAACACATTCATACTGTGACTGTGACTAAATGGCTGTGACTAGAGAAATGTATGGAACGCCAAATGTATATAAACTCAAAAAAATATTGCTAGCATTAAACATTTAGAGCTAGCGTTACTTATTTGAGCTTATGTAAAGTTGGCGTTCCTGCATTAATTATTTCAGTTTATGTAGATTTGGCGTTCCTGGAACGCCAAATTTACATAAACGCAAATAAGTATTGCTAGAGCTAGGATTAAATATCTAGAGCTAGCTCCAAATGATTTAGAGAGCACTTCAAATGATTTGGAGCTAGCTATAAATATTTAATGCTAGTTCAAATTATTTAGAGCTAGCAATAATTATTTGAGTTTTGGTGTTCCATAGACATTGGGCTTATGGAATACGTCGACAGTCTATGCTCTGATCCGCTTCGTACTCTCCCAACCTGATATGATATATACTGTTGTTGTCAGAAAGTAAAAAGGGAAAGTGTTTAACGTACCAGCAACAGCTAAGGTCATATAGAAACGGGACCACAGTTTAAAGTCTCATCCGACAGACCCGTCGGATGAAAATACTACGAAAGTATTTGTTGATGCCCTAGGTGAGGTTTGAACCCAAAACCTCTGGATTGGAAGTCAGGTGTTCTAACTCCTATAACACAACCCATCCATTTTTGTTGTTAGAAGAACCATGACGGGAGTGTCACTAACTGGATGGTGAACAGTGCAGATCCAGTCACAGCCACACATTTGTTTGATTCATCATCGCAAACATTGTTTCATAGCCAACGCGGTTCGTACCTGGATACAAACAGCTTCGTGGTCAATACAGTTCGTACCCGGAAGTGCATTCACTTTCATAGTCAGCATGGGTTGTTCAGCATCTACAAACATAATATCATGTACTGTTCGTACCCATATTTGCATGTACACTTTGATTAATTGATTGGTGTTTAATGGCCTATCAGCAGCTGAGGTCAGTTAAGGCTGGATAAACGGATTCGATCCCGTATTTAATCTGCTGCATTTGGGGGTAAATCCAAAAATCAGAACGGAATATTTACATCGAAAACAATGTATATTCATCCCTGAAATTAGAATAACCAGACCTGGTGCCACGTCGATACCACACCAAAGTCACTTGACCCCTTCCCCTAAAAAGGATTACGAATAATCGTAATACTCACATAAGGGGTATAACCAGATCCAACTGTCACATACAAGAATGTCAACGACGTACGTGAGGGCCCAACTAGTAGAGCATTTTACAAAAATTGAAAAGCATACTTTGAGGGAGTAATCATTTATTTTTCCAGAAATGCATTATTTCATATACAGTGGAACCTCTCTAAACCGGACAACAAGAAAACATCTGTGATCTTAATTTTGACGGGTTTCTTGGTAATTTATCTCAGGTGATAATGCCTGTTCGTGATCGCATAGCACACAAATATGGCTCGGAATAATAAACCGGACACCCTGGGAGGTCGCTAAACCGGACACCCTGGGACTTCCCAGGGTGTCCGGTTTAGCGAGGTTCCACTGTAGAACTAGACTGCATATATTTGATGACTAAACGTATGCAGAATTATTATACTGAAATTATTACATTATCATAGCCATTTTAAATTAAGTATAATAAAAAATAATAAATTTATTCTTAAATTGAAAATTTCTCCCTTGAAGTGTACTTAGCAATATGTTTTATTTGCAATATTGATGAAATAGGCTACTGGTCTCCAGTCGGGATTCTGGTAAGGATGAATCTCGATCGCTAAATTACCCGTCGCATTCTCCCACCTGCCGCCCACCTTATATATTTTGAAATGCAGTAGCCAAAACCACAACAAAGTCAGTGACACTACTGGATGTAGTCATCAAAACTCAAACGTTTACCACAAATGCCTAAGTCATTTGACCTTGACATTGTGCACAGGTACCGCATGTGCGAGCTATACAATACAAATATGGATGATATCAAATAAGTATATTACGTTTCAAGCCAATTTGACGTCCAGTAACAGAGATAGTAGGTAGCCGAAAACGTTAACGAAAATCCTAGACAGACAGACAGACGGACAGGGTGGGCGACAATATGGCTGTACAATGGAACCCCTCTAAACCGACACTCGGAACAATATGGATGTTTACCTTAGATGTGTTTCGCTGTTATGTATCTCTTATTACAATGACTTTTCATGATTGCAAAACAATAGAATGTGTCATGAAGTTCTAACATGTCTGATTTACAGTGGAACATCTCTAAACAACCGGACACCCTGGGGACCTCCCAGGGTGTCCGGTTTGGAGAGGTTCCACTGTTAGGCTTTTGTACTCCGGTATATTATTAACTTTGAAAGACAGGAGTTATACTACACTAATGTCCACATAAAATCAACTTTGTATCGTAAATGTTGTCAATAAACCATGATATTTGTCAACAACCAAAATAAGTGTGTTTTGTTTTGCTTTTTTATGTGTAGGATACTGAAAGCCTAGTGACTGTTCCAATGCGATAACCCCATTATGTACATGCAAATGTATACATTTTCGTTTAAACATTAAATTTTAGTTGTGGTTCATTTTTCTTCTCAGTTTGTTTTCATACATGGATATTGATGGGATAAATCGAACAAGCCGCCACAATAACCATCATAACTGACCAACGGTCACCTTGACCTTCGATGAAGAAGCATGTGTGACTTGATACATGGGGCTTGTGGGATTTGTGACCAGTGTAGCTCCTGATCAAATAGCACACTCCTGTAACCTGATAACGATATATACTGTTTGTTTGAAGCATGACGGTTGCTTCGTTGATGGAATTGTGAACAGTGCAGATCCTGATCAGACTGCGGATGCACAGGCTTATCTGGATCTACACTGGTCGCAAAACCCATAAGTCCCACATATTATGACGCATCACAAGAAACTTGGACTTAACGGTTGTTTCACCAGTGTAGTTTCTATGCGGTTAGGACAATAGTACCACCTAATAAAGATATATAAGATAGTCAGATGCAATTTTAAATGATCCATACACTAAATGGAAAACAGTGTAGGCCCAATTGCGCAGTCCGATTGACGCCTGAACAGTTCACATATGCAATATTCCCTGGATGTAAAACCGTTTCACAATATCATCTTGCAACGATTATTTTTTATTTTTCCACATGTCAAACCCGATTACACGTGTCTTCAACGCCTCACCGCCCAATCCTGACAGCAAAGAAATAGTGTCCGGTGGGTCAGCGACATCTGACCCCGGGGTTAGGTCATCACATTGACCCCTAGTCCTGTTATGTGCAGTAAATATTACCATGTCCAAGTGTTGAAACTCGAGACATTAGCTCAATGTCAAATGACCGCCTTGTCGTTTTAATGAGTTTTGTATGCGTGTGTGGTAAAATGCACTATTTAATAGGATGAACAGAGAATACAAGGCTGTGTCTTTTGATATCAAGTTAAGGACCCGTGGGGCCCCTGATCATCTAATGATTTATGCATAACTGCTTCATAAATGTGATAGGATATATGCATAATATACATGTGAACATTCTCTCTTACTATATCCTACACAGTGCATGGAGTTGCCATGTCGGCCATCTTAGTGTGTACCAGCCATCGGCCAGTTTTACCTTTGTTTTGCGTTTGACACATACCACTAATAGTATAACAAACACATGAATACAATTTGGTGCAATATGATGGGGAGAGATCTGACTACAGAAAGCTATGCCTTGTTTTCATATATACAAAGCCTGATATCTGAAGGGTTTGTTGACCCTTTGTTAAACAATTTGAGAATTCAGTAAAGACTGTGTAACAGTAAGAACAATACACAGTGCTGTAGATATATATCTGTGTTACCATACATACTGTATTGAATCCAGTGATTAGTAAGCAGTTATCTGAGTGTATGGTCACTACTGTATACATGCCTGTTATGCGAGTAAATACGGGGTTTACCTGTGTCAGATGCACTTCTAATAATAGACAGTGCATCAGAATGACATTTTACACATTGAAAACGTGTCCATTGTATGTTTTGTGAGTGATGGTAGAAATGCTCAGATGTCTCGCTTTTTGTGTAGTCTGCTGAAATAATATTTATAGGACGTTGTCCTTCTGTATATCTGGGACGTATTGCACCAAATGCTATTAGATTTGCTGCCATATTATTTGCTGCAGGTGTCAAACCCTCCAAGTGGTGAAACTGTCCGATAACATGTACAAACTAAAATGGCGGAGACTGTTATGTGTCATGGCCCATGTGTTGCACTGCAATGGAACCTCTCTAAACCGGACACACTGGGAGGTTCCACTACAACACAGGACCAGTAGCCTATTTCATCAACATTAGTAGCAAAGTATACTTTGAGGGAGAAATTTTAAATTTTATGATAAATTTATTAATTTTTATTATACTGAATTTATTACATTATCACAGCCAATTTGGCTGTGATAATGTAATACATTCAGTATAATAATTCTGCATACTTTTAATCATGAAATATATGCATTTGTTAGTTCTATATGAAATAATGCATTTCAGGAAAAATAAATGATTACTCCCTCAAAGTATACTTTGCTACTAAAGTATACTTTGCAATGTTGGTGAAATTGGCTACAGGTGTATGAGCACATTTTGTTACGAGTTTTGCAGTCATGAACAGACATTAACATCGGATGTAAATGACAGTGAAACCAATCAGCATTAAGCAGTCAGAGATTTGCCGCGTGTCCGGTTTAGAGAGGTTCCACTGTACTAGTAATTTTATTCTAGAGTGGACCTTGGTGCCGGTTGAAAACTGTGATTAAAGCCGTACGTTGGTCTTTCACTCGGTCGGATCAATCGTGTCTTGATTATCTCTGGCTGTTTATATTTTGTGCACCTATTTACATACGGTTTCGCTTAAGCTGTTGCTAGGAGTCGTTCGTGTCATGGCGGTGGAAAAAATAGCACAGTAATTTACACATATGAGACACGTCATGCGATTTTGCACCTTCGGACATCTGCGTAATTTCATGAAATACGTTTACAAAATTTACAATATTGTTCATAAATGGCGTCAAAAGTTGAATTTGTAAACGTATTTCATGAAATTACGCAGATGTCCGAAGGTACAAAATCACATGACGTGTCTCGTAGTATTGTGCAATAAAACCGCACCCACGAAGTCAAGCGATCCATGATAATCGGCAAACACGACTACCAGAAAATGTACATTTTCTGGTAGTCGTGTTTGCCGATTATCATGGATCGCTTGACTTTGTCTTGCAACTCATGTGACATGTGCATAGCATGTTCAAGAACACATGCTGTTATATAATATAATCCCGAAATAAACAAAGGCTGCATCATGGGGCAAGTTCCGAATGAAACACGGCTAATAACCAATGAAAACAATTGTTACAAAACCGTTTGACAATGACCCTTATTACCTTTCAGTTCTCCGTGTCAGGACAGTAATTTTGTCATTCAATCCCACAATGCAATCTGTCAAATCTGGTCAACGTAATTACGAGTATAAAGACTCTATTCATTTATTTCTTGTTAATTGTAGGACCTGCCATGGAAATTGTCCACATAACGCGATACCCGTGTGCGCTATGCACATGCGTGGGCAGATAATAGAAGGATGGCCGGGGCGCCATGATTCACGTGACCTCTAGTAATTACTTTATTATTGAACAGAAGATTGCCGTGGAAACCTGAAAACAAGATATTTACAAGCATATATTTAGAGTTTTTAATTGCGTGAGTGTAAATCGTAGTAAAATGTACAAATTGCAATACAAAAGAAACTCTAGAAAGTAGATGGCCGCGGCCCGGCCCGCATGTCGCGCCCGCCGATGCTTTGATAGTATACCGAACAAAACCTAGATAATTACCCAATTGTGTCTCCTAATGTTGTCTGGCGAGCATGGTTGTTTGTATAACTGACCTGAGCTGAATTAAATAAAATTATTGAGTGTGATTTACATCTTCCCAAGTGTGAACGACCACGGCCTTTAACCAAAAAACTTAACCAAAAACTTTAACCCGGACGCACGTACGTACGTCCGTACGTCCATGTTTTGTTTTATTAGCTTTTGCGATTGTATTTCAATGGTACATGCTTCTTTGTCGCGCCCGTACGTCTGCCACGCCAATATGCCGACTATATCGCGCTGTCCGCAAGCGGGCGCGACAAAAAAAGCATGTACGTACGCCACGCCAATATGCCGACGATATGGCGCTGTCCGCAAGCGGGCTCGACAAAAAAGCATGTAACCATTTAAAATATATTGTGGCAATATTGAAACATGCAATAGTACATGTATATATTTTCCGGATTCAAATCTCGTCTGCTGAAGTACGGAGTTTCCCATGACCCAACTAAATTTAGTCATGTCGGGTTTGAAGTGTCCGAGATGTTTTCTACGATGGTGTCCAATTTCTATTAAATGTGCAACAGTAATGACTGGTCAGACTGCACAGCAATTGACCACGGTCAGTTTGCTGAATCGGGAGAAAGGGTTCCTAGTTGCTGTAATTCGAAATCGTTCATTTGTGTCTTTTTTTTCATTAGTTTTTTTATATTTATTTTCTTTTTAGTCACAAACATACATGCTACAAAATAGGAAATATGATGGATTTACATTTATTGAGCATAGGCTGCATATGCAGCCTATGCTCAATAAATGTAAATCCATCACATGTGGAGTGTACATGCCAGCAGGGTACGAGTCCACTTTATTATGTTAATACAGTTTAATATCACTATACCGAACACCACGGGTAGTACCATCGGTGTGTTCGGTATAGAGATGTTCAACTGTACAACTCATCCAACAGTTCCATGCTGTGGCCCCGACAGCTGGTGATTGATTGATTACAGTGGAAAACTCGCTATACCGGACGCCCTGGTTCATTTATATCTTCATTTATATCACTATGACGACCATATTGTATTATTACAACTATACAGTGAAACCTCTCTATATCGGGCACCCTGGGAGATCCTCAGGATGTCCGGCTTAGAGAGGTTTCACTGTAAATCAGGCATTTGATCATTGTGAGCCATAATTGTGTGCTATGCGATCATGAAAAGACACCTCAGACACCTGAGATAAATGACCAAGAAACTCATCAAAAATAAGATCTTCTTCGTTTTTCTTGGTGTCCGCTTTAGAGAGGTTCCGCTGTAACAACAATAAAACATGATATATGTTCACACATACGTGATACCAGGCCCGTACGCAGAGGGTGTGCGACGGGTGCGTACGCACCCCCTTTAACCCGTTCAACACCACAGGCCTGTATAGTGGTATTGGCAAAGAGTGTAGATCAAGATGAACCGGCTCGTGACGAGCCGTCTCATCAGGATCTGCACTTTTTGAAAGTAATTGTCATAATTGTGAGAACAAAAACACCTCATGTTCATAAATGGACTGGTCTGAAAATAATTTTGTGATGATTGGAATGGGTTGCAAAATTAACATATCAAAATCCATTCCAGTTATTTAGGGGTGAAATGGTTAATATGCCGAGGTCTGTTCGTGAATGTGCAAAAAAAACAATGTTTAGCCCTTCACGCCGTCGATAACGCACCCCCCTAAATTAATTCCTGCGTACGGGCCTGGATACATACATGACTCAGAAACTCAGTGATATGAAATTGCCAATAATATATTTGTTTTGTTTGTTGGGGCTTAAAGGCCTATCAACAGCTAAAGTCATTTAAGACCGAGTCAATGGGTTTATTACTAAATCCCATATATTACCTGTACAAGTACATGTACATGTTCAAGTACATATACAAATGGGGGGGGGGGATCCCGAAATCAGAACTGAATATTTACAATAACAAAACTATATATTCAACCCTGAAATCAGAATGATCCTGATCTGATTCCAGGTCCTTGATACACCCGAATCACTTGGTCCCCTCCCAAAAGCAGCAGGATCTGTAATAATCTTACTACTTTTATAATGGACAATAACCCAATGCAACTCCCAGGTAATACAAGAGCCAAAGATAAAAACGTACATTAGGGCCAAACCAGGCAAATCGTGATTCCTATAAGGAGGAACCCCTACCGTACCGTTAATGTACGCCGTCGCGTTCGCCCGACCAACCACCCACGCCAATGATAGAATGTATGTGTGGCTGTGGCTGAATAAATGGGGCTTATGGGTTTTGCGACCAGTGTAGATCCAGATCAGCCTGTACATCCGTACAGTCTGATCAGGATCTACACTGTTCGCCATTCTATCAATGAAACTCCCTGCATGCTTCTAACAAGCAATATAGGCTATACAGGAGTGTGCTATTTGATCAGGAGTTACTGGTCAATTCCCACAAGCCCAATTTCTCCAGTCACAGCCACATTTGTGTGCATGAGTAGTTATATTGGACAAACACAATGTCAGAACAATGAAGGTTCTCAAGGTCAAATTGACCTCCAACTTCACAATGGTAAACAAGTCACTTGGAATGCCCGATGGCAGATTGTGTGCACAGCAGTCGTCAATGGCAACGTACTATGACAACATTGTGTTGCGAAGGTCAAGGTTATATAATAACGTCAACTTTAAACATGGTAAACAAGTCACTCATCGTGTCCAATGGTTGACATTGTGTGCAGCAGTACTAGTAGCCAATGGTAACATGCAATGCCAACACTTTGTTTACGAGATCTGTCCCAAGGTCAGTGCGACATGCAGTTGCAAACTGGTAAATATGTCGTCACTCTTGTCAGCATGTCCAATGGCAACAATTACAATATATGTCCACAAGGTTAAGGTCATAGAAAAGTGGTGACTTCAGACTGGTAGACATACGTCTCTGTGTATGTCCCATGACAACCGCAGTGAATAAGTCATCAATTGTAACGTACACTGCTTAATCAAATATTTATGAAGATCAACGCCCTGATCAAAGTTATGGAAAATCCTCAATAAAGCAGATCCAAGTAATTGCATGAATCTGAAAATTAGCTAAATACCACATCTAAAACAGACACATTAAAGCCTGCAAGCTGCAAATAAGAAGAGCAAAAAAGAATCAATGCAGACGGTAAGATCTCTTTCCCGCCGTTTTTATCACTGATTGTACGCAGTAATCTACGGTTGTTTACTGAGGTTGGTACATGTATCTCTGCTTGTGACATTCAATCATATTTAATCTTCGGTGTGCATATACATCGTAGATATATTTCATTTGTAATTACGCAGGTTTCTCTTCTTCACAACATTTCTTTCTCAGCGATACCTGATTTGGCAGAACGTCAACGGAAGTTCTCGTTTCCATCATGACCCCGATGTGGGGACAAACGTTGGATGAAACTACTCAAGTTATGGGACGTATGAGCCGACATATAAAATAGTGAAATAATTGTATGACACTCATGATTGCAGGCGATAGTTAACACAATGAACAACAATCGATTATGCACTTGAGGACGTCATCAATGTATGGGTACAAGAAACACGTCATAAATTCCAAGTTTGGCAGCGCAGAAAATGAAATAAATCACCATCAATGGTTTAAAGGAATAGTTGGAAAATTACGTTTCACACTTTTCACCGACTTACTGTAGTTTGATATCAACGCGGATCGATCAAATTATTTATTGTGGATATTACCCCAGAATACACCACCGCCTTGCCAATCTTGCCAATATTTGTCTATTTCCGTATTACAAAAGACTTGAATATTGTGCTTGAAATCAAGCAGCTTGATTGGCTGAGCCTAAAACACATAATAAATTTAATGTTTGGCATCGTAGAAAATGAAATAAATGACCAACAATGGTTAAAGGAATTTGATATTGGCTGAAAAATTGCGTTTCATACTTTTCACCGACTTTTACTGTAGTTTGATATCAATGGATGGATGATATGATATATAATACATTTATTGTGGACATTACACGAGCATACACTACTACCTGCGCTAATCTTGCCAATATTTGTCAATTTCCTTATTATAAAATACTTGAACATTGTACTTGAAAGCAAGCAGCTTGATTGACTGTGCCTGAGCTGTGCTACAGCTCAGGCACAGCCAATCAAACTGCTTGATTGCGATTTGATATTGCTAATAGATGTTCAGAAACGTCGACACCTGGGCAAGATTAACGCATGCGGTGGTGTATGTATGTATGCTACAGCTCAGGCAAAGTCAATATAACTGTTTGATTGCGAGTTGACATTGCCAATAGATGTTCAGAAACGTTGACATCTGGGCAAGATTGACGCTGCCTGCGTTAATCTTGCCAAGACGTCAACGTTTCTGAATATCTATTGGCAATTTCAACTCGCAATCAAGCAGTTATATTGACTGTGCCTGAGCTGTATAGCTCAGGCTCAGCATATCAAGCTGATTGCTTTCAAGCACACTATTCAAGTATTTAGTAATAAAGAAATTGACAAATATTGGCAAGATTATCGCAGGCGGAGGTGTCATATAACTTCGGCCACATACTGGCTATTGTTTACAGAACAATATACAGAGGTCAGATTGGCCAGAATAAATGACGGGTGTCCGGTGTGAGACTGTAATTTAGTTGATTATGGTGTATGTTCTGTTCTTGACTTCATGACAACAGCGTACGCATGTGACAGCGCGCACACCCTGTAAGATAATTTTTCCAGGTGAAATTTACAACCGATCGATGTAGTTTTCATTGTTTAAATATATGGTATTTGCAATGGTCATGTCCTACGCTCATTAAATTGTGATATGGACTCGTATCCATGAAAAGATGCGCCCTTTGATAAATGCACGTGTCGCGGCACACACCTGTTCAGTAATGCCATTTAATTAATCATCATCCAAACAGTCCGATCAGGATCTGCATGTTTCGTCATTCCATCAATGAAACACCCATCGTGCTTCTAACATGAACTATAGCTCGTTATCAGGCTACAGGGGTGTGCTTCTTGATCAGGAGCTACATTGGTCACCAATCCCATAAGCCTCATTTCTTCAGTCACAGCCACATATATCATCGAGTTGCCAATGGTAATTCTTTAATTTTCACAAATTAACTACTTCAGGAAAGCTTATTTCCATAAATAACATTCCTATTCGTGAACAGATGGACATGGGGTGGGGGAGAAAGGCAAGCGGTCAAAAAGGTCAACGACTCGTGCCGCCGAAAATCTGGACCTTTATTTACATATAAAGACTCAATGATACATAGGGGCAAACAATTATGACCTCATTCAGGCTCGGTGCACGAAATTATACTGAGGATAAAATTAAGTTAGAAATTTTAGGTCATAAACTTGAAATAAAACGTGTCACGTTTCTCATCCGGGAGCTTATGACGTAATTGGAATATGGGCAGGTGACATCGTTGCTAGTCACGTGACATGATTGTATGGTTACCAGCGGAGATAACATTTCAATTGACCAGGTTGGTCAAGAAGTTGGGGGAAATAAACACAGATTAGCTTATTTCGTGTCGGTGTTTCGTTTATTTCTTTCAGACAATGACCAAACAATTCTTTCTGGTCATTAAACGCGTTGTATGGCGGTTTTAGTCCAGCGTCCCCAGTCTTAAAATAGCCACACAATTGGGACAATGCCCCACGGGGTGTCTAGCTGTACAATTGTAGTATCCCTCTAGGGGGTTATTGTATCCATAATCGTTGCGCCCTCTACAATTGTCAACGAGATGTCGTCTGCGTGGGGAAGTCGGCGATTCTCTATTTAGTTTCCCTTTCAAAGAGGGCGAGATGTAATGGGTCCATTCAAGTCGTTGGTGAAAGGATACGTCGATGAAGGTTAAGCTTGTTGTTTTGTTTCCTTTAAATTTTCCGGCCATGACCTGAATCTATTAGTTTCCCCGCCTTTGAAAATTGAGGTCACGTCTGTTACATCAGCTGTTAGTTTCCGCAGAAACATAGAATACATGCTATGTATGTTTCTACGGAGCCTCGCAGGGGACGTAGAATTCTGTTGCAAAATTAACAAATCAAAATCCATTGCAGTTACTTAGGGGTGAATGGGTTAATCTACCGAGATCTGTCCGTGGATGTGCAAAAATAATGTTTAGCCTTTCGCGCCGTCGATAACTAACCCCCCTAAAACAATTCCTGCGTACGGGCCTGCACATATACCCGATACGTGTTCAAAACGCATTCATTTCAAATATTGGGCGCACACACGACGTTATGCCTGATTCTATCAGCATGAATGACAGGAATATGAAACACTATCTGCATACGGGAACGTTGTCCAAGGTGGTGACGGGACATACACGATTTCGAGATTATTTCGGGATGGTGGCGCTGTTGTCTACTCACAGATAAAGTCCTCAGATAACGAGATCGTCATCTCCATCGACAATCATGAATAAATATATAAAGTTGACACTTTCATTCAGACCTGGTGGTATGAATTAGTTTGTATTGTCCTCGCTATCATGTGACGGATGTTTGAACACGCCAAGAGGCTTGGCCGGACGGAAGAGTCCGCTGAAGACTTGTGGTATATTTGTACATCTCTCAAGTTGGGTTTCCGCACGGTAGACATGTTGTGAGAATGTTGTACGTATATGCAATACACTATGTTTAATCTAAACTAAACTGAACGAGGGTAGACAAGTCATAGTCTACTCAGCGGAAATTCCTTCATATGTAAATTAAACATGTATAATTCCAGCACAAAAATATTTACACAATTCCCTAACATTTGATTGGCCCGTAGTAAGTCTCTGTCCAAAATGTATATCCCAGTAAACTCCCACGCCGAACTACTTTCCGTAACCGTGAGGCGCAGTTAAAATAATTCTTAAGAAAACGGAAAATAAACACATTCCTTGATGAATTTATTTCAAATGCTTGAATTATAAGGAATGAATGGCTTTTTGTGGAATTTATCGGGGATATAAACTTCGAAAAAGTCGCGGGAATACTGGACGAGGCCTTAAAAAATTACAATTTTCGAGAAAAAAAAATATATCTTTTTTTTTTTGATTTTTTTTCTCGAAAATTGTAATTTGTTATCGCTTCGTCCAGTATTCCCGCGACTTTTCCAAGTTTATACCCCGATAAATTCCACAAAAAGGCCATTCATTCCTTCTATACTAATCTGAACTCTTTGGAGTTTTCATTTCTCCATTTCGTTTTCTGTATTCGTCCCGATATGTGTAGTCATCACATTGTCTCGCATCATGTGTTCGTACCTACACGAGCTATGTAGTATCTGTATCTACACTGGTGACGCACACCACAGACATCTACGCCCGTCATCCAGTAACCATGATGTAACTCAGTTAAATGTGTGGAAACTCACAAAACCACGGAGGCGCTTGCGCCTTTGTTATGCTTGTGTGTGACGTTACACATTACCGTGCAAATAAGTCTGGGAAAATGCATTAAATAAAACGACTAAAGAAATAGTGTTCCCGCCACAAAAAAAAGTTTGTTTACCAGTGGGCTGTTACTCAGTAGAATTGAAGATACATGTACCAGACCATGTTAGAGAATGACGACAACAAAAAATATAGGCAAGCAAGGACAATAAGTTATTTGATCTGATCCATAAAATAGGGAATCTAAAATACAAGACAAGAGTAAAGGGAAAATATATTTATTTTCATATTAAGAATAAGTAATAATTCTGAATTTTGAAGATAAAGTGTCGAAGTACCGATGAATAGGTTAACAATGACAACAAAGCACCGGCCAATATATCACGGTGCATTTCGTCCTAAACATAAAGACCTGTAACCGATTTCATCAACATTGCAAAATATACTTATCTAGCAAAGTATACTTTGAGGGAGGAATCATCTATTTTTCCCGAAATGCATTATTTCATACAGAACTAACGACTGCATATATTTGATGATTAAACGTATGCAGAATTATTATACTGAATTTATTACATTATCACAGCCATTTTGGCTGTGATAATGTAATAAATTCAGTATTATAACAAATCCTTAAATTGAACATTTCTCCCTCAAAGTATACTTTGCAATGTTGGTGAAATAGGCCACTGGTCGTCAGGAAATAAATAGCTGACTCAGCGATATGATATCCAGATCTGACCATTATCTTGTCAAAAACACATTAAGACGGAAAGCAAAATGACCAGGTCAGACATATCGACTTTCAGGCAATGGACGGCGATCATCGATAATCGATGTGATATGTTGATGGTTTCACCCACAAATGCATTAATCCAGAAGAGTGTGGATATGAGAGAGAGAGAGAGAGAGAGAGAGAGAGAGAGAGAGAGAGAGAGCAGCGTCACTAACCGAATGTCACATCTATACTGATGGGCGGACAGGAACACCTGATACCGGAAACAGAAACCACAATGGACCAGCATCAGTAAGATCACGGCTACCGAGATTTATCTTTCGTTGCTAGGCAACGACGTGACGTTTGGGCAATGACATTTAACGATACTTACAGATAGTATCAAAATACAATGGAAACTCTGTAAACCGGACACACTTGGAGGTCCACGGGGTGTCCGGTTTACAGAGGTTCCACTGTATATCACAGGGATACGGCATACGATGATTAAACATGTCTGTTACAATACGAGCGTGTCTTACCCGAGTTGGAAGCCTTTCTTCACATGCATACGTAGTAATGAAGCAAATGGCGTTATTCACACTCAAGGGAGGTAATTCTTACATTTCGTACAGAAATAGAAAAGCAGAACACATGAGCTGTCCATCAGACAAATGACCACGTACAGGCTTTCAATTTTATGATAAATTTATTATTTTTTATTATACTGAATTTATTACATTATCACAGCCAAAAATATAATAATTCTGCATACTTCTAATCATCAAATATATGCAGTCGTTAGTTTTATATGAAATAATGCATTTCAGGAAAAATAAATGATTACTCCCTCAAAGTATACTTTGCTAGAAAACTATACTTTGCAATGTTGGTGAAATCGGCTACAGGACATTGAACGACAATGAAACATATGGCACTGCAACAATACTACTGTTTGTTTTACGAAACCTGCACAAATTTTACGGCCATTTTAACAAAACAATGCAAAAACGATATTTTGTTATAGTACAATTTAAGAATTCGCCATCTTTTTATTTCGTCAAATTTGGTCAAATAATGATTTTATTACGAAAAATTGATTTGTTTATGTAAATTTAACATGGGAGGAAAAGGAGTTGGAGGAGTGGGAGAGGAGTGAAAAAACGAAACAAAAAATATTGGAAATGACTCTGAAAGCTAGCTATATAGCTTGGAAATGATCTAAGAAAACAAAAGTTAAATTTTGAAAATCGGTCCCAGAGTGAAGATGTCGATGGGTATTTAACATGGGTATTTATTTTTCGTAATAAAATCAATATTGGACCAATTTTCACGAAATAAAAAGAAGGCTAATAATATTGTAAAAACATACAATTTGGGCAGGTTTCGTGAAACATGCATTACTAGGGCGTTTTCTGACTGTCCGTTGATAGGCCTATGACATGATGACATTGCCGACCAGAGTAGACCAGTAGCCGATTTCATCAAAATTGCAAAGTATACTTTTATAGTAAAGTATACTTTGAGGAGTAATCATTTACTTTTCCTGAAATGCATTATTTCATATAAAACTAACAATTGCATATATTTAATGATTATAAGTATGCAGAATTATTATACTTAATTTATTACATTATCACAGCCAAAATGGCTGTGATAATGTAATAAATTCAGTATAATACAAATTAATAAATTTATCATAAAATTGAAAATTTCTCCCTCAAAGTATACTTTGCTAGAAAAGTATACTTTGTAATGTTGATGAAATAGGCTACAGAGAACTGGAACATAAACAGTATAAAGGTACCTTGGAGGAAACTAGAACTTGTTATGTCATTGAAAACAGCATCTCGAACATTGTGTTGCATAACATTTACTTTCAGCGGAGGTACATGTATAACAATCGTATGTAGTGCTTTTGGAATTGCATTTTACGACTTGACCGTCTATTTGCACTTTTAATACCAAGTGAATACATTTGTTTAGAAAATGAACAAACGAAAACAACAAAATCAGTGCCAACAACAACCAAACCGCCCCCGCGCCTCCTCTGTGAATCAGTGAATGATTTATTCAGAGCTCCAGATAAGCTCTGTCTGTAAAGAGTATTGTAGTTTATGTTTTTCCAAATGGATTATTGATTTTCTTCATTATGACATTGCTGTGAGTATTTTGTTGATAATCAATGCGTATTCAGCTAAAACAAGTGCGTAAATACGCCAGATACGCACCTTATCTGGTGCGCTGTTTATTCACAAACTAGTTCATCTCTGAACATGGTATGAAACCAAGTGTGTCAATATGTGGCTTAGTATCAAGGTCAGACAGTCCGTAACACACCTTATCACAACACAACAAGTAAATAATCGCCGGTCATTTGTCCACTGTTTAAAATGACACACCAGTTATCACCACAATTAGGCAATACTATCGTAACCGCCATTGTTGGCGGGAATAGACAAACACGTGTGACCGACGCTTATGTAATGTATATGGAATACGAAAGTAGACGGGGACTTTAGTGTTTACGGACAAACACGTGAGTCATGCTTATGTAATGTATATGGATTTCGAATGTAGGCGGACAATTGAAGTTTATGAGGCTTAAAAATGTCCAGACAGTGACCTCTTATGACATTTTTCAAATTTGCTGATATGTGTAAAAGGGTTTAAAATACAATGTAACATGGATATTGAAGCTTCGGCTTTGACCGTCCCAGTGGGACCTATGCAAACCGGACATCCCGAGAAGCCCCCAGGTGTCAGGTTTAGAGAGATTCCACTGTAATTTAGGTATATGGGCGCTCCATGACATGGTTTGTACTTTGCAATATTAATTTAATGGAGAATAATTGCGATTAAACACATATAGTTTATATAATACTTATGAATGGAGGAATTTATATAGTTTCTGAGCCGAGACTCGATATCGCAAATATGGTATTATATTTATCATTTAACGTTTCATGACACGAATTAAGTAAGCGGAATTTGGCTTTCATTGAAAATCAATCCGGACTTGTTTACTTTGCGTAATTACACTGGCGTAATTCGGCAACGTGTAACGTCATGTGACGTCGTTTGGCCAATGATACGCCGACAAAAATAGTTTCCGAATCCGGACTGAACATGAGACATTGTATCAGTATCAATGCCCAATACAGCAATATCAGGGGCGGATCCAGCAGTTGGGGAAGTGGGGGCGGGGGCGGGGGCGGGGGCGGGGGCGGGGGCGGGGGTGGTTGTCCTATTTTCGAACTCCACGGAATGAAGCGAGTATGCTAGGGGGTCCGGGGGCAGCCCCCATGAAATCTAGATGTCCAGAAATGCACTTTCCAGTGTGTTACGGCATTTACATTCAGACTCCAAATGGTGGTAAACTGTGATCTATGTAAACTCCGTGGCTGAATGGGGGGTTGGGGGTTGCAACCCCGGACCCCCCCCCCCCACGCCATCCTCCAGATCCGCCCCTGAATATATTATATGTCAGCGTGTACAAGGTCAATGCGAAGCTGGTTACCTAATACACATCCACGTTTGTCCAACATTCCAGGTCATTTATTACCAACCACATAAAATGGGTGCTTATTACTATCTTAACCAGTCTAGCGTCTTATCGGCTACACTACCATACCGCCTACTGGTGCACATCTATTATTTTTGGTCGTGGTCGTTTTTGATCACTGTAATCCTCGATCAGACTGCGCAGATGTACAGTTTGGTATGGCGGTATACTGGTTGCCAAATCAATAACTTGTAGTAAATCAATTTTGTAGTAACGAGTCGGATTCGATGAAGAAGATAACGCATCAAACAGGTCACCGCCACAGGCGACAGACAACGATAATTGTCCATTATTAAATACGGGTCAAGTCCCTGTGGTAGATGGAGTTAATTGACCTCGCGGTCTGCGTAGATACAGACTAGTGCTTTGTCGTACTAAAACCTTCTTGGTACTTCTAGTGAATTATAAATTTGTCCAACGACGGGCAAAACCGATCTTACGACGTGTACGCTCAGTCAGAGACATAGAGAGACTTAAAATCCTTTGACCAGTGTACACCCAGATCAGCCTGCGCATCCGCGCAGTCTGATCAGGGTGTACGCTATTCCATTCAGCTCAACGAAGTACACTTACATGCGCAAGAAAAATAGTTGAACTGTACGAACGAACAGGATGATCAGAATTTAAACTTTCCCCTATAAAGTAGAACGTCTCTAAAACGGACACCCATAAACTATATGTGTGCTTAATTTGATGTGTTTATTGTCATCTCTCACCATTGATAACGTATGTTCATGATCGCAAACCACATATACCTGTGTTGCGATGCCCATATGCCTGATTTGCAGCGGAGCTTCTCTAAACCGGACACCCTAGGGTCCTCCCAGGGTGTCCGGTCTAGAGAGGTTCCACTGTATGTGGTAATCCGTATGTATATTATGAACATTCTAAGCAAATTAGCATTATGTTTCACAAACAGTATTGACAACAGCGGAAACCGATTATATTTATATTGTTTATCCGTAACAGTCTGTGAATGTACTATAACAAACACCCAAATCCCTTGGTAGGCGCATTTGATCAAATCACATTTCATAATGTGATTGTTGCAATACATATTAAAAGCATAAAACCAAATAATGAATATTTGATACTAAATCATCCGAGACACCTTGTCACATTAAATATCGTCTCGTCTCGGTGATAATGATGTAGACATTGATCAGACTAGGCATATAAATACATATGCTGCTCAATCTAAGGCGATTGTTGCCACTTGAACGATAAGCAGATATGTAAATATCAGTAGGCTATGTCCCTGATATGTGACTGTGACTGAAGAAACGGGGCCTATGGGTTTTTAAACCAGTGTAGGTCCAGATCAGACTGTGCATCCGCACAGTCTGATCAGGATCTGCACTGTTCGCCAGTCCATCAATGAAAGAAAACACCAATCATGCTTCTAACATGCAACATAGATTATTAACAGGCTACAGTAGTGTGCTATTTGATCAGGAGCTACACTAGTCACAAAACCTATAAGCCCCATTTCTCCGATCACAGCCACATATAAGGCATATATTCACCGCCGTTTGGCCGTATTTGCTCCGACGAGGTTCAATATTGCATAATGTCTGACAACGTGTTGCTTTATCTGGCGGTAACCTAGCAACAGTTAAATTGACCATTCAGAAAGTCATGGTATATCTGCCCGATGGTGTTGCCTGAAAGTGTCATGTATGACCTGCCATGACAAAAAGTCTTATTATTTTCAGTTTTTAACCAGTGTAGCGCCTGGTCAGCTGACTTGGATCTGAAGTTTTATTTCCACAGTGACCCGAATTTATGTCTATAACACAGGGTGCCCTGCGTTACAAACAGAACATTCTGGGTAGTGTGCAGGAAATTCTGCAACTACACTAGTCACAAGACGAAGTTGTTTAAATGCGCGTGTCCTTGACCCAACAAGTTAACTGTGTAGCTCTTGATGAAATGGTGTCGGCGAATCTGGAGCTACACTGGCCACAAAGACGATATTGTTTAACTCTTTGCATGCTGGGAAACTTGCGGGCTATAAATACAGTGGAACCTCTCAAAACCGGACACACAGGCAGTCTGTGTATCCTTAGTTTTATCGGTTTCATTGGTATATATGTATGATATATATATATGATTATAATGGCTGTTCAAGTTTAAAGCACAACTGCATATTTTGACAGAGTTACATGTCTGATTTACAGTGGAACATCTCTAAATCGGACACCCTGGGGACATCCCAGGGTTTCCGGTTTAGAGAGGTTTCAATGTAGTTAAAAAAACAGACACAAATTCATTATGTTTTCTTTTATTTCTCCCTGTAGATATCACGAACATGTCTTGGAATTTCATTAGAATTGAGTCCGGAGGACGCAATTCTAATGAAATTCCAAAACATATTTGCAAAGAGAAATAAGAAAAATACAATGTACCCCTAATTTGTTTGGCTGATATTTTTACCGCTAGCATGCAAACAGTTAAATGTATAAATACTTGACATCTATAATCATGTGTGTTTTTTGTGTTTTCTTTTTCAATTCAATTCAATGTGAAAGTGTTAAAAAGTCGAATTCTGCGGAATTCCTTATACTTTATTTGGAGAATACATGTTAGCCATTCAGAGTCAAGAACTGGGAGCGTGTATTTGACCTCTAGGACGTAATCTGTGTGAGATAATACACTACTACCCAAGTTTGGTCGTAAACGGTCAATAATGTCTAGACAGGTATTAATAATTTGGTATGTCGTTATGCTGGAAGATAATAACGTGGCGTCACGTGACAAATGGAGCTTACTGCATGCTTGTGTTCCAAATACAGCGGAATCTCTCGAAACCGGACACCCTGGGATGTCCCCAGGGTGTCCGGTTGAGAGAGGTTTCCACTGTATCGTGTCCCAAGAGTGTCCCAGTTTATAGAGGTTCGACTGTAATTGAGATACATGAGCACTCGATGACTTGTCTGTATGTTTTGCAATCATAAACTGGCATCGTCATCGAAGAGGTCCTACGGATGTCCGGATTGGAGAGGTTCAACTGTAATTGAAGTATGTGAGCACTGAAACCACTATAAACACTGATAATTTCTGTGTTTACTGTACATAGCTTCACATAGATCAGTTCTAGTTGTTTCAGGCCTATGTTTCACATGTTACAATTATGACTTAGCACAGCTACGGAATATCACATGACATAGTGCATGTTTTGGTGGATATTTACTGGCATAAAGCAACCTACTTGCACATTTCAGCCCCGGTTCCAGACCATATCACTTAGTAGAAGTACAGTGTAAGTTTTGCAGATTATCTTGACATTTTTATTCACACATTGGCATTTGTCGTGATTCAATACTTGCCCAAGAAATTTCCAGACCGTTTTTCCCTTGGACGTGGATGCACAGGTCAATACCAGTTGGTCATTGTATGTGGCCGGAGAGCTATATTACACAATATTAGCCGGACAATGTTGGGTTATGGAATTAATGGCCGTATGTATCTGTACAGGGTATTGTAACATTGTGTAAGACGGCGGCACATTTAATACAATATTCATGAATGACCTTCGACACGAAATCTAGTCTGTCTTCCAACTGGACGGGTGTTAGGTGTTTGTGGCTGTGACTGGAGAAATGGAGTTTGTGGACTTATGTGTTTTGCGACCTGTGTAGATCTGTTTGAGACTGTGACTGGAGAAATGGGGCGTGTGTGTTTGCGACCAGTGAAGATCCAGATCAGACTGTGCATCCGCACAGTCTGATCAGGATCTGCACTGGTCGCCATTCCATCAATGAAACACCTGCCATGCTTCTAACAAAAATTATTAAATCGCTATCAGGCTACAGGAATATGTTATTCAATCAGGAGCTACATTGGTCACAACTCCCATAACCCAATTTCTCTAGTCACTGACACATCTAGTCACTGATATATCGTTATCAGGCTACAAGAATATGTTATTCGATCAGGAGCTACACTGATCACAAATCCCACAAGCCCTATTTCTCCAGTCACAACCACATTTAATAATCACCAGCCCAGCAAAGTGGAATAGGGTAAGTGCTGCAACCAATGTAGTACTGCTGAATTGATTATGGAAAGCAACTGTATGCAATATTATTATGAAATAAAAGTTCAATAAAACTTTAGGTGAATGTTTGTTTGTTGGGGTTTAACGGCCTATCAACAGCTAAGGTCATTTAAGGCCGGGTCAATGGGTTTAGTACTAAATCCCATATATTACCTGTACCAATGGGGGGGGGGGGATCCCAAAACTATATATTCTGCCCAGAAATCTGAATAATCCTGACCTGATGCCAGGTCCTAGCCACACCAGAATCACTTGGCACCCTATCAAAAAGCAGTAGGGTCAGTAATACTCTTACTACCAATATAATGGGCAATAACCCAATTAACTCCCAGGTAACAAAAGAGCCAAAGATAAAAGTTTGGGTGAAATCGGTTGATGGAAGGAATATATTTTCCCATATAAATAGCAGGCATACATGAAGTACAGTGGAACCTATCTATACCGGACACCCTGGGAGGTCCCCAGGGTGTCCGGTATAGAGATGTTCCACTGCAAAATAGACATATGACAACTACAAAGCGTGCCTTAGTGCTTTCCGTTCTCGAACAGACAGTGCCATTGGTGATAAATAAGGGTGAACCCCTAAAATATTACCCACACATGGGTGTGAATGCTGTCCGGTTTAGAGAGGTTCCATTGTAATTATAATGGGTATCAATTTCATGTCAGTATGTTGGATACACGTATGATTTTTTGGCGAGAAGTTGAATACGGAGCCCCGCAGGGGATGTAGCATTCTTTTTTTTTATTAATTCGTTCCCACGAAAAAACAATTCGTTCCCTCAATTTAACAATTCGTTTCCACGAATTAACAATTCGTTCCCTCAATTTAACAATTCGTTCCCTCGAATTAATAATTCGTTCCCACGAAATAACAATTCGTTCCGGAACGAATTGTTATTTCGTGGGAACGAATTAATTAAAAAAAATCCATGCCCCCTGCAGGGGCTCCGTAGTTGAACAATTACAATTATGAAAGATGATGCAGAGACCATACATACACCATACATTCTTCATTCGTCCCAGGATGATGTAAATGTGGACCCTGCAATTTCGAAATCGGATGACCGACGGAATGCGCATAGAATAAATTAAATAATTTTGCTATTTTGTATCGTGTGTGGAATGTTTGACAGAAAATTCGAAAACTGAGTGAAACAGGTGGCAAAACAGTACTACCTCAATGTTTCTTTGACTGAAAATTCGGAAACTGAGTGAAACAGGCCACCTGTGCGTACGCACCCCCCTAAATTCGCCGAGGTCCGCTATTTTTCAAACAGTAATCTCAACAAATCTTGAAATGCATTAATATACAGGTAATTTGCATGAAAATGCCACCGTTGAATCCGAAAAAAAAATGACATAAAATGCATCTAGGTTTCAAAAATTTCAGGAGGGTGCGTCAGGGGCTCGCCCCATGTAGTGGCGCGAGAACGCTAGGGGGTACCCCACTAGCGCACTCGCGCCACTACATGGGGCGAGCCCCTGACGCACCCCCCTGACGCACCCCCCAATAGAAAATCCTGCGTACGGGCCTGATCCTCACCATCCACATGCAGGGTTATCGGGATTTAATGTCCCAGACAAGTGCTGATGTGTTCAATATTTATCCCAACTCCCATAAAACCGTAATGTGCACGCATTACTTGTAAAATGTAAACAAATAGTCGCCCAGTCAGGGAGATACGGGTGACGTAATTGTTGGCAGTTATCTGCCTTACTGAGTTCTCCTGTTTACAGAAACAACAAAATGCCACCATAAATCTCGTACACGTGACATTTGGTGAGATAACGCGTGGACAGCTATGGACCAGAATGTTCTGACCTGCGCGAGGATTTTGTTGTTTTGTTTGTTTATTGGTGTTTAACGGCCTATCAACAGCTAATGTTATGGTAAGGGGATCCCGTTGCATTGGGAGGAAAATCCCAAAATCAAAACGGAATATTTACATCGAGAAAAAATATAGTCAGCCCTGAAAATAGAATAACCTGGTGCCAGGTCCATACCACGTCAACGTAATTTGGTCCCTTCTCCTAAAATAGGATTACGAATAATCGTAATACTCATATAATAGGTGTTGACGGGATAAATAGAATAGTAGGTTAGTGCCGTGAATGGGAAAACATATCTGGCGCGGCACGGAAACTGGATGTGCTCGGCAGAGCCTCGCCAATCCCGTTTCTTGAGCCTTGCCAGATATTCACGGCACTAACCTACTATTCTCTAGCCGAGCACATCCCGTTTCCGTGCCGCGCCAGATATTTGTTCCCATTCACGGCACTAACCTATTATTCTCTATCTATTTTCCTTATTTCTGAACCAAAAAACCAAAGTATATGTTGTGACCACTCATTTGAACCGTCTCGAATTCTCAAATTCTTGAGCCTTGCCGGATATGTTTTCCCATTCACGGCACTAACCTACTATTCTCTATATTTCTTTGGAACATGTTCATGAAATAGCGACATTATTTGTAGTCACCAGCGTAGCTCCCACATAACTTATAACCAAAGTATGGCAAATTCAATTGTCTGTCCAGAATCGTGGAATTTATCCATTTATATATGTTGTCTGCAATTTTTCATAACATAATATTTAATACAGATATTAAATTGGAAGCTCCCTGAGAGGTCCCCAATGAATTCGGTTCCACTGTAATTCAGATATATATGTAATGGAAACTTCAAAACACCGGAGACCAACTGCGCACATGTTGTCTGGTTATAGTGATATGACATCTTTGATACATTTTCTGTACTTACACAGCACTTGGGCAATGTATGGACATGATGATGTGAGAACACAGATATATCACGTTCGTCCACATGTAGGAGGAGATAATCCACTCGCTGAAGCTCGCGGATTATCTCCTCGTACATGCGGACAAACCGTGATCTAACTGCGGCTTGCCGAACACAATAACAACACAAAATTAGGGTTACATAATGTCTCTGGTAACTTGTCAGAGGTATGTCAGTTTGGTAACTTGTCAGATGTATGTCAGTGAAACGTCTCTAAACCGAACACCCTGGGGTTCCCTAGGGTGTTCGTTTTATAGAGGTTCCACTTAGTTACATGGGCTTTGTATGATTTTAAATCAGGAACAGACATCATCAGAGATTTGATTGATTCATTAGTGTTTAACGGCCTGTCAACAGCTAAGGCAATTTTTATGCCGGGTTGACGGGGTCGAACCCCCTTAAGTTACCTGTTGTGATGGATGATTGAGGGCGGGTGGGGGGAGGTAAATACTAAAATAAGAACTGAATATTTACAGAATATATATGGGCCGCGCTCTGTGAAAACCGGCCTTAATGACAAAATTTTCGATTTGCATTTTTTTACATTTTCTGATGCGGACACCTTTCAAAAACAATATTCTGAAAAAAAAGTGCAATTATGTTTAATAGTTTTTGTTTTATCTCAGTTGTTGTAGCACCATGTGAGTCACGCCAGAAAAAAAACGTAACGTCATCGAGAAAATGACGTTATTGAAACGGCGACGTTTGTACAATACAACTGAACAGCCTACAGCAGAAATGAGTGTTCATAGACTCATTGATTGTGCTTGCTGTAAACTGTATTTGCTGATAAGTTACACTAAATGTATCTACAAGTGTCAGTATGTATACTATCAAACATTCATCAGAATAAAACTATGATATGTACATGTAGTGAACAAAACAAACGCACAACTATCGATTTTAAATCTATAATTAGCCGACCTGTGGCTTCGTAATTTGCCACCATCGCCATAATAGATTCATATACGTGTGTCGTCAGAAAGATACATTGTAATTATTTCAAAATTGACGTCATTTACAGTTAATTGTGACGTCATTTATTGATTTAGACAATACGTCACCAAATACCAAAAAAACTAAACGGCATTCCTGGTTTTGGAAATTGTAAATTATATGCACATCGTATTGGTGATTGAAACAAATGCATTGTATTTCTGTAGAAATGAATGACCAGACTCTGGATAGGCCTATGGCTGCACATATAGAGAATACGAGGCTAGTGTCTTTTGATATCAAGTTTATCAGGCAAGGCTAGGAAACGCGTAGGAATTCCGAGGCTTGCCGAGGAATTCCTACCGTTTCCGAGCCGAGCCTGATAAACTTGATATCAAAATACACTAGCCTGGTATTCTATTTATCAGGAATCTGGATAGGCCTATGGCTGCACATATCAATGACTTCAGCGCCCGATGGGGTCTAGAGGGTAGTCGGACACCCCCGGGCATTTTTAAACAAAATAAAAATCGACTGTCGATTCCCCGACTCTCGGAATTAAATTTACATCTCAGAAAGCGGGAAGAACATTTTCCTGTGTAGCCAATATGACTGACGGACGGGCTAATGTACATGTACCCCGTACTAGCAAGTAGCAGGTCTATGAGAAAATGCTGCGCGCTGACCCCCACTCCCTCGACTGGCCACCACCGCCACTGCCGGGAAAATGTGGAGATGTAACATACATGGTTGTATAATTGCTACATGTCCCGATAAAAATACCGGCAGTATATTCTCTCGTCGGAAATAATTTGAAAATGAAATGGGGTGTAAATATCAAACATATTTCGGAAGGCATACAGCCGGACAGCAGTCTCCCCAGTCTCTCGACGAACAAACGGTGCTAGTTCGAAAGTATAGTAAACTATTTCAATTAAGAAGTCCCCCCCACCCTAACCTGGAATCCTGGATCCGCCCCTGGAAAGCACCGTGGCGTACATACATGTATTTTGCATAACTGCACACTATAACACAGTCTTGTTTTTGTTGAAATGACACTCTGACACCCTGCGACTATTGTTCGAAGCGGCTCATTTGAATTTAGACGTGTTTAATGTGTTCATGTGCGTTTGCTTTATATTATTTACACGCCTCCGACTAGAAATGCCTTTTGATAACAAACAAAGCACCCAGACGTGCATTATTTAGTACAATGTAGTATAATGTAAGAAAATTAACAACAATCTGGCAAAGTCGGACTTCTTAAATGTGTAAATCTTGGAGACCTGTGCATCTGTGCAATCTGATCAGTGTCTGCAATTATTGCAAATATACTAGTAAAATTACTATACATTCATATAACCATATTTACAAGTGGTCATTTTAAATAAAAGAATATTTACATTGTTATCAAACGGCAATCGTACGGCTGATTCAATGAGATATTTTTGAAAGTCGCTAAATATTACGTGACACCGTACACGTAAGTGGTAGCAGATACAGATAGAAATCAGTAGGCTACGTCCTGGTGGCTACAATTGTGTATTACAATTACATGTATCATGATTATTTTGTCGCAGTAAATATGCATGTAACACAATACCAACACACTAAATACTAAAACATGTTTGGCCCAGTGTAACCATGATGCGATATGCCAGGAGCGGCGTATATTTTTTGGCACTATCATAATTATATATATACTGGAGTCAGTTGTCCGTCCGTCCGTCCGTCAGTGCGTTCGTCCGTGCTTCCGTAAACTTAACATCAGAGAAATATTGTTATAACTTCTATTTCCTTCATCTAAAATGCTTAATATTTCACACATGCATCCCTGTAAGGCTCTACTACCATGCTGTGCCATATCCACGACCGTCTATCTCCCGCTGGTCCCAAGGTCAAGGTCAAATACTTGGTCGCTTTACAAAACTTTACATCAGATAAATAAGTTATAACTTCTATTTCCTTCATTGAACATTCTTAATATTTCACTCGTCCATTCCTCTAAGGTTGTACTATCATGCTGTGACAAATCTACGACCGTCCAATCCCCCGCTGATCCCAAGGTCAAGGTCACATACGTAGTCTCTACAAAACTTAACATCAGAGAAATATGTTATAACTTCTATTTCTTTCATCGAACATTCTTAATAGTTCATGCATGCATTCCTCTAAGGCTCTACTATCATGCTGTGACAAATTCCCGCTGATCTCGAGGTCATGGTCACATAGTTAGTCTCTTTACAAAACTTAACATCAGAGAAATCGGTTATTACTTATATTTCCTTGCTCGGATCTGCTTCATATTTCACACACGCATTGCTCCAATGGACCTCTACCACCCTGTCACAAATTCACGTTCATGCCGCTCCCGCTAAGCCCAGAGTCAATGTCACAAGCCCACGCATTTGGAAAATTTTACATATTTTAGGGGTACATGGGCCCACGTGGGGGGTATTCCGTAAGCCTCGCTTACTGACCGATCTAGTTATACATCTGTGATACGCTTATTTTTCTGAAAATTTCCAAATCGTATTTTTATTTTTATTTTTGAAACATTCGACATGCGAATCAGTAAGTTAAACGAATTAAGCCCTGTGCCCAGTTCTATTTCTTACATAATACTGATTCTGTGATGGTGTTATCTAAACATTACCGGTTGTATGGTTATTTAGTTTCAAATGTCAGGGCACAAGTCGTCCATATATTCTAAAAAATAATCGACAAAATCACTACGTGTTTCCTTGAAGGAAACCGAAAAAATAGACAACTGTCTGAACCACTATGGAAACAAGTATACAATTCTGCTACGCGTATCCAGCATTAAAATGTTTGTGAGCCACAAATAGTAAAGCGTACGGTTATAAATAGGACAACGTCAACTTATTCCAATGACGCAACTATTTCAAGTGTCAAAATCCGACGTGACGTTGGTAAATTTAAGCGTAACTTTGCGACGTCATTTTCAGGCTTTCATGACGTTGTCAGTAAGGCTGGTTTTCACAGAGCGCGGCCCATATATATTCATCCCTGAAATTAGAAAAACTGGACCTGGTGCCAGGTCCTCACCACACCAGAGTCACTTAGCCCCTCTCACCAAACGTAATAGGATTAGTAATAATCTTATTACTTTTATAATGAGTATAACGGATTCAACTCTCACGTACCAGAGAGCCAAAGACGTACATGAGGCTAAACCAGGTCGGATTCAGGTAAGGATGAATTCCGATCATTAAACTACCCATTGCATGCTTCCAACCAACCACCGTTCACCAGAGATACATTACAGTCGAACACACTAATTAATCACACTAAAGTTTGCTGCGTGTCCGGTTTAGAGAGATTCTACTGCATTATGTGCAGATCTCTCCATCATTCTGTTCCAATCTCGACAACATAGTGTTGTATCCTGCTGTGACTGTAACAGTTCGGCTGGTCATGGTCACATTGTACTAGAGGAGGTGGGGGGCATGGGGGAGGGGGTTCAGATAACAGAATATATGCAACACAAACGTTAGCTTATTGGTTGGTGCGTTACGTCTGTTCAACAGCAAGGCCATATACAGACGGGTAATGCACCTGTATGGGGGATTATCATACGTTCAGCACTGATATCACAGAAATAAAACGCACTAAAAGACAGAGTCCTGATCTTGTGCCAGTCACCCTTATTACATTGGATCACTTAGCCCCAGGTGTGCATCTAAGTAAGATTCATTAACCCTTAAACCGCTCTTGCTTTTTTTCTCAATAAAAACATGGTTTGACAGCACTTCAGAATCATTTCCAATGGAAATGATTCTGAAGTACTGTCAAAGAACCACACCAAAGTCACTTGGCCCACCACCCCACCCTTCCCCTAAAAGTAATAGGATTAGGACTAATCATAATACTCATATAAGGGGCATAACCAGATTTAACACGCGTATACAAGAAAGCCAAAGACATACATGAGGGCCAAAGCAGGTATCTGGTCGGGATTCCGATAAGGATGAATACCGATCTTTAAAATACCCATCGCATGCTCCCATCTCCCACCCACTCATTAAGATATTGATACCCTCATGTATCATCTCCATGTGCGTATTGACGTTTGATAGTGAAAGGTTTAACGTCTCAGCAACAGCGTTTTTCTGGCTAAAAATTAAATATTTTTCTTTTTTTCTGCACATAAGTATATGTTGTCACCACTCATTTGAACCGTCTTGTCGAGACGGTTCAATTGAGTGGTAACAACATATATTTTCATTGATAAATGAAGAAATAGAAAATAAAATTTTAATATTTTTCTTTTTTTCGGCATAGAAGTATGTCGTCACCAATTAGACCACCATTTCTGACAACCAGTGGGATGGAAATACAAATGCACTATGAAAGTATTGTTCACGTATTGACATTTGACCAGCATGGATGATAACACAACAAGAAGATCAAGAATAAATTGTTCATGACAATGTTTTTTTTATTGTTTTGTTGATGCATTTGTTACAAATATTTATACTGTGTAATAAATAAAACAAGACATTAAAATTGCATGTCTAGGACAGACGGACAGACAGACGGGCAGACAGACGGACAGACAGACGGGTAGACAGACGGACAGACAGATAGACACTACTACATGTACATGCAGCTTGTGATAAAGAATGAAATGCAATAATCTTACAAGCACAAGCTACAAGCTGAAAATATCGTTTTAACTCTAATTATTGGAACATCGTTTATTTTGTGTCAAAGTAAATTTATATATACTGCTAGTACAGGGCTGATAAATCTCAATTCTCTCTCAAAATCAAGCAGTTTGATTGGTCGAGACCAATCAAACTTCTTGATTTAAAGTACGAGTCTTGAGGGCGTGCAAATCAAACTTCTGGATTTCAGGTGAAAATTGTGTTTGTTTATTGGTGTTTGACGGCCTATCAATAGCTAAGGTCATCTAAGGCCGGGCCAACGGGTTCGATCCCGTATTTAACCTGCTGCATTCAATTGAGTTTTATAAAATTTTCTGAGCATGGTGTATTCTCACGCTCGAAATCGAGAGGTTTGATTGGTCGAGATTAGCCAATCAAACCTCTTGATTTAAAGTACAAATTTCAGAGCATGCTCGGAAAGTTTTATAAGTACAGGTCCTGGCATTTCCGATAATAGATTGGTTGATTGAGTGATTCATTGATTGATTGAATTATTGATTGATTTAATTGATTGACAAGGAATTGATTGACGAGGAAAGCAATCATTTACAATTCCCTTCCAGTAGCACCTCGGTCTGTGATTGAGGAATGAAGCTTATGACATTTATGACCAGTCTAGTTCCTGTAGCCGATTTCACCAACATTGCAAAAGTATACTTTTCTAGCAAAGTATACTTTGAGGGAGAAATCATTTATTTTTCCTGAAATGCATTATTTCATATAGAACTAACAACTGCATATATTTGATGATTAAAAGTATGCAGACTTATTATACTGAATTTATTACATTATCACAGCCAAATTGGCAGTGATAATGTAATAAATTCAGTATAATAAAAAATAATAAATTTATCCTAAAATTGAAAATTTCTCCCTCAAAGTATACTTTGCTAGAAAAGTATACTTTGCAATGTTGATGAAATCGGCTACAGATGTGACTGGAGAAATGGAGCTGATGTTATTTATGGCAGTTTAGTGCCTGATCTGTGACTGGAGAAATGGGGATTATGGGATTTGAGGCCAATCTAGTTGCTGATGTGACTGGAGGAATGGAGCTCAAGGTATTAGCAACCAGTCTAGTTCCCGATCTGAATCATATATGCATATTAGAAAAACAACACATTTTTCCCTGCCAGAACGTCTGTTATTGATTGATGGAGGTTTTACGTCCATTCAACAGCAATGATTGACGAACAGCGACACTGAGCAAACTGTGTGGATATGCATGTTCATCGGAGGTACACGGGCTGCATAGGCTAACAAAAATCCTCATGTCTCGAGTCACGATCACGGTTCAGTGGTTCAATGTGGAAATTAGTGTAGAAATATGCAAACAATTAAGGTACGCTACAAAGGTAAGCAAATTAAGAAAGTATAAAAGTATCTCAACAATGTTACAACAGAAGTTTTCGGACTTACAATGGTGAATACAAAATTTGGCATCTGATGTTTTATTCACATTTTTCAATATGTTTCTCAAAAACCTGTTCCGACAGCACATGAGAATCGTCAGAGACGATTCTCATGTGCTGCCGTAACAAGTTTTTGTTAAGGAATAAAAATATGAAGATTGATTGATTGGGTGTTTACGTCCATTCAACATCAAGGTCATATACAGGCGAAAATACGCTTGTAAGGGGGGCACGCACAGGAATTCACTCAAAATATTCACCCCCGAAGACAGTGTCCTGATCTAGTGTCAGGTACAATGTTGCCTCGATGTAACGTGCTGCATTATATCGTGATTGTGGTCATAACACGGTCCAAAAAAATGTCTGCACCCGCTGATTTCTTAAAGGGGCAGTACTTACTACACTATATCACGCCGAGTTAAACAATTTTCTTCTTGGAAATGTTTTATTTTAAATATTTCTCGACAAAAACCTGTTTTGACAGCCCACGAGAATCATATCCACTGGAGATGATTCTCATGTGCTGTCAAAACTGTTGTTTTTTTTAAGAATTTAGGCAAAAATGAACAGCAGCAGACCATTTTCCTCTACAGCATATTGAGGGTTAAAAATATGAAGAAAAAACAGCGGACAACAAAATTAATTTCCAGCATTGTAAGTCAACTGTGTGCAAGGGAAACAACTGTGCTGAAACTCACACTGTGAAATACGGTGCAGGGGAGATAACTATTACCGTAATAGCCATAAATATTCGCACACCATTTGTTTTGGGAAACCCCTATTTAATTATCTATTTAATAGGGGTTTCCCAAAGCAATTGTATCCAAATACATGTATATTGTTATTGTGATAAACCAGTAAAACCACGCTCCGGTAACCCTGAACATTGGGACACTCTTTGTTGTGCGAAAAACCAGATATTTATACGCGTTTCCTAGAATAAATATTTGTGTCCGCTATATTATTTTTTTTATCGTCTGCTGCGACAGCAGTTTAGAATCATTTCCGACATGCTTTGACAGCACTTTAGAATCATTTCCATTGGAAATGATTCTAAAGTGCTGTTAAACCATGTTTTTATTGAGAAATAAGGCTAGATATAAAGCAACAGCAGATGTATACATGTATTTCAGTGGGCGTAAGTTACATTATTTCTGCTAAATATAACAATAATTGGCATCGTTAAACGAAGCTAATCCCCTCGCTGGCATCCTTCACCATAATAAAAAAACACACAAAAAACACACAAAAAACACGAGTCCTCAGTGGCTTTGATTTTGGGCGGTTGAACGTGGGTCGTTTGTTTGTTTATTAGTGTTTAACGGCCTATCAACAGCTACGGTCATGTAAGTCCAGGCAAACGGGTTTGATTCCATTTTAACCTGCTGCATTGGGGGGAAAATCCCAAAATCCGGACGGAATATTTACATCGAGAACAAATATATTCAGCTCTGAAATTAGAATAACCTGACCTGGTGCCAGGTCCATACCACACCAAAGTCACTTGGCCCCTACCCCTAAAATAGGATTACGAATTCTCGTAATACTCGCATAAGGGTATAACCAGATTCAACTGTCACATACAAAATTGCCAAAGACGTATGTGAGGGCCAAACCAGGTCTCCAGTCGGGATTCCGGTAAGGATGAACCCCGATCTTTAAATTACCCATCGCATGCTCCCATCTGCCACCCACGGACGTGGGTCGTATGCAAAACAAAGAACCATCTCTAGTCAAACATTGTGGCCAAATATTATCAAAATCGGCAGGGATCATTTTACAGGGCAAAGTGGGCGAAATTCTCCCTAAACTGGTCGACTTCTCCCCACTTTGAATTTTTCACTATATAAAACAGAACTTTTGGAAAAAAATTGTTTCATTTTCTATATTTTAGCGAAAAATTATCCCTATTTTGAAGGACTAGTTTGAACCCTGAAATCGGTGAAAATCATGAGTTATTGAAAAATGAAAGGCGTTACCAACGTATGCACGCACGAACGCACACACGTACATACACGGACAAACGCTATATCCCCCCTCTTGCCTATCGGCGAGGGGATAACGATATTTTTTGCATTGTCGCTGCTTGATAGTGAAAGCTAAAGCAAACTACACACGTGCTACCCAGAAATCTGGGTTGTGGACTCACTGATGCGCCCAGTCAAACTACACACGTGCTACCCAGAAATCTGGGTCGTGGACTCACTGATGCGCCCAGTCAAACTACACATGTGCTACCCAGTAGCCGATTTCATCAAAATTGCAAAGTATACTTTTCTAGCAAAGTATACTTTGAGGGAGAAATTTTCAATTTTAGGATAAATTTATTAATATTTATTATACTGAATTTATTACATTATCACAGCCATTTTGGCTGTGATAATGTAATAAATTCAGTATAATAATTCTGCATACTTTTAATCATCAAATATATGCAGTCGTTAGTTCTATATGAAACAATGCATTTCAGGAAAAATAAATGATTACTCCCTCAAAGTATACTTTGCTAGAAAAGTATACTTTGCAATGTTGGTGAAATGGGCTACAGAAATCTGGGTCGTGGACTCGCTGATGCGCCCAGTCAAACGCATTGACCAACAGACAACACATAACAACTTTGAAAATATTTGCAAAACCTTTAAAATCAAATTCTATGTCATTTGGTCTTGGTGACGATGGCTGCATGTGTGGGATATATATAGATATATATAGAATGAAAATATGGATGATGATAAACAAGCGTATGATTGATTGATTGGGGTTTATGTCCATTCAACAGCGAGGTCATTCTATATATATCCTATTTCTACAAAATTGCAAAGCATACTTTTCTTGCTAAGTACACATTGAGTGAGTAATTATTTTTCCCGAAATGCATTATGTCGTATAGAACTAACGACTGCATATATTTGATGATTAAAAGTAGGTATGCAGAATTATTATACTGAATTTATTACATTATCACAGCCAAAATGGCAGTGATAATGTAATAAATTCAGTATAATTATTTTGGCTGTGATAATGTAATAAATTCAGTATAATAAAAATTAATAAATTAATCCTTAAATTGAAAATAAAAATCCCTCAAAGTGTACTTTATAGCAAGATAAGTACACTTTGCAATTTTGCTGAAATAGGTTACAGATACACATCGCTAGGCTACATGAGATCACTTGACCCTATGTGTAAGACTTTCCCAGTAAGATTCAAATCCAAAGATGGACGATTCATCGTGAACAAAGCGTATAAAGTCTCAAGTCGATCGGATTGCCGGCACCATTAAAATTAAAAATTTACCTTACAATTTCATTGGTCAAGACTGAGCTAAGCCAATCAAACTTCTTACAAATGTTACAAACTTACACGTGGAACTATATACTAGTATCCAATTATGTTTGTTTGTTTGTTGGGGTTTAACGGCCTATCAACAACTAAGGTCATTTAAGGCCGGGTCAATGGTTTAGTACTAAATCCCATATATTTCCAAGTACATGTACAAATGGGGGGAAAATCCCAAAATCAAAACTGAATATTTACAATTAAAAGATATATATTCAGCCCTGAAATCAGAATAATCCTGATCTGATGCCAGGTCCTCGCCACACCAGAATCACTTTGCCCCCCTCCCAAAAGCAGTAGGATCAGCAATAATCTTACTACTTTTATAATGGGCAATAATTCCAGCACAAAAATATTTACACAATTCCCTAACATTTGATTGGTCCGTTGCAAGTCTCCGTCCAAAATTTATATCCCAGTAAACTCCATGCCGAACTACTTTCCGTAACCGTCAGGCGCAGTTAAAATAATTCTTAAGAAAACGGAAAATAAACACATTTTCTTGATGAATTTATTTCAAATGCTGGAATTATAAGGCCTTCGTCCAGTATTCCCGCGACTTTTCCAAGTTTATACCCCGATAAATTCCACAAAAAGGCCATTCATTCCTATAATAACCCAATTCAACTCCCAGGTAACAAAAGAGCGAAAGATAAAAACGTACCCGAGAGACAACGCACACAAATCATGATTCCTATAAGTAGGAACCCTTACCGTTAATTTACGCCTTCACGTTCACCCGACCGACCACCCACTAGTATCCAATTACATGTACGTATGTCCAAGACATGATAACGCATAATGATAACTATAATTTATATAGACAAATATCAGATCTAAATATAACTGTGTAACATGCACCGCATATACAGCTGACACACCATAAACTGAAAGGTGAAATCAATGAGGGAAGTATGAATTACAGGCATGGTATTGAGAATTCTCAGAGACCTTACGACAAATACGACCAGCGTAATCTCATATCAGACTGTGCAGCACAGTTTGATCAGGGCTTACATTGGTCACCATTACATCAAGTAATCTTGATCAATCTGTGATTGTACGAGCATACAAGAAAATCAAGATCTGAACTTAGCATAATTGTCCCAATGTCCCTTAGCTAGTAGCCCACATGAAGTAATGCCCAATGATACAACAAGCTTGTCGAGTGTATGATAAACAAATTTATCCCGTCAACAAAGTGCGTATGTGCCGTGCCGATAGATTGATTGGGGTTTTACATATATGAATCTTTAAAATGTATTTTGCCAAGATAAGCATACCGTATTATTCTAATAGTAGCCGCCCTCCCATATTTGCATTCTAAATATGTTATTTTCACATACAAAGGCCATTTAAAACATTGTTTTAAATGGCTTTTGTGTGTGAAAATAACATATTTTGATCCTATTTTCCAAGTTTTTGATACCCTCCAGGGGCGTTCATGAGAATAAACATGGTATATTCCCATCCTCCAAGGTAAGTTTGTGTTTGTTTATTGGTGTTTAACGGCCTATCAACAGCTAAGGTCATGTAAGGCCGGGCAAACAGGTTCGATCCCGTTTTAACCTGCTGCATTGGGGGGAAAATCCCAAAATCAGAACGGAATATTTACATCGAGATACAACATATTCAGCACTGAAATTAGAATAACCTGACCTGGTGCCAGGTCCATACCGCACCAAAGTCACTTGGCCCCTTTCCCTATTTAAAAGTAATACCGGTAGGATTACTCTTATAAGGGGTATAACCAGATTCAACTGTCACGTACAAAATTGCCAAAGACGTATGTGAGGGCCAAACCAGGTCTCCAGTCGGGATTCCGGTCCAAAGATAAGGGTACAGGGACGGCAATGTATGTCGGGTAGGGTGGGGGTGGTGAGAGGTGTATGTGGCAGACAGAAATCGGCAGCAAATGAAATGGTTTACTGAAACCTATGAGGATTAAAAAATGATATTTTGTATAACTTGATTTCGCATCTGCTTAAAAGTTATCCAGTGCTATCCTTAACCCATTCAACACCACAAGCTTGTCTAGTGGTATTGGCAATACGTGTAGATCCAGATGAGCCGGCAAGTAGTTTTCATATTTTTGAGAACAAAAAAACATCCCCTTTTCATAAATGGACTGGTCTGAAAATCGTTTTGTGACAATTGGATTGGTTGCAAATTAACATCAAAACCCACCCCAGTTACTGAGGGGTGAAAGGGTTAATATTGAGTTTCAGGAATTGTTTTGGATTTTCGTGAAAATTTCAGGAATGCTGATTTTCACACAGGGATTAATTTAACCCCAACTACGCTGAATTAAATGTTGTCGTCTGCTGGAAATGTTTGGTTTTCAATATTTCTCGATGAAACCCTGTTTTGGCAGCGCATGTGCTGTCAAAACCAGTTTTTTGTTAAGAATTAAAGCAAAAATGAAAAACAGCAGACGACACTTTCCGTCAACAGCGTAGGAAGGGTTAAGTTCATTTCCTGTTAATGAAAACACGAACTACCGCATCCACAGCTGTAAATTTAATTGACAGAAAACATTGTTGCCAAATTTGCAAATCATTTTCTCGAACAAAAAATTGCCTAAACTAAAAATAATAATACAACATCACTGGACAAGTAAATAAGTAATAGTCACCACCCTGTTATGACCGTTAAAGCACATTCTATTAAAGCAAGCGAAACAAATAATTGAATAAACAACATAACATATTGAAAACGCGACCTAAATATACCGAACTACATTCACACAATTTTATGTACATATATTACAAATAATCTACGCATTGTATATACACAACATACTGGATTTATGTACATATATTACACATATACACGTATGATGAGTTTAGCTTTTATGTCTACATGTATATGACGTTGAAGTGGTCATTCAACTGACCGATGCAATAGACGATGGCTGCGGATACAATCATGGTAGCTAGACGAGCCATACCATACAAGCATGTACAGTCGAACCTGTGCCAAACACAGTGAAACCCCTCCAAACCGGACACCCTGGGAGGTCCCCAAGGTGTCTGATTCGGAGATGTTCCACTGTAAATCAGACATGTTAGCGCTTCATGACACCTTCTAGTGTTTTGCAATCATGAAAAGTCATTGTAATCAGAGATACACAACAGCGAAACACATCTAATGTAAACATCTATATTTCCCTGTGTGTCCAGTTTAGAGGGGTTCCACAGCAGAACATGTGCTAAAGGCCACCCCTGAATAGCAAAGCAATGACCTGTCTATAGCAGCCACACTTTAGTTTCCCCAATTATTCAATTACAGTGAAACCTCTCTAAACCGGACACCCTGGGAGGAATCCCTGACTGCAATTGCGAGATTGATTGATCGGTTGATTGGTTGAACATCAACATTCTGGCAAAGTTTGGATGGTTACCGTATTAACACTAAATATTCGGACACAATTTGCTCTGGGAAACCCTTATTAAAATAGGGGTTTCCCAAAACAAATTGTATCCAAATACATTGTTATTGTGATTAGACCATTACTGCAATACTAACCCTAAATATTGGCACACTCACCGTTGTGGGAAAACCATATATTTTTATGTGTTTCCCCCAAATATATGGGTATTAAGGTATTATATCAGAAATGCGTCCATCACAACAAAATAACAAAATAAACACTTAAATGAATAACAACATTTCTTCAACAGAACATAAGCACAGTTCACGTGGGGGCTTATAGGACACTTCACAGAATATCAATATAGATAGTGGACACCGTTGTGGAAACATGTTGTCAGGTCGCAACTACTGTCTGTTTCACGAAAGCTGCCCAAATTTTACGGCTATATAGAAAATTCAAAAACAATATTATTTTCGACAATATTAAATTAAAGGAAAATTTAAGAATGAGCCTTCTTTTTAATTCGTGAAATTCGGTCAAATATTGGTTTTATTACGAAATTGATTTCTCTATATGGGAATTTAACATGGGGGGAAAAAGTGGTAAGGAAGTGTGGGAGGAGCCAAAAAACGAAAAAAATTGGAAATTTACTCCGAAACCTAGCTAGATAGCTTGGATATGATCTAACTAAGAAAACAAAAGTTAAATTTTAAAAATCGGTCCAGTATTTCTAAAATTCAAAAAAAATTCCCCATTTAACATGGGGAAATTTTGTTTTCGCAATAAAATCAATATTTGACCAAATTTCACGAAATAAAAAGAAGGCTCATTCTTAATTTTTCCTTTAATTTAATATTATCAAAAGAAATCTTGTTTTTGAATTGTTTATATAGCCGTAAAATTTGGGCAGCTTTCGTGAAACAGACAGTAGATTGATTGGCGTCTTACGCCTGTTCGACAACGAGGTCACATAGAACGAGTTGTCTAAATCACGGTCCATCACACTGCATGAGCAGAGCAGTGGGATGATATATCTGTACATATAGACTAACAAGAGAATTCCACGAAGTCAACCTAGCATTATATCGGTTTTCGCAATATAGTGGAGATATATATATTGCACAAGCACCTAGAAAGTCGTTAGACGCCAGCAGACTATTTCACCAACATTGCAAAGTATACTTATCTAGCAAAGTATACTTTGAGGGAGAAATTTTGAACTTAAGGATAAATGTATTAATTTTTATTATACTGAATTTATTACATTATCACAGCCATTCTGGCTGTGATAATGTAATAAATTCAGTATAATAATTCTGCATACTTTTAATCATCAAATATAAACAGTCGTTAGTTATATAACAGTCGTTAGTTATATATGAAGTAATGCATTTCGGGAAAAATAAATGATTTCTCCCTCAAAGTATACTTTGCTAGAAAAGTATGCTTTGCAATGTTGATGAAATCGGCTACAGATATCAAGTCGATGGTCCTAAAAAATATTTAAAAAAATATTTTTCTCATTTCTCTGCGAATGTATATGGTATGCCCACTCGTTTGAACCGTCACATCACATAGAGTTTTTTTCTTTATTTCTCTGTGATTTGACCACTCAAATGAGTGGTTACAACATATACTTTTGTACATAAATACCGGTAACTAGAGAAAATGAGCAGGGGGTATAAAAAGTATTCATTTCTAAATTTTGAACCAGTGAATTGATATCTGCCATAAAATGATCAGAAAATGATCCTTATTTTGGTCAGCGTCCATGGGGCCCCTATCCTCATCAGTGAACTAGTTAAGCCCAGAATTAGAATTATCCCCCTTTACTCAAATTGTCAAAATCAGCCGTTTCCTGTGAATATGTCAAAATCTGTGCGAGATGGTGATATGTAAAGGGAGGTAATTCAAAAGCCGGGTCCATTTATCAGACGAGTCCATTTCCAGCTTTGTAGATGCATAGGAGTGGATAGGAAAGCTTCTAGTCACATGGAATACTGCACGTTGTACGCGTCACAATTACGTCTTCAATCGAAAAGGAAAGCTTCCAGTGACAGAGATTACGGAAAGCTTCCAGTGACAGAGATTACAGAAAGCTCCCAGTGACACAGACTATGACACAGACGTTGTCTGTGTCATAGTCTGTGTCGCTGGAAGCTTACTTCTCTTCGATAGGAAAGCTTCCAGTGACACAGATTACGGAAAAACTCCCAGCGACACAGATTACAGAAGGCTCCCAGCGACACAGACTATTACATGTTGTATGCGACATAGATCGGGTCGAGCTGGTCGGCTAGGAAACCGTCCCGTAAATGCATCCGTTGCTTCTCTCCTCGCGAGTTTATCGGGATCACCCCGGGGTCAACAACAACAACAACACCCACGATGAGATAATGTTCCTCGAGAATCACGTTCGTTACCAAGGGAACCAAGTCCAGAGCCTCGTTTTCATTGCCGTCTAGTTCCACCACAACAACGAGGAGATTTGTCCATGTAAACACAGCACTGGAAATTGAATGGAAAATAAATGGTAGTTGTGCGAGACGAATTTGTATAAGTTATAAAGTTAGTCCTAAATTAAAAATAAATTTGTTTGCCCTTTATAACGTGGGAGTTTTCATTCCAGTTTGTGCCGTGAATGGGAAAAAATATCTGGCGCGGCACGGAAACGGGATGTGCTCGGCAGAGCCTCGCCCAGCCCGTTTCCTAAGCCTTGCCAGATATTTTTTCCCATTCACGGCACTAACCTACTATTCTCAGGGTGCATTCAACTTTAATCAGCACGACCCGAACATTTAGCACAGACTCAAAACTTATATATTTTGTTTTCCAAATTTTTATTTTTTATTTTTCGCGACCATTTTACTTTGTTAATCTCAATTAACAATATTTTACCTACCTGCCCATGTCTAAATGCCGGGCAAACAAACAATATATCAAGTTAGACCCAGAGCTCCAGATAAGCTGCGTAATTTGGAGGTAAATTTGGAGCTGGAGCTCTGAGACCTTATGGGGGACACATTTATATAAGTTATATGTGGCTGTGCTGGAGAAATGGGGCTTATGGGATTTGTGACCAGTGTGGCTCCTGATCAAATAGCACACGCCTGTAACCTGGTAGTGATCTGTATTGCTGGTTAGAAGTGTTTCATTGCTGGAATGCCGAACAGTGCAGATCCAGATATATGAACTTCCTGTGACCACAAAAATATATTGAAGGAAATTTGGACCCGATTTCAACCATGTAAAAAATGCTTCTTTTGATGCACCAATCAAAAGTCTTATTTAATTCCGAATATTGACCAATGAGGACGCACCATTCACATATCTTCCTGTGGCTGCGCAGCACGCTGGTTTCGATGTCGATGGGGTGGTAGCGCATGCCGCGTAACATCACCGTCTCGTCCAGGGAGCCAACTACGAATAAGGCATCGTGACGACCTACAACGGTACGTGGTTATAAAACGAGACACGTCATGTGATTTTGCACCCAAGAACATGTGATATCTCATGAAATTACAATATTTTAATTAAACGACATCAAAATTCTATTTATTACCCTCTTAACTATAAACAATTTATTAATTTTAACTCTTCCACACTACATAAAACACCGCTTTTCTTATAAATGGAATAGTCCGAAAAATAACTTGGGAGTGTTCATTCCAGTTACTTAGGGGTGAAAGGGTCAACTTTAATCAACACTGACCGCCGTCACTCTGTGTAAGTTCCGTCCGTCTCACAAAGCCAAGATAGCCGGTCCTGGCGTACGAGGTTTCAGTGTCTCCCGTCGCCAGGCGCGCGTCGAAATGGTCGGGGTGGAGCGACTCGTCTCCGTATATCGTGTAATACCCGGTCGCATTCTGGGGACTCGACACCCAGATCTGTTGATGTTGGATAGATTGGTTTAACAATATCTATTTCAATTAATTTTACATATAATTATTATACATAAAAGTAAAGAGTGAATAGGATGAGAAAACAAGCTTTGTAATAGCCTATTAATAAAGTGAATTATCCTGTACACAACACGTATGGGGATATGGTTACGGGACAATGATTCCAGCACAAAAATATTTACACAATTCCCTAACATTTGATTGGCCCGTAGCAAGTCTCTGTCCAAAATTTATATCCCAGTAAACTCCCAAGCCGAACTACTTTTCGTAACCGTGAGGCGCAGTTAAAATAATTCTTAAGAAAACGGAAAATAAACACATTTTCTTGATGAATGTATTTCAAATGCTGGAATTATAAGGAATGAATGGCCTTTTTGTGGAATTTATCGGGGTATAAACTTGGAAAAGTCGCGGGAATACTGCACGAAGGCCATTCATTCCTATAATGAAACGGTATATTATTGTTTCAAAATTTTAATTGGGTAAAATAAAATCACACTACTGTTTACACATCAACAGACTGCAATTATTGATTAGTTTGCTTCGAAATGAAAACATGTCTTGGCATTTCATTAGAATTGTCTTCTTGGATTGGAGACAATTCTAATGAAATACCAAGACATGTTTTCATGGAAAATAAGAAAAATATGCTATATTTGTGGTTGGTTTATTGTTTTCTGCAGCATGATAAAGGTACCACAAAATTGTTATTGCTTTTTGATACTCGCTACTTCTGATTTCAATTGGGTTTTTGGCAATTTTAATTGGGGATTTAAGTTGTTACATGTATATAATACACAACTTACACTCATACATATAGTTCATTTAGTCAAAAAAATGTACTTTATATACATATGTATCTTTAAATAAAAATAAGAACGTGATCTGAAAATTAGGGGACAGGGGTTGTTTCACTAAACTTCGTACGACTAAAATGTTCGTAAGTGTAAATTTAGAATCGTCTGGAAATTTCAATTGATGGATTTACATTTATTGAGCATAGGCTGCATATGCAGCCTATGCTCAATAAATGTAAATCCAATAATTGTGTACAAGAAAAAAATGTTAATGTGAAATTTACAGACTATCATAATTTTGCACTTACGAACATTTTAGTCGTAAGAAGTTTAGTGAAACGGTCCCCAGATGATTTGGGGATGGATTTAGAACATGGTGGATGTTACGTACCTCCCCGAGATGAGAATCAGCGCACTGTCCCTTGGTGTCGGGGTTTGCTATTGCCACTTTCACACCCGGCAGTAACTGTAAACAATCAGCGGCACATGAAAATCTAAACATGTGGACAGAGCTCCAGTTAAGGTGCGTTATATGGAGGTAAATTTCTTATTTCTCCATCAAAAATGGCAAGTTGGTAGTGCTTTAGAATCGTCTCAATGAGACGATTCGAAAGGACTCCAAACTTGCCATTTTTGATGAAGAAATAACAAAATTTCACCCCAAGTTGGTCAAATTACGCACCTTAACTGGAGCCCTGAAGTGGAAATGGAATTTCATTCATTCTCATTTATATACATGTATTAATCATAGAGAATATGAAATGAAAAGACACTCACTTTTTCGACACAGTTCACATTTATAGTTAGATTGAACCTTTCACAAAATTTATTTAGTTGATGGTGCTAATGGCCTGTCAACAGATAAGGTAATTTTTGGCCGGGTTCATGAAATTTAGAAATGTATCAGAATATGTTTAGAATAAATCGAGTGAATGATTGATTTTGTTTTACGTCCATTCAACAGCGGAGGCATACACAGACAGAATGCACCATTCAGTATTAAAGTTACAATGAAAAGTTGTGGCATAGGAATCCTGATCTAGTGCCAGGCACCCTTACTACACAGGGTCTCTTGTACCCAGGTGTAAAAATTGGAAGTCAATGGGCTTAACGTCCTAGCAACAGCTAAGGTCATATAGAGACAAGACCACGGCTTAAAGTCTCATCCAACAGACCAGTGGGATGGCAATACTATACAAGTATCGTGAGATATGAACCTTCGGTACTGAAGTCCAATGCCATATCACCACGGTGTGAAAACTGACTTTGACAGAAACAACGTCAAAAGTAGGACGTAAAGAAAGTCAAATTGGGGAATAAATCACGAGAAATGACAACAACAACAACAACGTACCTTGCCGGACTCCATGAGACACAGACTATGGGGGCTGCCCTTCTCGACGAGAGATACCCGGTCGTTGCGTAACGCCCGCAGGTCGACAAACACCGTCGTTGGGTCGGGGCACGCCGCTCCCTGTAGTAACCATGGAGTCAGGTGTAACAACGGGTAATAGTGATATAGTCAGATTGACGGCCGTTCAACAAGGTCATTTATGGCTGTGACTGGAGAAATGTTTGTTTTGTTTATTGGTGTTTAATGGCCTATCAACAGCTATGGTCCATATGACACTAAAGTCACTTGGCCCCTTCTAATATAGGATTACGAATAATCGTAATACTCACAGAAGGGGTAACACCAAAGACGTATCTAAGGGCCAAACCAGGTCGCCAGTCGGGATTCCGGTAAGGATGAACCCAGATCGTTAGATTACCCATCGCATGCTCCCACCTGCCACCCACGACTGCAGAAATGGGACTGATGGGTTTTGCGACCAGTGCAGATCCAGATCAGCCTGTGCATCCGCACAGTCTGATCAGGATCTGCACTGTTCGCCGCTCTGTGTATTATACTTACAGGAAATGAAATACCGACGTTGACGCGACAACCGAAACTCGTACTGACTGCGCGCTGCGACAGGCCGATGTTCCCGAAGAGTTTTGTGAAAGACGTGGTCAGGTGGATTCTGGGCCGCTCCTCCGCGATAACACAGCAGGTGCGGACACACGACAGGTTGATACCCTTCGCCTGCAATAGAGAGATGATCTTACACGAGTGATGATTTCATATATTTATGAAACGAGTGTACGGATTTTACAAAATATTTTAGTGTTTTCGAAACATGAGATGACCAAGCGTTTAAACACCTTCATGTTTTCAAAAAACAAAATATTTTGGTGTTTAAACGCTCGGCAATCTCATGTTTCAGTCAAATTACTGTCTGTTCCACATTTTTCTGCCGTCAAACTTTTGTCTATTAAACACATTAAATCTAAAAATATTTAAATGCAAATAGTTTTACATTAATAACAAAAGTCACCCTCCCCAAATATCTTTATTTGATGAAGTAAGTAAGTAGTCACCTAGTGCTACGAGATTAGGAGAACGAATGGCAAGGGAGATAATTTGTGACATACTGACCTTCAAGGCAGTGGTGGACGTGCCGAGACCGCGGGTACAAAGGTCCATAACTCCGTACGAACAGAACGTGTCACGAACTGGAAATGTCAAGTGGAAACGTACATAATTATTAAGGATTGGTATTTTCTTGTAATTATTCCAGAAGAATTTAAATAAACAGGTATAATTCCAGCACAAAAATATTTACACAATTCTCTAATATTTGATTGGCTCGTAGCAAGTCTCTGTCCAAAATTTATAAATGAATGGCCTTTTTGTGGAATTTATCAAGGATATAAACTTGGAAAAGTCACGGGAATACTGGACGAGGCCTTAAAAAATTACAATTTTTGAAGAAAAAAAAATGTTTGATTTTTTTCTCTCGAAAATTGTAATTTTTTATCGCTTCGTCCAGTATTCCTGAGACTTTTCCAAGTTTCAGCAAAATTCCTCTAAGGCCATAACAAGTTCTTGAGGGTTGAGGAAGTTTTTAACATAATTTACATTCGTTTTTTTCAAAGCCTTGTTTGTTTTTACCGGATAAGTAAGTAGGTTTGAACGACGCTTAACAATTGTTTTGCCAACTTATTACATGTATATTCAACAGATTTTTATCAACCAATTTGCACCGATAGAATGAATGAGTCATAAGATTGAGGTTGTATATAAGATTGGTTGAAATTTACATAGTGACATAAGCATGTGAGACATGACTGTAGAGTGACGTACCTTTGTACATGCTGACTGCAGACAGCCAAACGGCGGGATTGGTCTCGACTTCCGACGGAGGTATAAGGATTGAGTGGTGGCCCGAGTATATACTGTATAAATGATAATTGACCAATTCAACACGAAATATACTGAAATGGTCACAAATTTATCTTCGGGGTCAAGAAAATCCTGATCTTCCATACAGGCACACAAGGGCTGACATAATAATTAAGTATAATTTAAATACATACAGTAGAACCTCTCTAAACAGTACACACTTAACACATCAATTTCTTTAATTTTGATTGTTTTCACATCAATTTATGTCTGTTCATGATTGTAAAGCACACATGCATTTTTGGAGTGGAAATACACCTTATATACAGAGGAACATTTAGAGATTGCATGTGTATTGCCGTCGGGTCACAAATAGAAGTATCCACACATACCTTGACAAACACCAAAGTGCAAAGCCAAGCCCAGAGTAGGGATCGAGGCACAGGGCCGCCTCCCGTGACGGGTAGAACTCGCACTGCAGCTTGATACACCGACACAGCGCTGTCGCCGCCGCATGGGACATCTGTCATGTAAATTGGTTGATTAGTTAATTGGTTGGGTTGATTGACTGATTAATTGGTTGGGTTGATTGGTTGGGTTGATTGATTGATTGATTAATTAGTTGGGTTTATTGGTTGATTAATTGGTTGGTTAATTGGTTGGGTTGATTGGTTACTCAACAGGTTTACTCTGGTTGCATAACATGTTGAGATTCTTATTTCACTAGCGAACACATTTCAGTTGTCGTGTGAAACTACAATAATATTGGATCTTCACTGACCTAAAATTTCCTATGAATTAAGTCTAGGGGTCAGTGGAATAAGGGGGCTAACTCCATCATGGAGTTAGCCCCCTTATTCCATTGACCCCTAGGCTTACCTTGACCCCAGCCAACATGCGAGTGGTCAATACACTGAAGTCGAGATAATAGATCATCTCTGGTATAGGGGCTTGTAATGTGAAGGGGTCCGTGTAATAAGGGGGCTAACTCCATGATGGAATTAGCACCCTTATTCCGTTGAATAATTATTCTCAATAATTACCTTGACCCCCGCCAACATGCCTGTGGTGGATACACTGAAGTCGAGATAACAGATCATTTCCGGCGTCGGAGCTTTGTAAATTGCCGTTAGTTTTTTCTTTGGCAGGTCGTCCGAGTCGAGAATGGTCGGCCATTGTCGCAGGTCTACCACGCCCATGGCCTCCTGAGGATTGATTGGGTGGTTGGTTGGATGGTTTATTAATTGGTTTAGTTACTGATTGATTTAATCAATTAAGTGAATGGTCATCCAGAGTCGAGAATTGTCGGCCATTGACGTATGTCTACCATGCCAAGTGCCTCTAGTGGATACAGATTGGTTGTTTAATTGATTGGCAGACTCTAATTGGTTGAATGATTGATTGGTTAATTGAATGGCTGGTTGATTTATTGAATGATTGATTTATTGAATGATTGGCTGGTTCATTGATTGGCTGGTTCATTGGATGTATGGCTTGCTGATTGGTCAAATGATTGATTTATTTATTGAATGATTGGCTGGTTGACTGATTAGTTGATTGATTGGCTGGTTGATTGAATGAATGACATGTTGATTGGTCAAATGATTGGCTGGTTGATTGATTGGTTGAATGACTAGCTGGCTGATTTGTTGATTGGCTGGCTGATGCATTGGTTGAATTATTAGCCAGTTGATTTATTGGCTGGTTGAACCCACAAAGTCCAATGCTGCACCCATAGACTATCAAGCCATCCCGTGCATGTGAAACAAAGCGAGGCGAGATTGTTACCTTTGATTTGAATATCTTGACAACGAGTGCATTAGTGAGAATGGCGGACGACTTGCTGACCTCCACGATCATCTTGACTGTGGGTAACGTCGTCGCAACGTTCTGGGGGTGTGGCGGCCGTATCGTAACAGGAACACAACCTGGGGGGTTTCAACGAAAGTAGGTCAAGGTCACCCGAATGACCGTGAATATGAGGAAGCTATTGATGAAGTCTGGTAAAGATCTGACTAATATTTCAATTGATATGCAAAATGTGGCTCTGGAGACATGGGAGTTATGGGCTTTGTTACCAGTGTAGCTCCTGATCAAATAGCCCACTTCTGTAAAATGATAATGATCTATATCGCTTATTAGAACCATGACAGGCGTTTCATTGATGAATGGCTGAGATCCTGATCTGGATATACACTGGTAGCAAAACCCATAAGCCCCATTTCTCCAGTCACACCCACAAGTGTTGTACATTCAAAAATGTTGACACCGGAATTGTGACGGATATATTTAACAATACAGTAATACAAGGATGAAGTTTCAAGTAAACCTGGCTAATGTTTGAAGTGATAATAGGCACCCAAAGACTTTCATTGAAAGCAAATGATCATGGACGGATGGGCTGACAGCCCGAGAAACGGAACTTCACGAGGAGCAATATGCTTCCCTTGCATATGGGTATACAGGGATTCCGCTGGGGAAAATAAAAAAAATAAAAAAATTGCCAATTGTTTATTTTTTATCCCCAATTGCGAAAGTGGCGATCGCCAGCGGAATCCCTGGGTATATAGAGAATACCAGGCTAGTGTATATTGATATCAAGTTTATCAGTCTTGGCTCAGAAATGTGTATGAATTCCGAGGCTTGCCGAGAAATTCCTAACATTTCTGAGAGACTAGTGTCTTGATATCAAGTTTATCAGTCATGGCTAGGAAACGCATAGGAATTCCGAGGCTCGCCGAGGAATTCCTATCGTTTCCCAGCCGAGCCTGATAAACTTGATATCAAAAGACACTAGGATGGTATTCTATTTATCAGGTAATGCTTTATGCCAGCCGATGATCAAATATAGTATACAGTGTCCGTTGAAAAGAATGCAGGCATGAGAATGGCTGTCACTGTCGCTGAAAACATCGCAAAATCTACTGAAACACACTCATGCCTGATTAAATCTAAAAAATATTTAAAAGTAAGTACTTTTTTATCAATAACAAAAAAGTCACCCTCCCCAAAAAAAATTATTTGGTGAAATTCCATGCAATATTTATTTTATTGCGAAAAAAAGATTTTCCTGTGGGAATTTAACATGCGGAGTCAATTTCCAAAACTTTTTGTTTTTTTATCCTGAAGGCGAGATAGCTTGTTTTTGTTGCATATTACCTGCAAAAATGCGGGTATACATACTTACCAACATACAGACAGCCGTAGAATGCCGCTATCAACTCTATGCCCGGTGGGTAGACTAGAGCGACGTGATCGCCGGTGTTCACCTTGCCTTTCTCCATCAACATACTGCCAATACGCTCGGCTCGTTTGTGGAGGTTCGAACACGAGATGTTCAACTGAACTTGTATCTGTGGACGACAAACAAATCAATATGGTGGTGACAGAGTTTAACCATTCAACAACATATATTGTTTTCCTTAAAGGTGCATGCTCACTCAGTGCGGAACTTGGGGATGAAATTTTGTTATTTCTTCATCAAAAATGGCAAGTTGGGAGTCCTTTAGAATCGTCTCATTGAGACGATTCTAAAGCACTCCCAACTTGCCATTTTTGATGGAGAAATAAGAAATTTACCTCCAAATTACGCACCTTAACTGGGGCTCAGACTGCACGTACAGGTAAAGGTTGGCTGCAAACTGTTCAATGCTATCAAGTCTTTGCCCATTCAGTATTTCTCAATAAAAACATGGTTTGACAGCACTTTAGAATCATTTCCATTGGAAATGATTCTAAAATGCTGTCAAACCATGTTTTTGGCGAGAAAATCGAAAATAAAACATAAACAGCAGACGACAACATTTCATTCAAGGGTTAAAGGTACACGCCCACTCAGTAGGCACAAATGTTCTTTATATCAGAAACATCATACTAGACATTTTCTGGCAAAATAAACATTCATTCACCATTACCCCACGTGTTGATTGGCATTATTATACATTTTATATAAAATATTATATATTATATAACTTCCCACACTGATATCAGGGGCGATAACCGTGTTTCCTTAAAATGTTAATGGACATTACTATTTATACTCTGTATTTATTTATTGACGTGCAATTATCGTACTATATAATCTGTCGAAAAGATTATTTTTTCAGGCGACGCATTTAATTAGTATAAATAATTAAAAAATGCCATGCCTTATTTGCATATGAAAATAGCCTGATACCAACGCGCATCACTATCAGTAATATGTAATGATTATACCTGTATAGCGGCGACTCGTAATCTTCAGAACTGGTGGAATAGCGACACAATTATACACTTATTTAATTCCTATACGGAACATTTTGTGCCTACTGAGTGGCATGTACCGTTAATAAATGAAATAATATGTAATATGTAATTGATTCTAGACAATAATCTTTTTGCGTTGAAATCACAGTATCCTGATATGGTGTCAGGTGTCATGAATCCCAGAAAGGCTGGATTCATCGTTGAGGTTTGAATCCTCCACGAAATGTACATTATAATTCACCTTACTTTCTAAGCCAATCACTGGCCAGTATCAAGCTGCATGTATTTCACATATTGCAAGATTAACATTAACCGCAATAAGTTATATTATACCAGATGTACTGATTACCTGGGAGACTGCATTATAAACCTGACTAATTATAAGTATGTTATTGTTCACATATTGGATTTTTAAGGAACTAAATGCTGCGGTCGCCATCGCTCCCTCGCATTTAATTCCCTAAAAATCCAATATGTGAACAATAACAGTACATATTGGACTTTTAAGGAACTAAATGCTGCGGTCGCTAGCGCTCCCTCGCATTTAATTCCTTAAAAATCCAATATGTGAACAATACTTGTTAGCGGCTACGATGCTGGAGAAGAAATTTATGTTGACTAAAGCCATGCAATAAAACCCACAATACCAACTCACACCCCAGTTAATTAGCCGACTTTTATTGTTTTCATTAATCCAGTGGTTAATTGGCTCGTATTGCTTGCATCAATCCAGTGGTTAGCTATAACAAATAAGCTGTTAACCTTTTCAACACTGCACACCTGAATCCTGATATTTGCAAACAATGTACATCCAGATTAGCCATGTGAAACAAGCCGTCTCATCAGGATCTACACAATTTGTGAATACGTCTGATATTTTACACAATATTACCCCTTTTAAGATTAATGGATTTTATTTGATTTATAGGTGTTTAACGGCTTATCATTGGGGGGAAAATCCCAAAATCAGAACAGAATATTTACATCGAAAAAACAAATATTCAGCTCTGAAATTAGAGTAACCTGACCTGGTGCCACGTCGATACCACACCAAGCCACTTGGCCCCTTCCCCTAAAATAGGACTACGAATAATCATATTACACACATAAGGGGTATAAACGGATTCAACTGACACATACAAATACGACGTACGTGATGGCCAAACCAGGGGTGCGTTTCACTAAACTTTGTACGACTAAAATGTTCGTAAGTGTAAATTTAGGATCGTCTGTAAATTTCAATTGATGGATTTACATTTATTGAGCATAGGCTGCATATGCAGCCTATGCTCAATAAATGTAAATCCAATAATTGTTTACAAGAAAACATTGTTAATGTGAAATTTACAGACTATCATAATTTTGCACTTACGAACATTTTAGTCGTAAGAAGTTTAGTGAAACAAACCCCAGGTCTCCGTTTGAGATTCCGGTAAGGATGAATCCCAATCGTTAAATTACCCATCGCATGCTCCCACCTGCCACCCACTACATGTATAGTGGTACATGTATTGGCAAAAAGTATAGATCCAGATGAGCCGGCTCGTGACGAGCCGTCTCATCAGGATCTACACTTTTTGCAAGTATTTTTGATATTTTGAGAACAAAAACACCCCCTTATCATATTAAAATGGTATAGTCTGAAAATCACACACGTTAAAATTAATGCAATAGTCCCAGAAATAACACGGAATACCTCATGCCAGATATTTAGGGTAAACAGGTTAAGAAATATTTGATCATGCAACGTATTAACTATTCACAGTTAATGAGTATGTTTATAATTAGCCACATGCAACATAAACAGACATGTAATATAACACACTTGTGAAGACACCACCAGCACACCACCCGAAATAGCGGAAAATATGTTCTTGACGAATGAATATTTGTATTGTGTCATCTTGTAAGCTTTCAGAAATGTGTACATTATATCTGGGTATACGGTCGTAAAATAGTAATAATATAATATACATGTATGTACATTTCTTTTTTTCATATGAATAATTATGCACACATAAATTTCATCAAAAAGTAGTTTAAAAAATAAGTTGAACAAGAGGAATAATGTCTTTTAATTGTTGCGAATGTCATAAGGTCTCTTTCTCAGACAGAAGATGAATAACATAAATACAAATATTAATTGTGAGTTTGGTTGTGTTCAGAAATGAAATGTGGCTATGACTGGAGAAATGGAGCTGATGGGTTTTGCGACCAGTGTATATCCAGATCAGCCTATGCATCCGCAGAGTCTGATCAGGATCTGCACTGTCTGCCATACAAGCAATGAAACACCCAGTCATGTTTCTAACAAGCAATATCGCTCATTATCAGGCCCCAGGAGTGTGCTATTTGATCCAGTAGCCTATTTCAGCAACATTGCAAAGTATACTTATCTAGCAAAGTATACTTTGAGGGAGAAATTTTAAATTTAAAGATAAATTTATTAATTTCTATTATACTGAATGTATTACATTATCACAGCCATTTTGGCTGTGATAATGTAATAAATTCAGTATAATAATTAACATATTTTTAATCATCAAATATATGCAGTGGTTAGTTCTATATGAAATAATGCATTTCGGGGAAAAACATGATTACTCCCTCAAAGTATACATTGCTAGATAAGTATACTTTGCAATTTTGATGAAATCGGCTACAGATCTACGCTGCTCATTAATCCCATAAGCCCCATTTCCCCGGTCACAATCACATATGACAACTACCTGCGGTGGCCATTGTTTGCCCGGTGTATTCTAAACACAAAGGTCGACAGAAACATACACTAAACACAAGAACTGGCATCATTAAACAAAGCTAATCCACAACAGAAGTCCTCAATGGCTTTGACCTTGGGTCGTGTGCAACACAAAGCACCATCCCTAGACACACATTGTGGCCAAATATCAAAATCGGTGAAGCAGTTCATAACTTATTGAATAAACAAAATAAACATTTTTGCCTTACAAACAAGGTGAACATAAGCCATCAGTGACCTTGACCTTGACCTTGGGCGGTCGGACGTGGGTCGTATGCAAAACAAAGCACCATCCCTAGACACACATTGTGGCCAAATATTATCAAAATCGGTGAGGCGGTTAATAAGGTATTGAAAAATGAAAGGTGTTACACTAACGCACGTACGCATACATGCGTACACGGACTAACGCTATATCCCCTCTTGCCTATCGGCGAGGAGATAACAAATAACATAGAAAGAATAATAGAGCAAGCAAAATCAAGACCTGAACATCACATATCATTGGCGCCAAGTTCATAACATCATATGCTGGTTTGAGATCAAAGTTTTCTTGCAACAAGAATAGAAAACACTGATTTTATTTATCATTTACCTTTCCTAAATGTTTTGCCATCCACAAATGCTTTACGGTTGGCATGAATGGAGAAAAATATTACAGAAAGTTAGCAGGGGCTCACGTATACCCCCGGCCGCCGCCTGGACCAACAAATAATAAAAACTTTAACCCTTACTACGCTGAATTAAATGTTGTCGTCTGCTGGAAATGTTTTATTTTCAATATTTCTCGACAAAAACCTGGTTTTGACAGCACATGAGAATCGTCTCCAGTGGAGACGATTCTCATGTGCTGTCAAAACCAGGTTTTTGTTAAGAATTAAAGCAAAAATGAAAAACAGCAGACGGCAATTTACGTCAACAGCGTAGGAAGGGTTAACGTGGACGGATGGATAAACAGACGGACGGACAGACGGAATTACGAAAACTATATACCTCTCGACATACTTCGTATGCAGGGGTCTAATAATATTCTGTTCTTGCTCATCTTGAAGTATTCTGTTTATTTATTTAATGGTGTTTTTTTAACGACTGTCAACAGGTTCTTTTAGGCCGGTACAAGGCGTGCAACAGTTTGCTGCAGACTAAACTACTGTCTGTTCCACGTTTTGCTGCCGACAAACTTTTGGCCATTAAACACATTAAATTTAAAAAATATTTAATTGTAGGTCATTTTTAATCAATAACAAAAAAGTCACCCTCCCTATAAAAACATATTTCATGAAATTCCATTAAATATTCAAATATTGATTTTATGGCGAAAAAACAATTTTCCTATGGGAATTTAACATGGGGACTAAAAATAGATTTTTTTTAAAAATATTTTTTTTATTTGTGGACCGATTTTCAAAATCTAACTTTTGTTTTCTTAGTTACATCATTTTCAAGCTATCTCGCCAGGTTTCGGAGGATCAAAAAACAAAAAAATTTGGAAATTGACTCCCCATAGGAAAATTGTTTTTTTCGCAATAAAATAATATTTGATGGAATTTCATGAAATAATATTTTAGTCCTACCAGATTTTCTAGCCTTGCCTGATAAATTTGATATGAAAAGACACTAGCCAGGTATTCTCTATGTGAATGATATATCGTCTTTTAATATCAAGTTTATCAGATTCGGCACAAAAACGGTAGCCATTCCTCGACAAGCCTCGGAATTCCTACGTGTTTTCCGAGCCGAATCTGATAAACTTGATATAAAGAGACACTCACCTGGTATTCTCTATTGAAGCAATATCAAGATTATCAGACTCGGCATGGAAACTGTAGGAATTCCTCAAGAAGCCTCGGAATTCATACGTGTTTCCTAGCCTTGTGTGATAAACTTAATACACCAGCCTGGTATTCTCTAGGTGAATGATATACTGTCTTTTAATATAAAGTTTATAAGATTCGGCTCGGAAACGGTAGGAATTTCTCGGCAAGTCTCGGAATTCCTACGCGTTTCCTAGCCGAATGTGATAAACTTGATATCAAAAGACAGTAGCCTGGAATTCTCTATGTGAATGATCTATCGTCTTTTAATATCAAGTTTATCAAATTCGGCTCAAAAACGGTAGGAATTCCTCGACAAGCCTCGGAATTCCTACGTGTGTCCTAGCCTTGTCTGATGAACTTGATATCTTCGAAACTAGCATGGAAATCTCTATGTACAAAATTCAGTGTCTTTTGATATCAAGTTCATCAGACAAGGCTAGGAAACATGTAGGAATTGAAACTGAAGGAATTCCTCGGCAAACATTTATATTCCTACGCATTTCCTAGCCTTGCCCGATATCAGTAGCCTATTTCATCGACATTGCAAAGTATACTTTACTAGCAAAGTATACTTTGAGGGAGTAATCATTTATTTTTCCTGAAATGCATTATTTCATATAGAACTAACAAATGCATATATTTCATGATTAAAAGTATGCAGAATTATTATACTGAATTTATTACATTATCACAGCCAAATTGGCTGTGATAATGTAATAAATTCAGTATAATAAAAATTAATAAATTTATCATAAAATTGAAAATTTCTCCCTCAAAGTATACTTTGCTACTAAAGTATACTTTGCAATGTTGGTGAAATAGGCTACTGAAGACACTACTACCACGGTATTTGGCAATGTATTTGTGACTAAGTTCAAACATACATACTGCAGATTGTCAACCATTTCAATTAGTTTCGAGTCAAATATGTTGAAAGTGACTCCGTGAGACATGCATGCTGCAATAGACAAGTCTTATAAATAGGTTATCAAACTTGTACAATCATGAGTAACCTCCCTTAGATCAACTACTGGGACGACATCACGGGCGTTAGATTTGGCAGAGTATGTGGACGTCAAACCAACAAAATCCACTACTGTCTGTTTCATGTTTTGCTGTTGACGAACTGTTGGCTATTAACCACATTAAATCTAAGAAATATTTAAAAGTAAGTACTTTTTCATCAATAACAAAAAGTCACCCTCCAAAAATGTTTTCATTTGATGAAATTCCATCAAATATTAATTTTATTGCGAAAATATAACCAAGAAAACGAAAGTTAGATTTTGAAAATCATTCCATAAATTCAAAAATTATTTTTAGCCCCCATGTTAAATTCCTATAGGAAAATCGTTTTTTCCGCAATAAAATCATTATTTGATGGAATTTCATTAAATTAAATTTATCGGGAAGGGTGAATTTTTGTGTTATTGATGAAAAACTACTTTATTTATACTTAAATATTTTTTTTAGATTTATTGTGTTTAATAGCCAAATATTAGCCGAAAAACACTGAACAGACAGTAATTTAACCCTTACTACGCTGAATTAAATGCTGTCGTCTGCTGGAAAAGTTTTATTTTCAATATTTATCAACAAAAACTTGGTTTTGACAGCACATGAGAATCGTCTCCACTGGAGACGATTCTCATGTGCTGTCAAAACCAGTTTTTTGTTAAGAATTAAAGCAAAAATGAAAAACAGCAGACGGCAATTTCCATTAATGTCAATGATGCACCGGAAATTTTTCACTCGTGACTTTCCAAGTTTGTTAACCTATTTATAGACAGGTCAAATAACATGTATATATATACATGATTACCAACTAATTTTAATCTACTAAAGTTCTAATCGTTCTTATTCAAAATGAAAACCACACTACACAAGCAACTACATGTACATAAAAGTTCTACTATAAAATAACATCCACTATAAAAATTATGGAATAAAAAATATTGAATCGACTATTGATTTGCCCGACAATATTTGTCAGTTATCACTGTGACTGGAGAAATGGGGCTTATGCATTGTGTGATCAGTGTAGAGCCAGATCAACTTGCACATTGACAGTCTCATCAGAGTTTGCACTATTCACCTTTCCGTCAGTGAATTCCGTTTCGTTTCGGCTTATCTTTAAGGGAATTGGTTCATCCTTTCCCCCCTAAATACCCGGAATTAATTTTGATATGCTAATTATCCGATCAATCCAATTGTCACAAAATTATTTTCAGACTAGTCCATTTATGAAAACATGGTGTTTTTTTCGCTAAAAAGTAAGTAAATTACTTGTAAAAAGTGCAGATCCTGATGAGACGGCTCGTCCTGAGCCGACTCATCTGGATCTACACTGTTTGCAAAACCGCCATAGAGGGCTGTAATGTTGAAAGGGTGACACATAATCACATATTCTCCAGTCATGCTTTAAGGCCATTAAAATAAATGTTTGTACGGCCGGAGTTACATACCTTAGAATTGAGCAATGTATACAGGTTGTGGTCCGGCGTCGTCTGCGAGCGGTACCGTAATATCTCCGTGAGGAACTGGTGCTGAAAATAATCATACAAAAATATGTTACATTGTTCAGTTGGTTATTGTGTACCCGACTCTGCAATTATCTCCCTTTTTGCCATGCCAATGTAGTTAGGCTTGGAATATGGCTTTTCAACTGTGAAAAAAGTTGAAAAGCCGTATTCCCACAGTTTGAAACAGTGTAATATCGTGTATTAAGTATTAAAGAGTATTATACCTCCATATTTCAAATTCAATGCATATTTTACTTTTACAAGTGTATTATGATTTTCTTCCTTATTAAATAGGGAACAAATGATACAAAATAAAACATATTTAAACATTCACTTATTTGAGCTGTTAAATTTTAACTTTATTACATTATTTTCACTACTCAATTTGATAATCAATGCGTATTTTCAAATTTTTTAAATTTTCAGTATTTTGTACTCCCACTTTTGATAATCAGCGTATTCCGCTAAAATAAGTGTGTAAAATATGCCAATACGCCCCTTATCAGTAGCCTATTTCATCAACATTGCAAAGTATACTTTAGTAGCAAAGTATACTTTGAGGGAGAAATTTTCATTTTTTTTTTAAATTTATTAATTTTTATTATACTGAATTTATTACATTATCACAGCCATTTAATGGCTGTGATAATGTAATAAATTCAGTATAATAATTCTGCATACTTTTAATCATGAAATATATGCATTTGTTAGTTCTATATGAAATAATGCATTTCAGGAAAAATAAATGATTACTCCCTCAAAGTATACTTTGCTAGTAAAGTATACTTTGCAATGTTGATGAAATAGGCTACTGGAGCTCTGCTTCATCTTAAAAATCCGTACTTTTTTAGATGTGTCTGCCTCGTCTTCCGTCATACTGAGTTCTCTCCCCTGTGCCCAGGCCATCCTGGCTCCCTGCACGATGTTACCCACATGTACAGCGGAAGGCGTCACATCTACAACCGGGAACCATTGATGGATTGGTGTTTAACGGCCTATTAACAGCTAAGGTCATTTAAGGCCGGGCCAATAGGTTCGATCCCGCATGTAACCTGCTGTATTGGGGGTAAAATCCCAAAATCAGAACAGTATATTTAGATCAAAATAAATACATATTCAGCCCTGAAATTAGAATAACCTGACCTGGTGCAAGGTCCATACCACACCAGTCACTTGGCCCCTTCCCCAAAAAGTAATAGGATTACGATTAATCATGTTACTCATACAAGGGGTATAACCAGGTTAAACCCTCACATACAGGAATGCCAAAGACGTATGTGAGGGCCAAATCAGGTCTCCATTCTGTATATTGGTAAGGATGAAACCCGATTGTTAAATTACCCATCGCAGGCTCCCACCTGCCACCCACGGAACCGAGAGCCAAACACGTACAAGGTTTGCAGCTAACGAAAAACATGTTAGTATTTAATTTTTACTAAACGGTTGATGTTACAATGTCATATTTTTAACTCAGACCTCACTTTTAGAAACCAAATGTTTTTTTAACCCTTTGAATATGTGAAACGAATATCGTCATCAAAATATTTAGCAAGAGAATCATCTCCAATAGGTGATTCTAAAATGCTGACAAACAAGTTTTATTGATTAAAATGAAAAATGAAAAAAAAAAGAAAACAGAAAAAACAACAACATACAGCATCAATAAGCATTGCAATGGATAATATAATCATAACTTGCAGTTTTAATTTTATAGATTTACCTCACTATGGCAATATATGTGGCTGTGACTGGAGAAATAGGGCTTATGGGTTTTATGACCAGTGTAGATCCAGATCAGCCTGTGCATCCGCAGTCTGATCTGGATCTGCAATGTTCGCAATTCCATCAACAAAACGCCTGTCATGCTTCCAACAAGCTATATAGATGTCAAAAGGCCACAGGAGTGAGCTCTTTGATCAGGAGCTACACTGGTCAGATATCCCACAAGCCCCATTTCTCCAGTCACAGCCACAAATACCTGGTCGATGTTCTCTAGGTTTGGGCAAGTTCGTCACACACGTATGTGGACACATGAGTACATTTGCCGGGTGTAGCGAGCCTTCAAGGAACTTCTTCCTCGTCTCGTGCAGGTGTATCCCCCCGAGGGGTGTTTTCGGAAGGTAGTTTGGCGGTACGAGGGCAAGGCAGAACACCCCGACTTGGTGTATACTGTCTACTGCCTGCAACACTCGTGACATCCACTGGAAACTCTGGAATATAGGGTCGGGGCACGGTTACAAGAAATAGTGGGGGACTTGGGCAGGTAGTTGGGTGGTATGGGGGTAAGGGAGAAGACCCTGGCCTGATGTATACTGTCAACTGCCTGTAACACTTGTGACATCCACTGGAAACTCTGGAATATAGGGTTGGGGCACGGCTACAAAAAATAGTGGGGGATTTGGGCAGGTAGTTGGGTGGCACGGGGGTAAGGGAGAAGGCCGACCTGGTGTCTACGGCCTGTAACACTCGTGACATCCACTGGAAACTCTGGAATATAGGGTCGGGGCACGGTTACATAGAGTTAACTCTCTACAAGAAATAGTGGTTGACTTGGGCAGGTAGTTGGGTGGTATGGGGTATAAGGGGGAACACCCCGACCTGGTGTATACTGTCAACAGCCTGTAACACTCGTGACATCCACTGGAAACTGGAATACAGGGTTGGGGCATGGTTACATAGAGTTAACTCTTGACAAGAAATAGTGGGGGACTTTGGCAGATAGTTGGGTGGCACGGGGGTAAGGGAGATACCCTGACCTGGTGTATACTGTCAACGGCCTGTAACACTCGACGTCTCGTGACATCCACAAGAAACTCTGGAATATAGGGTCAGACTTAAATAAGGCTAAAAAGCTGAAATCATTTATCAGGCATTGACAAAAGTAGATCTTGGTTTAAAATAAATTTCAGGTCATGTTTCATGGGCTGAAAGATTACACATGACATTTCTGATTGACATCATTATAACTTGTGTGTATATTATTTCGAAATAATATAGTTATGGTTTAACCCTTAATATGCGGGAAATACAAATTGTAAAGTTACATATACGAGACACGCCATGTGATTTTGTACCTTCGAACATGTGCGTAATTTCATTAAATACAAAATTTACAATATGTTCCGTAAATTGCGTCAAAAGTTGACAAAACTTTCAGAGTACCTGCGGAATATAATTCCGCATGCAATCTGAAAATTTTGTCAACTTTTGATGCCATTTATGAAATATATTGTAAATTTTGTAAAAGTATTTAATGAAATGATGCAGATGTCCAAAGGTACAAAATCACATGACGTCTATACACTGCAGCTCCATTATAACGCGGTCACGTATAGCGCGATCTCCATTATAATGCGGGTCTCTCGTGGATCCCAAAAAAATATTAAAAAAATCCGTTTAAGCATCTGTTGATCGCGAGTAGTATACATTGTATTAGCATCTGTCTATCGCGAGCACTATACAACGTAATAAGCATGATTTTATAAATAACTCGTATGTTTAATACATTAATACATACAAGTTTGTATGTCATAGACATTATTAATAATTACTTTAACTTCTGTTCAAATGACAAGATTTTATATGGGTCCGTTGCTAATGGAATTCCCGCAATAGTTGGTAACCGAAATGCGAATGATACCAGTAACCCGTGCAGTACCAGTACCCGTGCATGTCCCGAAATTTTATAACGCGGTCGGATTCGATCGCGGTTTGAAATCTTGGACCCCGACCACCGCGTTATAATGGAGCTGCAGTGTAGTCTATACTTAGCGTACCTCCTCCTCGGGACAGTCTGGTCGCTGTTCGGCAATTATCACAATCCTCTCGTCCTTCAGCACTTCTATGGCAAACACCGCAATCCTGGCAAATAGAGAAACATGTAAATATTACGAGGTAACTCAATATGCATTGATGGGATACACGCTCATAGCACTCCGATTGCAAACACCACAATCCTAGCAAATAGGCCAACATGCACGTTTATTAGGTAACTTTATGATAGCACAATACCACAATTTTGGCACACAGGCAAGGTAACTCTTGCAATCTACTCCCGTACCGCCCGTAGCTAGCTACGGACGGTACGGCAGTAATTACAAGTTACCGCATGTTGTTTTTTATATATTTTCCTTTTTAATATTTTTTTAGACAGGTTTAATTATAAAATTATGATGATGAGACTATTGTAACTACTGAGCATCCTGCTTTGCGGTTTTGTAACCCATTTTATAAAAGTGATATGAACACCTTGAACAATGTGTATTGGTCTATTTGCATTGTCACTAATGAACGAATCCTAATGGCGATCTGAACGCAGTCGATTTGTTTGTTTCTTGGTGTTTAACGGCCTATCAAAGTCGACTTGGACGAAACCTACCTTCCTCTGTAGATGAATTTCATTGGTTCCACAGCTAGCACGGTTGCTATGATATCGTCTGTGTTGTGTCGTCGATTTGAGATCTGCATTAACCCTTCCTTACTACCGCACACGAAAACGAGACCGCCCTGCGAAAGAAAATTACAGAAATACATCCACAAACAAGACCACCATGAGAATGAAAATTAAAGAAATACATCCACAAACGAGACCGCCCGGTGAAAGAAAATTACAGAAATACGTCCACAAATGAGACCGCCCTGCGAATGAAAACTACAGAAATACATCCACAAACGAGACCGCCTGGCAAAAGAAAATTACAGAAATACGTCCACAACATATACATTTGTGGCTGTGACTGGAGAAATGGGGCTTATGGGTTTTGCGACCAGTGTAGATCCAAAATCGCGGCCTCTGATTGGTCAGTCGGAACAGCAAATTCAAGATGGCGGCCGATTTAAAAATGTAAATCACTGCTGAATTTTGTTCATTTTTTACAGTATATACATACCGAGACATCGCTGGATGAAGAGGAAATACGTGGAAAGCTTTTTCATTTTCAATACCCATTTAGAAAGCATGTTACTTAAGGTAACATGCCTTCTAAATGGGCATTGAAAATGAAAAAGCTTTCCACGTATTTCCTCTATTCGTCCAGCGATGGCTCCAAAACAACATTTTCAGCTCATGTCCAGAAACTTTTGGACGACCCCTCGTACATACCGGGCCGAGGAATCCAAGCAGGCCAGTGCGGACGTAGATCTTCTCCCCGGCTGTGCGGCCGTCGCCGTGGAGGGGTTGCACCTGGAATGTGGTCTGGGTGATGCCTTGGAGCCCCCAGTACTGGACGCCTGTGTAGCCCGCACACACACACAGCTCGCCCACCTCGTCTGTCCGACACAGGTACGGGGGCCCGTCCGTCTTGACCACCACCATCACCGCTATAACCAAGATAGTGATAGTGAAAGGGTTTAACGTCCCAGTAAAATCGAAGGTCGTATAGAGACGGGACCTCGGTTTTAAGTCTCATCCGAAAGATAGTGATAGTTAAAGCGTTTAATGTACCAGCAACAGTTAAGGTCTCACGGGACAGTGAGCGGGTAGCTTTAAAAAGGGGGTGGACGATTTTCTATATACTTCATTACCGACCCTGCAACCTACACCAGTGTGTCCAGAAAAATAGGTTAATGAATATTTCTTGTCTTTGGGAGGCTTGACTAGGTGTATTTTTTAGAGTATTTCATAATTCTATGAAAGTGAATGTTAGCTCCGGTTGATTTTGACATCTTGGAAAATGGAGCATGCTATGCTGTCTCGCCGGCACAGTTTCGCAGCAGAATTTAAGATATTTTTCGGGCATTTGTAGCGAAAATTTGACGTGGTTATGACCCTGCTTTGGAATCATTTTCAGGAACTGGTGTGGTGTTACAAGTGATAGAACAAGGCATAACAAAGTATCTGTGCCTCAGATTTTCATGAAAACAATTCCAACAAATTCCAGTCAATTTTGGCTATTTTCAACCGTCCTGTGATGCCTAATGTCATATAGAGACGGGACCTCGGTTTCAAGTCTCATCCGAAAGATAGTGATAGTGAAAGGGTTTAACCCTTCCTACGCTGTTGACGAAAATTGCCGTCTGCTGTTTTTCATTTTTGCTTTAATTCTTAACTAAAAACTGGTTTTGACAGCACATGAGAATCGTCTCCACTGGAGACAATTATCATGTGCTGTCAAAACCAGGTTTTTGTCGAGAAATATTGAAAATAAAACATTTCCAGCAGACGACAACATTTAATTCAGCGTCCCAGCAACAGGTAAGGGAGATAACTACCACTTACCTCCGGGCATCACCTGCCCACAGTCCTGCAGTGTGAGTGAGGTGAGGCTGTTTTCACTGTCGACCCGCACCACGCCGTAGCTGAGGCCTTGCATAGAGAGGATTCCCCGGCCAGTGGCACTGCTGCTGGTCCGACCCGGCCTGTAATACACGATTGCATGGATTGGTTGATTTGTTAATTGGTCCATTCATTATAGGAATGAATGGCCTTTTTGTGGAATTTATCGGGGTATAAACTTGTAAAAGTCGCGGGAATACTGAACGAAAGCCGGAAGGCCTCGTCCAGTATTCCCGCGACTTTTCCAAGTTTATATCCCTGATAAATTCAACAAAAAGGCCATTCATTCCTTAAAATTCCAGCATTTGAAATAAATTCATCAAGAAAATGTGTTTATTTTCCGTTTTCTTAAGAATTATTTTAACTGCGCCTCACGATTACGGAAAGTAATTCGGCGTGGGAGTTTACTGTGATATAAATTTTGGACAGAGACTTGCTACGGACCAATCAAATGTTAGGGAATTGTATAAATATTTGTATGCTGGAATTATTGGTTGAGGTTTTACATCCTTACATTGCAAGAATTTCTCGGCCAGTAGCGCTACTACTGGTTCAACACAACCTGTAATATACAGACGGTGGATTCGTTGGTTGGTTGGTTGGTTGGTTGGTTGGTTGGTTGGTTGGTTGGTTGGTTGGTTGGTTGGTTGGTTGGTTGGTTGGTTGGTTGGTTGGTTGATTGAGGTTTTACGTCCCTACATAGAGAGAATGACCTGTGGCAGTTTCACTAAACTTTGTACGAGTACAATTCTGAAATAAGTTTTGTTGTTTGTTGTTTATTTTCCATATTTCGTGATCAATGAAAACATGTTTTTACAGCACAGCAGAACGGGGATCCGTTTCACTAAACTTTGTAGTACAACTAAGATGTTCGGGGTTGATAGGGTTCTTCCTCAAGCCGCAATGAACATGTATGCCAAATTTGGTTAAGATCTGTCAAATGGAACTCGAGTTATTGCAAGGACAAGTATACAAAATGTACTTACCGTCGAACTGACACTGTTAGGGCCTCGGATGAACTGGCACAGGGACATATAGACTCGGGTTTTAAACCTTTGGGTTGGAAGGCATTAAGGAATGCATCACAGGAAGTCAGCGACCCTGGAAACAGACATAAAACATGTGTTAACCCTTTCACCCTTAAGTAACTAGAATGGATTTTGACATGTTAATTGTTCAACCAATCCAATTGTCACAACATGGTTTTCAGACTAGTCCATTTATGAAAAAGGGGTGTTTTTTCTCTCAAAAACGAGCCGGCTCATCTGGACCTACACCTTTTTCCAATACCACTATACAGGCCTGTGGTGTTGAAAGGATTAATCATTGTCTGAAATAACATGTGTTCAGCATTGCGTGAAATAATGTTCTTGCTTTCCTTAGTATTTGATCAAATATTGGAAAAAGGAGATAATTTAGCGAAAAGTCACAAAAAAGTCACATACTAACAGTACGGTTTCTGAATAACTCGTGTTTCCACATAATTTGGCAAAGATCATGGATTGGAAAAGGGAGATTATTTTGTGAAAACTAACAATACAGATAGCAACAGTGAAGATTCTGAAAGGATGGCACATTATATTGCAAATATTGGATTGAATGTCTGTTGAACTGTAATAGTCTAGTCATTTTTCATTCTAAAATATGGGATTTATTTCTAAATCAATCAATCAAGTGTATACCAGAAGTTAGTTTATGTAGTTTACAAATATCCGCTATCTTAATTGTTTTGTCGTCTGTTGTTTATTTTATATTTTCAAATTTTTATCATCAAAAACATGGTTTGACAGCACTTCAGAATCATTTCCATTGGAAATGATTCTGAAGTGCTGTCAAACCATGTTTTTATTGAGAAATAAGGCAAGATATACAAGAGGGCCATGATGGCCCTAATTCGCTCACCTGACTCCATGAACACCAGAGGAGAATGTGACATTGAGTTCATACGTGCTATTTAGAGATGGCGGTCATCTTGGATTAAGCGATGACTTTCAATTTTACCAAATCTGAAAATGCTTCACCCAAGGATTGGCCATGGATTACGTAATGACGTCATTTTAACAATTGTGTAATCCCCCTACCTAAGGACCATGACCATGAAGTTTGGTGACTATTGGCCCAATGGTTACCGAGGAGAAGACGTTTGAAAATGTTCACGGACGGACGACGGACACATTGCGGTAACTATAGCTCACATGAGTAACGGACATTACTATAAAGTATTTATTCTCTGTATTTATTTTTCGATGTGCAATGATCATACTTTATAATCTGTCGAAAATATTATCTTTTCATGTGACACATTTAATTAATATAAATAATTAAAAAATATCATGCCTCATTTGCATATGAAAATAACCTGATACTACCACGCGTCACTATCAGTAAAATAAATATTGCTAAATGAATATAGCTGTATAGTAGGCACTCGTAATTTTTAGAACTGGTGGAATAGTGACACAATTACACATTTATTTAATTCATATAAAGAACATTTTGTGCCTACTAAGTGGGCATGTACCTTTAAAGTGAAAGAGGAACCAATTCAATATAACACAAGAGTACAAACTGTGACGTTGATGGCCTTGACAAGGATATGTCTTCTGAGGAACTGACCTAGAACTATTAATAGGAAGCTTTCCGCCATTAATACGATATGTTGAACGATACTTCATTTCAACATTTCAATGGAAATAATTGTTCCTAGTAATACAATACTTCAGTAACCAACTGACGTATTGTATTACTAGGACCAATTATTTCTTGCTCCAGATAAGGAATTAGTAATTGAGTCTTGTTACTTCATCATTTCTGAAGCAAATTGGGTATTTCAAAATTTTAATTGGGTAAAATTAAATCACACTACTGTTTACACATCAACAGACAGCAATTATTGATAAATGAAAACATGTCTTGGTATTTCATTAGAATTGTCTCCTTGGAGACAATTCTAATGAAATACCAAGATGTGTTTTCATGGAAAAATAAGAAAAAATATGCTATATTGTGGTCTGTTTATTGTTTTCTGCAGCATGATAAATGTACCACAAAATTGTTATTGCTTTTTGATACTCGCTACTTCTGATTTCAATTGGGTTTTTGGCAATTATAATTGGGTATTTACGCAAATACGCAGCTTATCTGGAGCTCTGCATAGATGGTCAAACAGTTATTTTACAATACATTCTGGGTTGGGTGGGGTTGCCGGGTAACCATCCCCTACTTACATGGGTTGGCCCCATCAGCGACGAGCAGTAACCGTAGGGACGCGAAATTAACGTCTTTGTGGTCTTTCTGAGCGAGGAGACCCCAGTGCATGTCACGTGACTTCACGATCGCAATCGAGGCTGAAATACACGCAATACATACAGGATCTTGCAGGAGTGAGGATTTAATATAGCATTTATTAAATGAGTTAACTGAATTCATAGAAACGAGGCTATGTCGATTTTCTTATGAAATCAGTCAACGAGTTTAATAAATATATCATATTAAATCAATACAAATGTTAGATTCCATTATTGCATAAGCACAACATTAAACAATGAAGCGATATTTACTACACTGGTGTATTTTGATTGTCAATGCACTGTGGTAATACACTACAAACGCCAATTTTATGTAATAGACCGTAATAATTCCCATTTCAATTGATTCACATGATTCTGAGCATTTTCATTGGCCCCGTGTAGCCACATATAGGCACATGGTAAGAAGTCATCCATGAATAAACAGCATAACAGTTGGAATTTTGTGTATCCATTAGAAATTTCAAATGCGATAGCATACACTTTTGTGGGAATCTGGAAAAACAATGAATATGATTGATTTGATTGAATTATTGGTGTTTAATCGGATATAACTTGCTGCATTGAAAATAATCACTTTGCAGGGGCGTCGGAACAGATCCGGCAAGTGCGGCGACTGCCGGATCAATCATTTTGACATATATATTTTCATATATGAAAAATAACGGAAATATAATTGTGTTAAACATCCAGTATAGTCTAAAATTTTATACCTTAATAATTTCTGGAAAACAAAGGTTGTTTATTCTGATAACAATATTATAGTGCCCTTGGTTGAGGGTGATATTGTGGATTATCTCCCCAACATCACCCTCAACCAAGGCCACCATTTACTTTATTATACGGAATATAACTAACATTATAATAATGAATGGCCTTTTTGTGGAATTTATCGGGGTATAAACTTGGAAAAGTCGCAGGAATACTGGACGAAGGCCGGAAGGCCTCGTCCAGTATTCCCGGGACTTTTCCAAGTTTATATCCCCGATAAATTCAACAAAAAGGCCATTCATTCCTTATAATTCCAGCATTTGAAATAAATTCATCAAGAAAATGTGTTTATTTTCCGTTTTCTTAAGAATTATTTTAACTGCGCCTCACGGTTACGGAAAGTAGTTCGGCGTGGGAGTTTACTGGGATATAAATTTTGGACAGAGACTTGCTACGGGCCAATCAAATGTTAGGGAATTGTGTAAATATTGTTGTGATGGAATTATTTCACATTGCACTCAATGCAACATCTGCAAAACGTTTGCTTCCAGTGGCTTCTGCTATCTTTGTTTACATCTGCGCAGCTGGTGCCCGGTTTACAATGCTTTACTGTTATAGGGGTAATAAAACGGGGGTACCAGTCAGCATCTGCTTTCATCTCATTCGGTACTTTCGGTTTCGATGCATGATAAGCTAAAAGGTATTCCAATTAATGTTCGGTAGTTTCCGTGACCAGACTTCGGGTATCTTCGGGCGAAACGGTCCATAATTATATTATGTCATGGCATTATTGCCCTCAGGGTACACATGGCCAATTGCTTTATACCACGTGGTAGGGAATTGACCAATGCAAAGCGTCAAATTTACGATGAGGTATAATAAATCCGTTTTATGGCCTTACCTTTATATTTGGTAATCATTTTCATCCATGATGCGGGGTCCACCTTCATCAAGGAATAGGGAATAAATATCACGTGCATCCCGTTGAACACGCTCTGAAAGTGGGAAATAGGGAGTCGTTATATGCAATAAATATCACGTGCATCCCGTTGAACACGCTCTGAAAGTGGGAGATAGGGAGTCGTTATATACAATAAATATCACGTGCATCCCGTTGAACACGCTCTGAAAGTGGGAGATAGGGAGTCGTTATATACAATAAATATCACAACATCCCGTTGAACACGCTCTGAAAGTGGGAGATAGGGAGTTGTTATATACAATAAATATCACGTGCATCCCGTTGAACACGCTCTGGAAGTCTGAGATGGCATGGTTACATGAATTGAGTAAATGTAATATTCAAAGAGATTGAAGGACATTTTTTCGTGCAGAAATTCAAGATACAAAGCCACTTCCCCTAAAAGTAATAGGATTACGAATAATCGTAATACTCACATAAGGGGTATAGCCAGATTCGACGATCACATACAAGAATGCCAAAGACGTACATGGGCCAAACCAGATTTCCGGTCGGGATTCCGGTATGGATGAACCCCGATCGTTAAATTACCGATCGCAAGCTCCCCGCCTGCCATCCTCTCCACCGTAGTATAGACTTACGCAGAGAATTCCGTGCCACATGCCGACGTCGCGTTTGAAGTCGAGCACACAGACCATCACCTCGCCCTCCGTGTAGTTACACGCGACCGTGAGGGTGCGGCAGTGGTTCAGGGCGCCGTTCCTCGTCACAGCTATACCCACCGTGCTGCCATCCTTGCCCGTCGCATACTGTAACGGAGACGATTGGATTTGATTTATTGGTGTTTAACGGCCTGTCAACAGCTAAAGTCATTTTAGGCCGGGATAACAGCATTGATTTGATTAATTGGTGTTTAGGGAGACAATTCGATTTGGTTTATTGGTTTATTGGTGTCTAACCTTTTGAACCTGAAAGCCTGCTATAGCGGTTTATGCAAAGAGTGCAGATCCAGATGAGCCGGCTCGTAACAAGCCGTCTCATCAGGATCTGCACTTTTTGAAAGTACCGGTAATTCTGAAAATCATTTTGTGACAGTTGGATTGGTTGCACAATTAACATATCAAAATCGATTCCCGTTACTTAGCGATGAAGGGGTTAAAGGCCTGTCAACAGCTAAGGTCATTTAAGGCCGGGCCAACGGTTCGATGCCATGTTTAACCTGCTGCATTGGGGAAAATCCCAAAATCAGAACGGAATGGTGCTTAACGGCCCACCAACAAAATCAGAATGGAATATTTACATCGCATACTGCAACATAGAGGGTTCAAGAAGGTTAAAAAACATGTTGTGTGGTCAAGAAGATTACCATATTCACCTTAAAGAGGCAGATCAGGATTTTTTGAAAAAATACGATAAGAAAATAAAAACGTGCTTTCATCATGGCCCTGTGTAAAGTGGTTTAATTGAAGATATATGACCAGTGGGTTTTTATATCAGATTTCCTATCTTGTTGCATTCAAAATTGAAACAACCCAGCGGTCCTAGTATCGTCATATATCTTCAATTAAGCAACTTTACACAGGGCCATGAAGAAAACACGTTTTTTATTTTTTACAGTATGTAACTCTTTGTATGCTGGAAAACTTGTGGGCTATAAATACATGTAGTTCAAAACTAGCGGACAAAAATTCATCATATTTTCTTTTATTTCTCCTTGTAAATATGTTTGGCGGATATTTTCGCCGCTAGCATGCAAAGAGTTAAAGAGCAATAACCAATCTCTCTTAATTTAGTTCAAGATAAACAGCATTTGTGTCCAACATAGATCCAACTACACACACTTGATGGATCAGGAGACACAATAGTTGTATATGCATGATGTTCTTTCTGTTGGCCGAGAGTCGTCTAGAAACTTTCTAGTAATTCGAGAACATTCGAGAATGAGATTATAATAACTGGCCATGATCACTGTTTATAACTTGTTCAGCCCGACAGACCATAAAGAGAACATTTGCAAACACTGTAGATCCAGATGAACCGGCTTGTAACAAGCCGGCTCAACAGAATCTGCAGTGTTTGTCAGTATTTTTCAGATATTTTAAAAATATGTGTTACCTGATCAATGGAATAGTCCAGAAATATCAAATATAGGTGAAAGCATTGAATGTATAATGGGGATGTATTGATGGTGAAATGGCGAAATGTGTAGACCCTGTAGACTACGACCTGAGAGATGAAAGTGCGGCCTGGTTTAGACAATATAATAGACAATATAATGGATCATACGTATATATATAACAATCATCAGAAATCAAGTAAAAATAGAAGACATTTAGTTTATTTCAAATCTCAAACTCAGACTTGATTGAAAAAGATTGTGATTTGAAAAATAATCACAAAGCAAACTTTTCTATGAACATTATGACTTTAACCCTTTCAACACCACAGGTCTGTATAGTGGTATTGGCAAACAGTGTAGATCCAGATGAGCCGGCTCGTGACGAGCCGTCTCATCAGGATCTGCTCTTTTTGCAAGTAATTTTCAAATTTTTGTGAACAAAAACACCCCCTTTTCATAAATGGACTAGTCTGAAAATCAATTTTGTGACAATTCGGATTGGTTGCAAAATTAACATATTAAAAGCCATTCCAGTTACATAGAGGTGAAAGGGTTAAGTCAACAGTATCTAGAATAAAACTATGAATAAAATTAAGCAAGCATATGAAGTTTGAAGTCGATCATTCATGCGGTAGGAGAGTATGTCAAATCCTACATATGGACAGACTTAGGAGAAGTATATAGACATGGACATAATAGGGTTGATGTGACAATTAGACGCATATCACTACAACAGAACCAGAGCGTCATTTCACTAAACTTCGTACAACTAAAATGTTCGTAAGTGCAAAATTATGATAGTCTGTAAATTTCACATTCACAATGTTTTCTTGTAAAAAATTGATGGATTTACATTTATTGAGCATAGGCTGCATATGCAGCCTATGCTCAATAAATGTAAATCCATCAATTGACATTTCCAGACTATCATAATTTTGAAACTTACGAACATTTTAATCCTACAAAGTTTAGTGAAACGGGTGCCAGTACACTAAAGTCATAGATTATACTAGAATTTCATGCAGAATGTACAAAATCTCCTTCATGCAGGCTAAGTGCAACACCACATCAAACCGTGTATGTAAATATAAGGCTGTTAGATATCATAATATGCAAATCGTTGTCAATAATAGCAAGCGCTTGACAAGCAATGCTGGTGCTCCAAGAAATGCAAGAAAATGTCATAAAAGACAAATAAATACAACAGCAAACGTTGAGGATGCAGGGTATTATTGCTTAAATTATCACTTAACCACGCCCTCTTTTAGTCAGTTTTTATAACTGCTGTCTAGTCTTGTTATCAGACGTTGAATCTCAGAGCTCCAGTTAAGGTGCGTAATTTGATCAACTTTGGGGAAACTTTCGTCATTTCTTCGCGAAAATTGGCAATTTGGGAGTGCTTTAGAATCGTCTCGATGAGACGATTCTAAAGCAATCCCAACTTGCCATTTTTCGTCCAATTACGCACCTTAACTGAAGCTCTGAATCAACCTATATTTCAAGAGTAAAACTAGAACATGGAGGCCCCACATACCGCTTTCATAGTAAACAAGGTAACATTCTGAGTCGAAAAATGGGAGATAATCCATGGTTCAGAGTCAAATCAACAAGGAAAAATTGTTAATTTCTAAGTTGAAAAGGGATAGATAATCCATGACCCGGGGTCGAATAAAAAATAAAAATAAACTGCGCATCTACTTATTGTAAGGAAGCGGATGGACGGATGGACTGGACGGACAGTCAAGGGTAACACAAACTATCGTGGTGGGGCATAAAGATAGATTTATTTTTCCCTTCGGACTTTCACTTTTTTTCAAGACAATACAGAGAAGGTATAATTGATAAACGATGCAGCTTGACCAGACACCAGAGAATAAGCGAGATTTAAGTGCAATACATTAGGCAGTTCAACAAATGAGTGATGACACGTCTCGAAATAAGCATATTTGTGACAAACATATTTTACATATATCCATTCACTTTATTTTTTTTACGAGAAAAGTGCAAGTTTGTTTGTTTGTTTGTTTATTGGTGTTTAACGGCCTATCAACAGCTAAGGTCATGTAAGGCCGGGCAAACGGGTTCAATCCCATTTTAACCTGCTGCATTGGGGGGCAAATCCCAAAACCAGAACGGAATATTTACATCGAGATAAAATATATTCAGTCCTGAAATTAGAATAACCTGACCTGATGCCAGGTCCATCATGCCACACCAAAGTCACTTGCCTCCTTCCCCTAAAATAGGATTATGAATAACCATAATACTCACATAAGGGTTATAACAAGAGAAAAAAAAAAGAAGAAAAAGTGCAAGTGAATTGGTTTAACGTCCCAGCAACAGCTAAGGCCATACAGGGACAGGACCTTGGTTTAAAGTCTCATCCAAAAGACGCATGGGATCTACACTGGTCGCAAAACCTATAAGCCCCATTTCTCCAGTCACAGCAACATATATGTTTATTTCGAGACATGAACGGTCAATCCTCTGGGGGCCGCTTCACTAAACTTCGTACGACTAAAATGAATGGTGGAGCGCCGTGGCGTAATGGTTAGTGTGTCGGACTACTGATCCAAGGGTCGTGGGTTCGAGCCTGACTAGCGGCGTGCGTTGTGTCCTTGAGCAAGACACTTTATCCACACTGCTCCAGTTCACCCAGCTGTAAATGGGTACCGATAATTCGTAGTTGCTCTGTAAATACGAATTACCGGCTTCTCTCAAAAATCTCTACCTCTGTTCTTTCTCCCATTCTTGGGAGACGGCATGCAAGGTCCTAGAGCCAGTGCCGCCGTTAAATATAAGCATAAAAAAAAAAACGACTAAAATGTTCGTAAGTGCAAATTTAGGATCGTCTGGAAATTTAAATTGATGGATTTACATTTATTGAGCATAGGCTGCATATGCAGCCTATGCTCAATAAATGTAAATCCAATAATTATTTACCAAAAAAACATTGTTAATATGAAATTTACAGACTATCATAAATTTGCACTTACGAACATTTTAGTCGTACGAAGTTTAGTGAAACATCCCCCCTGACCTGGTGAACAAATAGTGAAGGTGCGACAACACATAATGTCATAGGTTAACAGTAGAAAGTATTTGTACGAGGACATTTCTCTCGTTAATGGATCTAAACTGGAAGTAATAATGAAAATCTCCCTATGTATGGCACATAAATACGATAATATGAGACACGCCATGTGATTTTGCACCTTTGGACATCTCCGTAATTTCATTAAATATGTTTACCAATTATACAATATTTTTCAGTCAAAAGTTGACAAAAATTTCAAAGTGCATGCCGCATGTACTCTGAATTTTTCTTCAACTTTTGACGCCATTTACGGAAAATAATGTAAATTTTGTAAACGTATTTCATGAAATTACGCAGACGTCCGAAGGTACAAAATCACATGTCGCGTCTCATAAGATTTATGCAACCTCAAATAATGAAAACAACAAAATAAATAAGTTAGTTATATTTTATCAAAATATTCATGCCAAAAATATAAAGGATTTTCTATAGTTTTAAAGGTTTACTAGCGAAAGAACTAAACTAACCAACCTCTAAGCATGCTTAATGCTAAGTGTGTGGTCACATGATATTTGCACATAACTGAATCAAACAATGTGTTACAAAGTTGACTCCATAACACAATATTATTCTTAGTTTCGGATAAGCGGAATATTTTGTCTTTTTCTTCTTAACCCTTTCAACACCACAGGCCTGTCGTGTTATTGGCAAACAGTATAGATCCAGATGAGACGGCTCGTGACGAGCCGTCTCATCTGGATCTGTATTGTTTGCAAGTCATTTTCATATTTTTGAGAGAAGAAAAAACAACCCCCTTTTCATAAACGGACTAGTCTGAAAATCATTTTGTGCCAGTTGGATTGGTTGCATAATTAACATATCAAATTCCACTCCCGTTACTTAGGGATGAAAGGGTTAAACAGAGATCGGAAGCATAAAATTGAGACAAAACAGCCCCAGTTATCCGTGTACACAATCTTACCGCGGACTATGACATCATACTGACAGTGATATGACGGTGATGCAGGCAGACAAAGGGAATAATTACGATTACCGTGCTAGCGACCTTCTGTATCTCCTTTACCTCTACGTAGCACGGCATGTCCTCGGACGCTTTGGGGGGCGGCTGCCAGTCTTTGGGAAGTTTCGACATGCTGTCGGTCGATAACCAGTTCATTTTCGGCCAGCCTACAACATATAGAGACAAGGGAATGAAATGCATAGGAATTTTGAGGCTCGCCGAGGAATTCCTACCGTTTCCGAGCCGAGCCTGATAAACTTGGTATCAAAAGGCAATAACTACAGAGCTCCAGTTAAGCTGCGTAATTTGACCAACTTGGGGTGAAATTTTGTTATTTCTTCATCAAAAATGGCAAGTTAGGAGTCCTTTAGAATCGTCTCATTGAGACGATTCTAAAGCACCCCCAACTTGCCATTTTTGATGGAGAAATAAGAAATTTACCTCCAAATTACGCACCTTAACTGGAGCTCTGTAACTAGCATGGTATTATCAGTCAACGTTTTAAACTACAGAATGAGTAATTGCGACATGATGTTTTCGTATTTGTTTTGGGGGTGGCTGGCACTGGGAAGTTTCCACATGCTGTCGGTCGATAGCCAGTTCATTTTCGGCCATCCTACAACATATAGAGACAAGGGTAGGAAATGAGTAGGAATTCCTACCGTTTCCGAGCCGGGACTGATAAACTTGATGACAGCCTGGTATTCTATTTATCAGGTAACGTTTTAGGCGACAGAATGAGCAATTATGACGTGATATTTTTGTATGTTTTGGGGGTGGCTGGCTTTGGACAATGTTGACATGCTGTCGGTCGACAACCAGTTCATTTACGGCCAGTCTATAATATATAGAGAACACAAGACTAGTGTGGTTTGATATCAAGTTTATCAGGCAATTCCTACCGTTTCCGAGCCGAGCCTGATAAATTTGATATCAAACAACACCAGTTCATTTTGGGTCCGCCTACAATATAGTGTAGAACGTCTCTAAACGGAAATTTGATTTAATTTAATGGTGTTAACGTCTACAGCTAAGGTCATTTTAGGCCGTGCTAACAAGGTCGAATCCCACATTTAACCTGTTACCAAAATGAGACCTGAATATGGACAGAAAAAATATGTATTCACAAAATAATTTCCCCGTATTCCCTCCATATCTAAGATGGATGTGAACAAAAACTGCACATACCTCTAAACGAAGTGACTTCTCCGCTGGGTGTTTTACCGAGTCCTTTAAGGCAGGCTTCTGACGTGAGGGCAGAACTCACGCTTAAACTGCCCAACATGAAGCCAATACCCTGACCCCCAGCATCCTGCAGTAAAAAAGGCGAGATATGTTTGTAGTTTATATTTTATTCTAGGGAATTCATAGTATCAAGGCTGATGATTGGTGTTCAATGTTATGTACAAGTTATTATTCACATATTGGATTTTTAAGGAATTAAATGCGAGGGAGCGCTAGCGACCGCAGCATTTAGTTCCTGAAAAATCCAATATATCATTAAATCTGGTAATATATAACTTATTGGGGTTAAACGTTGCAATATGTGAAACAAGTGGAGCACAATGCTGCCTAGAGGTTGGCTTAGAAAGAAGGGAAAACTATAAGTGAAGTTATTGGCCATTACTATAATTATCAGCCCTTCCCATAAAAGTAATAGAAATATGAATTACTATAAGTGAAGTTATTTGTTATTTTCCAAGTTGAGTATCCTATATATAAGGTAGGTTGAACATGCAGTTAGATACGTGATAAACAACATAACATTTGTGGTTGGTGAATGGAGAAATGAGACTTATGGGTCCTGCGACCAGTGTAGATCCAGATCAGCCTGTGCATCCGCACAGTCTGATCAGGATCTGCACTGTTCGCCATCCCATCAATGAAACGTATGTCATGCTTCTAACCAGCAATATATACATCGTTATCAGGAGCTACACTGGTCACAAATCTAAGCCCAATTTCTCAAGTAATAGTCTTACTTACCCGTCGCGACGTTGGCACCTCGACGGGTACAGGAACCACTCCCGCCATCACGCAGCCATAGAAGCCACATATAAACGATATCGGGTCGTTGTTGGGATACACTAACGCTACCTGCAACATAATTAGCAATTAGTCACAGACAGTCGACCAATTAAGGAATGATAGCGATTCATATAAAGTCAAACCTGTGCCAGCCATGGGAAGAGAAAAAGCTGGCCTTTGTTCACAGATGGTCTTTGTTCACAGGTTCATTTTTGTAGTAATTCAATAATTGGAAAAACAACACTGTGGCTGCAATAGACAGGTAATTGCTATTCGGAGGTGGCCATTAGCACAGATCCAAATGTAGTTGTTTATTGTTCCAGACAGAAGACCACATCAGCGAAATAGATTGACTATTCACATAATGATAACGTTTAGTAGTAACCACTAGACCACAGTCCATCCCCCTCAGATCAAGTCTAATCTGAAAGACCAGTGGGACGGACAGGACAGACTATAAAAGCATATTTTCACACCTAAGGCAGGGATGGAAATTACAACACCCGGCAGTACCCCTATCAAACCACCCCTAAGGTGACCCAAGAACTTCCAGAAATGACAGGTACACGCTACTCACCCTGTCACCAGGTTTTATTGGCACTTCCCCCTTCTGTCCGACCTTGTTCAACAAATTATACGCTATCTTCTGGGTCTTATTCAGCAGTTTACCTGCAAACGAAATGTACAATGAAATACACGGCCGCCTGCGTTAATCTTGCCCAGATGCAGAGCTCCAGTTAAGGTGCGTAATTTGGAGGTAAATTTCTTATTTCTCCATCAAAAATGGCAAGTTGGGAGTGCTTTAGAATCGTCTCAATGAGACGATTCTAAAGGACTCCCAACTTGCCATTTTTGATGAAGAAATAACAAAGTTTCACCCCAAGTTGGTCAAATTACGCACTTTAACTGGAGCTCTGCCCAGATGTCAATAGGGGGTATCGGATTTGTAGCTACTGATCAAAGAGCACACTTGTGTAGCCTGATAACGAGCTGTATCGCTTGTTAGAAGCATGACGGGTGTTTCATTGCTGGAATGGAGAACAGGGCAGGCTGATGTGGATCTGCACTGGTCGCAAAGCCCCATTTCTCCAGTCACAAATACATATATATCCGAAGGGGAATCCACCTGTGTGCAGTGCAGGCGCACATTTATTGGATATACAGCAAATGATGCTGATTACGCCTCGACTCGGGTATTATTTTTATCAGAACTTTATTATTATTTCACAGATTTTGATAAAATAAAGAGCACGGACTGTGCAAAAGTGTATGCTATTTTCAATTGCTGGCACTTTCCTGATCTTTCCAGCCAGATACACAAACATTTTGAAAATGTTTTAAAAAATTAAGATATTGGCGTGATAAAATTGAACTGTTTACATTGTCAAATCGTCCATAATTAAGACTTACCATACGTGAGGTTGACGGTGGGTTTGCCATTATGGTCCAGTACTGTGACAGCGTGGGCCTTGAACGTCGATGACCCGTATCTGTGGAGGGCCGCCTCTAGATTTCTCGGCAAACCTGACGGTACCTGGCCACAGAAATGTTATATTTTCAACACTACCAACCATAAAGTGTGGTTGCATACGACACAGTGTGCAATGAGCAATCTAGACTTCTACTGTCTGATGCACATTTTTCTGCCGACGACGAAGTACTTGCATTTAAATATTTTTGAGATTTAATGTGTTTAATAGCCAAAAGTTTGTTGGCAGAAAAACGTGGAACAGACAGTAGATTTCCCAGCTAACCCGACGGTCAAGGTCACTATACTCTGTTTCACGAAAGCTGCCCAAATTTTGCGGCCATATAAACAATTCAAAAACAATATTTTTTTTGATAATATTAAATTAAAGGAAAATTTAATAATGAGCCTTCTTTTTATTTCGTGAAATTTGGTAAAATATTGATTTTATTACGAAAAAACAATTTCCCCATGTTAAATCCCCATAGACATCTTCACGGAGTGATTTAACATGGGGAAATATTTTAGAATTTCAGAATTTCAGACCGATTTTTAAAATTTAATTTTTGTTTTCTTAGATCATTTCCAAGCTATCTAGCTAGGGTTCGTTTTTTGACTCCTCCCACACTCCTCTACATCTTTTTCCCCCATGTTAAATTCCCATAGAGAAATCAATTTTTCGTAATAAAACCAATATTTGACAAAATTTCACGAAATAAAAAGAAGGCTCATTCTTAAATTTTCGATTAATTTAATATTATCGAAAAAAATATTGTTTTTGAATTGCTTAAATGGCCGTAAAATTTGGGCAGCTTTCGTGAAAAAGATCAGCACTATTGTGCTATGATGTTGTGCACAGAGGCCTGTATATTAATTTACTGTCCGTTTCACGAAACCTGTCCAAATTTTACGGTTGTTTAAACAATGCAAAAACAATACTTTTGTTTGTGATAAAATAATAGCAAAATTTAAGAATGAACCTTCTTTTTATTTCGTGAAATTTGCTCCAATATTGATTTTATTGCGAAAAACAATTTCCCCATGTTAAATCCCCATAGACATCTTCAGAAATAGCGGACCATTTTTTCAAAATCTAACTTTTGTTTTCTTAGTTAGATCATTTCCAAGCTATCTAGCCAGGTTTCGGAGTTCCAATGTTAAATTACCAGATTTTTCATGGCAAACATTTGGTCTGCTTAAAATTTGAGATGAGTGTATTTTTCATGCCCTTCTGTATTCTACCCGAGCCAATGCCCATCACCACCAGGTAGACCTGGAGTTATATTAATTGTGTTGACAAGATGTACCCACACACCGCTAAAACATTTTGATAAACTCACAATGAGTGGATCGCCGGCAACCGGGGTTAACGTGCTGCCCTCTGGCTTGGGTGCGTTCGGGTCGGCAGGAGGCGCTGCAAATACAGTCAAACCTGTCAATAAAGGCCAACCATAGGACGAAAAACTGAAAATGAATGGGTTTAACCCTTAGAATGCGGGAACCAAAAATAGTCGTCTGCTGATAATTCATATTTTGTCTTTTCTCTCAGTAAAAACATGGTTTGGCAGCATTTTAGAATCATTTCCATTGGAAATGATTCTAAAGTGCTGCCAAACCAGCAACAGCGAAGGTCATATAGACCACAGTTTAAAGTATCACCCGACAGACGGATGGAAATACTATGAGACGGCAATACTATGTTAGTATCTTTCACGTCTAGGGTGAGGATTGAATTCACAACCTACGGCATTGAAGTCCAATATCATATCACCGATGCCACGGCCATCCCTGGGTGAGAATTGAACTCACAGCCTCCATTATTGAAGCCCAATGCCATATCCCCGAGGCCACAGCCCATTCCTGCTATGTGAAGAGAAAAATCTGACGGACGTATATACATACGCCAATGTGCCGACTATATCGCGCTGTCCGCAAGCGGGCGAAACAAAAATACTTTCACATAAACTGAATATAAATGTTTTTGAGATTCTTTCTGTAAGTTGTATTTTTAATTGTTTTAAGGTGATTACAATTAGCTCTTTGAATGACAAATAGTTCTAGGAAATCATGCAAAGATGAGAATATTCAGATCTATATCAACCAATATTGCCTAAAGACCCACTAACCCAAACTTTATACAGTAAGAGGTAACAATTCAATGAGATATTGTTACAGGACTGCCGTTGTTCGACACAGTTCACAGCCGTGTTCAAACGTACAGCGCGTGCTGTTTGACCATGCATGTAGACAATGCTCATTTCGGGGCCAAGCCAGCACCTACGTAATGCATGTGCATCGTGACGTCACTAGAACATACCATAACATCACCAGACCAAACGATTGATGCGTAGGAAGAGGCACCTGCATCACACGACGTGTACTGCGGCCCCGGAATATATATTTAATGCATGTGTATCGTGACGTTACTAGAACGCGCCATTACGTCATCAGACCAGTTAACAACGGTCGCACTGAACTTTTGAAATTGGCGCGGCTGCATCACGCAACGTGTACTGCTGCCCCAGAATAGAGCAGATTCGAAGTACCGAAAGTATTACATATATATGCTTAAATTGCATGATATTTGCGATGGAAATGTAACAATAACGTTCGACCATGTCCAGCCATGAGTAAACGTTTGCCGTGGCACTCGCGAACTGTTTGAACTGTTCAAACAGTTCCCGAGTGCCACGACAAATGTTTACCCATGGCTGGACATTGGCGAACCTTCTATTAGAAAATATCTACCCCAGCATTCAGTTGCATATATTTAGTCAAACAGACGGAAAGCATAAAGGAATCCCATATGATATATACTAAGCAACTAAATATAATTATTGTAAATCATGCAGTAGGACATTCATTTTATTCTATAGATAAGAAACCTGGGGCGCGTTTCCCTAAACTTCGTAAGTCTAAAATGTTCGTAAGTGAAACATTATGATCGTCTGTAAATTTCACATTAACAATGTTTTCTTGTAAACAAGTATTGGATACAGTTATTGAGCATATGCAGCCCATGTTCAATAAATGTAAATCCATCAATTGAAATTTCCAGACGATCTTAAACTTGCACTTACAAACATTTTAGTCGTACGAAGTTTAGTGAAACGGCCCCATGAATTTTGCTTGCATTCTTGTTATATTTGTTTCTATGAAAAATCATGCACTTCGGAAGTTTGACAGTGATGCCATATACAGATGGGGATGCACCTGCATAGGGGGAGTGATTACCGACTGAGGTTTTACGTCAGCTCAACAGCAAGGTCATATAAGGCCATACCATATCTATTCTATGTTATCGTCCACCCAGTTGACCAAAACCTACCTACGTATCCGGTAAAAACAAACAAGTCTTGAAAAAAAAAAAAAAAAAAAATTCCGCCAGCAAACTGTAGAAAAGAAATAAGAAGAAAATATTCTAAATAACATATGTGTAAATTCATGAACGGATATAAAACGTGCCAAGATCCCAATCAGTTTTCATATTACTTCACCAGTAAATAGCGTCAACTAGCATACATAGTTTGTTATTTCACAGAACCATTCTCAAAACCTACCCGCACCCGGACGCTTAACAGAGAAAGAACTTGCCATGGCCTAATTATACAAACAGGAATGCACCTGTACGAGGACTCGATTGATTGGGGTTTTACATCAGGCCAACAGAAAGGTCATATACAGCTCGGAATGCACCTGTATGGGTGAGGGATTGATTCATTAGATTGGGATTATGTCTGATCACAATCAAGGTCATAGACAGGTGATCTGTGCGGGGATATTGATTGAATTTGGTGTTATGTCTGTTGAACGGACAGATCACAGACAGACGGTAATGTACCTGTAGGGGAGATAGACTGATTGAATTATGTGTTTATGTCGGTTCCACAGCAAGGTTGTAAGATAAAACGTGAATAAACCTACATGGACGGAGAATTGCAGATTCTGATCTAGTGCCAGGTGTCCTTTACAGACCGAACCAATTAGCCCCTGGTGTGAATCCATTCCGACAGTCACCATTACGCATGGAATCCAGCAATGTGGAGAAAGTGAATGGGTTTAACGGCCTATCAGCAGCTAACGTAATGTAAGGCCATGCCAACGGGTTTGTTCCCGTATTTAACCTGCTGCATTGGGGGGAAATCCCAAAATCATAACGGAATATTAAAGGCACATGCTCACTCAGTAGGCACAAACCGTTCTTTATGAGAATTAAATAAGTGTATTATTGTGTCACTATTGCACCAGATCTAAAAACTACAAGTGCCCGTAATACTTACTGATAGTGAAGCGCGGTTATATCAGGCTATTTTCATATGCAAATGAGGCGTGATATTTTTTAATTATTTATACTAATAAAATGCATCAACGAAAAAAATTATATTTTCGACAGATTAAAAAGTATGATCATTACACATCAAAAACTAAATACAGATATTAAATAGTAATGTCCGTTAGTATTTTAAGGAAACACGGTTATCGCCCCTGATATCAGTGTAGACTTTAAGTCCGATATAAAATGTATAATAATGCCAATCAATATGTGGGTTAATGGTAAATGAATGTTTATTTTGCCAGAAAATGTCTCTGGTGATGTCTCTGATATGTAGAACATTTTGTGCTAATTTTTTTTTTTAATCCCTCCATATCTATATGGAGGGAGTAAAAAAAAAAATTTTGCTTTTTTTTTCTTCATTTATTGATGCTTTTAGGCATATTTAATGTATTTATAGACCTCGGTCCATTACTTCAACCTGTGCCTGGCAGCTCCCCAGGGAGTTGCGTTAACCCATTTCAGTCTAAGGATACAATAATTTTTATTGGAAAAATCTCATCTTTTGTTTATTTCTCCATAAAGGTATATGTTGTTACCACTCATTTGAACCGTCTCGTCGAGACGGTTCAAATGAGTGGTAACAACATATACTCTCGAGATGAAATGAAGAAAATAGGATTTTCAGGATGTATTTATAGACCTCGGTCCGTTACTTCAACCTGTGCCTACTAAGTGGGCATGTACCTTTAATTTACATAGTAAAAAAATATCTCGGCCCTGAAATTAGAACCCAAGTATAGATAGATAGATAGAATAGAAGAAGATCTACCATTGCCGCAACCCATCACATTCTGAACACGTTTTAATCGGGTAAATATTTTGCAATTCCATTTTCTTATTTCTCGACGAAAGTGTATGTTGTGACCACTCATTTGAACCGTTTCGACGAGACGGTTTAAATGATGGTAACGACACAAACTTCCGATGTGAAATAAAATATTTAGAATTTTCCGTCACAGAAATTGTGTATCCTCAGAATGTGATGAGCAAAGAGGATCCAAGAATGGACGGCTATGAAACAAGAATTCGCACGGCAAAGGAATCAGTGTCATTACCGTCATTTTCAGTATCTAAAATATCAGAAATTATCATATTTAATACTACATATGTGGCTGTGACTGGAGAAATGGGGCTTATGGGTTCAGCGACCAGTGTAGATCCAGATCAAGCTGTGCATCCGCACAGCTTGATCAGGATCTGCACTGTTCGCCATTCCGTCAGTGAAACACCCGTGATGTTTCTAACAAGCAAAAAAGATCATTATCAAGCTACAGGAGTGTGTTATTTGATCAAAAGCTACACTGGTTATAAATTCCATTAGCCCCATTTCTCCTGTCACAGCCACATATTTTGTAACTTCAGAAAATATAATTTTACTGTTGTATCTTTATCTGCCCTTTCACCCCTAATTAACTGGAATGGACTTTGATATGTTAATTTTGCAACCAATCCAATCGTCACAAAATAATTTTCAGACTAGTCCATTTATGAAAAGGGGGTGTTTTTGTTCTCAAAAATATGAAAATTACTTGCAAAAAGCGTTACGAGCCGGCTTATCTGGATCTATACTGTTTGTAAACACCGCTATACAGGGCTGTGGTGTTCACAAGGTTAAGCATAGTCAGAAATCAATTTGAAAATTCTGCTTAGTTTAAAGGTACATGCCCACTCCGTAGGCACAAAATGTTCTTTATATGAATTAAATAAGTGTATAATTGTGTCACTATTCAACCAATTCTAAAAAGTGCCCGCTATACAGATATAATCATTTAGTAATATGTATTTTACTGATAGTGACGTGCGTTGGTATCAGGCTATTTTCATATGCAAATGAGGCATGATATTTTTTAATTATTTATACTAATTAAATGCATCACCTGAAAAAATAATATTGTTGACAGATTACAAAGTATGATTATTGCACATCCAAAAATAATTACAGAGAATAAATAGTAATGTCCGTTAACATTTTAAGGAAACACAGTTATCGCCCCTGATATCAGTGTGGAAATTTACTTGTGATATAAAATGTATAATAATGCCAATCAATATGTGGGGTAATGGTGAATGAATGTTTATTTTGCCAGAAAATGTCTCAGATGATGTCTCTGATATAAAGAACATTTTGTGCCTACTCAGTGGGCATGTACCTTTAGCCTGAGGGAGTTAGCCCCCTTATTCCACTGTCCAATACCTTCTAATAATTCCAGCACAAAAATATTTACACAATTCCCTAACATTTGATTGGTCCGTTGCAAGTCTCCGTCCAAAATTGATATCCAAGTAAACTCCATGCCGAACTACTTTCCGTAACCGTGAGGCGCAGTTAAAATAATTCTTAAGAAAACGGAAAATAAACACATTTTCTTGATGAATTTATTTAAAATGCTGGAATTATAAGGAATGAATGGCCTTTCTGTGGAATTTATCGGGGATATAAACATGGAAAAGTCGCGGGAATACTGGACGAGGCCTTAAAAGATTACAATTTTCGAGAAAAAAAACAAAAAAAAAACTTTTTGTTTATTTATTTTTCGAAAATTGTAATTTTTTATCGCTTCGTCCAGTATTCCTGTGACGTTTCCAAGTTTATATCCCGATAAATTCCACAAAAAGGCCATTAATTCCTATAATAATTGATTGGTTGATGTGTTCACTGAATCCACATGATGCCAGTGAACTTATATTCGTAATTTCTCAACATTATTTATGGTAAACATGTTTACAAAGATGTTAAGACTTACTTTCTAAAGCTTCGTCATCTTCAACAAAATATTCTCTCAACGGTTTTCTCTTTGGTCTCTGGAAACAAGAACATAAGTGATTGTGATTCTACACAGCAGAGCTCCAGATAAGGTGTGTATTATAGGAATGAATGGCCTTTTTGTGGAATTTATTGGGGTATAAACTTGGAAAAGTCGCGGGAATACTGGACGAAGGCCGGAAGGCCTCGTCCAGTATTCCCGCAACTTTTTCAAGTTTATATCCCTGATAAAATTAAACAAAAAGGCCATTCATTCCTTATAATTCCAGCATTTGAAATAAATTCATCAAGAAAATGTGTTTATTTTCCGTTTTCTTAAGAATTATTTTAACTGCGCCTCACGATTACGGAAAGTAGTTCGGCGTGGGAGTTTACTGGGATATCAATTTTGGACGGAGACTTACTACGGGCCAATCAAATTTTAGGGAGTTGTGTAAATATTTTTGTGCTGGAATTATTGGTGTATTGTACGCACTTAATTTAGTTGAATACGCATTGATCATCAACAGTTGGAGTACAAAATACTCACAGCAATGTGAAAATATGCATTGATGTTCAAATTGTGTAGTGAAAATACTGTAGTGAAGTTGAAAATTTACTTAGTTGAGCTGCAAAAAGCAAATGCTTTTTGCAGCTCAAATATGTGAAATTTAAAAAAAAAAATAAAAAAATTATCATTTAATATTAAGGGAAGAAAAGCAATAATACATTTGTAAAAGTAAAATACGCATTGAATTTGAAATATGGGGGCATAATACTCATTAGATACAAAACTTATCTGAAGCTCCGATACACAGTCAATATGATGTCATATTGCCTGTCTGATTCTATATTCACCCGAGGCGCAGCTTCAGACAGGCATTATGGCACCATGTTGACTGTAGAATCTCCATAACATATGTCATATTCTTCATATTTCTCCAGCACTTAGTTACACCAGTATATAGAGACATGTATAACATCGTAGAAATATGGCGCCAAATGGTACGACGTCATATTTGGGTATGATAATATCAAGTATATTGAGTTAGTGCGATATTCAGCCATTTACTGACTTTAATTTTCTTATGTTTCATTACTTTCCATGTATATTTAGTGACACAGTTGCTTTAACCCATTACATGCGGAATACACCTTTATGGGTATGAATTTTATTAAATATTTTATTTTTGTTATTTCTCAACGAAAGTATATGTTGTGACCACTCATTTGAACTGTCTCGATGAGACGGTTCAAATGGTGGTCGCAACATATACTTCAGAGCACATATGAAGAAATTATGTAGGATTTTCCACAAACGGAATGGCGTATCCTCAGCATGAAATGGGTTAAGCCAGATCTGTTACCTTTAATGTGTTCATTAACTGTTGGATTTTGGCTGCGACCTTCCCCTGGAGTCTTGGAGCTAGAAGTAGAAGGAAGGTGCTTAGCATTTATTTAGCACATTATGTGTTACATTCTGTTGTTCATAGTGTCATGTTATGTATGTAGGACTCGGATCATGGGTCAGTCCCAGAACGGGGGCCAAATCCCAGAACGGGGCCAAATCCCAGAACGGAGGCCAAATCCCAGAACAGGGGCCAAATCCCAGAACGGAGGCCAAATCCCAGAATAGGAGGCCAAATCTGGGGCAAAATCCCCAAAACACAGAACGGGGGCAAATTCCCAGAATGGGGGCTAATTCCCAGAACGGGGGCCAAATCCCAGAATTGAGGCCAAATCTGGGGCTAAATCCCATAACAGGGGACCAAATCCCAGAACAGGCGGCCAAATCCCAGAACAGGGGTCCAAATCCCAAAACGGGGCCAAATCCCAGAACGGGGGCCAAATCCCAGAATTGAGGCCAAATCTGGGGCTAAATCCCATAACAGGGGACCAAATCCCAGAACAGGCGGCCAAATCCCAGAACAGGGGTCCAAATCCCAAAACGGGGCCAAATCCCAGAACAGGGGGCCAAATCCCAGAATGGGAGGCCAAATCTGGGGCCAAATCCCATAACAGGGGGCCAAATCCCAGAACAGGCGGCCAAATCCCAAAAGGGGGCCAAATTCCAGAACAGGGGGCCAAATCCCAGAACAGGCGGCCAAATCCCAGAACAGGGGGCCAAATCCCAGAACAGGGGTCCAAATCCCAAAACGGGGCCAAATCCCATAACGGGGCCAAATCCCAGAACGGGGGCCAAATCCCAGAATTTGGGACAAATATGGGCCAAATCCCAGAACAGGGGGCCAAATCCCAGAATGGGGCCCCATAACGGGGGCTAATTCAGGACGTTCTGAATATGGAATGACGTCAAAGTTGGTGGCGTAATGTCACGCTATTGAAGATGTTGAGTTTTTCATCGAGACTATAGTCTGTTTCACGAAAGCTGCCCAAATTTTACGGCCATATAAACAATTCAAAAACAATTTTTTTTTTGATAATATTAAATTAAAGGAAAATTTAAGAATGAGCCTTCTTTTTATTTCGTGAAATTTGGTCAAATATTGATTTTATTGCGAAAAAACAATTTCCCCATGTTAAATCCCCATAGACATCTTCACGGAGTGAAGATGTCTATGGGGATTTAACATGGGGAAATATTTTAGAATTTCAATAATCCTGGACCGATTTTCAAAATTTAACTTTTGTTTTCTTAGTTGGATCATTTCCAAGCTATTTAGCTAGGTTTCGGAGTCAATTTCCAAAATTGTTTGTTTTTTTACTCTTCCCACACTCCTTTACCTCTTTTTCCCCCATGTTAAATTCCCATAGGGAAATCAATTTTGTGGAACAGACAGTAACATACAATACCCACCGTGAAGTGGTTATTAGTAATGTGAATTAATCAACATATGCCTTTCTTTTTTCCATGACGGTCATACAGTGTTTAATTCACATTTCCAGCCTTTTCTGGCCATTGGCATTGTCAAATTGGCCCCCTATTTTGACATTAACGTCACATTGTTGGCCCCTGTTCTGGGATTGGCATGTTATCATGTCTATATGACCCGAGTGAATAACTGTATAATAATAATATGTAGTGCGGAACATCTTTCAACTGGACACCCGCCTGAGAGCCCCCCCCCCCCCCCCCACCCCCCCCCCCCCCCCGCGGGAACAATTTTCGAGAAAAAAAATCAAAAAGAAAAAAAGTTGTTTTTGTTAATTAAGGCCTCGTCCAGTATTCCCCAGCTTTTTACTTTTCCAAGTTTATATCCTCGATAAATTCCACAAAAAGGCCATTCATTCCTTATAATTCCAGCATTTGAAATAAATTCATCAAGAAAATGTGTTTATTTTCCGTTTTCTTAAGAATTATTTTAACTGCGCCTGACGACGACGGAAAGTAGTTCGACGTGGGAGTTTACTGGAACATAAATTTTGGACAGAGACTTGCTACGGACCAATCAAATGTTAGGGAATTGTGTAAATATTTTTGTGCTGGAATTATTGATGTTTAATGGCCAATCAACAGCTAAGGTCACTTATAGCCGGCCCAAAATCAGAATGGAATATTTTCATGAAAATAAAAATATAGTCAGCCCTGAAATTAGAATAACCTGGCCTGGTGCCAGGTCCAGACCACACCAAAGTCACTTGGCCCCTTCCCCTAAAAGTAACAGGATTAGGAATAAGCATATTACTCATACAAGGGGTACAACAGTGTAACAAAATTTAAACCTCACATACAAGAATGCCAAAGATGTACCTGAGGGCCAAACCAGGTCTCCGTTCAGGATACAGGTAAGAACGAATCCCGATCATTAAATTACCCATGACATGCTCCCACCTGCAACCCACAGTGAAACTGTCAAAAATTCAACTGTGTGAAACAAACTAAAAGTTTTGGTACAAAACATTTTGTCACTACATCACTAGGCAACTCACCGTCAGTATCCATGCCGACATTGCCGGCCACACGGACAGACGGTACGCCCCGCCCCACACGGTCGGCATGGCGACTAAACTTGGCGTTGTTCGTCACGTCGGGTGGCTGCGATATTGGTTGTGCTGAAATACAATATAAAGTTTGACGTGACCGTTTCCACGCTACCAAACATAATTGTAGGAGCAAAATAGTTATTTATAAATAACATTTAATATATCGATGGTCTAGTAACATAAGGTCGTAACTGCTATGTTAAAGCATAGCACTTACGACCTTATGTTACTAGACCATCGATAAAAATACACAAACAAATTATTAACTAGAAAAGTGTTTGTAAAAACTAGATGACCATGGCCCGCATGTCGCACCCGTCGAGGCTTTGATAGTATACCGAAAAACTTTAACCAGGACGCACGTACGGACATTAATGTGCAGACTGTATCGCGCTGTTCACAAGCGGGCACGATAAAAAGGGCAATCTTGTGAGCAGTCATGAACGAAACAGCAATAAAGTATTGGTGAGCTTGACGACGGTGAGCTTGACGATATGAAGCCTACACTGAATAGGATTCTTCATGATCAATAAGGATATGCATGTGAAGTATGACGCAGGTCAGTAACCTATTTCACCAACATTGCAAAGTATACATTTCTAGCAAAGTATACTTTGAGGGAGTGAGTGAATAGGGTTTAACGTCCGCTTTTCTGACATAGAGGTACAAGCCTCAGGGAGTCTACACGCAGACGGGTCAATGGGGTCGTGTCCCGTATCCACCTGTCCGAGGGGGGTAAATCCCAACTTCAGAACTCAATATTTACAATCAAAATAAATATTCAGTCCTGAAATTAGAACAACCTGATCTGGTGCCAGGCCCTCGCCACACCAGCATCATTTATCCCATCCCCTAAAAGTAATAGGATTAGCGCTAATCTTACTTTTATATATGGGGCATAGCCTGACTCAACTCTCACATACAAGAAAGCCAAAAATGTACATGAGGGCCAAGAGAAATTTTCAATTTTGTGATGTTTTATTAATGTTTATTATACTGAATGTATTACATTATCACAGCCATTTTGGCTGTGATAATGTAATAAATTCAGTATAATAAGTCTGCATACTTTTAATCATCAATTATATGCAGTGGTTAGTTCTATATGAAATAATGCATTTCAGGAAAAATAAATGATTACTCCCTCAAAGTATACTTTGCTAGAAAAGTATACTTTGCAATGTTGGTGAAATCGGCTACTGATCTAGCCGAGCTATATCAGTATCTGGGGCCCGTTTCACTAAACTTTGTACGACTAAAATGTTCAAAAGAGCAAATTTAGGATCGTCTAGAAATTTCAATTCATAGATTTACATTTATTAAGCATGGCCCTAATTCACTCATCTGACTCCATGAACACCAGAGTAGAATGTGACATTGAGTTCATGTGTTTTAAAAAAATTGTGCTATTTTTAGATGGCGGTCATCTTGGATTAAGCGATGACTCTCATTTTACCAAATCTGAAAATGCTTCACCCAAGGATCTTAACTTCCTATGAAGTTTGGCCAGCATCGGCCATGTGGTTCCTGAGAAAAAGACGTTCAAAATCTTGAATAAATGGACCTCTTGGTGGCCATCATGGATGACATAATCATCCGATTTCGACAAATATTGCATCAAAGCAATCGCCTCATCGATACCTTCAATTTGATATATGACATGAGCATATTCGGTCAAAAATAAAATTTGACCCCAATTTGACCCCACGGGCCATGCCCATTTTTGACCCCGGGGTCACCATTTTAACAACTTTGAAAGAGCATTGTACATCGATCATTCCTACCAAGTTTCGTCGAAATCCGGCTAGCGGTTCATGAGAAAAATATTTTTTAAGAATTTATGCTATTTTTAGACGGCGCCATCTTGGATTAGCGATGACCTCCATTTTAACAAATCTGAAAAGGCTTCACCCATGGACCATAACTGTTAAGTTTGGCTACATGGGCCAAGCGGTTCATGTGAAGAAGAATTTTGAAATCTCTAATAAAAGAACAACCATTTGACCTTTCAGCGGCCATCTTGGACGACACAACCATCCGATTTTGACAAAAAATGCACCAGAGTGATCGTCTCATTGATACCTTCAATTGGATATATGACATGACCATATTCGGTCAAAACGTTTTTGTCGAAATCCGGTTGGCGGTTCTTGAGAAGAAGATTTTTGAAGAATTTGTGCTATTTTTAGACGGCGGCCATCTTGGATTACGTAATGACGTCATTTTAACAATTTTGCAATCCCCCTACCTAAGGACCATGACCATGAAGTTTGGTGACTATAGGCCCAATGGTTACTGAGGAGAAGACGTTTGAAAGTGTTCACGGACGACGGACACATTGCGGTAACAATAGCTCACATGAGCTTCGCTCAGGTGAGCTAATAAAAAACAAAACAATATTTTGTGTTATAATTGATCACCATAGTAACGGTACTCACAATGTCGGGCACTCTGCATGACGTCTGCGAGAGCCTGCCGCGAGGTGTTCCCGGGGATCTGGTACTTGACGTAGGCGGCGCTGTGCGGGCGATCTGAGTGGCGGGGGGACGCGTTGTTCACGTTGTCTGAGAACGACGACGATGAACTGGCACCGCTGTCCCGCATTCTCACACCGCGATGGAAGTTACGCGTGTCGTCGTCGTATATACTGTCGTCATCCGAGGAGGATTCTGGAAATGGAAGAGTTGGTTGGTTGGTTGGTTGGTTGGTTGGTTGGTTGGTTGGTTGGTTGGTTGGTTGGTTGGTTGGTTGGTTGTTTGCTTGGTTGATTGGTTGGTTGTTGGATTGGTTGGTTGATTGTTTGGTTGATTGGTTGGTTGGTTTTTGTTGGTTGGTTGGTTGGTCAGTTGGTTGATTTATTTACTGACAGGATGATTGACGGGCTGGCTCGGTTGCTCAGCAACTGTGCCCAGATTGATTGATTGAATGATGAATTTTGTGATTGATTAACAGATAGGTTAGTTGGTTAATTAATTGGTTGGTTAATAGGTTAATAATGTAGATTGGTTTGTTGGTTGGCTGGATGGATGGTTCACTGTTTGGTTGGTGATTGGTTGAATTATTAATTGGTTGATAGAGTGGTTTCATGAATGATTGAATGATAGCAATGAAAAAAACAAATGGAATGATTGATTGATTGATTGAAGACTTGGTTAAAATCATCTTAAGCCAGTTTATAATACAAGTAAGAATATTCACGAAACAAACGGTATCCATATTTCTCTTTACCTCCCAATTTCCAAGCATTAGAAAATGTGCAAGCAGAATAAGCTAGCAAAGCAATACACACGTGATCAGTATAGCTATGATGTTTTCTTAACCCCTAGAATGCGGGAACCGAAAATAGTCGTCTGCTGTTAATTCATATTTTGTCTTTTCTCTCAGTAAAAACATGGTTTGGCAGCATTTTAGAATCATTTCCATTGGAAATGATTCTAAAGTGCTGCCAAACCAATTTTTTTTATGAGAAAAATGGAAAATGAAAAATATTCAGCAGACGACACAAATTAATTCAGCATTGTAAGGGTTAATGTAATATGTGCAGGTGCGCCAATCCACCATTGTCCAGCTACAAGATAATTTATCACCACATCCGTGACAAATTATAAGCCATGACTGAAGCATACCCATCACCACCCAACCAGTTGCTGTGATATAATAATATTACTAATTCTGAAAAACATATGACACGCACCATGTGATTTTGTACATAAGGACATGTGTGATATCTGATGAAAAATATTTACATAATTTAAGATATGTTCCATAAATGACATGACGTGAAAAGCTGACGAAATTTACATAGAAAGTGCGGAATATAATTCCGCATTTGCTATGAAAGTTTCCTCAAATTTTGACGTCATTTACAGAAAATATCACGGTTTCTGTAAATATGTTTCATGAAAAATCGCACATCTTGGGTTTTTTGTTTTGTTTTTGTTTATTGGTGTTAAACGGCCTATCAACAGCTAAGGTCATGTAAGGCCGGGCAAACGGGTTCAATCCCATTTTAACCTGCTGCATTGGGGGGAAAATCCCAAAATCAGAACGGAATATTTACATGAAGATAAAATATATTCAGCCCTGCAATTAGAATAACCCAACCTGGTGCCAGGTCCATGCCACACCAAAGTCACTTGGCCCGTTCCCCTAAAATAGGATTACGAATAAGCGTAATACTCACATAAGGGGTATAACCAGATTCAATTGTCACATACAAAATGCCAAAGAGTATGTGAGGGCCAAACCATGTCTCCAGTCGGAATTCCGGTAAGTATGAACCCCGATCGTTAAATTAACCATCGCATGTTCCCACCTGCCAATCAAATTCAAATGGTGTGTCTCATAATATGAATGCGTGCAGTGAAGGATGGGTCCATATTTACTACACTGGATTAAAACCACAATCAATCTTTGAATAAATCAAAAAGGTGCATTCCTGTCTGAATATGATCTCACTGTTAATTAACCCATTTCAGTCTATGGATACGATAATATTTGTTGAAAAAATCTCATTATTTTATTTATTTCTCCATAAAGGTATATGTTGTTACCACTCATTTGAACCGTCTTGTCGACAAGGTTAAAATAAAATTCATTTTAACCGTCTTGTAATGAGTGGTAACAACATATACTTTGGAGATGAAATAAAGAAAATAGGATTTTTTCCCCTATAAGGTTTCATACTACTATAATTGTATCCCGTCTTTAATGGGTTAATATATCCTGATCTGGTGCCAGGGCCCTCACTACATCATATCACTAGATACATCTGTAGCCTATACTTTGGGGGAGAAATCATTTATTTTTCATGAAATGCATTATTTCATATAGAACTAGCAAATGCATATATTTCATGATTAAAAGTATGCAGAATTATTATACTGAATTTATTACATTATCACAGCCAAAATGGCAGTGATAATGTAATAAATTCAGTATAATAAAAAATAATAAATTTATTCTAAAATTGAAAATTTCTCCCTCAAAGTATACTTTGCTAGGAAAGTATACTTTGCAATGTTGATGAAATCGGCTACTGGTGTCAGGCACCCTGGCTACACCGGATTCCTTGTTAGTACGTCAGTGACGGGTCGATCATTCCCTGGCCGATATCTCACACTGGAAGACAGTATCCTGATCTGATGCCAGGTACATATACACCAGATCCGTTGATAAAGCGACGACATAATATTTACCTGGCCGACTGTCCCTGTGTCGAGGAGGACCGTGATAGGCCGACGTTCGTTTAGACGGTAACGGCATCACGGGTGTTTTCTTATTGTGTGCGGCGAGCGCTTGCATCACCGCCTCGGTACGAACCTCTGTGATGGGAATGATAGAAATTGAGAAATGAATAGAATGAAATGGATAAGATGAGAATGATAGATGAGAATGAATAAGATGAGAAAGATAGAAGAAGAAGAATAGAATGAGAATTGAATAGAATGAGAATGATAGATGAGAATGATAGATGAGAATGATAGATGAGAATGATAGATGAGAATGATAGATGAGAATGATAGATGAGAATGATAGATGAGAATGATAGACTTGGGTGTTCCCCCAGCCTATTTTAGCTTGGTGCCACAACATACCCGAAATTGGTGGTACAGAGCTGACAACCCCATGTCGGTCACAAGGGGAACATGGAGAGAAAAAGGGGCTATTTTCAGGAACACCACATATGTTTTCCGGAACACAAATCAGTACTCACTTATATGCATAAAGTCAATTTTTTAGAGCCTTGACTTGGCCACTATGACCAACCGAAAGATTACACTGCTTGCAAGACGCAAATTCATCGCCGCGCTTTGACAAGACCAAATGGGGCCATGTCTCGCTGTAATCAGTGATGAACTTCTGTGTTCTTCTAACTTCTTTCGATAAAAAAGACACAAATTTGTTGGCTGCGCGCTTTGGAGCAGACATTTTATGAATTTACGTGATGAAGAAATCAATATCGCTGAACGCTTGAAACTACTATTACTACACAATGAGAATCAAAATGGTAAGCGCCTAGGAAAGTATGATTACGGGTAAGTAAAAAAAAAAAGGATTTATTTGCAGAATTTGGAAACAAAATTATTATTTCCCGATATTCCCGCGCTGATTTTTTAAAGAATCGTACTTTTTAATTGTTGTGCGTTCTTCCGTATTTCAAACGTATTTTCCGGAACAAATACGGAAAACTCGGAACAGTTGGCAGCTCTGGTGCCTATTTCATCAACATTGCAAAGTACAATTTACTAGCAAAGTATATTTTGAGGGAGTAATCATTTATTTTTCCTGAAATGCATTATTTCATATAGAACTAACAAATGCATATATTTCATGATTAAAAGTATGCAGAATTATTATACTGAATTTATTAGATTATCACAGCCAAAATGGCTGTGATAATGTAATAAATTCAGTATAATAAAAATTAATAAATTTATCATAAAATTGAAAATTTCTCCCCAACCCCATTTTTTTAACAAGTTTTTTTATTACATGTGAATAAAGGCCAGCCATGAGTAGTGACAAATTTGGCCGTTGTTCACAGGTGGTCTTTATTCGCAGGGTCATTTATGTAGTAATTGTGCCATTGAGACAACAACATTGTGGCCTTTACAGCCAGGTGATTGCTATTCGGAGGTGGTCTTTAGCACAGGTTTGGATGTATTACAATTTGATCAGACACCATTACAAGTGACTTATGTAATTTTCAAGTAATATTAATGATATTGTTTCACACGCTGACTGTGCCCACAGAGCTCCAAATAAGCTGCGCATTTGCTTAAATACCAAATTAAAATAGCGAGTATCAAAAAGCAATAATTCCAGCACAAAAATGTTTACACAATTCCCTAACATTTGATTGGTCCGTTGCAAGTCTCCGTCCAAAATTTATATCCCAGTAAACTCCATGCCGAACTACTTTCCGTAACTGTCGGGCGCAGTTAAAATAATTCTTCAGAAAATGGAAAATAAACACATTTTCTTGATGAATTTATTTAAAATGCTGGAATTATAAGGAATGAATGGCCTTTTTGTGGAATTTATCGGGGATATAAACTTGTCGCGGGAATACTGGACGAGGCCTTAAAAAATTACAATTTTCGAGAAAAAAATCAAAAAAAAAAAAAAAAAAAATTTTTTATTTTTTTTATGAAAATTGTAATTTTTTATCGCTTTGTCCAGTATTCCCGCGACTTTTCCAAGTTTATACCCCGATAAATTCCACAAAAAGGCCATTCATTCCTATAATAACAATTTTGTAGTACATGTACCTTTTATCATGCTGCAGGAAACAATAAACAGACAACAAATATAGCTTCTTCTTTTCCCCATGAAAACACATCTTGGTATTTCATTAGAATTTGTCTCCAAAGAGAGACAATTCTAATGAACTGACAAGACTTGTTTTCATTTCGAAGCAAACTGTTCAATAATTGCTGTCTGTTGTTGTGTAAATAGTAGTGTGATTTTATTTTACCCAATTAAAATTTTGAAAGACCCAATTGCTTCAGAAATGATGGAGTGAAAATACTGAATTACTAATTCCTGATCTGGAGCCCTGGCCCATTTTTCAATGTTTTACGAGCAAAATGTGCCCTTTTGTTTTAACCTTACCATGCCCGTTTTCAATCCTGGGGGGAACACTATGATTGAAATGGATTTTATGGTGAATTACAATATAGATTTTATCCCGTCAACACAGTGCATCATATGTGCCGTGAAACACGGTGCCGTGAAACATTTTTGATATCCAGTCAATACTATTTTTGCATTTTACAGCCATTTGTCGGTGTTGACGGGATAAATAGAATAGTAGGTTAGTGCCGTGAATGGGAAAAAATATCTGGCGCGGCACGGAAACGGGAAATGCTCGGCAGAGCCTCGCCCATCCCGTTTCCTGAGCCTTGCCAGATATTTTTTCCCATTCAACGCACTAACCTACTATTCTCTATATAGTCTACATGCATTGTCACATGAAGGTGAAAGGGTTAAAGTCACAGCAACAGCTTAGGTCATATAGAGACAGGACCCCAAGTATATCCGTAAAGACTACTGACTGTCTGTTCCACGTTTTTGTGCCGACGAACTTTTGGCTATTAAACACATTAAATCTAAAAGATATTTAAAAGTACTGTAAAGATTCTAATAGACGCCCATGCTCTAATAGACGCCCACCCCCCACTTTTTACGTTGAAAATGACACATTTTTTGTCCGATTTTCACGAAATTAGTGCCTTTAATAAACGCCCAGTACCGACTTGAAACAAAATCGGAGCTAATTGTCAAATTATATTTGTTTTCTTTCCATTATTTCGAAAGCAACTTCCTTTAAAATCGGGGAAAAAAAAAAATTGCTACTTTCACTTTCAAAAGAGGAAGCGAAATTCGACTGTTTCCGGTGTCACAGTAAATTCCTCATCAGCAGTAGCTACTTACACGGCGGACACAGGGTGATCAGAATTTACACGGTTACGGTGACACCATTTTCAAAGCATCTCAAACCCGACAGATCCGAAACGCTGACGAAACGTCCGTAGGCGTAAATCTGATCAGCATTAATGATTGACGCTGTCTTGATATACATTACCATTAAATTTAACATTTCTACTGACTGTACCATAATGACCAGAGTGTGCCGAAACGTCTTGGCCCAAATGTTTATAAACTGACAGACAGTACAATCAAGTCTGGCATTTGAGAGTAGCGTCCCTTAGTTATGTTTTTGTTCAGATAGCAGAACATCGTATATTATCATTTTCCCTTTGCTGAATAACACTTGCCTCTATTAAATGCCCACCCTGGACTCCGGAGCCAGTGGTGATTCTAATAGACGCCCGGGCGTCTATTAGAATCTTTACGGTAAGTAGTTTTTCATCAATAACAAAAAAGGTCACCCTCCCCAAAAAATGATTTTCCTATGGGAATTTTTCGTTTTTTGACTCCTCCCTCAATATTTGATGGAATTTCATCAAACAAAAGATTTTGGGGAGGGTGACTTTTTTGTTATTGGTGAAAAAGTACTTATATTTAAATATTTTTTAGATTTAATGTGTTTAATAGCCAAAAGTTTGTCGGCACAAAAACGTGGAACAGACAGTAGTGAAAAGCATTTGTTCATGCATAGGATTGAATCCAACAGTACCAACAGTATTGAAGTCCAATGCTCGCTCAACTGATGGACTATCAAACGATCCCAGCAATAAATTGAATGTCACAAAGTAAGAACCGACATGTTGTGATTCTGGCATTGATGATGTAGGGTTTGTAGGTTTGTCGCAGAATATACAGAGCTCCAGATAAGGTGCGCATTTGCGTAAATACCCAATTAAAATTGCCAAAAACACAATTGATATCAGAAGTAGTGAGTATCAAAAAACAATCAAAAATTTGTGGTATCACCAAAAATGGCAAGTTGGGAGTGCTTTAGAATCGTCTCATTGAGACGATTCTAAAGAACTCCCAACTTGCCATTTTTGGTGAAGAACTGAGAAAAATACCTTGAATATCGGTCAAATTACGCATAAAACCCAATTGATATCAGAAGTAGTGAGTATCGAAAAACAATCAAAAATTTGTGGTATCACCAAAAATGGCGCGTTGGGAGTGCTTTAGAATCGTCTCATTGAGACGATTCTAAAGAACTCCCAACTTGCCATTTTTGGTGAAGAACTGAGAAAAATACCTTGAATATTCGGTCAAATTACGCATCTTAACTAAAACCCAATTGATATCAGAAGTAGTGAGTATCAAAAAACAATCAAAAATTTGTGGTATCACCAAAAATGGCACGTTGGGAGTGCTTTAGAATCGTCTCATTGAGATGATTCTAAAGAACTCCCAACTTGCCATTTTTGGTGAAGAACTGAGAAAAATACCTTGAATATTCGGTCAAATTACGCATCTTAACTGGAGCTATGGAAGGTCACTGAATCAATGACTATGGATGAAATGGACAGAAGGAGTGATTGGTTAACAGGTTTACAGTTTGGCGGATGTTGGTTATGGGGTTATGACTAACATATGAAAATGATTGACCATAGTCTGTTTCACGAAAGCTGCACAAATTTTACGGCCATATAAACAATTCAAAAACAATATTTATTTCGATAATATTAAATTAAAGGAAAATTTAAGAATGAGCCTTCTTTTTATTTCGTGAAATTTGGTCAAATATTGATTTTATTACGAAAAACTGATTTCTCTATGGGAATTTAACATGGGGGAAAAAGAGGTAGAGGAGTGTGGTAGGAGTCAAAAAACGAAAAAAATTGGAAATTGACTCCGAAACCTTGGAAATTATCTAACTAAGAAAACAAAAGTTAAATTTTGAAAATCGATCCAGGATTACTGAAATTCTAAAAAATGTCCCCATGTTCGTGAAGATTTCTATGGGGATTTAACATGGGGAAATTGTTTTTTCGCAATAATATCAATATTTGACCAAATATCACGAAATAAAAAGGCTCATTCTTAAATTTTCCTTTAATTTAATATTATCGAAAAAAATATTGTTTTTGAATTGTTTATATGGCCGCAAAATTTGGGCAGCTTTCGTGAAACAGACAGTAGTTAAATAAGTTATTAGGACTATAAGAAAGTAGGAAATTGTGAAATGAATACAGGTTAGAGAGACAACAAACAGTTGGCCTAGCTACTAGCATTTTTGGTGTAATATGTTTATGAATTGATGACGAAGATAATGAGCGATTTCTTAAAACGTTTGTGCAACTATTCTTCAAATCTTGTGCGCCTATATGAATCCCAAATCTAAACCATAACCATTGTCCATCTTTAACCCTTAGGCTATCTTAATTTTTTTGGAAATGATTCTGAAGTGCTGTCAAACCATGTTTTTATTGAGAAATAAGGCAAGATATAAAAGCAAAAGCAGACGATAATAGTTGTGTGTAGCGATATAAGGGTTGAAAAGTTTAATAAGCACAAGTTTGGATATTTGGATATTATTGTATAACCATTTATTATACACCCGTTCTGAAGTGCGTCAAAGCATGTTGTAAATTATTCTGAAGTGCTGTCAAAGCACGTTGTAAATTATTCTAAAGTGCTGTCAAAGCATGTTTTTGATGATAAAAATGGAAAATAGAAAATAAACAGCAGAAGACAAAAAAATTAAGATAGCAGCCTCAGGGTTAAGCATGTACTCCATTCTCATGCTCAAAACCATGAAGTTTGATTGGTCAAGACTGAGCTGTGCTTAGTCTCAGCAAATCAGTGTGATTTCGACTAAGAATTTGGAAAAAAGAATCAGAAACTTATATAACTACAAGACCAGCGCCCGTTTCACTAAACTTTGCAAGTTTAGAAGTTTGTAAATTTAAATTGATGGATTTACATTTATTGAGCATAGGCTGCATATGCAGCCTATGTTAAATAAATGTAAATCCAATAATTGTTAGAAAACATTGTTAACGTGAATTTTACAGACGAGCATAGGCTGCCTATGCTCAATAAATGTAAATCCAATAATTGTTAGAAAACATTGTTAATGTGAAATTTACAGACTATCATAATTTTCCACTTACGAACATTTTACTCGCCCCTGGTTTGGATATTATCCATGTCGAATGATAACCATAAGCAAACATATGGGGTACATGTGTGACTTGAAAATGATGTATCGGCCACATAGAAAGAATATGTGTATTTTCGCCGGAAACACAATTTTCCACACACACCAAAGAAAAAGAACTGTGAGTGCATAAACCTTTGAATGTGGACAGCACCGGCCCCAGAATCATAGTTTTCTGAGGCACGACAAACACACCAAATGGAGAGGATCCTGATTGAACAAGTGCTCATACTGTGACCAGAAGTCTTGTTTTCGTGGCTGCGACTGGAGAAATGGGGTGTATAAGATTTGTGACCAGTGTAGCTTCCGATCAAATAGCACACTCATGTAGCCTGATAACGATCTATATTGCTTGTTAGAGGCACGACGGCTGTTTCATTGACGGAATAGCGAACAGTGCAGATCCGGATCAGACAGTGCAGATGCGGATGCACCAGCTGATCTGGATCTACACTGGTCGCAAAACCCTGATCTGGATCTACATTGGTCACAATTTCTCCAGTCACAGCCACATATCACATCAAGCACACACCAAAGGGAGAGAACTGTGCTTGAGAGAAAGCTAATACTGTCACAAGAAGCCTTGTTTTCTCATCACACACACCAAAGGGAGAGAACTGTGAGTGAATACATACCAGAGTGGTAGCGGTTATCTTCCCTGGTGAGTCGCCTCTGTGCTCGTCTCTGGGCGGAGGTCTGTGGGCTTGGGGCGGTGGGGCTTGTCTCTGTGAATAGACAAATAGATAGATTTGTTTATTGCATGACTGATTGATGTATTGGTTGATTGGTTGATTGGTTGATTGATTGCTTGATTGATTGATTGCTTGATTGAAACAGGAAAGTAAGTACTGGTTGCCTCTATATGGAATACTGGGTGCCAGCTAGGAATTTAATTGATTTAATGTGTTTAGCCCTTAGAATGCGGGAACCGAAAATAGTCTTCTGCTGATAATTCATATTTTGTCTTTTCTCTCAGTCAAAACATGGTTTGGCAGCATTTTAGAATCATTTCCATTGGAAATGATTCTAAAGTGCTGCCAAACCAAGTTTTTGAATGAGAAAAATGGAAAAATATTCAGCAGACGACACAAATTAATTCAGCATTGTAAGAGTTAACAACCTGTCAAATGCTCAGGTCATACCAGGCTGGGTTAACGAGGTCAAATCCCATAGTCCAACTGTTGTGATGGGTAAGGTGTGTTATGAAAGTTGCAACAATAGCAGATCCTGATCAGATCCAAATATGTATTTACACAACTGGTTAGGATCTAAATCATTTTGTTGTTGGCAGTACAGTTACAGGGCTCCAGATAAGGAATTAGTAATTGAGTATTTTCACTCCATCACTTCTGAAGCAATTGGGTATTTCAAAATTTTAATTGGGTAAACTAAATTCACACTATATACTGTTTACACATCAACAGACAGCAATTATTGAATAGTTTGCTTCGAAATGAAAATTGTCTTGGCATTGCATTAGAATTGTCTCCTTGGAGACAATTCTAATGAAATACCAAGATGTGTTTTCATGGAAAATAAGAAAAATATGCTATATTTGTGGTCTGTTTATTGTGTTCTGTAGCATGATAAAGGTACCATAACATTTTTATTGCTTTTTGATACTCACTACTTCTGATTTCAATTGGGTTTTTGGCAATTTTAATTGGGTATTTAAGCAAATACGCAGTTTATCTGGAGCGATGCATTTACTTCCGTATCATTGTGTATAGATCACATATCCAAGCTGACAATTTAAGAGCCAGGGCCCCGCCCCCCATTATAAATGAATGTGAGGATCCAATATATGTATAACCCTTTCAACCCTACATACCTCTATAGCGGTGTTTGCAAAGATCCATATGAGTCGCAATGTCTTTTTTCTGATCATGCGGCCCAAATCATGACACAAAACGTAATATATAATTTTAATACTGTACTGGGCCAATAGTGGTATATTTGTATCCTATATTTAGCTGTTATATTTAGCTGTTACAGTCGATATCAGTGTGAGACTTCATTTAATCAAATCCCCTAATTGTAAAACATGAAGCTTGTACCAACCAATTAATTGAAGTACAAGATTAACTAACCCTTTCAACACCACAGGCCTGTATAGTGGTATTGGTAAAAAGTGTAGATCCAGATGAGCAGGCTCGTGACGAGCCGTCTCACCAGGATCTGCACTTTTTGCAAGTGATTTTCATATTTTTGAGAACAAAAACACACCCTTTTCATAAATGGACTGGTCTGAAAATAATTTTGTGACAACAAATTTGGTTGCAAAATTAACATATCAAAGTCCATTCCAGTTACATAGGGGTTAAAGGGTTAAAGTGACTGTTGAGAATGCAATATTACACAGCAGACTATTGTAATGATTGTAATCCCAGTCAGTAAATAGGATTAACCCATTGAAGTATAAAACAGTCTATGGATACGATACTTTTTATTGAAAAAAATCTGATTATTTTGTTTATTTCTCCATAAAAGTATATGTTGTTACCACTCATTTGAACCGTCTTGTTGAGACGGTTCATATGAGTGGTAACAACATATACTTTCGAACAGAAATATAGGAAATAGCGGGGGGTCAGTCTATGGATACGATATTTTTTATTGAAAAAAATCGGATTATTTTGTTTATTTCTCCATAAAAGTATATGTTGTTACCACTCATTTGAACCGTCTTGTTGAGACGGTTCATATGAGTGGTAACAACATATACTTTCGAACAGAAATATAGGAAATAGCCAGGGGGGGAGGTGGGGGAGGGGGAATCCAAATTTTCATACGACCGTAATTGTACTAATGCGTTAATAACATTAATGAATGACTGCTGTAGACAGCAAATGAATACCGATGGGTGATTGTTAAAAATCACAGAGATGCGAAATTGCATTATTTTTTTTCTAACAATAGCCTGCAACTGTGAGAATTGAAACAAATTGGCTAAAATTACTGTAAGTGAGAATCTAGGGCACTGGGTAATTGAATGAGTGTGTTAATACCAATTTACACAAATCTGCAAATGCTACATACAGACAAGAAACTAAGGACCCCCGAGGCCGAGGAAAGATGCCTTATAACATTTGTAACAATTGAGGAGTGGGAGAGCTCGGTTGCCTTGCATATTCACACAGAATGGTTAGAACAGTGAAATAGTTTATGTTTGTTTGTTTATTGGTGTTTAACGGCCTATCAACAGCTAAGGTCAATGAAAGGCCGGGCAAACAGGTTCGATCCTGTTTTAACCTGCTGCATTTGTTTCTACAGGTCAAATAGAGACGGGACAACAGTTTAAAGTCTCATCTGACAGACCAGTGGGATGGAAATACTATGGAAGTATTTTTCATGCCTAGGGTGAGGACTGAACTCACAACCTCCGGGATTGAAGGACAATACCATATCCCCTAGGCCACAGCCAATCTTTACAATGGTTAGTAGCCATAGAGGATATTCATATTTTTGCAACGAATATGACATATATTTTCATCAAGTGGTGTGAAATGTGCATATTTCACGGGTGCCGTTAAATATGGACATTTCTCACTGCTAGCTATGCATTCAGACAACATTGGTTTCTAATTCTAACAGGTGTTACTGTTATTTTTTAAATGAACTCTTTGCATGCTAGCGGAGAAAATATCCAACAAATTGTGAGTATGTTTCTTATTTCTCTCAGTAAATATGTCTTGGAAATTTAATTAGAATTGCATCCTCCGAGAGATATAATAGAAACTATACTGTTTGTTTCACAAAACCTGCCCAAATTTTATGGCTGCATAAACAATGCAAAAACAATATTGTTTTTGATAATATTAAATTTTATCAAAATTTAAGAATGAGCCTACTCTATATTTCGTGAAATTTGGTCCAATATTGACTTTATTGCGAAAAACAATTTCCCCATGTTAAACCCGATAGACATCTTCACAGAGCCTATGGGAAATTTTTAGAATTTCAGAAACACTGGACCGATTTTTTAAATTTAACTTTTGTTTTCTTAGTTAGATCATTTCCAAGCTATCTAGCCAGGTTTCGGAGTCAATTTCCCAATTTTTTTCGTTTTCTGACTCCTCCCACGGCTCCTCTACCTCTTTTCCCTCATGTTAAATTCCCATAGACAAATCAATTTTTCGTAATAAAATCAATATTTGACAAAATTTCACGAAATAAAATGAAGGATGACCGTTTTTGCATTGATTATATGGCCGTAAAATTTGGGCATGTTTCGTGAAACAGAATGTAGACATTCTATTTGTAAAACCTGGATATGCCCCCGTGGCATACTGGGGCCGTTTCACTAAACTTTGTACGACTAAAATGTTCGTAAGTGCAAAATTATGATGGTCTGTAAATTTCACATTAGCAATGTTTTCGTGTAAACAATTATTGGATTTACATTTATTGAGCATAGGCTGCATATGCAGCCTATGCTCTATAAATGTAAATCCATCAATTGAACTTTCCAGATGATCCTAAATTTGCACTTACGAACATTTTAGTTTTACGAAGTTTAGTGAAACGGCCCCCTGGACTCTAACTCGAGTCTTACAAACTTTTTGACTTTTCAACGTAAATGTACAATTTTTAACTATTTATAGCCCACATATTTCACAGCATGCAAAGAGAAAACTGTCTAATTCCTGTCTCTCTAAATCTATGTCTAATTATTGAGGGTGGAAGAAGCGTTTCCCCATCCAGATGACAGAATGAGCGGACAATAGACGTTTAATATACCACAAGGGTTGAATTAACACCATAATAAAATGAAAGCAGAGACAATTTAAGCAGTTTCTGCAAAACAGCAAACCCGAGTCCGATTCCCACAGGAGTAGAATATCATGAATAATAACTACAGCACAGGTACATTGTGTGTCACCCAATACAAGCTCCCGATAAGCTTGATTGACAATTTTCGTTTACATTTTTCTTATTTCTTCAAGATTGTAATTTATGATACACATTCTATATAGATTTGTCTTATTGAGATCCACATGCAGAAGCTGGAGAATTTCAATCTCCTGGTTTTCTTGGAGAAATGAGAACTGTGTTATAAAATATTCATCTTATCTGGATGTTTTATACCAAGTAAATGTATCAGAATTATATCAGATACAAACCGTGACATGCCGTACCAAAACGGGCTTACATCAGATACAAATCATGACATGCTGTACCAAAACGGGCTTACATCAGATACAAACCATGACATGCTGTACCAAAACGGGCTTACATCAGATACAAACCGTGACATGCCGTACCAAAACAAGCTTACATCAGATACAAACCGTGACATGCCATACCAAAATGTGCTAACATTGTCTTTGTAATGGTGAAGCCCCTGATCAGATTGATTGACCGATTGGTATTTAATGGCCTACAGGTAATTTAAGGGTGAGGGGATCAGTCTGCACATTTGCAGTCTGAATGCGGTCTACACCTTTGGCAATCTTCAAGGAGATCCATTAAAGTTAATCCGAACTACATTTTGTCGTCTGCTGTTTAAGTTATAAATTTCATTTTTCTCAACAACATCATGAATCCGCAGCATCTTAGAATCATTTACATTGGTGCTGTTGAACCATGTTTTTATTGATAACAAAGACAACTAGAGCAGCTGAAGCTGCATCAACGGTTTGAGGCTTGATGTACTGACAAACGTACACTGGCAAAGTGATTAGAAGACATTGCCAATGACGAAAACATATGAAACTCAACAAAAATTGATGCAATTCCAATGAAATTGAAAAAATAAAGTTTTGTATTTTCAGAATCGCTTGACTATCCTAAGCATTTTTCATTATATAACGTTCTACGAAATGTGTACCATTAACCCCCTAGTCTGACATTGAAGTTGAGACGATTCTAAAGCACTCACAGCATGTCAGTTCGTATATAAAACCAGTGTCTGATACAGCCCACCATACCTGTCTGGCCTCCACCTCGAAGTTTGTCAGCTGTACACACTGTTCTAGGCGGCTAAGTTTATATGCTCGTTCTCAAACTTCAAATGCATGTAGCTCGCGCATTTGAGCAGATAGCTAAAAACTACCAGCGAATCGGAGATAGAGAATTTTATTGGCTTTTTAATGCAAAAAAAATATTTGAAATCGGTTGAATAATAAGGAAGTTATGACCATTTCAATTTTTTTTAAAAACTTCAAATGCCTACAACTCTCTCATTTGGGCAGATAGCCAAAAACTACCAGCGAAAAGGAGATAGAGAATTTTGTTGGCTTTTTAATGCAAAAAAAATATTTGAAATCGGTTAGATAATAAAAAAGTTATGACCATTTCAAATTTGAAAAATTGAAAAAAAACGTTCAAGTTTGAAAGACAATAGAATCAGAACTATTCAAGCCATTGCTCTGAAAAATATCATCTTCTGTGCGGATGAATGTCCCGCGTGACGCTGTCAAAAAATTATGTTGCTGAGATTACTGTACAAATTGGAAACTGTTTTCAAAGACCACCCGTTAAAATAAAATAAAAATCTGAAATTGTTGATTTTTTTCATTTTTCTCAATTTCACATGTCTATAGCTCTCTCATTTGAGCAGATAGCCAAACATTGTCAGCGAAGCGAAGATAGAGAATTCTCGCAGCTTTACAATTCAAAAAGAATTTTTGAAATCGGTTGGAAAATAAGGAAGTTATAGGGAATTATATGATATATGACGTCACTTCCGGTTTCGTAAAAAGTGACGTCATGAGAATTCTGAAAATTGCGTTATTCTCGTCTCACTGTTGATGCGAATCGGTATACAAAATTTGAAGTCGATCCGACCAGCGGTTTGGGCTGTTGTCTCGACGGCTGAATAAAAAGAAAAAAAAGAAAAAAACCAACGAAAACAAAAGGTTTGAGGAATCAAATTCCTCAAACCTAAAAATATTAACCCTTACACTGCTGAATTAAATTGTGTCGTCTGCTACTTATTGTTTATTTTTCATTTTTTTCTCATCAAAAACATGGTTTGACAACACTTTAGAATCATTTCCACTGGAAATGATTCTAAAGTTTTGTCAAACCATGTTTTTACTGAGAAAAAAAACAAAACAACAGCAGACGACAATTACGTTTCCCACATACTATTAAAGGGTTAAACAACAGAAGACAATATTTTTTGTTTCCCCCACTCTATCCTAATTATCAGGTTTTGGAGTGATTTTTTCAACTAGAGCCTACACAGGAAGAAACTCAATAAGACCAATGGCGTCGTGACGGGATGAACTATTTAAAAATTAATTCCAATATTGACTACCATTAATTGGTTTATTGACCAGGAATTTAAAATCCGGCTTGAGTGAAGCCGGCAACTAAACAGATGTATTTTTGTATCGTGTGTGATGTTACAATATCTGGATTAATCATTCATTTTGTTTGGTTATATTTTATTAAAGGTACATGCCCACTCAGTAGGCACAAACTGTTATTTATATCAGAGACATCATCAAGAGACATTTTCTGGCAAAATAAACATTAATTCACCATTACCCCACGTATTGATTGGCATTGTTATACATTTTATATCAGACTTAAATTTCCACACTGATATCAGGGGTGATAACTGTGTTTCCTTAAAATGTTAACGGACATTACTATTTATTTTCTGTATATATTTTTTGATGTGCAATGATCATACTTTATTATCTGTCTAAAATATTATTTTTTCAAGCGACACATTTAATTACCGGTAGTACGAATAATTAAAAAATATCATGCCTCATTTGCATATGATAATAGCCTGACGATAAAACATCAGACGATAAAATTGTATTCAGCATTAACCTCCCTACAACAGCCACCTCTCTATAACAGCCAATTTTGCCTCTTCCCATGGGTGGCTGTTGTAGAGAGGTTGCACTGTAACAACATTTCCTTTTATGGAGAACCCCTCAAAAGTAAACACACTCTGGTGTGTCCGGTTTAGAGAGGAGCATTGTATTAAGTTAATAACATCTATATCTTATCTGGAGCCCTAGGGTTAACATAAAATGTGGATTTATTGACAATTACTGATGATTTTTTTATGACGCATCTAAAACATGCATAGTCAACAGCTCGGTAATAACAGCAGAACTTTATTTCTCATCAGAAGTATATGTTGTGACCACTCATTTGAACCGTCTCGCCGAGACGGTTCAAATGAGTGGTCACAACATATACTTTGGTTCAGAAATAAGGAAAATAGATAGAGAGTAGTAGGTTAGTGCCGTGAATGGGAAAAAATATCTGGCGAGGCTTAGGAAACTGGATGGGCGATTAAAAAATATGCCTCATTTGCATATGCTAATAGCCTGATAAGACCGCGTGTCACTATCAGTAAAATACATATTACTAAATGATTATATCTGTATAGCGGGCACTCGTATTTTTTAGAACTGGTGGAATAGTAACAGAATTATACACTTATTTAATTCCTATAAATAACATTTTGTGCCTACTGAGTGGGCATGTAGCTTTAAGAAGGGACCAAATTCTAATTCATTAACACGGGATAAAACAAACTTTTCCTTACTTCTTCTCAAAAGTATAATGTTGTGACCACTCAAGCGGTAACACTATATACTTCAGTGCATAATTAAGAATATTATTTTTTATTTTCAGAGCGAAAAATTGTGTAGCCTTGACAATAATGTAATGGGTTACAGGGCTCCAGATAAGGAATTAGTAATTGAGTATTGTCACTCCATCATTTCTGAAGCAATTGGGCATTTCTACATTTTCATTAGGTAAAATAAAATCACACTACTGTTTACACATCAGCAGGCAGAATAGTTTGCTTCTAAATGAAAACATGTCCTGGCATTTCATTAGAATTGTCTCCTTGGAGACAATTCTAATGAAATACCAAGATGTGTTTTCATGGAAAAAATTGCTATATTTGTGGTCTGTTTATTGTTTTCTGCAGCATGATAAAGATATCACAAATTTTGTATTGCTTTTTGATACTCACTACTTCTCACACTGGCGAGGCTTAGGAAACTGGATGGGCGAGGCTCTGCCGAGCCTATACGGTTTCCGTGCCGAGCCAGATATTTTTTCCCATGCACGGCACTAACCTACTATTCTATTTATCCCGTCAACATTCTAAAACAGCAGTTAAATCAACTTAATTTAGTTAATTTAGCCTTCAAAAGCGAGATAAGTTAGAACCGAATTACATCAAACACTCATTGGTGCACAGAACATAGTTGGATAAAGTATGGTTGTAAAATCCCTTAATCAACAGTCATAACAGTAAATTGATCAATAATTGTTTTAGACTTTAGGAACTTTACACATCAAAATATTTCACGTATAATCTTAAAATGTTACAACGATTTTGTTTCTGTTCTTTTCACCGTTCGTGAAACATGGAAATGAAGAAAAAAAACAAGACGGCATCTTTACGATTTAATCCTATTTAGAATGGCAACCAGCCATCCCAAATTAACCATTAAAACTGTACTTCAGGTAGGTTCAACAGATAAATGTTCTGTTGATACTTTATATTTTGTCACCGAAAATGTGAAATTACAGCTTCTTTTCAACGAAATACACTCTCAAAATTCACCAGACCCATCCCTTTGGGGCAGATTCTGCAACGATTGCGATCTTTCCAGAATAAAAATCAACAACACAAACACCATTTTATTTCGTTTATTTCCTTACCTGACTGGAATCACTGGGAGCAGCCATTTTTATCTTAAATGACGTAGTAGACTTAATTATTGACGTAATTAGAGAATAGTAGGTTAGTGCCGTGAATGGGAAAAAATATCTGGCAAGGCTCAGGAAACGGGATGGGCGAGGCTCTGCCGAGCACATCCCGTTTCCGTGCCGCACCAGATATTTTTTCCCATTCACGGCACTAACCTACTATTCTATTTATCCCGTCAACACCTACAAATGGCTGTAAAATGCAAAAATAGTATTGACTGGATATCAACTAGAAATGTGGCCTGTCAGCACACGAATGCCCCCGCTGGCAGCCAAAGAAAACGAGGTATATTTGATTAGAAGCCATTTACCCGAGTACGGACGGACGCCGGTAACACTATATGCCCCACTCACCATTCGGTTGCGGGGGCATAAAAAGGTGAAGGTGAAGGTCGAAGTACTGGGTGGTGGAGTGTGTAGGGCATGTTCATATGTATCATGTGTATAAATATTTAAGCGATTGGCAAAAGTATTGAGAAGTTATTGTAGGATTGAGAAACGTGCACGTAGATTTGTGCCAAAGTGCTAAGTAAACATTTAAAGTAGAAAAGGTGAATAAAGGTGAAGGCAAGGTGAAGGTCGAAGTACTGTGGTGCAAAAGTGTATTGTAGGGCATGTTAGATTTATGTATCATCGAATGTATATATTTAAGTATATGGCAAAAGTATTGTAGAGAGAAAGTTGCATTGATGTATTGCTATAAACGTGCATGTAGATTTGTCCCAAATGTTGTAGTAAACATTAAAGTAGAAAAGGTGAAGGATGAAAGTGAAGTACGAAGTACTGTAGGTGGAGTAAAGTGTAGTCATGTCATATGTATCATGTGTATAAATATTTAAGGGAGATTGGCATTGAGAAGTTATTATGTTAGGATGAGAAACAAATGGTAAGTGAGAAAATGAATAAAGGTGAAAGGCAACGTAGTTTGTGACAAAGTGCTAAGAAACATTTAAAGTAGATGAATTGAGAAAGTCAAAGGTAGAAGTCGAAGTACATGGGTGGTGGAGTGTGTAGGGCATGTTAATGGATGTATGGGCATGTTATACATGTGTATAAATTTAAGGGATTGGCAAAAGTATTGAGAAGTTATTGTAGGATTGATAAACGTGCATGTAGATTTGTCCCAAAGTGGTAAGTAAACATTTAAAGTAGGAAAGGTGAAGGTCAAAGGTGAAGGTCGAAGTACTGGGTGGTGGAGTGTGTAGGGCATGTTCATATGTATCATGTGTATAAATATTTAAGAGATTGGCAAAAGTATTGAGAAGTTATTGTAGGATTGAGAAACGTGCACGTAGATTTGTCCCAAAGTGCTAAGTAAACATTTAAAGTAGAAAAAGTGAAGGTCAAAGGTCAAGGTCGAAGTACTGGGTGGTGGAGTGTGTAGGGCATGTTCATATGTATCATGTGTAAAATATTTAAGCGATTGGCAAAAGTATTGAGAAGTTATTGTAGGATTGAGAAACGTGCACGTAGATTTGTCCCAAAGTGCCAAGCAAACATTTAAAGTGGAAAAGGTCAAGGCCAAAGGTCAAGGTCAAAGTACTGGGGGGTGGAGTGTGTAACGGATGTTCATATGTATCACGTGTATAAATATTGACATAATATGTGAAGCCATGTAGAAGTTACTAAAGAATATAATATCGGGACGTACGGACGGGACGGACGTACGGGACGTACGGACGGACGCTGGTAACACTATATGCCCCCGTACCTTTCGGTAGCGGGGGCATAAAAATGTTTCACGGCACCGTGTTTCACGGCACATACGCACTGTGTTGATGGGATAAATATAAGTATGACGTCAGTCATGTCCGAATGACGCACGGAATGGGTAGAGAGCAAACGCAAATATGGAAAATTGAGGGTTCGTAAATTATGAAAAAAAAATTGATTTGACATTCAGAAAATGGCATGCACTTAATTTTATTTTCTGGCGATATCGTTTTTATTTGCCAAATTTAACCCTCACACTGTAAACAGTTTCCATCAGACTATTCAGTCAACTCAAGAAGTATACTGGGGAAAGTAGTCACCAACACGAATGACGCGTATGAATTGTGATTAGGTCGTATTGACAGGATATCAAATATGTTTCACGGCACCTTGTTTCACGGCACATAGGCACTGCGTTGACGGGATAATCATACAACACCACCTTTCAATTGTAACTCAACCACATTGTCACATTGTTTTATTTCTTCATGGTGGTCAAATTCACTGTGAAAAGCCAGCCATGCTTCGTCCGTGACGAGAATTTCCTTCATTATCATTCCAGGGATTCCGCTGGCAATAGGCACTTTCGCAATTGGCGATAAAAATAAACAGTTGGCGATAAATAATTACAATTTTCGATTTTTTTTTGTTAAATTTTCGAATGTTTTTTTATTTTTTATTTTTTTGAAGTGCCGATTTTTTATTTTCCCCAGCGGAATCCCTGTATTCATTGATATATCAAGTGATTGATTAATTTATTGATTGAGTAATCAATCTATTTGTTGGTTGATTGTTGATTTATTGATTGATAATGTGATTGATTGATTGATTGGGGAGCACTGTACTTACTTCACTAAAATATGGCTCTGACTGGAGAAATGGGGCTTACGAGTTTTGCGACCAGTGTAGATCCAGACCAGCCTGTGCATCCGCACAGTCTGATCAGGATCTGCACTGTTCACCATTCCATCAATGAAACACCCGTCGTGCAAAATAGATAATTATCAGGCTATTTGATCAGGGGCTACGTAGTAAGATTCACCGTGAACATATGAATTCAGCTAAGACCATCCTCCGGTCTAGCCTACGTGAAAAGCCAACCATGTTTTGTCGGCGTTTTATGGCCACGACCAGAATTTCCTTCATTATGAAGGAAATTCTGGTCGCTGCCATAAAACGCCAACAAAACATGATAAACCATCAGCCATGTTAATTTAATACTGGAGACAAAATCAATTTTCAGTCCATTACGAAATATGGCCATAATGTAAATAGTCGTACAGAAACTTTCAGTGATTGGAATGGAACCGGCGTAATTTGATTTGATTTAATAGTGTTTAAAGGATTCCACTGGCGATCGCCACTTTCGCAATTGGCGATAAAAATAAACAATTGGCGATAAAAAATTCCAATTTTCGAAGAAAACAAAATTTAAACAATTTTTTTTTGGATATTTTTTTCTTCTTTTTTTTTCCCGCAGCGGAATCCCTGAAAGGCCTGTCAACAGCCATGGTTATTTTAGGCCTGGTTAACAGGTCCAAATCCCACATTTCACCAGGGGCCCATTGCACGAAACGTCTTATGACCACGAAGTTCGTAAGAACAAAACAAAATTCGCATTAGCACAGGGCTCCAGTTAAGGTGCGTAATTTGGAGGTAAATTTCTTATTTCTCCATCAAAAATGGCAAGTTGGGAGTGCTTTAGAATCGTCTCAATGAGACGATTCTAAAGGACTCCCAACTTGCCATTTTTTATGAAGAAATAACAAAATTTCACCCCAAGTTGGTCAAATTACGCACATTAACTGGAGCTCTGATTAGCAGCCTATTTTTGGAAAATCTTCCGCGGAGTTGTTCAGATTTTTAATAGCATCAACATGTAGTGGAAAATGATAGCAGTAATGAACAACACTAATGTGTTAAGTGAATTTCTAGAAATCTTCGTAGGAACATTTTTGTCGTACATGTACAAAGTTTAGTGAAATGGGCCCCTGTACATGATCAATGGCTGGAAAATCCCAAAATCAGAACTTAATATTTACAGAAATTTTGTGTACAGACCATCATGTTTGGCCCTACTGGTCATTTGGCCAGTAGTATTTCGGACATGGCTGAATTATGGCTACTGAAAATCATTATTACTGAAAAGTATTTGAACAAGAAAATGTGGTCTGTCGGAACACAAATGCCGTCAGTGGCAGATTGGACAAACTCCGGCAAACTTCTTAACCGGAAGGACACACGGACAGACGGACACACAGTCCACACACAATATATCTCCTGGCTCTAACGAGACCGGCAACATAACAAATATTGGAGCCTGATCAAATGCCTGATTTACAGTGAAACCTCTCTAAGCCGGACACCCTGGGGGCCTCCCATAGCACACACCTATGGCTCAGAATGATCAAATGCTTGATTTACAGTGAAACCTCTCTAAGCCGGACACCCTGGGGGCTACTAATTTCAAAATACAAGCAACAACCTGGGACCCCGAGACCTAGGCACCTCACTGTAAAATGAATTATGCACATAAAATTGGATCATGATATAGATTGACCATTTTGAACCATGAATTCCAGTCTGTATAAAACTAAGTATGCTTACCATCGTTTGATCTTGGCTTGGCGTATGGGGCGAGTAACCGTGTTTTCTTCTTCTCGTACCCCTTCTGAGTTATGTCCCCTGAAAATAGAGAAAAAACGTTTTTTACAAACTACACTATTACATTATGGGGAACTATAGTCTGTTTCACGAAAGCTGCCCAAATTTTACGGCCATATACGGCTGTGACTGGAAAAATGGAGCTAATGGGAGTTGTGACCAGTGTAGCTCCGGATCAAATAGCACACTGCTGTAGCCTGATAATGATCTATACTTCTTGTTAGAAGCACGACAGGTGTTTCATTGACGGAATGGCGACGCGTGCTGATGATCAGACTGTGCAGATTCACAGGCTGATCTGGATCTACACTGGTCACAAGTGCCATAAGCCCCATTTCTCCAGTCACAGCCACATATCAGGAAATCTTGTCACACATTATGCTACGAGTGAGAATCTTTACATTTATGGCCTGCATTCTAGCATTACGACAATTAAATTTCTGTTCAGAAAACAATTAACAAACAATTAATTGACGAGTACACAGCTTTCTATCATAACTACGTTGAACAACAAGGTACGGCATATTAAACTACATATCTGACATGAGTTGACTGGCCATCTGTGAATACTACTCCACCTAAGCTAACAACAAACACACAAATGTATTTTATTGTGCATGAAAATATTTTTATTGGCAATAGTTACAGTAGTGTCACACTAACAGTTTGGTGGTCTAGTAACATAAGGTCGTAAGTGCTATGCTAAAGCATAGCACTTACGACCTTATGTTACTAGACCATCGAGTTGTGCAATTTGTGCAACGTCTGTCTCACCAGGTTGGGGAAATGTGGAGCGATGATGAGGCAGTGTAGGCTAGTAATGTGGGGGGGGTGCGATAGGGTGGAGACATCCATAGAATGTTTCACAACTTCAATGATTTGTGCAAATGTAACCGGACAAATTATGATATTTATATTTAATAGTAATATATTAATCAAAGTTACAGCAATGGGCTACTAGTATTCCATGTTATTTTCAGACTTAAATGGAAAAGTATTTAGAAAACCAGATACATCTAAATGGGAATCAACATTTCTATACATTGCATATTTTTCACATATTTTTATAATTTCTGCCATCTTGAATTTATGCAAATCAGTCAAAAAGCCATGATGAAATTCAACACTCATTGGAAATGCGCAATACATTTTGTAAACTCATCAATGCCTGACCTAAAACAGCTGCCATCTTCAATTTATGCAAATCAGTCAAAAAGCAATGATAAAATTCCACTCTCATTTGAAATGCGCAATACATTTTGTAAACTCAAAGCAAACCCAGGTGTTTGTAGTATCAATGTAGCACGGCTATGTCCCAAGTATGATACTGCAATCTATATTTCGCATTGTGACTCAAGAAATGGGGCTTAAATCTATTGCAAGATAAGTTTTGCATCTAAAGAGTATTATACCCCCAGATTTCAAATTCAATGCGTATTTTACTTTTACAAATGTATTAATGATTTTCTTCCATATTAAATGGGAACAAACGATAAAAAAAATAAAACACATTTAAAAATTCACTTATTTGAGCTGTAAAAAGCAAACAGTGTTGTTGATTGAGAAATAAGGCAAGATATAAAAGCAACAGCAGACGACAATTGTTGTGTGTAGGGTTAATGAGCTACCAAAACAATTTTGTTTCTATTTTCTTCATTTTTCAATGAAAGTCTACAATGTATGTTGTTACCACTCATATGAACCGTCTCGGTGAGACGGTTCGTATGAGTGGTAACAACATATACTTCTGTGCAAGGCTATGTAAAACCACTTAACCCTAACAAAGGGTTAAACTAAATATCTGGCATGATTTCACTGTGAATACTACACGCACCTAAGCTAACAACAAACACACAAATGTATTTTATTGTGCATGAACATATTTTTATTGGCAACAGTTACAGTTGTGCAAGTTGTGTTCTTATAGCAACATCTGTCTCACCGGGTTGGGGAAATCTGGAGGATACATCCATAGAAAGTTTCACGATTCATCAATTAATTGGTCCTTGTAAAGATAACCAGACATACCAGAGCTCAAGATAAGCTGCGTATTTGTTAAATACCCAATTAAAATTGCCAAAAACCCAATTGAAATCAGAAGTAGCGAGTATCAAAAAGCAATAACAATTTTGTGGTACATTTATCATGCTGCAGAAAACAATAAACATACCACAATATAGCATATTTTTCTTGTTTTTCCATGAAAACACATCTTGGTATTTCATTAGAATTGTCTCCAAGGAGACAATTCAAATGAAATACCAAGACATGTTTTCATTTAGAAGCAAATTATTCAATAATTGCTGTCAGTTGATGTGTAAACAGTTATGTGATATGTTTTTACCCAATTAAATTTTTGAAATACCCAATTGCTTCAGAAATGATGTAGTAACAATACTCAATTACTAATTCCTTATCTGGAGCACTGATATTCATTATAATATATTATTCAAAGATACAGCAAAGGAACTATTGCTGGTTAATTTTCAGACGATTCCTGAAACAGTGCAGGTCCTGATGTGTCGGTTCGTTACCGGTTCATCTGAATGAACCGTACATTGTTTCGAACATCAGATAAATCTATATGGGTATAAATATTTCTATACATTGCATATTTTTATAATTTCTCCCTTAGCAAGACACTCTGCCTTGAAAGATCCGATAAGACCCAATGCATGAACCACTAAGACACCATAGCTCATAGATGTATAAGTTATTGTTCACATATTCGGTTTTTGAGAAATCAAATGTGAGGGAGCGCTAGCGACCGCAGCATTTAGTACCTTTAAAAATCAAATATATGGACACTAACATACTTATAATTAGCCAGGTTTATAATGCAGTCTCCTATTCGAGTATTAATCTTCCATTTCCTGTCGAATACTTAAATACGGTAATCTATAATTTATTGGGGTTAATTCTTGCAATATGTGAAATAAGTGTAGCACGATACTGTCAGCGATTGACTTAGAAAGTAGGGCGAATTATAAGTTTTGTTATTTAAAATATTCAAAATGGCTGCCGTCTTGAATTTATGTAAATTCGGTCTAAAAGCTATGATAAGAGTCCACACTCATTTGAAATGTGCAATACATATTGTAAACTCATCAATACCTGAACCACTAAGCCACCATAGATGTTTTGTCATTAAGTAATATTCAAAATGGTGGCCATCTTGAATTTATGCAAATAAGTAAAAAAAGCCATGATAAAATTCAACACTCATTTGAAATGCGCAATACATTTTGTATCAATCATCAATGCCTGACCTAAAGCAGCTGCCATCTTGAATGTATGCAAATCAGTCGAAAAGCAATGATAAAATTCCACTCTCATTTGAAATGAGCAATACATTTTGTAAACTCAAAGGAACCCAGGTGTTTGTAGTATCAATGTAGCACCTATGTCTCGGGTATGATGATACTGCAATCTATATTTTGCATTGTGACTCAAGAAATGGGGCTTACATCTATTGCAACCAGTTTCTGCGCTCCAGATAAGTTTTGTATCTAAAGAGTATTATACCCCCAGATTTCAAATTCAATGCATACTTTACTTTTACAAATGTATTAATGATTTTCTTCAAATGATAAAAAAAAAAAAACACATTTAAAAATTCACTTATTTGAGCTGCAAAAAGCAAACAGTGTGTTTGCTTTTTGCAGCTCAACTAAGTAAATTTCAATTTTCTTACAGTATTTTCACAACTCAATTTGAAAATCAATGCTTATTTTAACATTGGTGAGAGTATTTTGTACACCCCCCTTTGATAATCAATGCGTATTCTGCTAAAATAAGTGTGTAAAATACGCCAATATGCACCTTATCTGGAGCATGCACTTTTATTTGTGGCTGGGACTGAAGAAATGGGGCTTATGGCCTGTATGACCAGGCTACACCCTCAAATACTGCAATCTATATTTCTGACTGTGAATGAAGAAATGGGGCTTATGTCTATTGCGACCAGTTTTATTTGTGGCTGGCAGTGGAGAAATTGGGCTAATGGCCTGTACTACCAGGTTAGACCCGTCAAATACTGCAATCTATATTTCTGACTGTGACTGAAGAAATGAAACTCACTAAACAGTGTAGACCATGATCAGTCTGAGTCTACACTGGTCACAGAAGTCTGGGCCAATTCTCCAGTATCAAACGGACACAGCAGTGTAGCTCATGATATCACCTTCTATCTTGCAAAAACAAAATGAGAAAACCTCAAGATATAATATTTGATGCACCGAGCCAAAATGGGGTATGTGGAATTTGGACCAGTGTCGACCTAGACAGTGCAGCTTGTACCCACGTACACACATGACAGTTTCCAAAGGATAGTATTGTCATTTGATAGATACAATATTTATTTGAATAATATCACCCTCTATACAAAAAAATACCACCTCCCTCACCCCCCAGACACCCTATACTCCAATGTCTTCAGAAATGTTATTTTCACATGGAAAAGTAATCTAAAATGTGGCTGTGACTGGAGAAAGTCGCTTATGGGTTCTACAACTTGGGTACATGTAGATCCAGATCAGCCTCTGCACCTGCACGGTCTTATCAGGACCTGCACTGTTCGCCATTCCATCAATAAAACACCAGTCAAGCATCTAACTAGCAATACAATATAGATCGTTATCAGGCTACAGGTTTCACTAGTTTCACTAAACTTCTTACGACTAAAATGTTTGTAAGCACAAATTTAGGATCGTCTAGAAATTTCAATTGATGGATTTACATTTATTGAGCATAGGCTGCATATGCAGCCTATGCTCAATAAATGTAAATCCAATAATTGTTTACAAGAAAACAGTGTTAATGTACAATTTACAGACTATCATAATTTTGCACTTACAAACATTTTTGTCGTACGAAGTTTAGTGAAATGGCCCCCAGGTGTGTACTATTTGATCAGGAGCTACATTGGTCACAAATCCAATAAGCCCAGTTTCTCCAGTCACAGTCACAAATATCAAATATCCCAGTTTTGTGCCATAATATTACAGAAACTTCATAAAATTGTATATATAGCCCTGGTACTATTCTCTCGTACTTCTGTACACTTTTAACTCTTTGCATAGTTATGAATAGTTAACTCTTTGCATGCTGGGAAATTTGTGGGCTATAAATAGTTCAAAAATAGCAGATGACAATTCATTATATTTTCTTTTATTTCTCCTTATAAATGTCATGAATACGTCTTGGAATTTCATTAGAATTGTGTCCGGACACAATTCTAATGAAATTTCAAGACATATTTACGGAGAGAAATAAAACATATAGTCCTAATTCGTTTGGCGGATATTTTCTAGTCGCTGGCATACAAAGAGTTAAAAAATAGAAAACAACAATTCATGAAATTTTCTGTTATTTCCCCCTGTAAATATCATGAATACAAAAACACGACTTGGAATTTCATTAGAATCGAGTCCAGAGGCTCTATAGGGTAACTAACACTGGAAACTGCAAGCAAGCGAATCTCTCATAACTGATCTCACAATTGAAGCCCACTCAACGAGATAATACAGTTACCTAGTTATATCATTATTATAGCGAAATCTATTCCTACTTGTGTATATCTGTTACATTCAGCAGGAAGTTCTGTTGCTGCAGCGAACGACATGTATATACATGTCAGGGCTGCAGATAAGGAATTAGTAATTGAGTATTTTTACTCCATCATTTCTGAAGCAATTGGGTATTTCAAAGTTGTAATTGGGTGAAATAAAATCACACTAATGTTTACACATCAACAGACAGCAAGTTATTGAATAGTTTTCTTCTAAATGAAACATGTCTTGGCATTTCATTAGAATTGTCTCCTTGGAGACAATTCTAATGAAATACCAAGATGTGTTTTCATGGAAAAATAAGAAAATATGCTATATTTGTGGTCTGTTTATTGTTTTCTGTAGCATGATAAAGATACCACAAATGTTTCATTGCTTTTTGATACTCACTACTTCTGACTTCAATTGGGTTTTTGGCAATTTTAATTGGGTATTTACACAAACACGCACCTTATCTGGAGCCCTGACATGTACAAATATTGTTTGTATTTATGTACTGATATGTGGCTGTGGAGATTTACGGGATTTGCGATAAGTCGCTCCTGATCAAATATCACATGTCTGTAGCTGGATTGTGATGTTTACTGCATGTTAGAAGCACGACGGGTGTTCATCGATAGAATGGCGAACAGTGCAGATCCTGATCAGACTGTGCGGATGCACAGCCTGATCTGGATCTTCACTGGTCGCAAAACCCACAAGACCCTTTCACAGCCACATAGTCGTGAAACAATAATAACCTGTATTTGAAAATGTATGAAATGTTGTGCAAAGACGACAAAAGACAATGAAACGTTTACAACAGTATTTGTTTCAATCGACATTGCTCGCACAAATTTCCGCTGACATGGGTAACATTAATGGAGGAGAAACTATGCCACAAATTTCTATTTGTTTGTTTGTTTGTTGGGTTTAACGGCCTATCAACAGCTAAGGTCATTTAAGGCCGGGTCAATGGGTTTAGTACTAAATCCCATATATTACCTGTACAAGTACATGCACATGTTCAAGTACATGTACAAATGGGGGGAAAATCCCAAAATCAGAACTGAATATTTACAATAACAAAACTATATATTCAGCCCTGAAATCAGAATAATCCTGATCTGATGTCAGGTCCTCGCCACACCAGAATCACTTGGCCCCTCACAAAAGCAATAGGATCAGTAATAATCTTACTACTTTTATAATGGGCAATTACCCAATTCAACTCCCAGGTAACTAAAGAGCCAAAGATAAAAACGTACCTGAGGGCCAAACCAGGCAAATCGTGATTCCTATAAGGGGGAACCCATACCGTTAATTTACGCTGTCTCATTCGCCCGACCACCACCCACACAAATATAACAAAACTATATATACAGCCCTGAAATCAGAATAATCCTGATCTGATGTCAGGTCCTCGCCACACCAGAATCACTTGGCCCCTCACAAAAGCAATAGGATCAGTAATAATCTTACTACTTTTATAATGGGCAATTACCCAATTCAACTCCCAGGTAACTAAAGAGCCAAAGATAAAAACGTACCTGAGGGCCAAACCAGGCAAATCGTGATTCCTATAAGGGGGAACCCATACCGTTAATTTACGCTGTCTCATTCGCCCGACCACCACCCACACAAATATAACAAAACTATATATACAGCCCTGAAATCAGAATAATCCTGATCTGATGTCAGGTCCTCGCCACACCAGAATCACTTGGCCCCTCACAAAAGCAATAGGATCAGTAATAATCTTACTACTTTTATAATGGGCAATTACCCAATTCAACTCCCAGGTAACTAAAGAGCCAAAGATAAAAACGTACCTGAGGGCCAAACCAGGCAAATCGTGATTCCTATAAGGGGGAACCCATACCGTTAATTTACGCCGTCTCATTCGCCCGACCACCACCCACACAAATTGCTAAGTCATTTGACCTTGACCTTGAGCACAGGGGCCACATGGGTGGACTATAAAATGAAAATAATGATAATGACAAATAAGCATATGAAGCTTCGAGCCAATTCGACTCACGGTAACAGAGACAGTAGGTAGCAAAAAACTTTAACATTAATTTCGGACAAACAAACTGTGGGGACTATATATGTACCACACTTTTCTTTTTCCGGATACATCAAATTTTTTATTTACAAATATGTTAATTGCTGATAATTGTGGCCGTGACAGGAATACTGGGGCTTATGAGTCTTGCAGTCAGTGTAGATCAAGATCAGCCTGTGCATCCGCACAATCTGATCAGGATCTGCACTGTTAGTCATTCCATCAATGAAACATCCGCCATGCTTCTAACAAGCAATATAGATCATCGCCAGGTTACAGGAGTGTGTTATTTGATCAGCAGCTACACTGGTCACATATCCCATAAGCCCCATTTCTCCAGTCACAGCCAGAATTGTGCATTGACCAAATACAGGTTTTAGCGGACCAATATTCTTCACCAGCAGCCCATTTGTAGTCAATATATGGTCAATTCCAGGGATTCCGCTGGGGATTCCGCTGGGGAAAATAAAAAAATCGCGATTTTTTTTAGAAAATTGTAATTCCGATGGCAAAACTCATGTTACAAATGTAACAATGGACATATGCCACAGGATGGTGACAAAATGTAAAAATAAGTGAAAGTGAAAGGGTTTACCATCCCAGCAACAGCTAAGGTCACATAAAGACGGGACCTCGGTTTCAAGTCTCATCCGAAAGACCAGTAGGATGGAAGCACTGTTTATGCTTAGGGCGGGGATTGAACCCGGCCACAACCTCCAGTATTGAAGTCCAATACTTTATCCTCTAACCACAACCCATCCCCATGACAAAACGTAAACATGTTTGAATTTATATGTCACTAAATGTATTGAGATTGCGTCGGCAGAATTGGTTTAAACATATTTTATTTGCATATTGTTTACAATTTGATTAATAGTGTTCCTAAGATACGGTAGTATACAAATGGGATTGGATTGAAAGCAAGCGTATTTAATTTCTCTTGCGGGTTATCTACAAACCACAAAAAGGTTTTGCTTGTAGAGTTGTGTAATCACTATCACATTGCTGTCACTTGAAACTTGGCGGGAGATTGCAGTAGCGTAGAATTATATTGGTGAGGAGAGATTACACAAGCCAACCAATTTTATACTGAAAAAACAGAATTTTTCTCAAGAAAAAAAAGATTTTTCTTATTTCCCATCGAAAGTATATGTTGTTGTCACTCAGTTGAACGACGAGACGGTTCAACTGAGTGGCAAGAAAAATCGGAAAGACAATCAAAAATTTTCAAAAACACAAAAAGAGTATTCCGAATTTTCTTTATTTCTCATCGGAATTATATTATATATTGTTACCACTCAGATGAACCGTCTCGTCGAGACGGTTCAAATGAGTGGTAACAATATAAACGTTCGCTGAGAAATAAAGAAAATAAACTACACATTATATGTTTGTAAAACATGGATATGCCCCCATGGAATACTGGACTCTAACTGGAGATTGTGTGTGAAAAAATAAAAGCATTTTGAGAGTCTTACAAACATTTTGACTAAAGTATTTTGAGAGTCTTACAAACATTTTGACTAAATGGCTAAGTGTTTCAGCATCATGTTGAAGGTCATGTCATTGGTGGTGTGATTGCATCACACATATTCAGGTGAATGATGTGTCCAAATATTAAAGCAATCCTTCAAGTAATATTGAAAGTATTACATGATGGAGAAACTCTTACAAACTTTTCGACGTAAGAAAATAGATAAGTGTTTCAGCACCATTTCGAAGGTCACAAAGGTCAAGGTCATGTCATTGGTGATGCGAGTGCATCACACATGTTCAGGTGAATGAACTGTCCAAATATTAAAGCAATCCTTCCAAGTATTATTGAAGATACTACATGATGGAGAAAGTCTTACAAAGTTTTTGACTTTTCGAAGTACATTTAAACGTATGGATGTATGGAACCTTAAGAAACGCAATATGCCCCTCTGGCATTAAAAAACGGCAACTTTTGATACCAGTGAATTGGTATCGCACAATAAAAAAAATGGGTTAAGTGGTAGAGACAAGTACTTGCGAATGTTACATACTGTGCTACACATGTTCTATGATAAAACGAGATTCCTTCGTTGTAAACGGCTCAAACAAAATATAATAGTTAACTCTTTGCATGCTGGGAAAATTGAGGGCTATAAATACATGTAGTTAAAAAATAGCGGACAAAAATCATCATATTTTCTTTTATTTCTCCTTGTAAATATCATGAATATGTCTTGGAATTTCATTAGAATTGAGTCCCTAGGACTCAATTATAATGAAATGCCAAGACATATTTGCAGAGAGAAATAACAAATATACTCCTAATTCGTTTGGCGGATATTTTCACTGCTAGCATGCAAAGAGTTAAGGAGACTCACGACCAGTGTAGATTCTCATCAGAATATCCTGTTGATTTGCACAGTTCCATCATTTAGCAAACAATGAAAAGGTTTTGGTTGCTAATCAGAGCTCCAGATAAGCTGCGTATTTGCGTAAATAACAATTAAAATTGCCAAAAACCCAATTGAAGTCAGAAGTAGCGAGTATCAAAAAGCAATAACAAATTTGTGGTACCTTTATCATGCTACAGAAAACAATAAACAGACCACAAATATAGCATATTTTTCTTATTTTCCATGAAAACATATCTTGGTATTTCATTAGAATTGTCTCCAAGGAGACAATTCTAATGAAATGCCAAGACATGTTTTCATTTCGCAGCAAACTATTCAATAATTGCTGTCTGTTGATGTGTAAACAGTGTGATTTTATTTTACCCAATTAAAATATTGAAATACCCAATTGCTTCAGATATAATGGAGTGAAAATACTCAATTACTAATTCCTTATCTGGAGCCCTGGCTAATAAAATGTCTGGAGTGAATGGCTGTAGCAAGTGATGTAATTGTGTGACCCAACTATTAAATGCTATTAACCCATTTCAGTCTAAGGATACAATAATTTTTATCGAAATATCTCATTATTTTGTTTATTTCTCCATAAAGGTATATGTTGTTACCACTCATTTGAACCGTCTCATCGAGACGGTTCAAATGAGTGGTAACAACATATACTTTCGAGATGAAATAAAGAAAATAGGTTTTTCCCCCCCCCTGAAAATGTTTCATACTACTATAATTGTATCCAGGTCTTTAATGGGTCAAATCAGCTGGAGATCAAGCCATCCGTGTTTTGTGGCCCAACTACTGTTATTAAAATACATGTATGATCTTTGTCTCCACTCTGCGTTATCTGGTTTTCCATACACTGTGGCTGTGACCAGAGAAATGGGGCTTATGGATTTTGCGATCAGTGTAGATCCAGATCAGCCTGCGAATGCGCACAGTCTGATCAGGACCTGCATTGTTCGCCATTCCATCAATGAAACACCCGCTATGCTTCTAACAAGCAATATATATCGTTATCAACATTCAGGTGTGTGATATTTGATCAGGAACTACATTGGTCTCAACGACCATAAGCCCCATTTCGCCAGTCGCAGCCACATATAACCAGCATGAGAATTCTGGGACAATATTAGATACAAATACAATAGCAGCGCTCCAGATAAGTGCTGTATCTAAAGAGTATTATACCCCCAGATTTCAAATTCAATGGGAGCATTACTTTTACAAAATGTATTATTCATTTTCTTTCTTATCAAATAGGGAACAAATGATAAAAAAATTATGTATTTTTTGAAAAAATTCACTTATTTGAGCTGCAAATTTGCTTTTTGCAGTTCAACGGAGTAAATTTTCAACTTTAATACTGTATTTTCACTACTCAATTTGAAAATCAATGCGTGTTTTCACATTGCTGTGAGTATTTTGTCCTCCCACTTTTGATAATCAGTGCGATTTCTGCTAAAATTTTTTTTGTAAAATACGACAATACACACCTTATCTGGAGCTGTGTACAGATAGAGTTGTATTACTCTCCAGTGGGGTGGGAGATTACAACGTGCCCAGTGACTCAATTTTATGACAAATGTGGCGGTGGATGGAGAAATGGTGCTTATGGCTTATGGCTATTTAGCTGCACTATATAGGCAATAGGTTGCACTATATCCATATCCATAGTTTGCATTTCGTGCACTAAAATATAGCAATAATATGCAGGGCCCGGTTGCTCAAAAGCTCTGTTAGCTTAACAGATTGTTATTTAACAGTCTGTCAAGCTAACAGTTTTTGAGCAACCGGGCCCTGTATATTATTGCTATATTTTAGTGCACGAAATGCAAACCATGGATATAGTGTAACCTATTGCCTATATATCAGAAATGATGGAGTGACAATACTCAATTACTAATTCCTTATCTGGAGCATGGTTGACAGTGGTGTAGTGATATATAGTACAACCTATTGCATATAGAGCGGAAAACGTGCAGCTACTACCGAACTGTATATGGGTGATCATACCGTCTACACACACAGCTGGCAAACACGCTGATCCAGCAATTCTCCACATAAAACAGTATCACCAGCAAATATAATACCCCATAGAACGTTGAAAATGAAATATGAATCTCAGACTCCAGATGGAATAATCATGTTTGGTTTCCATGACAACATAAATCAGTCGCCACAATGAATAAATTGACTGTTTACATTAATATGGAAATTTTCTTTCATATGTGACAAGCCATGTCATTTTGTACTTTCGGACATCTGCGTATAATTCATTAAATACGTTGACAAAATTTACAATATTTTTCATAAACAATGTCAAAAGTTGACAAAATTTTCAGAGTACATGCGGAATGTAATTCTGAAAATGTTGTCAACTTTTGACGCCATTTACGGAAAATATTGTAAATTTTGTAAACATATTTCATGAAATTACGCAGATGTCCGAAGGTACAAAACCAAATGGCGTGTCTCATATATATCATCTATTGTTACTGAATATGTATAACACAGTGTGCTTACACCAGGGCTCCAGATAAGGAATTACTCACAGTCTGTTCCATGTTTTGCTGCCAACGAAATTTTGGCTATTAAACACATTAAATCTAAAAAAACAGTTATAAAAGTAATTACTTTTCCTATGGGAATTTAACATAGGGGCTAAAAATTGATTTGATTTTTTGATTTTTGGCGGGAGACATACTGTCTCCACGCTATTGGGATCGTGATTCTGGCCGTTTGCACAGGTCTACTTTCGGAAGTGGCTCTCTGTTCATCGTGGGACGTCTCAACAGGCTCAATTTGCGTTCGCAATTAACAACAGTCAGGTGACATTTAAAGTCAGCGAGTGAACTGAAAGCAAGTTATTAATAGCAACGGCAATGCTCAACATTATGTGTAAAATAGTTGGCATGCCCAACTTTACTTTTGAAGAGAACAAATTGCTGTTATTGAGACGCCCCCCGTATCGTGTACCACACAGTCGCATGTTCATCGGGGGACGTCTCAATAGGTTCAATTTGCGTTCGCAATTAACAACAGTCAGGTGACATTTTTAAAGTCAGCGAGTGAACTGAAAGCAAGTTATTAATAGCAACGGCAATGCTCAACATTATGTGTAAAATAGTTGGCATGCCCAACTTTACTTTTGAAGAGAACAAATTGCTGTTATTGAGACACCCCCCGTATCGTGTACTACGCAGTCGCAATGCGACGTTGAAGGCCATTTATTTTTCATATTGTGGTTTACGGGCGATTTTCGAAAAATTACCCTCTGGGTGAGCGAAACAAAATTCATGAAAACATTTTGCCGTTCATGCAGCATACACGTATGTAGGCCTACGCCCAGTCATAATTTTGAAAAGATTTCACATAATATTATGTCACACCTCCAGAGTTCCTGTTGGGTATGAAATTTGGATTACTCGGTTTGTATCCCTATTCTGCAAAGTGCAGATTGCAAATTTGCAGATTGTACATCCAATAATCAACATCGAATATATTTCTAACAAGGAATTTCTGAGTATGCAAATTCACAAGTGGCCAGTCAGTACTTTCAGTACTTTCATTTTTATTTGTTGACCGATTTTCAAAATCTAACTTTTGTTTTCTTAGTTGCATCATTTTCAAGCTATCTTGCCAGGTTTCGGAGTCAATTTCCAAAATTTTGGAAATTGACTCCCCATGTTAAATTCCCATAGGAAAATCGTTTTTTCGCAATAAAATCAATATTTGATGGAATTGCATCAAATAATTTTTTTTGGGGAGGGTGTGACTTTTTTGTTACTGATGAAAATGTACTTACTTTTAAATATTTGTTTAGATTTCATGTGTTTAATGGCCAAAAGTTCGTCGGCAGCAAGACGTGGAACAGACAGTATATAGTAATCGAGCATTGTCACTCCATCATTTCTGAAGCAATTGGGTATTTCAAAATTTTAATTGGGTAAAATAAAATCACACTACTGTTTACACATCAGCAGACCGCAATTATTGAATAGTTTGCTTCGAAATGAAAACATGTCTTGGCATTTCATTAGAATTGTCTCCTTGGAGACAATTCTAATGAAATACCAAGATGTGTTTTCATGGAAAAATAAGAAAAATATGCTATATTTGTGGTCTGTTTATTTGTTTTCTGCAGCAGGATAAAGGTACAACAATTTTTTCATTGCTTTTTGATACTCACTATAATGATTTCAATAAGGTTTTTGGCAATTTCAATTGGGTATTCAAGAAAATACGCAGCTTATCTGGAGCTCTGAGCTTGTAATGTATAATTAACAACTTGTTGAAGACTTCTGTCCAATTATTACCGATGATCGATTCTGAAGTTTTGTGAGTACATGTACTAACAACGAAGCAAGAAGTATATTTGTTTGTTTGTTGGGGTTTAATGGCCTATCAACAGCTAAGGTCATTTAAGGCCGGGTCAATGGGTTTAGTAATAAATCCCATATATTACCTGTACAAGTACATGTACATGTTCAAGTACATGTGCAAATGGGGGGGAAAATCCCAAAATCAGAACTGAATATTTACAATAAAACTAGAATTTCGTGGAATCAAATGTCTCGCCTTGTTCCGCCTTGACCTTGGCCCTGGGGCCTTGACCTTGACCCTGGGGCCCCGAGAATAGTTCTATATTCATGTACATATCATAGTAAAGGTACATGTATGTATAAAGTTTGATGACTGTAGCTGATAAGGTGTTGAAGTAATGAACGTAACACGAAAACTTAACATTGAATGATGACGACGCCACCGCCGCCAACAACGACGACGACAAAAACTATATATTCAGCCCTGAAGTCAGAATAATCCTGATCTGATGCCAGGTCCTCGCCACACCAGAAACAAAAAGTACAAAAAACATAATTTTAACTGAAATTCCAAGAACTGAAGAACTGACAGCTAACAATACACAAAGAACATATAATAGCATCATTAACATGTGTTGCATGCTGGGAGATTTGTGGGCTATAAATAGTTCAAACATAGCCGACGACAATCATTCATTTAATGCACAGATTTCCACTGTACCGCAGATAATATTATAGGAAATTCGGAAACAATCGGGCCAACATTGGCCTGACACTTTTTGGGCTCAAATGCCCGGGTGTCTTCGAGCCAATTCCTACCCTTAAATACAAGCTAAACCAAACTGACGACAATTCAATATATTTTCTTTTATTTCTCCCTATAAATATCATGAATATGCCTCGGAATTTCATTAGAATCGAGTCCGGATGGTGCAATTCTAATGAAATTACAAGAAAAATTTACAGAGAGCATTAAAAAACATACATGTACTTGTAATTTTCCTCATTTGTTTCGCGAAAATATATGTTGTCACCACTCATTTGAACCGTCTCGCCGAGACGGTTCAATTGAGTGGTAACAACATATACTTTCATTGAGAAATAAACAAAATATTAGACTTTATGTCAACATAAAACATTGTATAAAATAAGACTTCACTGGGTTAATATCTAAAAGTACAAACCTTCAATATGAATAAAACAAAGAGCCCAACCTGTCGACTGCAGTTATTCCATAGGTATGTGACTTACTCGACTATTAGAAGGGTGGACGTCAACTTGACGTGTCAAAACACGCACACAGACACACACATTACATCACCGACATACCTCGTACACAATGGTGCACAGCACACAGATGACAATGCTAATGTGTTGACTTAATTAACTGTCTGCTTAACCGCCTAATTAACTGTCTAAATTGTTTGTTTGTCTGTTGGTGTTTAACGGCCTATCAAGGTCATTTACGGCCGGGCCAACGTGTTCGATACCGCATTTAACCTGGTGCATTGGCGTCTGCTGTTGTTGTATATTTTGTCTTCTTTGTCAATAAAAACATGATTTGACAGCAGTTTAGAATCATTTCCATTGGAAATGATTCTAAAATGCAGTCAAAGCATGTTTTGATGAGAAAATTACAACAATATAAAATCAACAGCAGAAAACAAAATTTAATTCAGTAGTGTAAGGGTTAATTCGATATATATTAACCCATTTCATGCTAAGGATACTCTGATTTTTGTTGAAAAAATCTCATTATTTTGTTCATTCATCGATAAAGGTATATGTTGTTACCACTCATTTGAACCGTCTCGTTGAGATGGTTCAAATGAGTGGTAACAACATATACTTTCCAAAGGATATAAAGAAAATAGGGATATTTTTCTCTCAAAAGGTTCATACTACTAAAAGTGTATCCCGTCTGTAATGGGTTAAATTGGTTTACTGATTCTTACAAAATCAGTCCACATGTTTAATAAATATCATATTAAATTAACACAAATGTTAGATTCTATTTATTATAGGAATGAATGGCCTTTTTGTGGAATTTATCGGGGTATAAACTTGGAAAAGTCGCGGGAATACTGGACGAAGGCCGGAAGGCCTCGTCCAGTATTCCCGCGACTTTTCCAAGTTTATATCTCCGATAAATTCCACAAAAAGGCCATTCATTCCTTATAATTCCAGCATTTGAAATAAATTCATCAAGAAAATGTGTTTATTTTCCGTTTTCTTAAGACTTATTTTAACTGCGCCTGACGGTTACGGAAAGTAGTTCGGCATGGAGTTTACTTGCTATGGACCAATCAAATGTTAGGGAATTGTGTAAATATTTCTGTGCTGGAATTATTGCATCATATTAATGTGAAGCTGTACAGATTACCTGACCTGTTTTCTGTAGCAGGTTCATTTGCATATTTATTACACTAGTTGTATTATGATTTTAAAACACTGTTATTAAACTGTGAAAGCCCACTTTATGCAATAAATATACTTATCACATGAAAACCTTGTTATGACGTGTTGTAACGCATTTCATAAATGTGATATGACACACGTGTAATAACACCTGCAGCGAATTTGATTGGCTGGCCACAAAACCCTAATTACTAGAAACAAAATTGCTACCATGCTCCGCACCACTTGCGAGGGTAGCAATTTAACCCAATCTCTTTAATGTAACACATGGAAGAGTGATTTTTGCAATCGGTTATCCGGCATGATTGATGTGTTAGCGATAAAAAAACGGTCAAAGTTGTATCAATAAATTATTAATAAAGAACATACAAATGCAGAAATTGGTTATTTTGCCGCGTCAAGGTGTTTATCTGACATTAATTACATGTATATCTTGAAAGCTTCATTTCGTTATGTTGAATGTTGAACAACAAGAAGAGAAAATATGGCTTCCATGGGAAAATGTTTTTTGACAATTTACTAGTTCTACATCAAAGATTATTTGTTTAAAGGTATAAAATCAGTGGTTTGGGTATGTACTTCGGTTGATCACATCTTTTGAATGGGTAAAATTGTAGCCGTAGATAACATATCGGAGGTGAATTATTGTAGCTACCTAATTACGTACATGTATTCGTAATATGGTCCAACGTTATAGAAAACAAACAAAACAAAGACGTTTCAAATGACGTCTCTAATCGCAAAGCAACGATGTTTTGACGTTGACGCCATCTGATTTTAAACGGTAAAATAAATACAATTGTTAAAATGCACTCCAGTTAGGCAATATGAAGTGTTTGCACAGAACGGAAACCTATAATATGACATATTTATAATATATTTATTGCTTAGTAGTAGTAAAACTATATTTCTTATTGTCATGCGAAAATAGTCAATGGCGTATTCTCACTGAAATGTATCGGATATCTCCAAGTTTTTCTGCTATTTGGACTGTGAAGTCATGTGATAAAGAGAATCTGAAACACATTTCAATTTGATATAAGATTTATGAACCTCGTCAGCAATTTTATGCACTTCGCCAGAGACTCGGTGCATAAATAAAGTGTGCGTGACTCATTTCATACATCTCGTATCAAATGGAAGTTTGAGATCCTCTATATATCAATATGGCATAACTGATTTTGTCGTCTCCAGTTTATTCAAACATATTTTGATTGACTAATGATCAGCTATCAAGAATGTTTAAGTTGATGCCTATGAATGGATCTATAAAACCAAACCATAGTGAACCCATACGGACACCAGGGGGCCGTTTCACTAACTTTGTACGACAAAAATGTTCGTAAGTGCAAAATTATGATAGTCTGAAAATTTCACATTAACAATGTTTTCTCGTAAATAATTATTGGATTTACATTTATTGAGCATAGGCTGCATATGCAGCCTATGCTCAATAAATGTAAATCCATCAATTGAAATTTCCAGACGATCTTAAATTTACACTTACGAACATTTTAGTCTTACGATGTTTAGTGAAACAGCTCCCTGGTGCCTCCATAATGACCACGGTGACGTCCACTTACCGCGAATAAAATCCAGGGCACTGGAGGAATTCCATGCCGCCCACATGTGGATATTTATCACGGACAATGTCACTTAACCGTCAGAACAAGTGTACACTGAAAAACAGCATCTTGTCGGGACCGACAAAATCACACGTACCTAGAGTGAGTGCCGTTAGAAAGCATGCTTATTGCGCAATACAGATCAGCTGATCAGTCAAAACAAACCCATGTGTACATTCATGGTGCTGCGATGTCACAGACATGCAAAGAAACATGATAATTGACATACGTGTAACTAACACAAAGTCAACAGTTTATAATAGCGAGGAACAATAACACGAGTGATACAGAATGTCGCAGCTTGCATCCTATTTGAAGTTGCACAGCGCTGGTTTTTCCCGGAACCTCCGCCAGCCACTACCGACAGTATGTATGTATGTTTACCCATTATGTACACTCCGTAACGACTCTGCCATATTTCAGCTGAGCTGCAGTGAAATATGATCTCAGTAAAAGTGTTAATGACATTCTTATGTAACAGAAATGAGGAAATAAGAATTCCATGGTGTATGTGTCTCGCCTGGAATTGCAATGCCCACCCCCCCCCCCCCCCCACCCCCAGGGTGGGTGTCCGGCTTAGAGAGTGTAAATCAGACATTTGATCATTCTGAGCCATAGTTGTCAGGGCTCCAGTTAAGGTGCGTAATTTGACCAACTTGGGGTTAAATTTTGTTATTTCTTCATCAAAAATGGTAAATTGGGAGTGCTTTCGAATCGTCTCATTGAGACGATTCTAAAGCACTCCCAACTTGCCATTTTTTGATGGAGAAATAAGAAATTTACCTCCAAATTACGTACCTTAACTGGAGCTCTGGTTGTGCGATCTCTAACAGACATATTATCACCCGAGATAAATGACCAAGAAACTCTTCAACAATAAGATCATATGTGTTTTCTTGGTGTCCGGCTTAGAGAGGTTCCACTGTATTGATAACATAACATGAATAATCCCACAGTATTTGTTTAATCTCCAATATTGTGAATCTTCCGATAAATATACAGATTGATTGATTTATCGATTGATGGGTTTTTTAACTTCAACAGCCAGGCCATATATCCAGACATTCAGGTATTATTCACTATAGGGTTAACTATTGTAATTTTCAAATTTGCGGCGTATATCAGAAAATGATACGTCGGAAAATCTGTTTAATGGCGACAATACGGTTCCTATTTCTAATGCACTCCTTTACTACTGGCGTAGGAGTACATATTGAAATAATTCAATGATATACCTGTAATGTATGACCATCAGACAATCAGATCGCGTGATATTTATAGAGTGCATTAGAATATACATAGTACATTCAACCATAAATTACGTTAAAAACATTCATAACTGAAAGACATTGTCGTGATCTGGTGTCAGGCACACTTCCTACACTTGGCACATATGAATCCTCCGATTGGGTTGACATGAAAATCTGTACCAGTATTGGACTCCATTTGAATGCTAGCTGATCAGGTGCTACACTGGTTGAAAATTCAATAGGCCCATTTTTAGAGTGTCTGGTCCATTGGAAACGATTCTAAAATGCTGCCAAACCATGTTTTTACTGAGAGAAAAGACAAAATATGAATTATTAGCAGAAGACTATTTTCGGTTCCCGCATTCTAAGGGTTAAATCAGTCACGGTCCCACACAGTATTTCCCAGTGCCGTATAATTCAGTCCCACGAAGAAAGCACGGCCATATATCTACTGTTGTTATCTTGTTGTGCTGATGTGAGCGTAGATTCCATCTTCCCATAAATAAGATGAAAACTTTGATCAATTGAAGATTATATCTCATATAGACTCATGATATTGCAGAAACACAAACAGACAAGTGTTTTAACACATTTCGTAAAAGATTTCATCGCGATGTTACTGAATATGACAGCTTAGGTGCAGTTGTTAAACAAGTATTTTAACACATTTTGTGAAGATTTCAAACTATTTCATCAAGAGGTTACAATATGACAGCTTAGGTGCAGTTGAACAAGTATTTTAACTCTTTGCATGCTGGGAAACTTCTGGGCTATAAATAGTTCAAAACTAGCGGACAAGAATTCATCATATTTTCTTGTATTTCTCCCCGTAAAAATCATGAATATGTCTTGGAATTTCATTAGAATCGAGTCCTGAGGACTCAATTCTAATGAAATTTCAAGACATATTTACAGAGAAATAAAACATATGCATGTACTCCTAATTCGTTTGGCGGATATTTTCGCCGCTAGCATGCAAAGTGTTAACACATTTTGTGAAATATTTCAAACTATTTCATCGCGAGGTTACAATTTGACAGCTTAGGTGCAGTTGAACAAGTATTTTAACACATTTTATAGTAAAATATTTCAAACTATTTTCATCACGAGTTTACAACCTACATGTAGATATAGTTGAACAAGTATTTTAACACATTTAGTACAAGATTACTAATTATTTCTCTCCGAGGTTACGACCTAGATACAGCTGTACAGGAGTCAACCGATTACACAATGTTTTCCACAAATATTTCTTGTTTCTGATCCAAAATATATGTTGTGACCACTCATTTGAAACGTCTTGTCGAGATGGTTCAAATGGTGGTCATGACATATATTCTTCTGACATTTAATACAAACAATATTTTGAAAATCTTCAGTTATTAACCCATTAATGACGGGATACAATTTTAACTTTTTTAGTAGAAAAAAAATATCCTATTTTCCTTATTTCATCTCTCGAAAGTACATGTTGTTACCACTCAATTTGAACCGTCTCAATGAGACGGTTCAAATGAGTGGTAACAACATGTACCTTTATGGAAAAATAAACAAAATAATAAGATTTTGTCAACAAAAATGTTTGTATCCTTAGACTGAAATGGGTTAAAGGGTTAACTTTGCTACATGCGGGATACAACTACCAGTACAGTAGTATGAAACTTTTGAGAAAATTTTCCAACTTACAGTGAAACATCTCTAATTTCTTATCGAAAGTATATGTTGTTACCACTCATTTGAACCGTCTCAACGAGACGGTTCAAATGACTGGTAGCAACATGTATTTTTATGCAAAAACAAAGAGAAAAATTGAATTTTTTCATCAATTTGATGGCTAGGAAATGTTCGAATCAACCAAAACTAGATTGGTCAGTAAGCGAGGCTTACGGAATACCCCCCCGCGTGGGCCCAGGTACCCCTAAAATATGTACAAATTTCCAAGTGTGTGGGCTTGTGACCTTGACTCTGGGATTAGCGCGAGCGGCATGAATGTGAATTTGTCACAGGGTGGTAGAGGTCCATTGGAGCAATGAGTGTGTGAAATATGAAGCAGATCCGAGCAAGGAAATAGAAGTTATAACCGATTTCTCTGATGTTAAGTTTTGTAAAGAGACTACCGTATAACCTCGAATTAACGCCCCCGGAGGCGTTACATTTTACAAAAGGGGGGGGGGCCTTTATTAGCCAGTAAAAAAAAAAAGCAAAAACAAAAACAGAATTTTTTTTTACCAAGGACCGCCAATTTCAAACACAAATAAGGATTTAAGGATTATTTGTGTTTGAAATTGGCGGTCATTGGTTTTATTTGTGGGGGGTGGGGGGGGGCGGGGGTTATTAGGAGGGGGGCGTTAAGTCGAGGTTATACGGTATGTATGTGACGTTGACCTCGAGATCAGCGGGGATTTGTCACAGCATATGAAATATTAAGTATTTTCAATGAAAGAAATAGAAGTTATAACATATTTCTCTGATGTTAAGTTTTGTAAAGAGACTAAGTATGTGACCTTGACCTTGGGATCAGCGGGGGTTGGACAGTCGTAGATTTGTCACAGCATGATAGTACAACCTTAGAGGAATGCACAAGTGAAATAATAAGAATTTTCAATGAAGGAAATAGAAGTTATAATTTATTCTCTGATGTTAAGTTTTGTAAAGAGTATTTGACCTTGACATTGGAATCAGCGGGGGTTGGACGGTCATGGATTTGGCACAGCATGGTAGTAGAGCCTTACAGGAATGCATGTGTGAAATATTAAGCATTTTAGATGAAGGAAATAGAAGTTATAACAATATTTCTCTGATGTTAAGTTTTGTAAAGAGACTAAGTATTTGACCTTGACCTTGGGATCTGCGGGGGTTGTTACGGTGGTGGATTTGGCACAGCATGGTAGTAGAGCCTTACTAGAATGCATGTGTAAAGAAATATTAAGCATTTTAGATGAAGGAAATAGAAGTTATAACAATATTTCTCTGATGTTAAGTTTACGGACTAAGTATTTGACCTTGACCTTGGGATCTGCGGGGGTTGGAAGGTCGTGGATTTGGCACAGCATGGTAGTAGAGCCTTACAGGAATGCATGTGTGAAATATCAAGCATTTTAGATGAAGGAAATAGAAGTTATAACAATATTTCTCTGATGTTAAGTTTACCCGGACGCACAGACGGACGGACAGACGGACGGACGGACGGACGGACAACCTGACTCCAGTATACCCCCCCACAACTCGTTGCGGGGGGGGGGGGGGGGGGGGGGGGGGTATAACGACTTGGAACTGTCGATTTATGAGTACCATATCATTCTCCAGCTCAGAAAAATTAACAGTCAGCAAATAAAGCGCTTACCACAAACCGAAATGACTTGAAACAGTCACATAGCGAGATCAAGCAGAGATCGAGAGGTCGTTATATCAGTGAGTGTCTACCCAAGATAAGTGGCAGTTATCATGTAGGTATTTATCCAGCAGCCAGACGACTGTAATTTGTAAACATGAATGCCAAATCTAGAGAGACACCACTTCGAGAGAGACACAACATTTACACAACATTTCACAACATTTGGACATGTTTTGGCAAAAGTGGCTTTTAACCCTTTCCCTGATAGAAACGACTTTTCACGCCTCTGCAGAAGATGTCTTTTGAAAACATTGTGGGAAAAGGAGAAATTGCTTGTAACAAGCAATTTCTCCTTTTCCCACAATGTTTTCTACTCTATCAGATAATTTAACCATCATTTGACCCAGCATTTGGTTCTTTTATTCAGATGTTTTCGATTTGGAAGTCGAAATATCGCAAAACAGCGGAAAGGGTTAAAGGAATTTGTTTGTACATGTATAATGATGTACAATTGTACATGTATGCAGAGTTTGTCATGTGGCAGTATATACATGCAACAAAGAGACACCATTTTGACCCCAATGAGGGATCAAAGCTAGTTATTTCCCTTTGAAGTTATTTATAGAAATCCAGTCCAAATTGTATATTTTCGGGCCTATATATTGCTTGTAATAAAGACTTATATCGCATGATTTGTTCTGTAAGGATCCATTATAGGATTTTCGACTCGAGTCGATCCAGGTCATTCTATAAATCTGCAAAATCCGTCGGCCCTGCATTATTAGCCAAATTCATATTTTCACACTTATAAAGTTTATAGCAAACAGTGTAGACCTAGATTAGACTTATCTGGGTCTACCCTGTTCTCAGTCTTTATGTTTGCACTCTTCAGTAAGAAAGAAATGCTCAAATAAAACATAGGACCGGATCTCTATAAATACATTTGCAAAGGGAAATAACTAGCTACGATGCCTCATTGGTCATGCTTTGACATCAGAACAATTTATTCAAACTCTGTCATAGTAATTTGGTTCTCGAATATATTCCTGAGGGATATTTGTTTCATTTCTGTTCAAACTGTGAAAAGTTTTCATATTTATTTTACTTTACTTTTTTAAAATTTAATTTTTGGGACAAAATTCTAAATATTTTTCATATTTCTCCATAGAAGTATATGCTGTGACCACCATTTGAACCGTCTCAACGAGACGGTTCAAATGAGTGGTCACAACATATACTTTGGATGAGAAACAAGAAACCGACCATCGGCCTACTTCTTTACTGGGCTATATCCAGATATGGAAAGTGTTTGAGCCAATTCCCACCCTTAAATATAAGCCAAATGAATGAATGAAGAAAATTTGTGGACAGCATTGCATTTTTTATATATACCTATTAAAGGTGTTTTCTGCAAGTAGTGATAAACAAGAGTCGTGATTCAATTGATGATTTTCTAATGGCAACAACACGGTTGTGTTACACTGGTGTTGAAATGTCGCTGAGTCACGTGTATAATTATGTTATGATAAACAAGAGTTGTGATTCAATTGTACCTACAAAATTGGACACATTGATGATTTTCTGATGGCAACAACACGGTTGTGTTACACTGGTGTTGAAACGTCGCTGAGTCATGTGTATGATTATGTTACACTTGAATATTTCACACGCTTACATATTAGACCACCCTACATGTACGTTCCCAGTTGTACGTAACGCTCCATGTATTCTACATTTCTATCTGCTAGCTTACAGCAATTGCTCTAATAGTAAGCCCCCAACCCCTCTCTATAATAGCCACCCCACCCCCACCACCTTAACAATTGTTTTTATTAATAGATTAATTACGGCTTTACGTCCGTTGAACAGCAAGGTTATATATGTTGCTGTGACTGGAGAAGTTGGAATCAGAACGGAATATTTACCAGTACATTGGGCCGTCCTTAAAAAATTGTTTGTTTCCTGTAACCCCACCCAGAATTTTAGAAGTGGGTCGGTCGGTAGGCAATTTCTTTTTTTTTCTGTCACAAGTGTTAAAATATTGTACCTTTTTAATATTAATAATTTTTAAATTCAATATTGCAAGTCTTGCGATAAAAGTATGTCAATTGCTGTATGTTTTGTTGTATGAACATGTATGCCATTTAGGGCCAGAGATTATATTAACCCTTTCAACCCACTGTAGCACTAAATTGAAAAAAAAAAAATTGTAAACGAAATTGCAATAAAAAAAATCGGGTCGCACCGTTTTTAGCGGGTCGGTCGGGTTACAGGAAACGGAGATATAATTATGGATGGCCCTGGGAAAAAAATATATTCAGCCCTGATTTTGGAATAACTTGATCAGGCTATTATTAAAGAATGTGCTATGTTATCAGGAGCTACACTGGTCACAAATCACATAAGCCCCATTTCTCCAGCCACAGCCACATATACAGATGGGAAAGCTCCTGTTGTGAATGGGGGAGGGCACCAGGGGCCCGTTTCACTAAACTTCTTACGACAAAAATGTTCTTAAGTGCAAAATTATGATAGTCTGTAAATTTCACATTAACATGTTTTCTTGCAAACAATTTACAGTATGCTCAATAAATGTAAATCCATCAATTGAAATTTACAGACGATCCTAAATTTACACTTATGAACATTTTAGTCGTACAAAGTTTAGTGAAACACACCCCAGTGTCCTGATTTCGGGCCAGGCACCCTTACTACACTGATTTAGACTTACTGAAGGAGATTGATTGATTGATTGATGATTTTTATGTACGTTCCTTATAAGGTACAAGAGGTCACAAGTGTATTATTATGAAATGTGGTCTATCGGCACACGAAGCCCGCCCCCGCCCCCCCCGGTGGCAGCCAAAGAAAACAAAGCACATTTGAAAAACACAGAGGGCCAGAGAAGCGTGGATTTGTCACATCATGAAAGCAGACCATCAGAGCAATGGGGGTGTGAAATATCAAGCAGATACATGCAAGGAAACAGACATTATAAGACGCTTACCCAAGTTTGGAATGCACCAAGTATGTGACTTTGACCCTGGGCTTAGACGATCGTGGGTTTTTCACACAGCGGTAGAGGACCATTACAGCAATGCATGTGTGAAATATCAAGCAGATCAGTACAGAAATTATACGACATTAACCCCGAGTTTTAAGGTTTCAAATGCACCTTGTGTGACCTTGTCTCTTGGCGGGACGATCATGGATTTGTTGCAGGGTGGTAGAGGACCATTAGAGCCATGTGTGTGTGAAATATCAAACAGATCCATGCAAGGAACAGAAATTATAAGACATTTACACGGTAACACCATTCGGTGGCGGGGGCATAAAAAGAACTAAAACATAGAAAGGTATTTTTAGTTCTTTCCTTTCATAATTTTGCTCATAAGAAATTACACCATGGTAAACTGGGCGAGTGGAATTTTAAGCCCTGACTCGGTTCAAGTTATCAGGCGGTGATTGCACCGAAATTGCTAAGTATACTTATCTTGCCGAGTGCACTTTGAGGGAGTAATTATTTATTTTACTTCAATACATTATTTCATATTAAACTAAGTCAATTAACGACTTTATATTTTTTGATTAAAATTATAATTATTATACTGTACTTAATACATTATCACAGCCATTTTCGTTGGTTAGAAAATATTTTATTTTGTAAAATAATTTTTTTTATTAATTTATGTATACATGTAAATTAATAATTTCAATTAGCAAGATAAGAGTACTTAGCGATTTTGGTGAAACTAGATTTTATGTTTGTAAAACATCATGTTATACCCCTGTAGCATACTGGGGGCCGTTTCACTAAACGTCGTACGACTGAAATGTTCGTAAGTGCAAAATTATGATATTCTGTAAATCTCACATTAACAATGTTTTCTTGTAAACAATTATTGGATTTACATTTATTGAGCATAGGCTGCATATGCAGCCTATGCTCAATAAATGTAAATCCATCAATTGAAATTTCCAGACGAACATTTTAGTCGTACAAAGTTTAGTGAAACGGGCCCCTGGACTCTAACTGGAGAAACTCTTACAAACTGTTTGACGTAAATGTACACGGACGGAACCACAACAGCAACGCAATATACCACCCCCCCCCCTTTGCTGCCGCATAGGGGGCATAATCAGCTACAGAAGCACCGCGTGCGTATGTATCGTGTGTGTGTACCGCAGCAATGTTGTCAGACACTTGCACTGATGACCTGATGTCTCTGCATTGGTCACACTTCACCGCCTACAAGATATGCCCACCAATTAGCCAGCAGTACATTTGCAGACTGTCTACAACTAGAAAATGTGGTCTGTCGACAATGCACGTAGGACCCCCGATAGGTGATTTGATTGATATTCTTACAAAAAATTAACGGATGGAGAGACAGACAGAAATCGGACGGACAGACAGACAGGACGAAACCTATAGGGCACTGCCGATTCTCGACGGGAGCCCTAATAATTCAGGAACCTGGCTGATAAAACAGGCCTTCCGACATGTGCGACAATCATGATAGCTTATCTCATTTCATTTGACAAGCTTTTGTTTATTTGCAGACTGTCTAGAATTATTTGTCAGTTCAGATCATAAAACTGCCCTTACAACGCTTGTGACCATCATAGCTTATGGCAAGCAGCGTAACTATTCTCAAAATAGACATTTCCAGACAACATTTGTCGAAAATTCAGTTACTCAGCCGATAAAACAGGCCTTACGACGTTTGTGACCAGCATAGATTGTCTCATTTCATATGACAAGCAGGGTTTAACTATTCTCAGAATAGACATTTCCAGACAACATGTGTTCGGCTGATAAAAGGGACTGTATGATATTTGTGACCTCAGCATACATGTAGGATATATACGCTGTTTGCTGGCTCCTCTCATGACAACAAGGACTTACTTTAGTCTTAGAACTCGTTCTAGACATTTTAAGACTACATTGTACAAAGGAAATGTATGATGGTTACAACCAGCGTAGCTGAAGATCATGTGGGCGAGCCCGGCTGATAAAAGGAACCTTACATCCGTCGAGACCAGCGTAGGCCAAGATCAGTCTGCGCATCTGCGCAGACTGATCAGGACCTACGCTGTTCGCAATCTCCTTTTATGACAAGTAGGACATACTATTTTCAGAAATGGTTCCATACAAAATCCAGACTACCTGGTACATGTATCTAGAATCATTTTGTGATAAAATGGACGTTTCGAAATTTGATACCAAATTGTTGATCAGGATCTACTCTAGATCTATTGGCAATCTTCTTTTATATGACAAGCAGGGGTTAGTAATATCAGCTAGAAAATTATTCAAGATCAATATATGTATTTTATTTAGCAAGCAGTAGGGGTTGACAGCGCTTCAGATAAGCTGCGTTATTGCGTAAATGCCCAATTAAAATTGCCAAAAACCCAATTGAAATTAGAAGTAGTGAGTATCAAAAAGCAATAACAAATTTGTGTTACCTTTATCATGCTACAGAAAACAATAAACAGACCACAAATATAGCATATTTTTTTCTTATTTTCCATGAAAATACATCTTGGTATTTCATTAAAATTGTCTCCAAGGAGACAATTCTAATGAAATGCCAAGACATGTTTTCATTTCGAAGCAAACTATTCAATAAGTGCTGTCTGTTGATGTGTAAACAATAGTGTGATTTTATTTTACCCATTTAAAATATTGAAATACTCAATTGCTTCAGATATGAAGGAGTGACAATACTCAATTACTAATTCCTTATCTGGAGCACTGGGTTGAAGTACTGTGCTATTGAAATGCCAGTCTCTGTTTGCCAACGTTAATGATACATTTCTTTGGAACAAATTCAGCAAAGATCCACATTTCTTAAAGTGCATGCTGGCTTTGTGCTGGTTTTCTTGACAGCCGAGTGAAATATTGAGGTAAATAATGCAGAAACTGCGAGAATTAGGACAGATTTCATTCAAACCTAACGGCACGTCATGGAGATACCAATGGAAATAAGTGGCTGTGACTGAAGAAATGGGGCTTATGGGATTTGCAGGGATTCCGTTGGGGAAAATAAAAAAATCGCCACTTCAAATTACAATTTTCGAGAAAAAAATCCCCCCCCCCCCCCAAAAGAATTTGTTTTGGATTTTTTTCCCGAAAATTGTAATTTTTATCGATAATTGTTTATTTTGATCCCAAATTGTGAAAGTGGCGATCGCCAGCGGAATCCCTGGATTTGTGACAAGTGTAGCTCCTGATCAAGCATCACATTCGTGTAGCCTGGTAACGATCTATAATGCTTGTTAGAAGCATGACGGATGATTCATTGACGGATGGCGAACAGTGCAGATCCTGATCAGACTGTGCGGATGCAGTCTGATCTGGATCTGCACTGGTCGCAAAACCCATAAGCTCCATTTCTCCAGTCACACAAACAAACGATGTATTGCTCGTCACGAAAGCATAAACCTCTCGATGTCTGGAGCAGTGTAGCTCCCGCTCAGGATGCACAGTCTGATCTGGATCTAAACTGGTCACTAAACCCATAAGCCCCACTTCTCCAGTTACAGTCACATATGTGTTATGTAACTTTGACCTTGACACCTCTGTTGAAGGTCACAGACCACATTTGATACCCAACTTTCGTTCTCATAGCAACTCCATTACCAATTTCAACAGCATATGCCTATGATATGTACTAAGAAAATATGCATGATGAAGAAACACAATTTTATCATGATTTGGAGACGATTCTAAAGCACTCCCAACATGCCATTTTTGATAGAGAAATAAGAAATTTGTCCCCAAATTACGCACCTTAACTGGAGCTCTGTTTATGCGTACGATACCACTCGATGAGAAATAAAGAATTATCATCTAGCCCAATGTTCAGCATGTAATAAGTGGACATATTCTGTGTTTTCTTGATAGTTGATACCATCACCATTTGTACATGTACTTGAACATGTACATGTACTTGTACAGGTAATATATGGGATTTAGTACTAAACCCATTGACCCGGGCTTAAATGACCGTAGCTGTTGATAAGGCCGTTAAACCCCAACAACAAACCAACAAGTTGAATTATTCACTGTGAGTGAATAATGGAAGATTTGCTGATCTTGCAACAACATTCACCACTCGCTGGCAATAAGTCTGGTATTGCTAGTATTTGGCCAAAATGTTTCAATCATGCAAAAAGTCTACATTCAGAAAACAAGAATATCATTAATGAACTCATTAGTGTCAGTCGTAAAGGATACACATGAACTTGGATGAATGTTTGCGGAAGTTTCCTGCCATGTTCTATATTTCTTCTTGAAAGTATACGTTGTGACCACTCATGAGTAGTCACATTGTATGCTCTTGACAATGACTAAGCCAATATTCATGTTTTTCGCTAGAGTAAAAACATTGCATTTCAGTTATTTTAGGGGTGAAAGGGTTAATAGTGCACGGGCCTAACAATAATCGTTGTGGTGCATGCCACCCAACCTTACATACACGTACACTGGTCTCGTTTTAATTGATTGATTAATTGGGGTGTTCCGTCTATTCACCCATTAAAGACGGGATACAATTACATACGGAAGAATGAAACTTTTTAGGGGAACAAAGTCCTATTTTCTATATTTCATCTCAAAAGTATATGTTGTTACCACTCATTTGAACCGTCTCGACGAGACGGTTCAAATGAGTGGTAACAACATATACCTTTATGGAGAAATAAACAAAACAATGAGATTTTTTACAAAAAAATTATCGTATCCTTAGACTGAAATGGGTTAATTAACAGTGAGATCATATTCAGACAGGAATGCACCTTTTTGATTTATTCAAAGATTGATTGTGGTTTTAAAATGTAATATGTAAATGGTCATACATGTATGTAGACAGGCACACCTGTATGGGGGAGCACATACAACAAGCACTGAAATAAACACATTCAGCACTGAATGACAGCGTCCTGATACAGTGCCAGGTACCCTTACTAGTTACCACACCGAATCACTTCGCACAAAAATCATATACAGTTTGTTTGGTGTTTAACGGCCTATCAAAAGCAAATAAGGTCACTTAAGGCCGGGCCAACATGTTCGTTAGCTCCTGTATCTGAATCGAGGGGAAATCCCAAAATCAGAACGAAATAGTTGCTTCAAAAAAATATATATTCAGCCCTGAAATTAAAATAACCTGACCTGGTTCCAGGTCCATACCACATGTGGAAGACTCGGACCTATGACACAAAAAAAATGCCTATTAAAAAATCCCATTACCCCACCCACTTGGTCTTGTACAGTACCATCTTCTATATAGAAGATGGTACTGTATGACCAAGTGGGTGGGATAATGGGATTTTTTTAAATAGGCATTTTTTTGGTGTCATAGGTCCGAGTCTTCCACCTGTGGTCCATACCACACCAAGGCCACTGGGCCCCTTCCCCTAAAATAGGATTACGAATAATCATGTTACTCAAATAAGGGGTATAACCAGATTCAACTCGCACATACAAGAATGCCAAAGGCATACATATGAGATGGGAATGCAACTGACTGTGTTATTGATTGATTGATTGATTGATTGATTGGAGTTTTACATTCCCAGTAATATTCACCATTAACCCTTAGACCGCTACTCACAACAATTGTCGTCTGTTGTTGCTTTTATATCTTGATTTATTTCTCAATAAAAACATGTTAAGACAGCACTTCAGAATCATTTCCAATGTAAATTATTCTAAAGTGCTGTGAAAGCATGTTTTTGATGATAAAAATGGAAAATAGAAAATACACAGCAGACAACAACAAAATTAAGATAGCGGTCTAAGGGTTAAGATATGAATACTGAATGATGAATTAAGATAAACATACTCTCATATACTGAGATTTAAATTTATTGATGAAATGGCGAACAGCGCAGATGCGGATGCACAGGCTGATCTGGATCTACAATGGTCGCAAAACCCACACACCCCATTTCTCCAGTCACAGCCACATATACAGATGGGAATGCAATTGAAAGTGTTATTGATTGATTGATTGCGGTTTTACATTCCCAGTAATATTCACCATTGAGATATGAATACTGAAGGATGTTCGTTTGTTTATTAGTGTTTAACGGCATGTCAACAGCTAAGGTCATGTAAGGCCGGGCAAACGGGTTCAATCACGTTTTAACCTGGTGCATTGGGGGGAAAATCCCAAAATCAGAACAGAATATTTGCATGGAGAAAACATATATTCAGCCCTGAAATTAGAATAACCTGACCTGTAGCCTATTTCATCAACATTGCAAAGTATACTTTACTAGCAAAGTATACTTTGAGGGAGTAATCATTTATTTTTCCAGAAATGCATTATTTCACATAGAACTAACAAATGCATATATTTCATGATTAAAAGTATGCAGAATTATTATACTGAATTTATTACATTATCACAGCCATTAAATGGCTGTGATAATGTAATAAATTCAGTATAATAAAAATTAATAAATTAAAAAAAAAAATGAAAATTTCTCCCTCAAAGTATACTTTGCTACTAAAGTATACTTTGCAATGTTGATGAAATCGGCTACTGGTGCCAGGTCCATACCACACCAAGTCACTTGGCCCCTTCCCCTAAAATAAGATTTTTTTTTTGGTAATAATATTAAATTAAAGCAAAATTTAAGAACGAGTCTTCTTTTTGTTTCGTGAAATTTGGTCAAATATTGATTTTATTGCGAAAAAACAATTTCCCCATGTTAAATCCCCATAGACATCTTCACAGAGTGAAGATGTCTATGGGGATTTAACAAGGGGAAATTTTTTAGAATTTCAGAAATACTGGACCGATTTTCAAAATTTAACTTTTGTTTTCTTTATAGTTAGATCATTTCCAAGATATCTAGCCAGGTTTCGGAGTCAATTTCCAAAATAAATTGTTTTTTGACTCCTCCCACAACTCCCTCCATATGATGAATACTCTCACATACTACGAGATTTAAATTGAGAATGTATGGCGTCACAACAAAGGACAAAGCCTCAGGTTTCAAATGACGCACAAGCACACATGCATATAAACAATGGTTTGTGCTCAATACAAAAGGAATGTGCCATACTATTTAAACCCAAATTACAATACATCATGTATATACGACACTCCTAAATGTGTGCACGGTTTATTTTCGCAATTTTTGATAAGGTGCGTATTTGCGTAAATACCCAATTAAAATTGCCAAAAACCCAATTGAAATCAGAAGTAGTGAGTATCAAAAAGCAATGAAAAATTTGTAGTATCTTTTTCATGCTACATAAAACAATAAACAGACCACAAATATAGCATGTTTTCCATGAAAACACATCTTGGTAGTTCATTAGAATTGTCTCCAAGGAGACAATTCTAATGAAATGACAAGATATGTTTTCATTTCGAAGCAAACCATTCAATAAATGCTGTCTGTTGATATGTAAACAGTAGTGTGATTTTATTTTACCCAATTAAAATTTTGAAATACCCAACTGCTTCAGAAATGATAGAGTGACAATACTCAATTACTAATTCCTTATCTGGAGCCCTGTATACGACACTACTTAATGTGTGCAGGGTTTGTTTGTTTGTTTGTTTGTTTGTTTGTTGGGGTTTAACATTCCCAGTAATAATATCAAGGTTAGGTCATTTAAGGCCGGGTCAATGGGTTTAGTACTAAATCCCATATATTACCACAGGGTGAAGTAACGGACCGAGGTCTATAAATACATTAAATATGCCTAAAAGCATAAATAAATGAAGATTTTTTTATTTTTTTTTACCCCTTCCATCTAACCATTATAATGGTTAGATGGAAGGGGTAAAAAAAAATAAAAAAATCTTCATTTATTTATGCTTTTAGGCATATTTAATGTATTTATAGACCTCGGTCCGTTACTTCACCCTGTGTATATTACCTGTACAAGTACATGTACAAATGGGGGGAAAATCCAAAAATCAAATCAAAATGTGCAGGGTTTCTTTTCGCCATTTTACTCGATTCTAATGAAATTTCAAGACATATTTACAGAGAGAAATAAAACATATACTCCTAATTCGTTTGGCGGTAGCGGATATTAACTGAATACTAAACGACTCCACAGAAAGCAATGGCAGATAAAAATAATATTTTTCTTTTGCTATCTTCAATTTGGGAATTTTCATTTGAGAAATAAAGGAAATAAGATTTTTTTTTGCAATTTTCAGACACGACTATTAACAATTAAATTACTACGTTGAATTAAATTTTGTCGTCTGCCGGAAATGTTGTATTTTCAATATTTCTCGACAAAAAAACCTGTTTTTACAGTGCATGATTATAGTCTTCACTGGAGATGATTCGCATGTGCTGTCAAAACCTTTTTTTTAAAGAATTATTAAATGCAAAAATGAAAAACAGCAGATGACAATTTGCGTCTCCAGCGTAGTGAGGGTTAATAATGTCTTGACTATTATGTTGTTATAACACAATCTATTTATCTCTGGACTGACTAATGAATGGACGAGACAGACACAACAGAACTTCCTAAATTAAATGGCTTATTAGATTATTTGACAAACAATATAAACATGTTGCATGTACACTTTGTAAACCTAACTCGACAGGGCTCCAGATAAGCTGCGTATTTGCTTACATACCCAATTAAAACTGCCAAAACCCCAATTGAAATCAGAAGTAGCGAGTATCAAAAAGCAATAAAAAACAATAAACAGACCGCAAACATAGCACATTTTTCTTATTTTCCATGAAAACACATCTTGGTATTTCATTAGAATTGTCTCCAAGGAGACAATTCTAATGAAATGCCAAGACATGTTTTCATTTCGAAACAAACTATTCAATAATTGCTGTATGTTGATGTGTAAACAGTAGTTTGATTTTATTTTATCCAATTAAAATTTTGAAATACCCAATTGCTTCAGAAATGATGGAGTGACAATACTCAATTACTAATTCCTTATCTGGAGCACTGACTCAATGAACATAACCAACTTGCTAATGAAAAATTATGTTTTTTTATTTCTTCAATGACGTATATAATGTCACAACCATTTGAACCTTCAAACCAGTTTATTTTTGTCGCAAAATGAGAAAACTAGAAATCCCCCTAGTATCCCCCTCCCCAGATACACAAGTAGTTTGAAAAAAGGGTGTTCGAGTTATGCTCCGGAGACAAAATCAGTGACGGAAAAACAAAGGGAGATAACTAAAGAATTAGTGATGCAAGAGTTGTCATTCTTGCGGGACACACCTTTAGGGTCGTGGTCTATGCATGTGTGAAGTTTCATGAAAATATTCCAAAGGGTGTTCAAGTTATGCTCCAGACACGAAATCAGTGCACGAAACAACAAAGGGAGATAACTAAGAAATTAACGACGCAAGAGTTGTCATTCTTACGTGTGACACACCTTTGGGTCGTCTTCTACGCATGTGTGAAGTTTAATAAACTAGAAAATGTGTTCATAGAACACGGATGTCCCACATATCGCTTTGATAATAAATGAGGCCAAATTGCAAGTCAAAATTTTCTTTTACCTGAGCGTTAAAGTTTTTGAAGCACCAAGTATGTGACCTTGACCCTGGGCTTGGCGGGGGCAGGACAAACGTGGATTTGGCACAGGGCGGTAGAGGACCATTAGAGCAACACATATATGAAATATGAAGTTGATCCGTGAATGGAAAGAAAAATTATAAGATATTTACCTGAGCATTAAAGTTTTTGAAGCACCAAGTATGTGACCTTGACCCTGGGATTGGCGGGGGCAGGACGAACGTGGATTTGGCACAGGGCGGTAGAGGACCATTAGAGCAATGCGTATATGAAATATGAAGATGATCCATGAAAGAAAAACAGAAATTATAAGATATTTACCGGTAGCGTTAAAGTTTTTGAAAAGGGAGATAACTCAAAAATTAGCTATGCAAGAGTTGTCATTCTTGTGCGCGACACACCTTCGGGTCGTGGTCTATGCATGTGTGAAGTTTCATGAAAATATTCCAAAGGGTGGTGGAGTTATGCTCCGGACACGAAATCAGTGCGAGAAACAAAAAAGGGAGATAACTCAAAAATTAGCTATGCAAGAGTTGTCATTCTTGTGCGCGACACACCTTCTGGTCGTGGTCTATGCATGTGTGAAGTTTCATGAAAATATTCCAAAGGGTGTTCGAGTTATGCTCCGGACAAGAAGTGTCTGCGGCGGACGCAGACGCGGACGCGGACGCGGCGCGCTGTCAAATCCATAGTATCCCCCCGACGGAGTCCGGGGGATACAATTATATCTGTCATGGTACTGTGTAAAGTGGTTTAATTGAAGATACATTACGATACTAGGACCGCTGGGTTGTTTCTATTTTCACCCATATAGGTACATAAATATCGGATTTCTTATCTTGTTGCGTTCAAGAAGGTAGAAAATCTGATACTTACATGAATGTACAGATATCGGTGAAACCTGAAACAACCCAGCAGTCCTAGTATCATCATAAATCTTCAATTAAACCACTATACACAGGGCCATGATGAAAACACGTTTTTATTTTTTATATTACTTTTTTCTCAAAAATTCAGCTGTCCTAGATTGTCATATATCTTCAAATAAACCACATTACAAGGGCCATGATGAAAACATGTGTTTATTTATATTTTTGAGAAAAAAAATCCTGAAATTCCCCTTTAAACAGCTGAGGAAACAAAACCTGCAGTATAACACTGGTTTTATAGTGGCTGGGTACATCGCACATCTGATGTGTAGATAGACATTTGGACAAAATACTAAACAATTTACAGCCAACGGAACGGAACATAAACACAAACAAACTGATAATATCACAAACACACACCGGTGACGTGATCTAGCTGGATAGTAAAGCTGAAGTTAGCGCCATTATGCTGGTCTACACTTCAATCCCCGTTATATTATTTATTGCAACACTAGAGCACAGTCGCAATATACCCACATTTCCAAAATGCAAAGTTGAAAAAGGGGAGATAATCCATTACCAGGGGTTGAATCAAAAATCGAAATTCACTTTGTGTATCTACATACCCTAAGGAAGGCGCACAGTAAGTTTCAGATCCCTACCTATTAATGCAAAATTGGGAAATTCTAAGTAGAAAAGGAGGAGATAATCCATGATCGGGGGTAAAATCAAAAACTGAAATTCACATTGCGCATCTACATACCATAAGGAAGGCACACACCAAGTTTGAAGTCCTTACCTATCATCAGGCGCGGATACAGAAATAATTGCAAGGGGGGGTTTGTAATTACAAGTCGGCATAGCCGACCTCAGCGAGAGCGAAATCGTAAAGCAGGGGGGTCTGGGGGTCTTCCCCCATGAAATTTTTAGATGCCAGATCGCCGCAGATGCGATTTCCTGACACCTAGGCCACAAAAAAAGTCATCCAACTATTCGAGTATTGTAGATTTTCGTCTTTTTTTTCCCGGGAGCAGGGGGGGGGGTCCGGACCCCCTAGACCACCCCCCTGTATCCGCGCCTGATCATGGTTAAAAAGTTTTACCTCTTACATGTACAAGAAACATGACGGATGGACGAAAACAATACACCCAATGAAATGATACCAAATGGTCGCTTCTAGAATGTCGAGCCCACCAAGGTATTTGATAGTGCCAGGGTGTATATATTGATGGGCCCAGATTTTACTGATGGAAGCAGGAAAAGTGAATAGGTTTAACCCTTTCACCCCTAAGTGACTGGAATGGAATTTGATATGTTAATTTTGTGACCAATCCAATCGTCACAAAATGATTTTCAGACTACCGGTAGTCCATTTATGAAAAGGGAGTGTATTTATTCACAAAAATATGAACATTACTTGCAAAAAGTGCAGATCCTGATGAGACGGCTCGTCACGAGCCGTCTCATCTGGATCTACACTGTTTGCCAATACCACTATACAGGCCTGCGGTGTTGAAAGGGTTAATTGATTGGTTGATCCTCGGTCTTGGTACCAGGCAATATATCACGGTAGAAAGTGAACTGGTTTAACGTCGCAACAACAGCTAAGGTCATATAGAGACGGGACCACAGTTTAAAGTCTCATCCAACAGACCAGTGGGATGGAAAAACTACATGTACATGTATGTAAGTCTAGGGTGAGGGGTTGAACTCACAACCGCTAGCAGAGCTCCAGATAAGGAATTAATAATTGAGTATTGTCACTCCATCATTTCTGAAGCAATTGGGTATTTCAAAATTGTAATTGGGTAAAAGAAAATCACACTATACTGTTTACACTTCAAAAGACATCAATTATTGAATAGTTTGCTTCGAAATGAAAACATGTCATGGCATTTCATTAGAATTGTTTCCAAGGAAATACCAATGTGTTTGCATGGAAAATAAGAAAAATATGCTATGTTGCCGCTTTTTGATACTCGCTACTTCTGATTTCAATTCGATTTTTGGCAATTTTAATTGGGTATTTATGCAAATACGCAGCTTATCTGGAGCTTTGACTAGTATTGAAGTCCAGTGCCATATCACCTAGGCGACTGCCTGATGAAGCATATAGAGAATACGAGGCCAGTGTCTTTTGATATCAAGTTTATCAGGCAAGGCTAGGAAACGCGTAGGAATTTCGAGGCTTGCCACTCAGTTATCACGATTTTCAAAGCATTTTGGCCATCACCTTGGGCATAGGGTCCACGCAGTTGTGCATTAGCATGAACGAACATAAACAAGCGCACAACGTTTGAATCCAACAAATTAATCACTTGCAGCGACACCAAAGTTGGGCTGCTCTCAGAACCATGGAATTTCTTTATGATTATCTTCAAACTTTAAAAAAATAATAATAAAAAATTCACTGTACGCTCGTTACAAGAAATTATATGTGGCCTGTCGGCACAAGAATGCCCCCAGTGGCAGATTGGAGAAACTGTGGCAAAGTTAATTAAGCAAAAGTGATATGTATTCCTAAGCACAGTTATGAAGGTCAAATGATCAAGGTCATATTGACGGCAGCATGGATGTGTGACATTTATCCACAAGTATGATATATTGTATTGAGTAGGAAAGTAATCCATCAAGGGATATAGAAGTTATGACAGAATTGAGAAACTTAATGTGTGAAAAAGTTCAAAGTTGTGAAGGTCTTTTGTGAAGGTCAAGAGATCAAGGTCATGTTAAAGGCAGCATAGATGTGTGGCATTTGTTCATTTGATGTATTTAAATATTGAAGTAATCCATCAAGTGATATAGAAGTTATTACAGAATTGGGAAACTCAACTTGTTCATGTGTGAAAGAGTTCAATGTTGTGAAGGTCAAGGTCATGTTAAGGGCAGCATAATAATATCAATTGCCTGGCCTAATATGTGGGAGTGCATGTTTAATGTTGATAAATATTGTTTCATGGCAATATTGTACATACCATTTGTTAATTTACCAAAAAGAATTCTCATTATATTGTGGCCCACTTGCAAATGAAGGGAGCGACCCAGTAAGCGGATTGAAACCGTGGAATACCTTGCTTTATTGATATCCATCCACCTATTAATCTCATCAGACCCTAGGACCAGACAAAACCGCATACAACCATACAAACAAATCCATGCCGCAATAAGACTCATATAAATATTCTTTCTACCCACAAACAGCAGGCCCGTACGCAGGGGGGTGTGACGGGTGCGTACGCACCCCCCTAAATTCGCCAAGGTCCGCTCAACAAATCTCAACAAATCTTGAAATGCATTAATATACAGGTAATTTGCATGAAAATGTCACAATTTACCACCGTTGAAATCCTGGGTACGGGCCTGAACAGAAACACAATGGAACCTTCTACCACCCTCTGTACATTCAGCAGACACAGTGAATGGGTTTAAAGCCCTGGGGCCCGTTTCACTAAACTTCTTACGACTAAAATGTTTGTAAGTGAAAAATTATGATAGTCTGTAAATTTCACATTAACAATGTTTTCTTGTAAACAATTATTGAATTTACATTTATTGAGCATAGGCTCAATAAATGTAAATCCATCAATTGACATTTCCAGACGATCCTAAATTTGCACTTACGAACATTTTAGTGAAACGGCCCCCATTCCTATATAACACCCATAAATGATCTCCGATGTAAATCGTTTTAACCCAGCACAAAAAAAATATATTTAAAAATAATATATGTTGTCATGCGCATTCACTGAGCACTTTCAGCCAAATATGCATGTTTTATAAAAATAAATTCACCTAAAAAAAACAGGTATAAAATTGTACATACACGGCGCCGGCACATAATCCAGGCATGGGAGTGGAACACTATCCCCAATCCTGCTAGGGGGGTCTGGGGGCATGCCCCCATAAAAATGTTCAATTCTAGATGCTCTGTGCTTCATTCTGAGGTGTATTTAGCATTAAATAGATCACATTTTCCCCTGAAAAAAATATGCTATAATTAGGAAAAATTGGCAACATAATCCATTTCAACTTAAAATAATACTTGCAACAAGAAGTCAGTACATGTATAATCCCACTGGTATGGGAATTCCAAATATTTGCAGAATAAAACTCAATCCACTAAACTTGTGTACTTGCTCGCTAGAATAGTGAAGGCAGTGTACCATAGTTAACCTTGGACCATGCAATTGTTGTTGTTATTGTTGAGAAATACTATAGAGAAATACCGCACCGCAATGATTCACGTTCCGTATGTCGGGTATGACTGAAGTTCAAGCACGAAATGGGCGAAAAGGGCGAAATGGAGATTGTCGGGAGAAATGGAGTTTTATATCACATATAACTTGCCAATTAATGCATGAAATAATTTGTTTTCTTATTATATCTGTTATACAGTTGTATATGTATAATATATAGTTGAAAAAATTGGGTATTTTCTTACATAATTTCATGCATTAATTAGCAAGTTATAGGCGATATAAAACTCCATTTTGCCGACAATCTCCATTTCGCCATTTTCGCCCATTTCGTACTTCAGTCATATCGCCGTATGTCTCCGGATGTGACTTCGCGACTTTCCGTACAATGGGCATTAACTTTCTCCGGTGCAGACTAACTCGCCAATTTCGGTCTGGCGGAGAATCGCGAGGGTTCCCGATTGACTTTGTAAACTTATCAAGCAGCCAATCAGCGGGAGCGACACAACGATATACGGACGTTTCACTGCCTGCAAGTTCGCTAGGCGTACCAGTTCGCTACATCGGCGTAAGTCTAAGAGGACGGAGTCTATCAAGATCGGGAGAGAGGGGGTACACCCCCCCCCCCCCAACAAAATGTTCTCAACGGATTTACATGATTCACAAAAGTGGTCCCTGGGACCTGAAATCCGGATTTCCGGATTAATCCGGAAATTTCCCATGCCTGATAATCTTCAGTTTATGAAGGAGTGCTGTATCTCCGAAGAAGAAGGGATAAACCTGTACACTACATATTCACGAACAGACCTCGGCAGATTAACCATTTCACCCCTAAATAACTGGAATGGATTTTGATATGTTAATTTTGCAACCCATTCCAATCATCACAAAATGATTTTCAGACCAGTCCATTTATGAACATGAGGTGTTTTTGTTCTCACAATTATGACAATTACTTTCAAAAAGTGCAGATCCTGACGAGACGGCTCGTCACGAGCCGGCTCATCTGGATCTACACTTTTTGCCAATACCACTATACAAGCCTGTGGTGTTGAACGGGTTAAGGGGGGTGTGTACGCACCCGTCGCACCCCCTCTGCGTACGGCCTGCATATCATGTGACATGTCTGTCAAATAATGTACAGCATCAACATAAAGGAACAACACACACATGACAAAGACAAAACTATGCATTATGTTTATGTCACATAACACGACACATCACAAAAATCAACATGTACAATTCCCGTCTCTGTATCGGCGGTTTGTCCGACATGTCCTGTTGTGTTTTGATGCTGATTGGAAGCTGACTCATCAGCCTGCCAAAAAAACAAACTTTTTTTGTAGCAACACAAAAAACCTCCTCAATAGCCTCACCTTCCGATAACTCCAAATCTAACTCGGCCAATTTAAGCCTAATGTCTTCGGGCAACATCGAACGCTCATGTTCGAAGTCAGCCATTTCGATAAATTAGAATTTCCAATTAATTTTCTAATAAATTACTGCTTCCGTAATGAATCTTCAATGTAGCCATATTGGATTTTGACTGAAACCCCACCTCAGTCTCGCGAGATTTGGCGCGATCACTAGCTTACTTGATTAAACATTTTTGTAGAGTCAGACAACCACATACCTATGTGGTAATATACATGGGACTTAACCTACTGACTGCATTTATATATATATGCATTAATTCTCTGATTTCAATAAAAGATATGTTCATGGGCTACCGGCAACGTTAAAAAATAAAGCTTCCAACAACCAGTGACCATACATTCATCTTCGTCCCATCAACAATCAAAGGTCATTGTCACGTGCTTGTGTATTTCATGACATTCATTGTTAAGATCGAGTCACATAGTTTATTTTAAATATACTCTGCGTTAATTTAATTACCAGATAGTACTACAGGTAATACCTTTTTGTGCGGAGTACTGATAAGCGATTCATGTGTGGCATATTGCGTCAAGAACATGTCATAATGCTACGCTATGCCAGAGACATATTACATGCAACCCTAAATAATTGGTTATGAAATGAGGATCTTAGTTTTGCTATTGCATCTATCAACTGTATTGGACGTATATGCATTAGTATAATGACTTTGGCTTAGCCAGTGTCAATCCATTATTTTGTAACATATACTCATTTGTATATTTAATCGACTCGTGACTCAATGCAATTTAAGACAAACAAACGTGATCATTTAATTAGCTGACTGCACTACAAGTATACAGCCTACATGCAATATCGGATGTTGACCAGATGTTGTAAGTATTTTAATAGTCGACAGACTCTCAACAGATGAGCCTTTCATTAACTAAGAACAAGTACTTGACTGTAAACATGTTTTATTAACGTGCACCGCTTATGGTACTATGATATTTAATATACACGTAACAAAACACACCAAAATCGCCCATTCGATTTTCCCTAGAATATTTACATACTCTATTAGTTCAAGCACAAATACGGAATTTAGGCATTGACCATGATTTATGAATCCGCCTAATAACAATACACCGCCACATCTCCAACAAACAATGGTCATTGCCACGTGCCATGTAATCTAAATACACAGGTGTTTGTCTTTCACGACCTTGTCACGCGTCATGTAGCTTCATAATATTCTATGTTAATTGAATTATCATGCAGCGCTACAGGTAATACCTGATTTTCATTGATAAGAGACCCAGATAAGTGCATGAATTCGATATTTCGATGCTCACTTCGTCTACGCACAAGGCGGTAGAGGTGTGGTGTAGATATAATGTCAAGTGGGTCAGGTATGGAGGTTTAACCACATTACATAGTCAGATATGCTTGCGTGGTAAAAAGTAGTACAGTAGAACAAATGTAATGTATACGGTTTATGCCGTAGACACTATCTGCTTTCAGAAACTGGTGTACTAATCTACTTCATGGGCAATGTTAATTATCATTTACACCATTTCCAATGGAATGGAATGGTGCTTAACGGCACATAACCACAAAAGAGTATCATTTAGGGCCACTCAATGTCCACAATTTTCAAGTATATGTTTTCAGATTATTGTGTAAGACGGGACATTTGAGTCGGTTTCAATTCCAGCCGCTGGGTGGTCACAGGAAATTGAATTTATCTTTCTTACAATAATTAAACCTATATTATAATTAGTGATATTCAAGAGCAGAATTTGTGCAGGTTATGGGAAAATAGGTCCCATAACATCCATACGAAAAATTAAATTAGCAGAAAATGGCAAAATGTTTTTTTTCCCTTATATTTAAGGGTGGGAAGTGGCTCGAAGACGTTCCATACCCGGGCAAAATGTGTTGTGTTTGGTTAGATTATATAGGAACAATTATTGGTGAATGCCAACCTTCAAATGCGACAGTGCGACCACGCATATCCATGACAATTTGTTTATGACAACCGCGGTTTGACAGACCGTGCCGTATTCAACGATCAGAATGTACATCTGTCTAAATGACAGACATTATTAATTAGAAGAAAGTGATCGACTCTTAATTTTGTGTGATTAACGTATTTAATAGCAATATGTAGGTGGGCACAAACAGGATAGGATTGGAAAACGCTCGTAATTGCATTACCTTCAACAAGAGCTGTAGTCCCATTAGTTATCATGTATCATTATCACTTGTATTGGATGAATAACATATTGTTCAAAGTAAGAGCTGTAGTATGAATATACAATGTTGTACCAACTTAAAGTTGGGATCCCGTCAATTAGGGGTAAAATGTTCTTTATAGGAATTAAATAAGTGTATATTTGTGTAACTATTCCACAATTATTAAAAATTGCGAGAGTCCGCTATACAGATATAAAATAAAATTTCTGAGATACTTTGTATTTCCTGCTCTACTAGTCCTTTTGGATGGGGACTTTAAAAGGCGGTCCCGTGTATCAGATTTGAAGGAGAGTCTGGGCAGGTTAAAGAACCAGAAGGGACTATTCTATAAGACCTAGGCCCCCCTGGGGCCGGTTTCCTCTGCACCGACATCCTTCTTTTCTCCCCTTCTTGGGAGACGACATGCAAGGTCATCGAGCCAGTGCCGTCGTTAAATCCAAGCATTTTCATGTGTATGTTATTGACGTATTATAAAGTATAATCATTTCACATAAAACTAAATGGAGATAGTAAATACGGTTATCGCCGCTGATATGAAGAGTGGTAATTCACATTTGATGTACAAGTATAATAATGCCAGTTAACAGTACGGTAATGGTAAATGAATGTTTATTTGTGCCCAAAGATGAAAATCTCAGATTGTGTAAAATCCAAGCAGATATAGACTGTTTGCAAATTTGGGAAAAATGTTGGCAGATGGAATTCAATCCAAGCAAATGCCAAGTAATACATATCTCCCGGTCTAGAAAACCAATTTGTCACAATTACATTATGCATAATGAGGTGCTGGAGTCAGTGGATCAAGCCAAGTACCTGGGTGTCGATATTAGCTCGGACCTTACATGGAACAACTATATAACCAGAATTTGCAATAAAAGCAACAGCACACTTGGGTTCCTAAGGCGAAATATTAAGACTAAACATCAAGGCATTCGGGAAACTGCATATACAACCATGGTCAGACCCCTTGCGGAATATGCATCGACTGTCTGGAGTTCCCATACCAAGACAAACATCCGTAAAATCGAACAAGTACAACGAAGGGCGGCCCGCTGGGTATCAAATAACTATTCCCCATATGATAGCGTAACCACCATGGTAAACAGACTTGGTTGGCGGACGTTGGAGAACAGGCGTGTAGATGCGCGTCTGATAATGTTCGCAAAATTGTCAATAACATAGTCGCTATCCCACTCCCATCGTACTTCAAGCACCCCACGAGAATAACTAGGCACATGCACCCACTGACCTATATACAAATACATACAAATTCCAGCTACTACCAGTACTCATTCTATCCATGGACAGTTGTGCAGTGGAACAGCCTTCCGTGTACTGTTGTCGTGCAGCCCGGCCTTGAAACGTTCAAGCGGGCTGTACGAGGGGTGCATCACTCCAGTCCTTAGAGTTGGACCCATTGTTTTTAATCTGATCTTATTCTATTTCTACCTTAATTAACACACTAAACATTGTATGCTGTTATTCCAGTGTACTGTCACACTTCAGGCGCGGATCCAGGATTTCGGGTAGGGGGGGGGGGGGGGGGGGGGGGGGGGTGGGGGTCGTAACTATTTTGCAATACTTGACTATATTATCGAACGCATTCTCCCCCTGAAATTTTTTGAATTCTACAACGCATTTCCTGCGTTCTGGCGCATTTTGGAGCAAAAAAACCCCCCAATAAACAATAAATTCACAACGCGAACGTAGAAACGTGTCTTGTAACTTGTACAAAATCTTTACATTCGGCGAATTTTAGGGGGGGGGGGTGGGGGGGGGGGGCGCGCGCCGGGCGCCGCCCGCCGCCACCCCCCCGCCCCCCCCCCCCCCCCCCCCTCCCCCCCCCTGAATGCACCCTTGCTCTTTACCACCTCTTGTCACTCTACTATATATATAACATGCACAGACGCGCAGCTGCACGTGTCCTTGAGCAAGACACTTTATCCACACTGCTCCAGTTCACCCAGCTGTAAATGGGTACCGATAATTCGTAGTTGCTCTGTAAATACGAATTACCGGCTTCTCTCAAAAAGTCTCTACCTCCGTTCATTCTCCCATTCTTGGGAGACGGCATGCAAGGTCCTAGAGCCAGTGCCGCCGTTAAATATAAGCAAAAAAAAAAAAAAAAGCTGCACATAATCCTCGCGAGAGGGTGATGCAGGATAAATAGATAGATGTGCCGCCTACATATGAACGAAAACAACATGTCTCCCCACATTACAACCTGGGATATGTGGGATTCCAAGGTTAAAGCGCATGTTTGCATTGAAACAATGTGTACATTTAAGTGAATCAATTAGCATTACTGTTAATCGATCACAGTGAAGTACTCAATGTGTCTATTACAATAACACCATTCAAGAGGTATCTAAAATCTGGGTCCTCTGCCTCAGCAACCAAGCACATACGTTTAATTTTAAAAAAACATATTTGGTGTCACTTTTACAAATATACATTTATATCGTATCGAATATGTCGTAGCTATTTATGGTCGAGATGTCACGAGGCCGAGGTGTCGAAGGCCAAAGTGTAAGGGAGCCGAAGTGTCAGTTATCCGAATTCGGTATCAATGCCTGACTGTTTATAAAAGAGTGTAGCCGTAGGTGATCAACATTTCAGGAACAAACATTTCACAAAGTGGCGCAAAAACTCATATCATTGTGATTTCGTTAATATTTACGATCACAATAATCCGCCATGCCTTTACCAGACTCTAAATATCTGCCAGGAAGATTTCGAATGGCGGAAGAGGGTGAGGAGGTACGTAAATTGTGGAAATATGTTCTCTGATTTTTGCAAATATTGCAACTCGTCATTCGACCAACTCGTCCCAACACACATGTCTACGGTGTCATATTTGCGCGATTTTGTTATTAACTGGAGATGGTATAACTTATTTGGCCCAAACACTGTAGAACATTTAAAAGAGAACAAAAATGTAGTTATTTTGTTGTTTTACAGTGTTTTAATGCATCAGTCAATGTAAATCCCCGCCCCCCCCCTCCGGGGGAGGGGCGGGGCTTTACCGGGACATACCCCGGGGCTTTTACCTTTCATGATGCCCCGCACTGCGGGGACTTTACCGGGGCTTTAACTGTTGCTAAGAAATTGAGCGGGGACATAACCCGGGGCTTTACCGGGGCTTTACCGGGGTTTTATCAGACTGTTATCAAGATATGTACATGTATGTTTACCTGAATACTGTTGTGTGGGAGGGGTGACATGGGTTTAAACTGTTTAATTAATACGACCTACTTTCACTGTGGACTGTTTAATACTGGCAAATTTGTTTTCAAATAATTCCTCTGTTTATATTGCACTGCCGTTATCCGTTATCCCAGCCCACAACACGTGGAAAATTCTGAGACATTCCCCCCCCCCCCACACACTGAAGGAAAACCCGAGACCCCCCCCCCCCCCCCCTGGAAAAAAGTGATTCTTTACCCAACAAACCTGGAATGTCCCGAGACCCCCCCCCCCCTGGAAAATATCCCGAGACCCCCCCCCCACCCACCTGGAAAGTGATTCTTTACCCAACAAACCCTGGAAAATCCCGAGACCCCCCCCCCCTGGAAAATCCCGAGACCCCCCCCCCCCCACCTGGAAAGTGATTCTTTACCCAACAAACCCTGGAAAATCCCGAGACCCCCCCCCTGGAAAATCCCGAGACCCCCCCCCCCCCCCCCCCCCACCCCTGGAAAAATCCTATTTCTCACACACACACCCTCCCCATGTAAGTAAAAGTATAAAGTGCTGCATTTTATACTATTGATAGGGGGGGGGGGTGTACTTTTTATGAACCCCTGTCTCGAAGAGCCGGTGTCATATAGTGTTTGCACCGTCCGTGTGTCCGTGCGTTAATACGGTTAAGAAGTTTGTATCATGCAAGGGTCCACTTTTGCGCTATTTAATACTATTCACACATATCCGACCTTCCTTCTACCGAGTCCGTGGGTGGTGCCAAAGGTTAGCGGCTATTTATTTGGTTACTACTATTAACAGGAACGTACCTATTTCAAAGCAACAAACACATATTTACCCTGTACTTAGTCGACCCTACTTGTCCTAACTGTCATTTGGAGGCGGAGCTAGGATGCGTCACACATGCTACTAAGATGCCCAGCACTACACGAAGTTCGGAAACAGACCTACCCGGCGTTTCGTCAAGAAATCCAAAAAGTGCTAGGAGACTCGAACTTTTACAAACTAAACATATCGGTCATTACCCAGCTGATCATCGACTGTAACGGTTTCAAAAACAACTATATCACTAAGTCAACCACCCTAGAAATAGAACGAGTAGCAGGCCAAATGTGCTACCAATTACATCTACAACGAATAAAGCTGCTTGGGTTGTAATAATGGCTTCCCATACTAATAAAAGTTCCCAGATATCTACTATTTATAAGTGACATTTTGCTCTACAACACATCATTTTCGTGCAAGAATATTTCACATTTAAAATCACCAGATGGCCCCGCAGTGCGGGGCATTTTACCGGGGCTTCTACCGACCATGTTGCCCCGCAGTGCGGGGCCTTCACCGGGGCTTTAACAGCAACGAAAATATAAGCCCCGCTATTCCCCCAGGAGGGGGGGGGCGGGGACTTACATTGACTGATGCATAACTTGGGAGTAAATTTATCCCATCACTGCCAGAAATCGTCCACTTCCTGTTTTCGTCCGGCCCAGTAAACAGCATTTTTTCGGGTTATTTTACGACATAGCGGAGATGCGCGCACATCACATTGTTTACCGCTTTGACATTTTCACATTGTTTATCGTAGTGACAGAAATGTCAAAGCGGTTCGCTTGGTGAAAAATTGAGATTAGAAAAGTACGAAATGGTTAACAAATAATAAATCAATAAAATTATGTCATTTTCACTATTCCCAAATTATGTTATTCATAAAATACATTTTTAACCCCAAAAAATACCAGTTTACACATTTTGTCTTTTACCGTCTGCGAAAGTGATGATTTTCCGGGGCACACGCACCTGCTGGAAGGTTGCCAAAAGTATACTGTCGGTCAAAAAGTAGGGAAAGTACAGCCGTGGTTGTTATTGGTGTAGTGATTTTTATTTTGTACTTTCAATACTGATTGTCTGTATGATTATCTTTATATACAGTTAGAAAAGAGTAATACAAATAGATTTAAAACGTTTTTGTTTTTTTATTTTGTCAAAATTATAGTTATTCTCTTTCAACAAAATGTGCCTACATCTACAAGGCAAATACATTCCTTACGACCCCGACGATATGACAAATCATCAAGCGTGGTGACACGTTTCTGTGTACTACCTGCACTGGTGACATCATTACAACACAGTAATTATTGTATTAAACAGGATATACAGCATTGTAAATAACTTTAAACAGATATTTAGAGTTGGAGTTTACAAACATTACATTTTAATCAGAGTTAGTTTTGACTTTGCGTACTTTTTGGCCAGTTGTGTAGATGTCGTAAGCAGTGGACGAAAGGTGGTTGTGTATTATGACGAGCAGCAGGAAGTGGGTCACTGAACAAAACATTGATTTACAACAACATTTTAAAGGCAACAGATTTTTATTTTCAATATTATTACACACACATGTTACTGTATTGAAATTTACAATATATGTGTCTTAGCAAACTGTGAAAATATAACAATTGCAAATAACATTGTTAGGTGGACGAAAACTGGTTGTACCGGGCTATATCCGTTTTTTGGCAACCCTCGTAATTCCAACTATTTTCTACATCTACATTTCTAGCCTTGTCTGATCAGGATCTGCTCTGTTCACCATTCCTTCAATGAAACACCTGTCATGCATCGAACAAGCTACATGAGTGTGATATTTAATCAGGAGCAACACTGGGCACACATCTCGTAAGCCCATTTTCTCCAGTCACAACCACATTTGTGCCTTGTGGCTGTGACTGGAGAAAATGGGCTTATGGGTATTGCGACTGTGTAGACCCAGATCAGCCTGTCCATCCACATAGTCTGATCAGGATCTGCACTGTTCACCATTCCATCAATGAATCATTCGACATGCATCAAGCAAGCAATATTGATCATTATCAGGTTACAGGAGTGTGCTGTTTCATCAGGAGCAACACTGGGCACAAACCCCATAAGCCCCATTTCTCCAGTGACAGCCACATTTATGTTTTTGTCGCCTTTCAGGATCATGAGGAGTTTACAGATCGGCTGCGGAAAACTTTATATTACGGCAAACTTCCAACATCGGATCGACCGTCTCTGCCCCTGACAGGTAGGGAAAAATACAGGGACCAGGGCTCCAGATAAGGAATTAGTAATTGAGTATTGTCACTCCATCATTTCTGAAGCAATTGGGTATTTCAAAATTTTAATTGTGTAAAATAGAATCACACTACTCTTTACAAATTAGCAGACCTTACTTATTGAATAATTTACTTCTAAATGAAAACACATCTTGGTATTTTTTTCCAATCGCCCAGCTGGGCAAGTACCCAGGTGAAAAAGTTACTTGCCCAGTTGTTTTTTTTTAAATAAAATGCTATTTCCAGTATTTGTAATGTTGTATCTTATTTTAAAAAAAAAAGATTTTACATCTATATGATCATTACCAAAACGTATGAGACATATTCACTATTATTGTTATTTATATTTTAAGTATTAAATGAACATAAAAAAAATAATATTATTTATCGGTAGATAAAACTTTCTTCAACAACATTTTTTAGCAGTGAATTTGCTCAGAGGCTTACAAGCTTCTTATTTTCTATAAGCGTTGAGTGACCTAGATTTTGTTTAATTTATAGTGTCTATGTTTGCATGCGCTGTGCGCTGCCTTAATTACTAAATTCAATGGTTTCGGACCCGGCGCCGACCGTTTCGTCCCAAGCCGTTCTGTTCGGCGTCTGAAATGCGCTTTAACCCAACTGTAAATGAAACGATATATGTGACCGCATATACACTAGTCTATACTCGCAGTCTATACTCGCAGTCATATTATTTGTTAGCCCGGCCGCGTACAGCCGACAAATAATCCGTGAATTAAACTTGCCTGATATGGACCGTGTTCAAAATCGCTAGCGATTCTACCCGTAACCGTGTACATAGACACTGCTTGAATCTTACTTCCCGCAAATTGACGTAAACTGTAAACAACAAATGGTCGCTGAATTAATACCATTTGTTGGCCGTTATCGATGGAATTAATTGGCAATTTCTTCAGAAAAAAAAAATCCTGACCAAATCTTTCACTCGCGAAACTGGGCGAGTGCCTGTAGAAAGTACTCGACCGCCACAAAAAGCACTCGCCATGGCGAGCTGGGCGAGTGGAATTTCAACCCCTGATGGAAAAATAAGAAAATATGCTATATTTGTGATCTGTTTATTGTTTTCTGTAGCATGATAAAGATACCACAAATTTTTCATTGCTTTTTGATACTCTCCTACTTCTGATTTCAATTGGGTTTTTGGCAATTTTAATTGGGTATTTACGCAAATACGCACCTTATCTGGAGCTCTGGGGACTGTTGTCACCGATATTTTGACCGTGAGAAAAGTCCTTTTGATTTTGACAAAATGCGAATTGATTCATTTATTTTTGTATTAGTTGCGGGCAGTAACTCCACAAAACTCCCATACCATCTGTAGCATAGGATCCCTGCTACTGTGGGGATGGTAGTTGCTGCCCGCAACTATTTATGTGATTTCTTACAAATATGTAAGAATATTCATTATTTTGCCATACATTATTGTATTTACACAGGGCTCCAGATAAGGAATTAGTAATTGAGTATTGTCACTATCATTTCTGAAGCAATTGGGTATTTCAAAATCTTAATTGGGTAAAATAAAATCACACTACTGTAAAAGTGTATTTTGAACCCGATGTTTACTCCTTTATATAGCAGTATCGGCCTCGGAAATGTGTCCGTTCTTTCCCGACCTAGCAATGATGATAATTTTTTAAAACAAAACAATCGATAGCTTTAAAACGCGTTGACATAGCGCATCAGGGAATATATCGTTGCGGAATACTAACATTGTCCCAACTTCTGCAATAGGCGACAATGATATAACTCGGTTGACGTTTCATGAGAGTCCATTGTCTCGAGGCCGTCCGGGTTCGGCCTATTAAAAAGTAAGCAACCTTGTAATATGGAGTATATGGAGGGGGTAAACAAATTAATTTTAGCTTATTTTTTTTCATTTATTGATGCTTTTAGGCATATTTAATGTACAGTCAAACCTGTCTTAAGCAACCACCCAAGGGAAGTGACAAAACTGGCTGCTTAACAGAGGTGACCTCTTAATAGAGGGTTGTGTTTTCAGGTACATTTCAGGTAATTTTGAAAATTGAAATGAAGATAAAGATAACAGACATGTATGTTGACTTGATAATATAAATGTAATAAATAATATTAATGATTAATTTAGAAACTATAGTACCATATGATTAAATATCAATATAAATGTGTATCTTTATTTAATATTTTCAAAATTGAACCTGAACATGTAATGAGTGGATTTCTTAACAAGTAACAAATATTTAGTTGAATTATATCATTTAATGAAATAAATTTTTTATCAAATAAAAACACCAATGTTTACGTTTTGTTATTTTACAGCCTACTGCAACTGCTAATCTGCAAGACTTATATTGTAGACAACTTATTGTACTAGATGATAGGTCATAATCGGAAATGGTGTGGGATAAGTTATGCGAACTTTTTTTCTTTTTTTTGTCGGGTATTGGTCAAGTCGAATTTGGATTAATTTCCAGTCGTGTATGTAAATAATGCATAGGAGATGTCAGCAAAAGCAGTCAATAAGTGCGATATTCGGCTCATATTCGACATATGAGGCAATTTGCTTAAATTATATTTGAGCCGGTTACACTCGGTCCTGGGCAATACACACCAATTATATCAGCTATTCGTGTTTTGTCAATTTGGTAATTGGCAATGGGCTGTTACTTTTTACAACATTTGTGTCGGTAACCTATAGAAATTACGAATCGACGGACAAGGGTGCAAGAACCCGGATGCGATCGGCTGTTCTTTCAATAATGCGCCGACAGTTCGGACAATACAATTTGCACCTGTGAAACATACCCATACGACGACGTGTTTGGTGTTTTAAACCGCATTGACTGCCGACATCATTGTCAATTCGCGCTTCGGTAACGACCGCCGCAGGGTACATTGAAATCGGGATTAGCGGTGACCGTTTAATGAAATTGGATCACTAGTTTGGGACGATAATTAATGACCGCTGGCCGCGTTAGACGAGTAACCGTTGAATGAAAGCTTTTTATATAGCTATCTATATCTATAGACCTCGGTCCGTTACTTCAACCTGTGGATAAAGGTACCAAAAATTTGTTATTGCTTTTTGATACTCGCTACTTCTAATTTAAATTGGGTTTTTGGCAATTTTAATTGGGGGTATTTACACAAATACGCACCTTATCTGGAGCTCTGCATTACTGTATTTACAGATGTGGGTTACAGATATGCCATTTATTACAGATATTGCCGTTGGGTTCTTCCAAGATGCCGCTCCGAAAGAACTGGGAAAGCTGGACACATACTTCGCTTCTTCATCCTCCAGGTACTCGACGACTAATCTTATTCATAATCCTATTACTTTTAAGGCAAGGGGCCAAGTGACTACTGTCTGTTTCACGAAAGCTGCCCAAATTTTACGGCCATATAAACAATTCAAAAACAATATTTTTTTCGATAGTATTAAATTAAAGGAAAATTTAAGAATGAGCCTTCTTTTTATGTTGTGAAATTTTGTCAAATATAAATTTTATTGTGAAAACAAAATTTCCCCATGTTAAATCCCCATAGACATCTTCACGGAGTGAAGATGTCTATGGGGATTTAACATGGGGAAATTTTTTAGAATTTCAGAAATACTGGACCGATTTTTAAAATTTAACTTTTGTTTTCTTAGTTAGATCATTTCCAAGCTATCTAGCTAGGTTTCGGAGTCAATTTCCAGTGTGGTATGGACCTGGCACCAGGTCCGGTTATTCCAATTTCAGGGCTGAATATATATTTATTTCGATGTAAATATTCTGATTTTGGGATTTTCTCCCCAATGCAGCAGGTTACATGCGGGATCGAACCTGTTGGCCCACCTTTAAATGACCTTAGCTGTTGATAGGCTGTTAAACATCAATCAATGAACAACTAATCACTGAAGTAGAAATAAACATGAAAATATAATGAAGACACAAACATGACAAACCAGTGATAACTCAATCCGTTGCCCGAGACGAGTTGCAGAGCTCCAGATAAGTTTTGTATCTAAAGACTATTATACCCCCATATTTGAAATTCAATGCATATTTTGCTTTTACAAATGTGTTGTTGATTTTCTTCCTTATTAAATAGGGAACAAATGATAAAAAATAATACAAATTTAAAAATTCACTTATTTGAGCTGCAAAAAGGAAACACTGTTTGCTTTTTGCAGCTGAAATAAGTGAATTAATTTTTTATTATTTTTTTTCCTATTTAATAAATCAATAATACATTTGTATAAGTAAAATACGCATTGAATTTGAAATCTGTGGGTATAATACTCTTTAGATACAAAACTTATCTGGATCTCTGATATAAGCAGGGATTCCATTCCGCTGGGGAAAAAAAAAAATCGCCAAACATTTTTTTTTTTTTGAAGTGGCGATATTTTTTTCTCTAAAATTATAATTTTTTATCACCAATTGTTTATTTTTATCGCCAATTGCGATCGCCAGCGGAATCCCTGTATAAGTATTGTTTATCAGTCGACAACTCTTACCCTCTTATGTTGTTGTGTTCCAGATCTGCATGTATTTCTCCGAGCTCAATGGTTATGGGAATGACGTATGTGAAACGACTGCGGAAATGTAACCCGAACTACCTTCATCAGATTTCATCCTCTGAACTCTTTATCATATCCATGGTACGTTTACTGGGAGAATCGTCTGTTTTTTGTAGCAATTTTGGCTAAGGCTCTACTGTCTGTTTCACGAATGCTGCCCAAATTTTATGGCCATATAGACATTTCAAAAACAATATTATTTTCGATAATATTAAATTAAAGGAAAATTTAAGAATGAGCCTTCTATTTATTTCGTGAAATTCGGTCAAATATTGATTTCATTACGAAAAATTGATTTGTCTATGGGAATTTAACATGGGGGAAAAAGTGGTAAGGAAGTGTGGGAGGAGTCAAAAAACGAAAAAATTTGGAAATTGACTCCGAAACCTGACTACCGGTAGATAGCTTGGATATGATCTAACTAAGAAAACAAAAGTTAAATTTTAAAAATCGGTCCAGTATTTCTAAAATTAATTTTTTTTTCCCCATGTTAAATCCCCATACAGGGGTCCTACCAATTATCCGGACAATCAATTTATCGGACAAATCAAAATAGCTGTTAAGTAAACGCATTCATTTGATCCGATTTTGCAACGGACACATCTAAGTCACTCAGGTGCTTGCTGTTTCCATGCCAGTGTGAATAATATATCGCCAAGGTAAACATTTTAGTAAAATTTGCCGAAAACATTCCCCCACTATGTCCACAAGTTGTTTACAACGTCAAACGTCGCGCGGGGGCTTGTATCTGTCACTGCGCATGCGCATAATTTGAGGCCCCTATAGAGTGTTTCAATACTCTGTTGTGTGAAGTATGCAGACGATACGATGCATTCCTCCAATATCATTTTCAGACTGTTTTAATACACAATGTACAATACAGAGCAGATAGGAAGGAATGCGAAAATGTATCATGATAGAAAAAGAACGAAGAGCTACTTATTCAAAAACAAATAATAATTGTTTCAAGGCCAAATCGCCCCAAGCCATTTCGGACCCAAGCCATTACACACCATTTCACACCCATATTCATTCGTGGATAAAATCGACAGGTGCGAAAGCACCAGTGTACGAAACGATCATTACCGCGGAATTTCCACCAAATTATGAAGAGCTCAATCGAGTGCGCCCATTACGTCATTGCAGAGTTGTTCTATAAATACAATACATTCTATAAATACGATGTTTTCCAAGAAGCGAATGGTGATTGTGTTTTCTGCAAAACAACACAATGCTGTTTATACTGGTTTTCAGGCGATAAAATTATGATTTTAAGGTGAGAATACAAGTTATAAGACGGTTATACATTTGTCCGGATAATTGATTGTCGATGTTAATTTTGGGGCAATGTTACGACTGATGATCTGACCCAATTTTAAGTGAGAAAGATGGCACAGTTTGCTAAATAGTTTCCATGCGTTGAGAAAGCAAGAACCGACGATTGTTCTGTGAAAATTTTATGCCCGTAGCTGCTATTTTAAGAAAAATATCGTAACAAAACGATGTCTATGGGGATTTAACATGGGGAAATTGTTTTTTCGCAATAAAATCAATATTTGACCAAATTTCACGAAATAAAAAGAAGGCTCATTCTTAATTTTTCCTTTAATTTAATATTATCAAAAGAAATCTTGTTTTTGAATTGTTTATATAGCCGTAAAATTTGGGCAGCTTTCGTGAAACCGACAGTAATCACAAATCATATTCTCTTTTTATGCCCCCTATGCGATTGCATTGCTCTTGAGGTTCCATCTGTTTGTACGTCCGTCGAAAAGTCAAAAAGTTTGTAAGAGTTTCTTCATTATGTAATATCTACAATATTGCTTGAAGGATTGCTTTAATATTTGGACACTTCATTCACCTGAACATGTGTGACACACTCGCTCCACCAATAACATGTTAACCTTCGAAATGGTGCTGAAACACTTTTTTTATGTCGAAAAGTTTGTAAGAGTTTCTCCATCATGTAATATCTTCAATAATACTTGAGGGATTGCTTTAATATTTGGAAACTTCATTCACATGAACATGTGTGACACAATCATACCACCCATGACATGATCTTGAAGACCTTCAAAATGGTGCTGAAACACTTCATCATTTTCTTACGTCAAAAAGTTTGTAAGACTTTCTCAAATGGCTTTGAAATTTGTGTAGATTTGAAATTTACACACAATCTCTAGTTAGTGTCCAGTATGCTAGGGGGGCATATCCATGTTTTACAAATGTCTAGTTGAAGGGATGGTTTGATAGTCTGGTGGTAGAGCATTGGACTTCAATACCGGAGGTGCTAAATGCCATCCCTGCCCTAGGCATGAAAAACATACTTTTACTGGTCTTTGCCTGGCTGCAAATGACCGTAGCTGTTGATAGGCCGTCAAACACCAATAAATCAAATTCACTGGTCTTTGGGACGAGTTTTGAAATTTCAATATGACCTTAGCTGCTACGGGAACGTTTTGCATGCTAGCGGTGAAAATAACACTCAACAAATTACGAGCATGTTTCTTATTTATCTCTGTAAATATGTCTTGGAATTTCATTAGAATTGCGTCCTCCGGACTCAATTCTAATGAAATTCCAAGACATATTCTTGATATTTACAGGGAGATATATTGATTCTGAATCATTTTGAACAGCGTCTGCACTATTGCGATTAACCCTTTCAATAGCACAGGCCTGTATACAGTTTAGCGGTATTGGCAGTGTAGATCCAGATGTGCCAGCTATCTCATCAGGAGCTGCATTTTTTGCAAGTAATTTTTGAGAACAAAAACACCCCCGTAGAACAAAAACACCCCCGTTTCGTAAATGGACTAGTCTGAAAATCATTTTGTGACCATTCGATTGGTTTCAAAATTAACATATCAAAATACATTCCAGTTACGTAGGGGTGAAAGGGTTAAGATAGACTTTTATCCCGTCAACACAGTGCGTATGTGCCGTGAAACACGGTGCCGTGAAACATTTTTGATATCCAGTCAATACTATTTTTGCATTTCACAGCCATTAGTAGGTGTTCACGGGATAAATAGAATAGTAGGTTAGTGCCGTGAATGGGAAAAAATATCTGGCGCGGCACAGAAACGGGATGTGCTCGGCAGAGCCTCGCCCATCCCGTTTCCTGAGCCTTGCCAGATATTTTTTCCCATTCACGGCACTAACCTACTATTCTCTACCTATTTTCCTTATTTCTGAACCAAAATATATGTTGTGACCACTCATTTGAACCGTCTCAGCGAGACGGTTCAAATGAGTGGTCACAACATATACTTCTGATGAGAAATAAAGAAATTCTTGAGCCTTGCTAACCTACTATTCTCTATATAGACTAAGAGTTGTCTCCTGTAACAGATGATGGCCTCCAAGTTCCTGTATGACGAAGGTGTGGAAGACGAAGTATTCAATGATGAGTGGGCAGAGTCGTCGGACGTCGATCTCGAAGACTTGAACCAACTGGAACGTGAATTTCTCTCCGCCATTGTAAGCCACTGTTGATCGTTTACTTGAACCAACTAGAACGTGAATTTCTCTCCACCATTGTAAGCCACTGTTGATCATTTACTTGAACCGACTCGAACGTGAATTTCTCTCTGCCATTGTAAGCCACTGTTGATCGTTTACTTGAACCGACTCAAACGTGAATTTCTATCCGCCATTGTAAGCCACTGTTGATCGTTTACTTGAAACAACTCAAACGTGAATTTCTCTCCCATAGTAAGCCACTGTTGATCGTTTACTTGAACCAACTCGAACGTGAATTGCTCTGTGCCATTGGAAGCCACTGTTGATCATTTACTTGAGCCAACTGGAACGTGAATTTCTCTCTGCCATTGTAAGCCACAGTTGATCGTTTACTTGAACCAACTAGAACGTGAATTTCTCCGCCATTGTAGCCACTTGTAAGAGCCACTAGTGATCGCCTTTACATTGAACCACTATGAACAATGAATTTCTCTCTGCCATTGTAAGCCACTGTTGATCGTTATGAATCGTTTGAACGTTGAACCAACTCGAACAACGTGAATTTCTCTTGCCATTGTAAACCATCGTTTACTTGATGTGAAGCCTTGTAGCTGTTGATCGTTTACTTGAACCAACTCGAACGTGAATTTCTCTCCGCCATTGTAAGCCACTGTTGATCATTTGCTTGAACCAACTAGAATGTGAATTTCTCTCTGCCATTGTAAGCCACTGTTGATCGTTTACTGGAACCAACTGGAACGTGAATTTCTCTCCGCCATTGTAAGCCACTGTTGATCGTTTAAATGAATTAACTAGAACGTGAATTTCTCTCTGCCATTATAAGCCACAGTTGATCGTTTACTTGAACCAACTAGAACGTGAATTTCTCCGCCATTGTAAGCCACTGTTGATCGTTTACTTGAACCAACTAGAATTCTGTGAATTTCCTCTCTGCATTGTAATGCACTGTTGATCGTTTTTTTTAACTTGAACCAACTGAACGTGGAAACTTTCTCTCTCCGCAATTGTAAGCCATTGTTGATCGTTTACTTGAACCAACTAGAACGTGAATTTCTCTCTGCCATTGTAAGCCACTGTTGATCGTTTACTTGAACCAACTCGAACGTGAATTTCTCTCCTCCGCCATTGTAAGCCATTTGTTGATGTTGTTTACTTGAACCAACTAGAACGTGAATTTTCTCTCCGCCGCCATGTGTAAGCCATTGTTGATCGTTTACTTGAACCAACTCGAACGTGAATTTCTGCTCTTGCCATTGTAAGCCACTGTTGATCGTTTACTTGAACCAACTACGAACGTGAATTTCTCTCTCCGCCAATTGTAAGCCATGTTGATCGTTTACTTGAACCAACTAGAACTGTGATTTCTCTCTGCCATTGTAAGCCACTGTTGATCGTTTACTTGAACCAACTCGACGTGAATTTCTCTCCTCCGCCATTGTGAAGCCCATTGATTGATTCGTTTACTTGAACCACTAGAACGTGAATTTCTCTGCCGCCATTGTAGCCACTTGTTGATCGTTTAATTGAACCAACCTCGTAGAAATGTGAATTTCTCTCCGCCATTGTAAGCCCACTGTTGATTCGTTTACTTGAACCAAAAACTAGAACGAAATGAATTTCTCGTTTACCATTGTAAGCCACTGTTGTTCGTTTACTTGAACCAACTAGAACGTGAATTTCTCTTTACCATTGTAAGCCACTGTTGATTGTTTACTTGAACCAACTAGAACGTGAATTTCTCTCTGCCATTGTAAGCCACTATTGATTGTTTACTTGAACCAACTCTAACGTGAATTTCTCTCCGCCATTGTAGGCCATTGTTGATCGTTTACTTAAACCAACTAGAACGTGAATTTCTCTCTGCCATTGTAAGCCACTGTTGATCGTTTACTTGAACCAACTAGAGCGTGAATTTCTCTCCGCCATTGTAAGCCACTGTTGATCGTTTACTTGAACCAACTAGAACGTGAATTTCTCTCCGCCATTGTAAGCCACTGTTGATCGTTTACTTGAACCAACTAGAGCGTGAATTTCTCTCTGCCATTGTAAGCCACTGTTGATCGTTTACTTGAACCAACTCGAACGTGAATTCCTCTCTGCCATCTTAAGCCACAGTTCATTGTTTACTTGAACCAAATTGAATGTCGTGCGTCGGTCCGAAATCTGCGTTAAAGTTTTTAAATATCTTATATCTCTGCAGTCCTAAGTCACATTGACTTGAAACTTCAAATGCTTAGTAGTCATCATCCATATATTCATGCTGTGTCCCACTCATGCAGCCCCTGTGCCCCAAGGTCAAGGGTCAAATGACTTTCAAATTTGCGTTAAATCTTTTACATACCTTAATTCAATCTTCACATAAATATACCCCGAGACCATCAAATGCCTCAGTGGGCTCGACATACGGGCTGCAGCCATCTGGTATTGTCTCGGCCACGTTATTAGAAAGTGAGACGTAGCAGCCCTACTGTCTGTTTCATGAAAGCTGCCCAAATTTTACGGCTATAAACAATGCAAAAACGCTCTCTTTGTTTTTGTATAATATTAAATTTTATCAATATTTAAGAATGAACCTTCTTTTTATTTCGTGAAGTTTCGTCAAATATTGATTTTATTGCGGAAAAAAATTCCCCATGTTAAATGCCGATGGACATCTTCACACGGTGAGTCACATTTGTTTTTCTTGCAGGACTGGCATCTGTTTGTACAACCGGAAGACTTCAATGACTTATTGAACAAAATAGAGAAACGGTAAGTACTTGTTAATACCATAGACATAGCAGTAGGGGGGGGGGGGGGGGGGGGGGGGGTGGGGGGTGGGTCTTACCAGTATCCCGACCAGAGAGGGAGACTTTGAGGGAGAAATTTTAAATTTAAGGAGAAATTTATTAATTTTTATTACACTGAATTTATTACATTATCACAGCCATTTTGGCTGTGATAATGTAATAAATTCAGTATAATAATTCTGCATACTTTTAATCATCAAATATTGCAGTGGTTACTGGTTAGTCTACATGAAATAATGCATTTTGGGAAAAATAAATGATTAGTCTCTCAAAGTATATTTTGCTAGATAAGTATACTTTGCAATTTTGATGAAATCGGCTACTGGTTTGGCCCTCAGGTACATCTTTGGCATTCTTGTATGTGATTTTTTAATTTCATTATACCCTTAAAATGAGTAATATGATTATTCCTAATCCTATTACTTTTAGGGGAAGGGGCCAAGTGACTTTGGTGTGGTATGGACCTCGCACCAGGTCAGGTTATTCTAATTTCAGGACTGCATATATATTTATTTCGATATAAATATTCCGTTCTGATTTTGTGATTGTCCTCCAAACCAGCAGGTTGATGCCGGATCAAAGCCGTTAGCCCAGGCCTAAATACCTTAGCTGTTAATAGGCCGTTAGACACCAATAAACAAACAAACATTGCGTTTGTGAAAATCAAATGGCAAATTTACACATTTTCTTTTATAATTAGTGGAAAAATCTTCTTATTTCGGGTAAAATCATGAAAAATCATCAGGGGACCGTTTCACTAAACTTTGTTCGACTAAAATGTTCGTAAGTGCCAATTTAGGATAGTCTGGTAATTTCAATTGATGGATTTACATTTATTGAACATAGGCATATGCAGCCTATGCTCAATAAATGTAAATCCAATAATTGTTTACAAGAAAACTTTGTTAATGTGAAATTTACAGAATATCATAATTTTGCACTTACAAACATTTCAGTTATACAAAGTTTAGTGAAACGCGCCCCAGACACCTATTTAATTGTGACCCTTGACGATTGCAGGATCGCGCTGCAGGCAGGATTGTCACGGGGATGGTTCTCCTACACAGACCTCTGGCTGTTGTCGGACAACCCCAATATCATACCCTGGAGTTACCTCCTGGCTGAACTCTCCAAGGTAACCATCAGTTGTGGCTGTGACGGGAGGAAAAGTGAATCAGGGATTTCCCTGACCCCTGTTTTCTGCATCCTGACACATTTTATTAGCCGAGGACCGACACTGACAATTGGCACTGCATCCCGTGGACCCTCAAAACTTGAATCATTTTCAAAAGTTTACTATAGGAATGAATGGCCTTTTTGTGGAATTTATCGGGGAATAAACTTGGAAAAGTCGTGGGAATACTGGACGAAGGCCGGAAGGCCTCGTCCAGTCCCGCGACTTTTCCAAGTTTATATCCCCGATAAATTCCACAAAAAGGCCATTCATTCCTTATAATTCCAGCATTTGAAATAAATTTATCAAGAAAATGTGTTTATTTTCCGTTTTCTTAAGAATTATTTTAACTGCGCCTCACCGTTACGGAAAGTAGTTCGGCGTGGGAGTTTACTGGTATATAAATCTTGGACAGAGACTTGCTACGGGCCAATCAAATGTTAGGGAATTGTGTAAATATTTTTGTGCTGGAATTATAGCATTTTTACACTGTGACTGTTCATTATAGAAAACAGTTCAGATAATGCAGATCAATACCATTTTGATGTTACTTTTTAATGAAATATGTGTGTGAAACTTGGGACCCTAAAAAACCACCAGGGACCCCCAAAATAGTAAAGTTGGGAGTGCTGGGACCCACATTTACAAAATCCTACGGAAGGTTTAACCCTTTCACCCCTAAATAACGAATTGATTTTGATATGTTAATGTTAATTTTGCAACCAATCCAATCGTCACAAAATGATTTTCAGACTAGTCCATCTATGAAATTGTTGTTTTTTTTTGGTCTCAAAAATATGAAAAGTACTTGCAGAAAGTGCAAAAAGTGCAGACCCTGATGAGACGGCTCGTCATGAGCCGGTTCATCTGGATCTACACTATTTGCCAATACCACTACATGCCTGTGGTGTTGAAGGTTTAACATCCCAGCGACAGTGAAGGTCATATAGAGACGGTTTAAATCACAGTTTAAGTCTCGTCCAACAAACCAGTGGGATGGAATTACTATGTATTTTTCGCGCCTAGGGTGAGGATTGAGCTCCCAACATCCGGTATGAAAGTCCAATGCCCTATCCCCAGGCCACGGCCCATCCTTATGCTGTGACTGGAGAAATGGGGCTTATGGCATTTGTTGTTAGTCTAGCTCCTGGCCTTCAATCACATTCATTCAAATAGATATGATGTTAATCAGAAGCATGACAGGGTTTCAGTGAATGAATGGGGAACAGTGCAGACCCAGATCAGACTGCACGGATGCGCACGCTGGTCTGGATCTGCACTTGTCGGAAAGGTGATAAGTCCCTTTTCTCCAGTCACAATCAAAGGACTGAAAGTCCTGAAATCCTTCGCAGTACGTGCTTGTGGAGGACACATATACTATTAATTCTCGAACATACTGTCGGTCTATTCATCAGTCGGCGCGCTTCTGAATTCTGTATTTGTCTCCTGCTGCGCGAGGATAGGGGACTATACATTCAGGGCTCCAGATAAGCTGTGTATTTGCTCAAATACCCAATTAAAATTGCCAAAAACCCAATTGAAATCAGAAGTAGTGAGTATCAAAAAGCAATAAAAATTGTGTGGTACCTTTATCATGCTGCAGAAAACAATAAACAGACCGCAGATATAGCATATCTTTCTTTATTTTCTATGAAAACACATCTTGGTATTTCATTAGAATTGTCTCCAAGGAGACAATTCTAATAAAATGCCAAGACATGTTATCATTTCGAAGCAAACTATTCAATAATTGCGGTCTGTTGATGTGTGAACAGTAGTGTGATTTTTTTTTACCCAATTAAAATTTTGAAATTCTCAATTGCTTCAGAAATGATGGAGTGACAATTACTAATTCCGTATCTGGAGCCCTATACATTTATTAATTATGCATCTATCTGTAAGGATTCATATCTTAACGGTGAACCTTACTGGTATTATCTCTTGGGGCGAAGTGGTCCTCCGGTGTAGTAAGGGTGTGGCACCAGATCAGGACGCTGTCTTTATTTTAATTTCAGTGGTGAAAATACAGTGGACCCTGCCCCCCATAGAGGTGATTTCCATCTGTATAAGACGTTGCTTTTGACATAAAACCCCAATCAATCAATCAAATGTTTCAATCATGCTGTGGCTGGGGCATTTGTTCACCTATAGGGCATGGCATGAATTACCTTTTTGTCTGAATATACCGTATTTTTTTGTTGTATTTTAGACCTGGCTTAATTTTCATTAAAACATTTTTAGTGTTGTATGTAAACCTGATTTCACTTGACGAAATCTTTGCAATTTACTTGGGTACATTTATATATCTTGTATCCACAGGTGATTTCTGTCACCTACATGGCCTACATCGCGGGTGTCCTGACCATGATTGGTTCCACCATCCTTGTCACCACGGCAACCACCAGCCTTGCTGCGCTACGACCATTGACCTCAGTTACCACGGAAACAGTATTACCGCCTCTGCCAATGAGCGTTGACATCACCTCGGGTCCTTCCAGATTTGATATTAATGATGATTTCCTATCTACATTGGACGTCAAGGTCGCTTCCCGGTTACCTCAGCCAAAGGTCACGAGAGAGGTCAGAGGTCAACTTACTCTTTCTGGTGAACCGAATCTGAAATCATCTCCATATTCTCATAACTGCTCTGCATTTTCACCAACCAAGATCCTTGTTAAGACTCGAGCCGAAATTGACCTTGCTTCAACCACAGACCGTGATACTCAATACTCTGACCTTGAACTTCCGTCATCCGACCTTCAAACCAGCCAACATGTAGAGCCAACTGATACAACACACATCCAACCAGGCAGCTTATGGAACAATATTCTACCTCCGTTACTGGCGTTGATGACCTTGAAAGAAAGCGTCCTTGACTTTGTCCACGCTGTGAAACAAACCAAGGTCAAATCAGTACGGAATGACCTTGACACAGAGACAGACGGCCTTGACACGTCCATGACCCAGATATGCTCGCAAGGCCCCTGTAAGATGGAGAGCTGGCCGGACTGCTGGAACACGTCGGGGTATGATTGGTCGGAGGTCAAGGTCGCGGAGCTGAGGCGGTGTAGCGAGAGTTTCACGCGTCACCGATGTAGCGCTGCCATTCACGGCTGTGAGGATTGGTCTACCGAGGTCACACGCGACGGGTCGGTAGGAAACGGTCAATCCAAGTCTCGCTATGTTCACTGCTGTTGTAACGTCTGGCAAGCGAATGGACACGCTCATGACAATTCGATGTTGCACAGTCGTTTTGCCGATCTTTCGTTGGGGTTTTCGACTGGTACCTATTTCACGATGCTTGTTACGGCCTAGATATTGACACTGATCCTGCTAGGGTATTAATAGGCATCAACACTGGCGTTTCCAGGGTAGTCCATATATGGTAAAATATTTCCCATTTCGTAATGGTAACAACTGGATGAACTAGTATTGGGCCACTTATTATTTTATCTCGCATCAATATCACACTTTTCTTTAATTATCCATATGATGTGACCCCTCGCTTGATTTATCTCTTTAAAACAATCCAAAGGAGAGGTTAATCTTCTGCCTGTTTTAGTTAAAAATACCGTAATAACCCTATATATTTGGACACAATTTGTTTTGGGGAAACCCCTATATAAATAGGGGTTTCCCAAAACAAATTCTATCCAAATACATTGTTATTGTGATTAAACTAGTACTGCCATAAGCCCCGTGCAGGCACCGGGGCGGGATCAACTGATCCTGAGAATAGTGCTGCAGTAGCCATTGCTTGTCGTAAAAGGCGACTAAACTGGCTTAACGATTGGGTTCATACTTTCCGGAACCCACTATACCGGATTTGGCCCTCATGTACATTTTTGGCTTTCTTGTATGTGAGAGTTGAGTCGGGCTATGCCCCATATATAAAAGTAAGATTAGCGCTAATCCTATTACTTTTAGGGGATGGGATAAATGATGCTGGTGTGGCGAGGGCCTGGCACCAGATCAGGTTGTTCTAATTTCAGGACTGAATATATATTTTGATTGTAAATATTGAGTTCTGAAGTTGGGATTTACCCCCCTCGGACAGGTGGATACGGGACACGACCCCGTTGACCCGTCTGCGTGTAGACTCCCTGAGGCTTGTACCTCTATGTCAGAAAAGCGGACGTTAAACCCTATTCACTCACTCACTCACTAGTACTGCCATACTAACCCTAAATATTTGCACGCTTATTGTTGTAGGAAAACCATATAGTTTTATGCGTTTCCCAAATAAATTGTGTCCTTATACTTCTATTACGGTACTTTAAAATGTTTAGTTGTTCTTGTAGTGAAGTGGGTTAACTCTGCATGCTGGGAAACTTGTGGGCTATAAATAGTTCAAAACTAGTGGACAAGAATTCATCATATTTTCTTGTATTTTTTATGCCCCCGCTACCGAAAGGTACGGGGGCATATAGTGTTACCGGCGTCCGTCCGTACGTCCATCCCGTACGTCCGTCCCATCCGTACGTCCGTCCCGTCCGTCCGTCCGTCCGTACGTCCCGATATTATATTCTTTAGTAACTTCTACATGGCTTCACATATTATGTTAATATTTATACACATGATACATATGAACATCCGTTACACACTCCACCCCCCCCCCCCCCCCAGTACTTCCACCTTGACCTTTGGCCTTGACCTTTTCCACTTTAAATGTTTGCTTGGCACTTTGGGACAAATCTACGTGCACGTTTCTCAATCCTACAATAACTTCTCAATACTTTTGCCAATCGCTTAAATATTTATACACATGATACATATGAACATGCCCTACACACTCCACCACCCAGACCTTGACCTTTGACCTTCACCTTTTTATGCCCCCGCAACCGAATGGTGAGTGGGGCATATAATGTTACCGGCATCCGTCCGTACTCGGGTAAATGGCTTGTAATCAAATATGCCTCGTTTTCTTTGGCTGCCAGCAGGGGCATTCGTGTGCCGACAGGCCACATTTCTAGTCCCCATAAATATCATGAATATGTCTTGGAATTTCATTAGAATTGAGTCCTGAGGACTCAATTTTAATGAAATTTCAAGACATATTTACAGAGAGAAATAAAACATATATGCACTCCTAATTTGTTTTGCGGATATTTTCGCCGCTAGCATGCAAAGAGTTAATTTAGTGTTTTAGGGTGCCATATGACTTACCAATATATTACTATAAATCCGTAGTTAACTACATGTACTAGTAATTTGTTATGATAACACATTTATGTTGCTAATGGTTTTGCCGGTGTATTTCATTCTGTGTACAGAGAGTAATTGGATCTATTCTTGTAAAAATCTTCATGAATTGTAGATAATTTGATAATGACATCTACCAGTGGTATCAACCAGTGATATCCAGGGATTCCGCTGGGGAAAATAAAAAAATCGTCACTTCAAAAAAAATAAAACAATTGGCGATAAAAAATGACAATTTTCGAGAAAAAAAAAATCCAAATTATTTTTATTTTTTTTACCGAAAATTGTATATTTTTATCGCCAATTCTTCATTTTTATCGCCAATTGCGAAAGTGGCGATCGCCAGCGGAATCACTGGATATCTACCAGAATATGGGCAGCCAGCTCATAAAAAAACATGTTTCCTTTGAAAAACTGAAAATCGTCGGAAAAAAATATTGGCTTTCATAAGTTGAAGAAAGTCTTCAGAAATTAATGCCAATCAAATGTCTTCTTTACCGGTTTATCGTGTTTTTAACCTTTCCAACACAAGAGGCCATAAAGCCAACATTTGCAAACACTGTAGATCCATATCGGCCGGCTCGTAACGAGTCTCCCCATCAAATTATTGGATCTGCAATGTTTGTCATTATTTTTACGATTTTCAAACAACACCCCTTTAATAAAATAGTCCAAATTAACATGGACCAGACTATGTATGTTATATATTTAGGGGTGAAAGGGTTCATAGACTGGTTTCAAGTTTCGGTTTCGTGTGAGATTGTGGAAGATGGTTTATGGATGTCACTGTGCAGGAGGTTAAATTCGGGATCGAACCCGTTGGCCCGGCCGTTAAACACCAATAAATCAAATTTAATTTCCCCACCATATCTCGGCTAATATCGAGGTGTCTGCATTTTATTGCATCAACACTGCTTCAGTATTAGCCGAGATATGGTGGGGAAATATAGATCAAAGCGGGCCTAAAAACTGTGTGTATATAGAAATCACGAGTTTGAAAGGGATTGTTTCGTGAGGAGGCGAAGGGAAATATTGTCAACTTACATTTGGTACTTATCTGGGTGATTGCGAACTTATAATAATCTCTATATTTTCATATACTGCGTAGTACTTGCTACAAATATCATGATTACTCGTACTGCAATTGAAGGGGTCAGTGGACTAAGCAGGAATTCCGCTGGGGAAAATAAAAAAATCGCCACTTCAAAAAAAATATGCAATTTTCGATTTATTTTTTCGAAAATTGTAATTTTTTATCGCCAATTGTTTATTTTTATTGCCAATTGCGAAAGTGACGATCGCCAGCGGAATCCCTGCTAAGGGGGCTAACTCGCTCACAGAGTTAGCCTCCTTATTCCACTGATCCCTTCAATTGTTGTACGACAGACCAGAAAGTGACAAACTGACAAATATATTGTGTGCCATGTATATTTTATATACACATATTGATAGGAACTTGTGTGTGACTCGTCATGACAATAAGGCAATAAGAGTTTTTGATCAGTGTAGACCCAGAGCATCAGATTTGGACATACACTGTTCGCCCTAGAGTGGGAGAGTATATCTATAAAAAAACACATCTGTAGCAGTGTGCTAGTTGATCAGTGCCTACACTGTTCACAAATTCAATAAGCCTTTCTGTTGTGACGCATCACAAATATATCAATAAAACAATGCAAGTTTAATAGCGTCTTATTCAATTATGACAATTACAAAGACATTGCAACATACATACAGAGCTCCAGATAAGCTGCGCATTTGTTTAAAACCCAATTAAAATTGCCAAAAACGTAATTGAAATCAGAAGCAGCGAGTATCAAAAAGCAATACAAAATTTGTGGTACCTTTATCATGCTGCAGAAAACAGACCACAAATACAGCATATCTTTCTTATTTACCATGAAAACACATTTGAAATGCCAAGACATGTTTTCCTTTCGAAGCAAACTATTCAATAATTTCTGTCTGTTGATGTGAGCCCCGTGCAGGCACCGGGGCGGGATCAACTGATCCTGAGAATAGTGCTGTAGTAGCCATTGCTTGTCGTAAAAGGCGACTAAACTGGCTTAACGATTGGGTTCATACTTTCCGGAACCCACTATACTGGATTTGGCCCTCATGTACATTTTTGGCTTTCTTGTATGTGAGAGTTGAGTCGGGCTATGCCCCATATATAAAAGTAAGATTAGCGCTAATCCTATTACTTTTAGGGGATGGGATAAATGATGCTGGTGTGGCGAGGGCCTGGCACCAGATCAGGTTGTTCTAATTTCAGGACTGAATATATATTTTGATTGTAAATATTGAGTTCTGAAGTTGGGATTTACCCCCCTTGGACAGGTGGATACGGGACACGACCCCGTTGACCCGTCTGCGTGTAGACTCCCTGAGGCTTGTACCTCTATGTCAGAAAAGCGGACGTTAAACCCTATTCACTCACTCACTCACTGTTGATGTGTAAACAGCAGTGTGATTTTATTTTACCCAATTCAAATTATGAAATACCCAATTTCTTCAGAAATGATGGAGTGACAATACTCAATTACTAATTCCTTAACTGGAGCCCTGATATAGTCATTGCAACTTACATATTTTTTATATATCATAAATTGTAATCATCAGATTATAAGTGACTAGTGTGGAATGGACCTTGGCACCAGATTAGGATATTCTAATTTCAGGGCTGAATATATATTTTTCTGTAACTATTCAGTTCTGATTTTGGAAATTTCCCTTATGGACAGGTTAAATACGGGATAGTCCAACCCGTTGGCCCGGCTTTAAATGACCTTAGCTGTTGATAGGCCGTTAAGCACCAATCATCAATTAATCTGATTCTAGGTGATTAGAATCTCAAAGATTAAATTTGAGTGACAGATAATGAGAAGGTTGTGAATAGGTCTTTTTGTCGATCTATAAATAGAGAATAGTAGGTTAGTGCCGTGAACGGGAAAAAATATCTGGCAAGGCTTAGGAAACGTGATGGGCGAGGCTCTGCCGAGCACATCTCGTTTCCGTGCCGCGCCAGATATTTTTCCCATTCACGGCACTAACCTACTATTTTATTTATCCCGTCAACATACAAATAGCTTTAAAATGCAACAAATAACCCCAGCCGCATCTCCAAATCGTATTGACAGGATATCAAAAATGTTTCACGGCACATACGCACTGTTTTGACGGGATAAATTATCAAAATGTGCTGCCTGCCTGTCGCCCGACACGTTGTTGGACTGGTGCTATATTACGTTACTTAAGTTTGTTACCCGAACCAAAATTAAACAATCAACCGCAGTGAGTTTTCTCTTGTATTTTATTGCCAATCCAATGTCCACCATTAAGCCATACAATGGAACCTCTCCAAGCCGGACTTCAATAAAACATCTATGATCTTATTTTGATGGGTTTCTTTTCTTTTCTTTTTTTTTTCTTTTCTTTTTTTTTTCTTTTATTTTTTTATCTTTATCTCAGATGATATTGTCGTTCATAATCACATGTACACACATATGTGTATAAATGGTGATATGACTGATTTACAGTGAAACCTCTGAACCGGACATCCTTGGGACCCCCCAGGGTGTTCCGTAACAGTCTGGTTTAGTGATGTTTCACTGTATAATGTTGAATATGTGCAAATACATTGTACTTAAGTTCCAGTTTAGCTGGCTGGAAACGACCATCTCATCAGGATCTGCAATGATTGCCACTACAGTGAAACCTCTCTAAACCGGACACCCTGGGATGTCCCCAGGGTGTCCGGCTTAGAGAGTTTCACTGTAAATCAGACATTTGATCATTCTGAGTCATAGTTGTGTGCGATACGATACGGTCACGAACAGACATTATCATTCGAGATAAATGACCAAGAAACTCATCAAGATTAAGATCGTAGGTGTTTTATTGGTGTCCGGATTAAAGAGGTTCCACTCACAGGTTGAAGTAACGGACCGAGGTCTATAAATACATTAAATATGCCTAAAAGCATCAATAAATGGAGAAAAAAAAAGCTAATTTTTTTTTACCTCCTCCATATAATTCCGTATACTGAATTATATGGAGGGGGTAAAAACAAATTTAGCTTTTTTTTTCTTCATTTATTGATGCTTTTAGGCATATTTAATGTATTTATAGACCTCGGTCCGTTACTTCAACCTGTGGTTCCACTGTATTGCATTTGATATCAAAACCAAATTATTAGGTTTTACCCCTCCCATCACATGATGTTCACGGTATTGATTCGGGTCCAGAAGTTGTAATAATTAGTTTCAGGGCTGAATATATATTTATTTTGATGTAAATATTCTGTTCTGATTTTGGGATTTTCTCCCAAATACAGCAGGTTACATGCTAGATGGAACCCGTTGGCCCGGCCTTAAATGACCTTAGCTGTTGATAGGCCGTTAAATACCAATACACAAAAACAAACTCATAAGGATCTGCAGTGTTTGCCACGATTACATTTTATATCAAAACCCAATTATTAGGTCTTACCCCTCTCTCATAAACTACTTGTAACTCCTGATTTGTGACTGATGGAGAAATAGTGGGTGGCAGGTGGGAGCATGCGATTGGTAATTTAACGAATTTTCCCGAAATGCATTATTTCATATACAACTAACAAATGCATATATTTGATGATTAAAAGTATGCAGAATTATTATACTGAATGTATTACATTATCACAGCCAAAATGGCTGTGATAATGTAATAAATTCAGTATAATAAAAATTAATAAATTTATCCTAAAATTGAAAATTTCTCCCTCAAAGTATACTTTACTAGAAAAGTATACTTTGCAATGTTGGTGAAATAGGCTACTGGTCTTCCCCCAACTCCAGTGGGTGGTTGGTCGGACGAACGTGACGGCGTTTATTAACGGTAGGGGTTCCTCCTTATATGAATCGCGATTTGCCTGGTTTGGCCCTCAGGTACGTTTTTATCTTTGGCTCGTTTGTTACCTGGGAGTTGAATTGGGTTATTGCCCAGAATAAAAGTAGTAATATTATTACTGATCCTACTGCTTTTGGGAGGGGGCCAAGTGATTCTGGTGTGGCGAGGACCTGGCATTAGATCAGGATTTTTCTGATTTCAGGGCTGAATATATATATTTTTTTATTGTAAATATTCAGTTCTGATTTTGGGATTCCCCCCCCCCCCCATTTGTACATGTACTTGAACACGTACATGTAATATATGGGATTTAGTACTAAACCCATTGACCTGGCCTTAAATGGCCTATATAGGCTGTTAACCCCAACAAACAAACAAACCCCAACCCCAATGCCAATGCAACAGGTTGAATACGGGATCAAACCAGTTGACCCGGCCTTAAATGACCGTAGCTGTTGTGATGCCGTTAAACACCATTAAACAAACAAACAAACAAAGTGATGGAGAAAGGGCCACACAACTCTTGGTTTATGACTGAATTTGTGACATTTTGGGCCAGTATAGTCCTGGTCCGTGACTGGGGATATATGGCTTGTGGTATTGACGACCAGTCTAGCAGTACAATGTATATCTATCCCATCCCACCTACTAGAAGTATTACTTCTGAGGATACGCCATTTTGCTTGTGGAAAATCCTAAATATTTCTTAGTATGTGCTTAGAAGTATATATCGTGATCATCATTTGAACCGTCTCGTCGAGACGGTTCAAATGAGTGATCACAACATTTACTTTCATTCAGAAATAACGAAAATAGAAATAAAATATTTAACAAATTTCATATTCGTAAATGGATATTCTGAATGTAGCAAGTTAATATCATTCCTAGCGGCCATTTTGAATATAAACTGTAGTGAAAATCAGATATAATCCTTATACTTAGCTTATTTAACCCAATACGATATAATGTATACATGAAGTTTATTTTTCTCTCTTCTAGAAGGTGAACTATATTGATATACTTTGGCGGCCATTTTGAATCTTAGCAGCCATTGAAATTACTTCTAATAACTCGACGGCCCCGCCACCTTTTGTTAGACTATTCAGGGACTATGAGCTTGTGAGCATCTTCTAATTAGGAATGGTTTGACGGTCTAATACCAATATCTGTGATTTGTTTTTTCTAATTCCTCTGTGGGTGCTCGTCACCCATGCCAACCCGAGGACTACTGGATACGTTCGTTTTAGTTTACATTTACAACATACACAAAGTTTGATTTGTATAAAATGACCGTATTTTACGAAAAGTAAAATAATTGATGGATTAAGACGTATAGCGACTATGAATAAAACTAAACCGTGACATACCAATTGTGAGTCTGGCTGCCTGCCCAAATGGTTTTTACGGCTTTTTAAACCATTGTAGACCCAAAATCAGTCTGATTTGTGGTCTGTACTGTTCGCCATTCAGTCAGTGAAACACGCATCTCGCTTCTAACAGACACTCTATATCCATATTAGGATTCGGGAGCGTGTTTTCGGATCGGGAACTAGACTGGCCATATGCCACAAACACAATTTCTGCTGTCGCCGCCACAACTATACATCACCTATATGACCTCAGACTGGAATAGATAACAACTGTATTTTTTCTCAACAATTACAGAAACATACAACGAGACATATCGTTGAAACGTTCATAATAATTATTGAATGTAAATATACATACAATTCTACAAGTGGTTCTGAATGTTGGCTATCTTTAGATACCATGTACAGTGAAACCTCTCTAAACCGGACACTCTGGGAGGTCCGGCTTAGAGAGATTTCACTGCAAATCAAGCATTTGATCATTCTGAGCCATAGTTGTGTGCTATGCGATCACGAACAGACATTATCACCTGAGATTAATGACCAAGAAACGCTTCAAAGACAAGATCACATGTGTGTTCTTGGTGTACGGTTTATAGAGGTTCCAATGTACTGCAATGTTTCGTGCTGTGGTTATCTATGTGATTTAACAGTGTTGTTATTGTGTGGTTCTGTCACATTAATGTCCGTCACAGTAAGCTCCCGCCATGGCAAAAGGGACCGTATTAAGTTGGCTACCAAATATAGTCCCAGATAATTATCCGCATCTACGCAGTCTGACCACGGCAACACTGTTACCATTACGGTGGAAATTAATATGCATAATAACAACTTTAGACCCATTGCAGACATCTGCTCATTGCATGAACATTTTCCGTAAATGGAATCAAAAGTTGACAGAATTTTCGGGGTACATGCGAGATTATATTAACATTTTGTCAACGTTTGACTTTATTTATGAAAAATAGTGTAAATTTTGTAAACGTATTTAACCTTTTCACCCCTAAGTAACTGAATGGGTTGCGATATGTTAATTTGCAACCAATCCAATCATCGCAAAATGATTTTCAGACTATTCCATTTATAAAAAGGGGGTATTTGTTGTTCTCAAAAATATGAAAATTACTTTCAAACAGTGCAAACAGTGCAGATCCTGATGAGACGGCTCGTTACGAGCCGGCTCAACTGGATCTGCACTGTTTGCATAAACCGATATAGCGGGCTTTCGGGTTCAAAGGGTTAATGAAATTACACAGATGTCCGAAGGTACAAAATCACATGGCATTTCCCAAATGATAGTAAATTTATTTTCGCCATGACGGGTAATTTATTAACTTCGAACAGTAACTAAAACAAAGTCGCACTGTATTTGAATAGTGCATGGTGTGTAACTTGTATAATTGATGCAATAATTTCGATTATTTTTAATTGTATAAATTATATTGCGCCGTATCGGAGCCATGAAAGCTGCGGCGGTGTTTGTGGTGTTATTTGCAGTTTGTTGTCTTACTAACATGGACATAGTGACAGGTAACGTACATTTTTGTTTATACAGTACAACCTCTCTACAACAGCCACCCATGGGAAGACGTAAAACTGGCTGTTGTAGAGGTGGCTGTTGTAGGGAGGTTAATGCTCAATTAAATTTTATCGTCCGATGTTTATTTATTTTCTTCGATAATTCTCATCAAATACATGCTTTGACCGCATTTTAGAATCGTTTCCAATGGAAATGATTCTAAAGTGCTGTCAAAACATGTTTTTATTGAGAAAGAATGAAAAAGCAACATCAGAGGACAATGTTCATGCTCAGCAGTCTAAGGGTTAGATATAGAGGAAATCATCCATTTGGGATATAAAATAGCGGCTGTTACATACAGGGTGTTGCAGATAGGTGGCGGTTCGGGGAGGTTCGACTGTACACAGATACATACGAGAAGATCATTTAATTAGGATTATTTACTATGCTATTTATTAAACGAGTGGAAGTGTAATAAATAGGAAATTCCATCGTACATGTTTGAATAGCGGAAATAATACACTCGTGTCCGTCGGCGTCCGTGCAAGCAACTCGTTCGCTACGCTCACTCGTTGCTTACGCGGAAGCCGAAGCACACCCGTGTATTATTTCCCGCTATTCAAAATGTACGATAGAATATCCTCTATTTATTTACTATGCTATTTATTAAACGAGCGTACTTACTTCATTGGAAACGTGGCTTCGTCTCTTCTTATGAAATAAGTCAAATACATGTAGTTTAATAAATATTGTATTATGTGCACATTATCACATCTTTGATACATTTCGAGTTTTGTTTCTGTATTTACACAGCATACAGGCGCGGATACAGGCATCTACAAATTTCCTGGGGGAGGACCCCCAGACCCCCCTACTTTACGATTTCGTTCTCGCGGAGGTCGGCTATACCAAATTTAATTACAGAACCCCCCTGCAATTATTTCTGTATCCGCGCCTGGCATATGGGCATTTTATGAAGATGAGGATGTGATAACACAGTTAGATCACGGTCGTCCGCACGTACGATCGATACTCCGCTCCTAAAGGTCGCGGATTATCTCCTGGTACCTGCAGACGAATCGTGAACTAACTGTGGGTTATTGTTAGATTATATGGATAGCATAAGCACAGCATATATCTATTATACTAGCGTAGTGTGGTTTGAATACACTGTGTTATTACACGTGTGACTAAACACATTTTATGCAATAACACACATTAACATTGCCATGAGTCTCCAATTATACAGTTTGAACTCGCTTTCAAAGAAATTGATTGTTCACATAGGATGAGTAGGATGATGGATAATAACATAAATAAGCGAAGATGTGATCGATGTGTCGAATTTATGCTTAGGATACGAAATGATACTGGACCGAAAGCATAGTCCGAACGTGATCGGGACGAAATGACATTATCGCCCATTTGCGGTTTCGGTTTCGGAATCGGAAATTGTTTTCGCTCCAACTTCCTCTCCCCTCCACCTCTTTTTGGCGTGTCTGTGTCAACAGGTGAACTACACAGCTGTATTTTCTATAAAAAACAGACATCCTGGACAAACCTACATCAATACCTGCTACTGTATAACTATCAGACTTCCCGGATATGTAGACTCATGAGATCGGGCCTACACTGATGACAAACTGACAGGGAGACGTGCTTTTCCCCTTTTCCGCAAATATTGATGTCTAAATCCATATGCATCATCTTTAAGCGATGAACTTGAGTGGTATGCCCTCTATGCGGTAGCAAGGTGGGTGGTTTGACATGTTGTTTTGCTCTTGAAGTCTGTCCGCCAGTCCGTTAGTGAATCTTTACGTTGAAACATTGGTAAGATGTTCTAACTTCAATCTAACTTGAATTTAAGGACTAGTACACTACTTGTACCTTGTTGTCAATATTGCATCGTTCTGTTGTTTGTAGCTCAGTTTCCGCGCCCTCCGTTTGATTTTTCGCCATTCTTCACGGCCCGATGTATCAGCGGGTTGCGGCCGTGTTTCGGGCTGTGGGATGCGATACGGAATGGTTGGGGAGGCGGGTTGTGCTGCTCTAGGACGGGCTATTAAAGGTATAAAAATGGAACCTCTCTAAACCGGATACGCAGGCAGTCTGTGTATCCTTGGTTTTATGGGTTTCATTGGTGTATATTTATGATGATAATGGCTGTTCAAGTTCGCAAAGCACATCTGCATATCTTGGCATAGTCATATGTCTGATTTACAGTGGAACATGTCTAAAGCGGACACCCTGGGGACCTCCCAGGGTGTCCGGTTTAGAGAGGTTTCACTGTACTAAGACAACAGAGAAGAATGGCAGCATGATGACTTGATAAGGATGCATACGGTGTATCTTGTCGGCAGCTGGGGTCGAACCCAGGCCGCCTGCGTGAGAGACGAACACTCTACCGCGTCGCTATAAAAGCCGGCTTGTACCAAAAAGCACTACAAATGTTCTGTTATTCTACTATGGCCGTACTACTACAGTTAGAAGAATAGCGGGTGTTTATCTGACTGACAGACCCTCACTTTTTACGCGTATGCCGGTGTCCCGGATGACTATATAAATGTTCAGACTGTGGTTTTAGTCGTTGTAGACTGCACATAAATGTTCTACATCTATTAAATGCACCTTTTTACTTTATCAAGATTCAATTACTAATTAAATTTCAATAATTCCAGCACAAAAATATTTACACAATTCCCTAACATTTGATTGGCCCTTAGCAAGTCTGTCCAAAATTTATATCCCAGTAAACTCCCACCCCGAACTACTTTCTACAGGTGCGCTGTCAGTGCTGTCGTAAACAAATGGCTGCCGTCTGTCAAAATAAACACATTTTCTTGATGAATTTATTTCAAATGCTGGAATTATAAGGAAGGCCTCGTCCAATATTCCCGCGACTTTTCCAAGTTTATATCCCCGATAAATTCCACAAAAAGGCCATTCATTCCTATAATAGCCTTCTGATAGCTCTTTATTGTTTTTCAGGCGATTGATGTATGGAACAAACATCTATTACTCGTATAATGCAACTAAGCATCATCAGGCGACGAAGCAAGAATGTTACATCACACAACTGAAACATACACGAGTGTAAAACCCACGTCCATGTATTCACAAAATATAAACTGAGAAGTGATTCACTTTCAAAATATCGTCAATAAACATGTACCTACAGCCAGAATTAAGTAGCGTACACAATCAAACGTGTGATTTGATAAGGGTTAAATATGGACATTTCACACCATGAGAAGAACATATACATGTATGTCATATTCGTTGCAAAACATATGAATATTATATTTATGATATACCCTACCAAGCGATTTAGTATACGCCAGTCTTGGCAGATGCGTATATGCATTTATCCCGTCAACATAGTGCGTATGTGCCGTGAAACACGGTGCCGTGAAACATTTTTGATATCCAGTCAACACTATTTTTTCATTTTACAGCCATTTGTAGGTGTTGACGGGATAAATAGAATAGTAGGTTAGTGCCGTGAATGGAAAAAAATATCTGGCGCGGCACAGAAACAGGATGTGCTCGGCAGAGCCTCGCCCATCCCGTTTCCTGAGCCTTGTCAGATATTTTTTCCCATTCACGGCACTAACCTACTATTCTCTATCTATTTTCCTTATTTCTGAATCAAAATATATGTTGTTACCACTCATTTGAACCGTCCCGAGACGGTTCAAATGAGTGGTCACAACATATACTTCTGATGAGAAATAAAGAAATTCTTGAGCCTTGCCGGATATTTTTTCCCATTCACGACACTAACCTACTATTCTCTATATAGATACCGGAGCTATTGATATTTGTCGTATGTTGTTGTATCATAGATGAGAACATACGACTTTTATTTACATCGTATTTCATGGGTTAGTACATGTAATACATATTCCATGGATGTAGGCGATACGTATATATGTCGTGTTATATGCATATTGTAAATGTCTTTTGGCAATAATAATACAATGTAACAAGAACTCACATGAAACAAACCTTCGTCATTCCAACATAAGTAGCAATATCATAACGGATGCAACATGTAGCATGTTTTCTAGTAGCTACAACGAGTTGTCTATTATTTCCGGGCTTAACACTTGTTAACAATAGCGGTGATATACTGTTTCGTTATTTAATATCTGGTGATTTATATAATGTCAAGACATGTATAATATTATCTTGAAAGTGTGAGTGCTAAACATGATTGATACATGTACATGTACAAGCATCATTTATTTAAATCGTTACATACAACAATGTGTCACCTGCTGTTTGGCCTGCCGCATGCACCGTCAGTATTACTTGGATTTCTATCATATTGTTAACGTCATGGTAAAATATATGGCGAGGACATACATGTTTATCCTGTCAACACAGTGCATATGCGCCGTGAAACACGGTGCCGTGAAACATTTTTAATATCCTGTCAATACGACATAATCACTACGTATGAATATTTGCGGTGACTGGGGTTATTTTTTTTGCATTTTAAAGCCATTTGTAGGTGTTGACAGGATAAATAGAATAGTAGGTTAGTGCCGTGAATGGGAAAAATATCTGGCGCGGCACGGAAACGGGATGTGCTAGGCAGAGCCTCGCCCATCCCGTTTCCTAAGCCTTGCCAGATATTTGTTCCCATTCACGGCACTAACCTACTATTCTCTATAATACGTCCAGGAATTCATAGGTTCGCCGATGAATCCATAGCGTTTCTAAAAAGCAAACAGTCAATGTTACATAAAATCAATATACGCACACGGATACAAACAAGATCAAGTATAAGTGTCATGAGTATTGTTCTACGAACAATGGTATGCCCTCAAACATGTACTAGTACATATACATGTATATGGAAATATAAGAGTGTCATCAATAAGATCATGTCTAATCCATGTCTTCTATTCCTTGTAATCATCCCCTGTGGTCAGTTTATCACGAGCATCAATTGCCAAGTCACTGGTCGAATCCGGGACAAGCAGTCGCACAACAATCAAGATAGCTATGTAAAAGACTAAACACGATATACTGAGCACAAGACACAGATAAACATACCATATAGGTGAGTACGTCTCCATTAAATAACCAAGCACAATTGGTGTTGTTAAAGCACCAGTCGCCCCGGAGATCTGCAACAGAGCAGCAACCTTACCAGACACGGGTACGATCCGCTCTTCTGTCCACGTGAAAATGGTGGCGTATATTACAGAGCTCGTATACGCGGTACAAACAAAGGCTAACCAAATCAGCGAATTGATATGTAAAGTGGCACCAACAAGTAGTACGAGGAAAGAAACAGGCATGGTTGTGAGGAAGATAATTATAATCACGGATGCACGTGCACAGCGGACGAAAAAGATGCCGGAAAATCTACCAACACAGAAACTGGCCCAGTAGAGCGACGTTGCGAAGGAACCGTCACGTTTTGTCCATGTTTGACTTAATATTACAAACGTCATTATATACGAAGAGAAGTTATCTTCAATTGAGCAGTAAGACAGCATGATCAAGGATAATATACACAGGCAGAGTATTTTTACTTTCAGTTTCATTTTACTTCCTTGCCTGTTTTCGGATTTTCGTGTCCGTTTTTTGAAAACCAACCGGTATGGAGCTTGTGTAAGCATCAACAGAAATGGTACAGCTGCAGTCAGTAATAGAATAGACGCAATGAGATAGGCAACATGGACTTTTGATTCTGTGTACATTGGATACTTGTTTACAAACACCGGGCTGCTATTATTTCCCCATACACCTGTGGTACTGGAATTTATAGCATACAGTCCGCTAGTTACATCTGTTTGATTTCTCAACATGCCATCTACTGTCAAGTTCAAATATCCATCACTGATGGAACTATTTGTTGTGTGCGGCGCATCTCCCATTGTATTTGTAACCTTCCGCGACAGAAATGGTTCCGTGATAAAAGGTCCCAGAATGCCGCCGACAGAATAGGTGAAGTGGAGAGCCTGCATATACGGTCCACATTCATCTCCCCATATGGACATGGTGATGCAGTTCGCCCCTGAAAAGGACATACATGTAGATGAAATACATGTAATATTTATAGCACGGTTCATCCGCCTGTACGAGGAGATAATCCGCAAGCATCAGCGAGCGGATTATCGACCGTACAGGCGGACAACCGTATTCTAAGTCATTTATTCCACGCAATACCACTATTGTGGCAAAATAGCACAGGGTCAGAACTCGGGAATGTGTGATAAGAGGTGAGCTACATACAAATATATAATTTATAGTAGCATACGCATGCTTTTGCATACAACACACACCAATAGCGCATGAATATGCCAATTTGATGTATGTTTTGGTTCGTGTGAGATGGCCATGTGATCCTTTGGCAAATTACATGTTGTGGCTATGTCTATATATGCATGAGGACGAAGAATAATAACCTGTCTACTTATTGTGTTTCCTTGGGTAACGCATTTACGTTTGCCTTGGCCCTGATGGGTTTAACATTGACGGTACATTGCGCGTGCTCTGTCAAATTAAAATTCGTTTATTGTCTACCGACTATGTACGTACCCGTCTCGACGCCACCAAGGAAAATACCAAACGAAATCCTCATTATGCTCATCAACCAGAAATACGGACACCATGGTAACGGGGCAGTTGTCACGGCCATCCCTAGCAACGAAATGGCTAGCAGTAGTATCCGGTTGTACTTGTCGAACAGAATACCACTGATCAGTGACCCTAGAAGGTATCCGAAGAACGTTGAAGTCACCAACCACGAGGCCGTCTGGAGATCTTCGTTTATAATTTGACGTAGATCCGGGAATGAAGGGCCAAACTGAGCCATTGAAACACCCTGAAAAAGCAAAAATGTAGATACTAAAGTTATTAATATTGACATGTCAAATGGAGCATTCGAAGGACCATGAAAACAATACAAAAGTACGTATGGTATATTAATGTTGAAGGGACAAGTTGAGCCATTGAAAGTTCAAACACCCTGAAAAAGTACTAATGCAGGGTCTGTTAATTTTGCAGGGGTAAATTGACCACTGAAAGCCCCTGAGAGTGAGAGTGCAAATGTAATTCACAGTCTATTAATTTTGTAGGTATAAATTGATATTGAAACACCATAAACATATGCATAGATGTGAGATCTATTAATGTTGAAGTGTCAAACGGGATATGCCTATTTTTGACATTTTTACTATTTTGGGATTGCTTTAAATATACATACTTTGCAATATTAGATATATAATACTTATCTATACCTGCACAACAAACGCCCAGAAGACGCTGACAGTAGCCACTAGGCGGCGCCTGTACATCTCATCTGACGTCACACGCGTGAGAATTCCTGTGCGTTTTTGGTCGCCATCTTCTTCGGGAACCAATCGACTTCCGGTAGTTGTCTCCCCGTCATTTGCAACGCCCTCAACACGCGAAACTGATTGGTCGCTCATTCTAGCCTACAGTTGAGAACACAGTTCTAGTCAAGACTGTTAACCTGAAACAGTATGCAACGCGCCACTAATTTGCTCAAGTCATATGATTTGAGCAAGCTATCACACAGACATACTTACACAGAGTTTTCCTTAGAGGTTATTGTACGGTCTTGAGTTGCTCTCATTACATTAGCCTATTGATATGAAAGTTACAAGCCTGTTAACTTTCATTGAACGCATGCGATTCCTTCACCAAGTTGCAGTTGATTCCTTTAGCTCAGCAGACGCTGTCGATTGTGAACGTGAATATATCGAATTATCTACGCTACAGTCTAGTCAGGCACGAGACACGCTATTACACAGATGAACAGCCATGTGAACTAGTTTTGTATTGTTTTTCAATCGGCTAGACAGTAAGAGTACGTGTCTCATCGATCGACACACGATAGCTTTTGAATTGATCTCTTGTATGTAAATAATTTCCAGAGGGCGATTATGTACTGGGACGACACGACTGTAGTACGAACCAATTTAATGCGAAACAAGGAAAACGTGCATACAGGACACAGTCAACTTATGAATAATATAGACGGTAAACCAGTCCTGGTACAGCTTAGCAACAAGGAGTAAATTCTCAGGACAACGGCATTGATTGTTATTATTATGACAGATAGATAAATAAAATAGATGCTGCAGGAAAGGTATGTCTGTGCCAAACATTTTATTATATTATTTGCATGCTCTACACATGCAGGTTAAATTTTTTCTGTGTGCGACTTGATGTGGGGGTGAGATAGAGATTTCGAAAGTGAAAGTAGACGGTTCCGTCAAAGAAGGGGAAATAACTCATGGAAATCAACCCGCATGACCCCGTGTTTGGCATGGATCTAGAACCGGCTTAGGTCACTGACTCCAGGAATGGAAGTAACAAAATTGATTTTGTCGCAGGTAGTTTGCGATTGTCATGTTTGTGTGAATGTGGGTCTATGGGAAATCAATTGGTTGTCTGTTTCCTACATGAATGTAGTATGCAGTCGTACGTGACACCAAACACCGGCGGAGTCAAGGTGCATGATCACGTGGTTACAGCAACAACAACGTCGCCCACTCCAAAGTAAGTATTATTTGATATTTTCCTTAATATACAACGGATTTTTATGAAATATGGCGCAGCAAACGCGTCCTCACGAGCTGCATTTGGTGGTCTTGGGAGTGTGGAACAGACGTATGTCGTTTTTGCGAAGAATCAATTTCCGTGTCGGAGACATGGAAATCGATTCTTCGAAAAAACGACAGAAGTTTGGGCGAAAATACAGAGACCACCAAATGCAACTCATGAAGACGCGTTTGCTGCGCCATATTTCATCAAAATCCGTTACGTAATAAGGACACTATAAAATAATACGTACTTTGAATCGGTACTTGCTGTTGTTGTTAGTACCACGTGATCATACACCTTGGGAGTTGCGGATTCAGGGGGGGGGGGGGAGGGGGGGGGGGGGGGGGGGGGGTCCGGAGGGACCCGGTCCCCCCCCCCCTAAAATTCGCCGAGTAAAGATTTTTTACAAGTTACAAGGCACGTTTCTACGTTCGCGTTTTTATTGTTTATTGGTTTTTATTTTGCTCCAAAATGCAGGAAATGCGATGTAGATTTCAAAAAATTTCCGGGGGGGTGGGGGGTGGGGGGAATGACCCGGACCCCCCTAGCACGTTCGATAATATAGTCAAGTATTGCAAAATAGTTACGCCCCCCCCCCCCTAACCCGAAATCCTGGATCCGCGCCTGAGTTGTGTCTATTCGAATTCGATCAATAACATCGCGAATATATACGAACGATGCACTAATTCATTTTCTGATGCAAACAGATAATTTGATATACATACCTTGTAAAGTTGATATGCCAGCTATAATACTTTTATGGCAAATGGAGTAATTGTACGTCAAGGGAACTAATTACAAAATATTAAATAATCTCGCGAGAGCTTCTAGTATGAATACTACTATTATATGTGTGTGTATTCATATACCATGTATTGACAGCGGTAGTGTCATAGTTAGATTTCAGTGACATTATACAAGGTTAAAACACACGTGTTGCATACGTGCACAAAGCCGTTTTACATGTGCATGCCCCTCAGTAGGCAGCTATCATGTTATAATACAGGGAGACAGATATTACATGGGCGGATTCAGGGGGGGGGGGGGGGGGGGGTGCCCCCCTAAAATTCGCCGAATATAGATTTTGTACAAGTTACAAGCTCGTTTTTTTTGCTCCACTCCAAAATGCGCCGGAACGCAGGAAATGCGATGTAGATTTCAAAAACATTCCTGGGGGGGGGGGGGGGGGGGGAGGGGGGGGGGGGGGGTGGCCCCCCGGGGGGGGGGGGGGGGGGTCGGACCCCCCTAGCGCTAGTGAAGTATTGCAAAATACTTACGCCCCCCCCCCTAACCCGAAATCCTGGATCCGCGCCTGTAATAATTATGTAGATATGGCATTTTCTGGCAAAATAAACATTCATTCACTATTACCCCAGGTATTGATTGGCATTATTATACATTTTATATCAGAACTAAATTTCCACACTGATATCAGTGGCGATAACCGTGTTTCCTTAAAATGTTAACGGACACGACTATTTATTCTCTGTATTTATGTTTTGATGTGCAATGATCATACTTTAAAATCTGTCGAAAATATTATTTTTTCAGGTGACGCATTTAATTAGTATAAATAATTCAAAAATATCATGCCTCATTTGCATATGAAAACAGCCAGATACCGCCGCGAGTCACTATCAGTAAAACAAATATTACTAACTGATTATATCTGTATAGAAGGCATAATTATTAGAACTGGTGGAATAGTGACACAATTATACACGCACGTTGTACCTACTGAGCGGGCATGCACCTTTAATGTACGACTACTATTCTTCGATTATGTGTGATTTTCTTCCAGTGATGTGGTTATTTTCCCGATCCATGGTGGTCTTTGAGCACGACTGTCAATTCGACAGGTACGAACATTTTGCTTATTGTTGGTATTTGCTGAAGGCGACGCTCGGAGGCATGTGTGCCATGGACTGTCAAATGAGGCATCGTAGCTAGTTATTTCCCTTTGCTGTACAAGTATTTCAGCGTTTATTTCTTACTGAATAGCCCACAAAATGAGTTTTGCGAACAGAGTAGACCCACATCAGACTGTATACACGGATTACAATAACATTAATTAATAACAGCTATAATAATTTACTGTCTTGTTTCACGAAAGCTGCCCAAATTTCACGAAATAAAAAGAAGGCTCATTCTTAAATTTTCCTTTAATTTAATATTATCGAAACAAATATTGTTTTTGAATTGTTTATATGGCCGCAAAATTTGGGCAGCTTTCGTGAAACAGACAGTAATTCATACATTCATTCAATAAGTGTGAAAATGTGAATCTGGCAAATAATTCAGTCCCTGATCAGATTGCACAGATACTATGTAGGATCAACGCTAGTCGAAAACGCTGTAATATCTCCTTTTCATAACAAGTCAAGCTACATTCGCCATTATTACGAACAATTAGGCACTACAATATACAATTTGGACTGTATTTCTATAAATACATTAAAAGGGAGATAACTAGCTACGATCCCTCATTATACCGCACGTTCAATGTAAACATTTTCTGGTAGTCGTGTTCGGTGACTTTCATGGATCCACTAGGGGGGGGGGGGGGGGGGGGGGGGGGTCCGGGGGTGTTGCACCTCCACACCGTTCAGGACAAAAATAGGACAACCCCCTAGTTGCGAACGGTAACTCTTGCAATTACTCCCGTACCGTCCGTACGGGAGTAGATTGCAAGTTATCTTCGCAACAAGACACCCCCCCCCCGTTCCTCAAATGCTGGATCCGCCCCTGAGGTTGTAACGATTTAGCCATGAATTGTTCAAATGCGGTGCATATTGTTTTGTTCTAATAATTGGGCCGCCGGCTGCTGAAATTGATTTATTTAATGGCGTGTTAACGGCATGTCAACAGCTACAGTAATTTTAGGCGGGGTTAACGGCGTGGAAACCCATATTTCACCGGCTATGGTGAGGGGGGGGGGGGGGGGGGGGGGGGGGGGGGGGGGGGGGGGGGGGGGGGGGGGATGATCCCAAAATCGAACTGCATATTTGCAGAAAAAAATATATTCCGACCTGAAATTAGAATAACTGGACGTTATGCCAGGACATCACCACACCAGAGTCACTAACAGTAATACGAGTAATACTAATCGTACTACTTTCATATACGGATGCACAGGGGTCCGAAGTTGTGCTGGGAAAAGTGTACTGGGTCCGAATCGGTGGGCGTCTTAATCGGTGGGCATCTTATATAATATGCCCACCGACAAAGACGCCCACCGATTCGGTAGCTGCCCACCGACTAAGACGCCCACCGATTCGGGCCCAGTACACTTTTCCCAGCACAACTTCGGACCCCTGTGTACGGATGTACCTTACATTGCCCACGTCTTATGGTATTGGTTAAATCGCTAGTTAGTTGATATATTGGGACCATTACCTAAGTACATGTACACATGTGTCTGTTTCCATGGTGATTATGGAATTTTGGGTAACCTGCTGCATTGGGCGGAAAATCACAAAATCGGAACGGAATATTTACATCGAAATAAATAGAGAATATTAGTATAGTGTCATGAACGTGAATAAATATCTGTCGAGGCTGAGAAATCAGGATGGGCGAGGCTTGCCGAGCACATCCTGATTTCGAGCCGAGTCAGATATTTATTCACGTTCATGACACTATAATAATATTCTATTTATCCCGTTAACCACATCAAAGTTGTTCAAATGTCTCTAAAAATGCATTTGTGGCCTCATAGGTTTGTCTTCTGAAGCGACAAGATTATCGTGTTACGTCATTCACATAATGACGTAACGTCATACATAATGACGTATCTACTAGACGTGAACGAGAAAAAATACACGTACCTGCTTTTCACGTCTAGTAGCGACATAGTTGACGGGATAAATAGTGTTATCCTGTCAACACTGCGTATGTGCCGTGAAACCTTTTTGATATCCTGTCAATACGACCTAATCACTGCGTATGCATATATGCGGTTGTCATACAGGTATCTTGGTATGCAGGCCCGTAGCCAGACCTGTTTGATGGTCCGACCGCTCCGACCCCCTCCCCTGAGTACGGGCCTGATATGTGTTACATCGCTGTTTGGTTGATATGTTTGGACCATTATTTCATTGGTGGAACCTCTCTAAAATACCCTTAAAGACACCCTGGATACCGAGGTATCCAGGGTGTCTGGTTTAGAGAGGTTCCACGGTGATTGTGGAAACTTGGAGAATATGGGATTCTATCTCTGTTCTCGCTAGTATACTACTGTCTGTTTCACGAAAGCTGCCCAAATTTTACGGCTATATAAACAATTCAAAAACAAGATTTTCTTTTGATAATATTAAATTGAAGGAAAAATTAATAATGAGCTTTCTTTTTATTTCGTGAAATTTTGTCAAATATTGATTTTATTGCGAAAAAACAATTTCCCCATGTTAAATCCCCATAGTGAAGATGTCTATGGGGATTTAACATGGGGAAATTTTTTAGAATTTCAGTAATACTGGACCTATTTTTAAAATTTAATTTTTAATAATCGTTTTTTGACTCCTCCCACAACTCCTCTACCTTTTTCCCCCATGTTAAATTCCCATAGAGAAATCAATTTTTTGTAATAAAACCAATATTTGACCAAATTTCACGAAATAAAAAGAAGGCTCATTCTTAAATTTTCCTTTAATTTAATATTATCGAAAAAAATATTGTTTTCAAATCGTTTAAATGGCGTCAAATTTGGGCAGCTTTCGTGAAACAGACTATAACGTTACCAGTTATTTACCTTTTGTTACAATTGCTATTGGAGAGAACAAGAGTGCCGAAGATCACAATATACGCCCGTTGAAGCATTGAAATGTATGGAAATGAAATGAATCAGGTTTAACGTACCAGCAACAACTAAGGTCATATAGAGACGGGACCACAGGTTAAAGTCTCATCCGACAGACCAGTGGGATAGAAATAATATGCAAGTATTCAGGGATTCTGCTGGGGAAAGTAAAAAAGAAAGAAAAAGGAATAACCAATAGGATAAAAAATAAACAATTGGCGATAAAAAATTACATTTTTTTGGGGAAAGAAATGATTTTTTTTTTCGAAAATAGTAATTTATTTTTTATCGCCAATTGTTTATTTTTATCGCCAATTGCGAAAGTGGCGATCGCCAGCGGAATCCCTGAGTATTTTGACGCTTATAGTGAGGATTGAACTCATATGTGCCATATGTGCCAGTGCCATATCCCCTAGGACATGCCCATCCAAGGGCCAATAATGAAATAAGAGGTGTTTATCACACAGACATATTTTATTTCCAGGTGTGCTTTACATTTAAGTTAAAAGCCCAGATGTACATGAACAAATATGTTATTAAAAACAGAAAACATATACCAGTAAGTTATTAAAGGTACATGCCCACTCAGTAGGCACAACATGTTCTTTATAGGAATTAAATAAGTGTATAATTGTGTCACTATTTCACCAGTTCTAAACATTACGAGTACCCGCTATACAGATACATGTATAATCATTTAGTAATGTTTATTTTACTGATAGTGACTCGGGCTATTTTCATATGCAAATGAGGCATGATATTTCTTTTAATTAAATGTGTCGCCTGAAAAAAATAAAAAATAATAGTTTCGACAGACTATAAAGTATGATCTTGCACATCAAAAATAAATACAAAGACTGAAGAGTATTAGTAATGTCCGTTAACATTTTAAGGAAACACGGTTACCACCCCTGATATCAGTGTGGAAATTTACGCCCGATATAAAATGTCAATCAATACATGGGGTAATGGTGAATTAATGTTTATTTTGCCAGAAAATGTCTCGGATGATTTCTTTGATATAAAGAACAGTTTGTGCCTACTGAGTGGGCATGTATCTTTAACCTTTTGAACCCGAAACCCTGCTATAGCGGTTTATGCAAAAAGTGCAGATCCAGATGAGCCGGCTCGTAACGAGCCGTCTCATCAGGATCTGCTCTTTTTGAAAGTAATTTTAATATTCAATTCAATATTCAATATTAATTTTCAAACAGTAATCTCAACAAATCTTGAAATGCATTAATATACAGGTAATTTGCATGAAAATGTCACAATTTACCACCTAGGCCATCTAGGTTTAACAAATTTCAGGGGAGTGCATCAGGGGCGAGCCCCATGTAGTGGCGCGAGTACGCTACCCCCCCCCCCCCCTAGCGTACTCGCGTCACTACATGGGGCTCGCCCCTGACGCACCCCCCAATAGAAAATCCTGCGTACGGGCCTGGATGGTCATGTTTACTGTAGTTTGTCGACACGGAACCAACGTCAACAAACGACAAGTACCATCATAATTCCTTATTATGTGATGTAAAAAATGTACATACGTTTATGATAATCTGTTTTCACCAACATTACCCTCTGAAAAATTGGTGCTTCGAAACTGTGAACAGTGCACCACCATTTTTACATATTCACCAACCCGTGCACGAATGTCAAACACAGAGGCACTATGCAAATGTGTAATGAAATATATGGATTCTATTCTGACAAAATGTATCTTACGACATACGCAACCATACGGACCGCCAAATCTGCATAAACTCAAATAGTTATTGCTAGCTCTACATAATTAGAGCTAGCATTAAATATTTAGAGCTAGCTCCAAATCATTTGAACTGAAGAGCTCTCTAAAGTATTTGGAGCAACAATAATTCCAGCACAAAAATATTTACACAATTCCCTAACATTTGATTGGCTCGTAGCAAGTCTCTGTCCAAAATTTATATCCCAGTAAACTCCCACGCTGAACTACTTTCCATAACCGTGAGGCGCTGTTAAAATAATTCATAAGAAAACGGAAAATAAACACATTTTCTTGATGAATTTATTTCAAATGCTGGAATTATAAGGAGGCCTTTTTGTGGAATTTATCGGGGATATAAACTTGGAAAAATCGAGGGAATACTGGACGAGGCCTTCCGGCCTTCGTCCAGTATTCCCGCGACTTTTCCAAGTTTATACCCCGATAAATTCCACAAAAAGGCCATTCATTCCTATATTAAATATTTGAGTTTATGTAGATTTCGAACGCCGAATCTACATAAACTAAACTAAGTATTGCTAGCTGTCTAAATTATTAACGCTAGCATCAAATATTTAGAGCTAGCTCCAAATGATATAAATTGAGCTTTTCAAATGATTTGGAGCTAGCTCTATATAGTTATATATTTAATGCTAGCTCTAATTTAGACCTAGCATTAATTATTTGAGTTTATGTAGATTCGGCGTTCCATACAACCACTATATAGATAAGCCCCAGGCCAGCCTGCACATAGGGCAGTCTGATCGGGACTACGTTGTTCACCATTCAGTTACGCAGGCCTGTTTACTGCCATTAATAAATGCAATTAATAAATGATTCAAACCTGATACACAATTTTCAATATAGAAAATGATAGGTCGGAAAATCTGGAGCCATTAAACATGTTTTCCGACCTATCATTTTTTGATATACGCCGCAAATTTCAAAATTACAATGCGGTTAACCTATTTCTAATGCACTCCTGGCGTAGGAATACATATTGAAATAATTTGCGACCGTTCACCAACAATGATATACCTGTAATGTATGACCATCAGATTTAGAAACAAATTTTATATGGATAAGGGTAACACTGAGTGGGGAATACACTAACATACGGATAACAGGTATATGAAAAGTGAATTTGACATATGGTTGCACAGATGTAAGTTCATCAAAAACATTGAATGTGGTTTTACGTTCATTCAACATCCATGAGATATGTGGCTGTGACTGGAGAAATGGGGCTTATGGCAAAAGCCATAAGCCCCATTTCTCCAGTCACAGCCACATATGTAGATAGGTACTACAATGTAGATAATGCAAATGATACCAATGTTTGCTAAAACTATTAGTTTTTCACATACCTGCAACATGTACATGCACATACTATTGTCACAACATGCACATAATAGCTCATCCAAAGCACATTTATGTTCTGCCATTGTCAATTGTTGTGTATAACATGATTTGATCTATTGGTGTTTAACGGCCTGTCAACAGATAAGGTCATTTAACGCCGGGCCAACGGGTTCGATCCCGCATGTAACCTGCTGCATTGGGGAGAAAATCCCAAAATCAGAACAGAATATTTAAATCAAAATTAATACATATCAGCCCTGAAATTAGAATAACATGACATGGTGTCAGGTCCATACCACACCCAAGTCACTTGGCCCCTTCCCCTAAAAGTAATACCGGTAGGATTGCTCTTATAATGGGTGTAACCAGATTCATCTATCACATACAAGAAGCCAAAGAGGTGCGTGAGGGTCAAACCAGGTATCCCGCCAGGATTCCGGTAAGGATGAATCCCAATCGTTAAATTACAAATCACGTACTCCAACCTGCGCCCCACTTATATGTATAGATATGAATTCATATGACCTACTTACTGGTTTTCAAATCCAGGTGTACATATGTATGATATGTATCTGTAATGTATATGTATGAAATAAATATGAAATGAATACTATTAGCCCCTTGAATGCGGGAACCGAATATAGTCGTCTGCTGTTAATTCACATTTTGTCTTTTCTCTCAGAAAAAAACATGGTTTGGCAGCATTTTAGAATCATTTCCATTGGAAATGATTCTAAAGTGCTGCCAAACCAAGTTTTTGATGAGAAACATGGAAAATAAAAAATATTCAGCAGACCACACAAATTAATTCAGCATTGTAAGGGTTAGATAAGGCAGATAGAACGACTGAGAAGTAACAACGGATTGACACACAAACGGAATGACAAAGGCAATATACACCTTTGTATACATTTTCATACATGTTCAGGGATTCCGCTGGGGAAAATAAAAAAAATCGCCACTTCCAAAAAAAAAAAAAAAAATTTATTTTAATTTTTTTTGAAGTGGTGATTTTTTTTCGAAAATTGTAATTTTTTATCGCCAATTGTTTATTTTTATCGCCAATTGCGAAAGTGGCGATCGCCAGCGGAATCCCTGCATGTTATATAAGAATTATAAAATATAAAATACGTAACACATATGATAATAAAAACAATACATAATGAATAAATGTGCAAAATAAAAAAACAAGAGAAAGCAATAAATACATGTACATTGTATAGTGAAACTTCTCTAAATCATTCAGGGGCCGTTTCACTAAACTCCGTATGACTAAAGAAGTTTTTAAGTGCAAAAACTCATCCACAATAACAGTTGTTCTGACAGCCAATTTTGGAAAATGTTTCGTGGATGTGCTGCATTTAACCCTTTGAACCCGAAATCCCGCTATAGCGGTTTATGCAAAAAGTGCAGATCCAGATGAGCCGGCTCGTAACGAGCCGTCTCATCAGGATCTGCACTTTTTGAAAGTAATTTTAATATTTTTGAGAACAAAAAATATCCCCTTTTCATAAATGGACTAGTCTGAAAACCATTTTGTGACGGTTGGGTTGGTTGCAAAATGAACATATCACAATCCATTCCAGTTACTTAGGGGTGAAAGGGTTAATGACATGAACCCAATGGTAGCATTAGAGAAACAGGTTCAAATGAGAAGCAAATTCATACAAATCTTCATACGAACATGTTGACCGTAGGAAGTTTAGTGAAACGGGTCCCAGGGGCCCGTTTCACTAAACTTCTTACGACTAAAATATTCGTAAGTTCAAATTTAAGATCGTCTGTAAATTTCAATTTATGGATTTACATTTATTGAGCATAGGCTGCATATGCAGCCTATGCTCAATAAATGTAAATCCAATAAGTATTTACAAGAAATCACTGTTAATGTCAAATTTACAGACTTTCATAATTTTGCACTTACATGTACGAACATTTTAGTCGTAAGAAGTTTAGTGAAACGGCCCTCAGGTGTATAAGCACCATGTGACATGGTTCTGTATTTTGCAATGATGATCCGGCTCGTAACGACCCATCTCATCAGCATCTGCACTTTGGCAAGTAATTTTCATATTTTTTAGAGAGAAAAAACACACCCATTTGTATAAATGGACCAGTCTGAAAATCATTTTGTGATGACTGGATTGCTCGGAAAGTTAACATGGCATGGTCCATTCCAGTTATTTAGGGTTGAAAGGTTAAGAAATAATGCAAATCTGTAAATGATTCTGAAACCAGCTCTTATTTCTGGCCGTGACTGAAGACATGAGGCCTCCTGACTTTGCGACCTGTAGCCTATTTCACCAACATTGCAAAGTATACTTATCTAGCAAAGTGTACTTTGAGGGAGCAATTCTTTATTTTTCCCGAAATGCATTATTTCATATAAAACTAACAACTGCATATATTTGATGATTAAAAGTATGCAGAATTATTATACTGAATTTATTACATTATCACAGCATAATAAAAATTAATAAATTTATCCTAAAATTGAAAATTTCTCCCTCAAAGTATACTTTGCTAGAAAAGTATACTTTTCAATGTTGGTGAAATAGGCTATTTTCAATGTTGGTGAAATAGGCTATGTTCAATGTTGGTGAAATATGCTATTTTCAGTGTTGGTGAAATAGGCTATTTTCAATGTTGGTGAAATAGGCTATTTTCAATGTTGGTGAAATCGGCTACAGATTAGTCCCAGATCAAGGTTTGCATTATTCACCAATCAATCAGTGAAACACATGTCATGATTCTAACAAAGATAGACCATTATAAGGCTGCAGGAATGTGTTACAAGATCAAGAGCAAAATGCCACAAATGCCATAAGCCCCATTTCTCCAGTCACATAAGGATCTAGATTGACCACACATGATATAAGCATTTTCTCCAGTCACAGATCAGGATCTAGATTGACCACACATGATATAAGCCCCATTTATCCAGTCACAGATCAGGAGCTTAACTGGTCATAAATACCAAAAGCCCCATTTCTCCAGTCAGGAGCTAACCTGGCTACAATGGCCATATGTTCCATTTCTGCAAGTTATATATCAAGAGCTAACTTGGAAACAAATGCCATGCCATATGTGCCATATAGAGAATAGTAGGCTAGTGCCGTGAATGGGAAAAAATATCTGGCAAGGCTCAGGAAACGGGATGGGCGAGGCACTGCCGAGCACATCCCGTTTCCGTGCCGCGCCAGAAATAGCTGTAAAATGCAAAAATTGTATTGACTGGATATCAAAAATGTTTCACGGCACCGTGTTTCACGGCACATACGCACTGTGTTGACGGGATAAATCTACATATTGAGTCTGTGACTGGAGAAATTGGACTTATTGGTTTTGTGACCAGTGTAAATGCATATCCGCACAGTCGGATCAGAAACTGCACTGTTCAGCATTCCATGGGAGGATTCAGGGGGGGGGGACCGGCGCACGCCCCCCCTAAAATTCGCCGAGTAAAGATTTTTTACAAGTTACAAGGCATGTTTCATGCCAAGTGCCATGTATTCCATTAATTTTTCGGTCGTTTTCTTATTGTTTCAAACGTTTTCAATCAAAAATCATGTCTAAACATACTGGGACAGTGTCAATATTTTTGCTCCAAAATGCGCCAGAACACAGGAAATGCGATGTAGATTTCAAAAATGTTCAGGGTCGGTCGACTATTTTGCAATACTTGACTATATTATCGAACGAGCATAGCTCGTTCGATAATATAGTAAAGTATTGCAAAATAGTTACGCCCCCCCCCCCCAACCCGAAATCCTGGATCCACGCCTGCATTCCGTTAATGAAACACCCGTCATGCCTTTAACAAACAATTTACATGTAGATGGATACCAGGCTACAGGAGTGTGCTATGTGATCAGGAGCTACACTAACCACAAATCCCATAAGCCCCATTTCTCCAGTCACAGTCACATATCATGACTAAACTAGACATACACGTCATAAGCACCAATTCCCCAGTCACAGGGGCTTGACTATTTATATAAATGCCATATTTATAGGTTATTTGATTTGTATGTGGATATATGCACAAGTTCCGCAGCCTGCGATATTGTGCGACTTTAGGCGGAACGAGCGGCATATATCCACATACAAATCAAATAACCTTTTTATTATATACCTACACAATTTGCAATTCATATGCGTTTAAAAAAAATATACAAAAGACCAATTAAAAAAAGAAATTAGTGGTGGTTTAGAAGGAACTATTTTGCGATGTGAAGCGTAGTTCCAGCACTGACCAATATAAATTCACGAGACGTCAATATGGACAAATATTGACGTCTTGCGTTGTGTTGTGTTTCAATGGGAAACGAAAAAACGTATATTATAACAAGTTATTCTGATGGGCTCTCTACTGTGTGTATCTGTACATGTATATCAAGGTTGGTTTTATACAGGAAAGACTCTCCACAGACATTACACGTGTGTCGGTCTCCCGTGTCCCCTGTATGAACAGACATATGGCGCTGCAGGCTGCTCTTCTCCGTAAAGGACCGATCGCACAATTCGCATGTATGTGGTCGTTCCCCGGTATGCAGTTGCACGTGTTTGTTCAAATTGCTCTTCTCTGTAAACGCCATTCCGCAAATGTCGCACGTATGTAGTCGCTCGCCAAAGTCAATCTGCATTTCATTGGTGTCGTCGTCTTTCTTTGCGAACATTGTATGTCCTCTTATGTGCCGCGCTAAGTTTCCCTTATCGGCAAAATGCTTGTTACAAATCTCACATCCGTATTTTTTCTCACCAGTATGGACGGCGTAGTGTCTTCGTAAGCTGCTTTTCTCCGCGAACGATTTGTTGCACGTTTCGCAGGTGTGTGGTTTTTCACCAGTATGCAGCATGGAATGGCGCTGTAAGTTGCCGCGTTGGGAGAATGACATCTCACACACAGGACACTGATGGGGTTTTTCCCCTGTATGGATCCTCATGTGTGGTGTGAGGTGATGACGATTGGCGAACGATTTCCCACACAACTCGCACGAGAATGGTTTTTCACCAGTATGTATACGTAAATGCATCGTGTGGTGATTCTTTCTCTCGAATGTCTTGAAACAGTACTCGCACTGGAAAGGGACTTTGTTTTTCTTCGTCCGTTTCGATAGGTGGTCTAGTTGGGCGAGTGCTAGTTCCGCGATTGAGGCTTTATTGTTAAGAGCTTCATCAATTAGGTTTTGGGTTGCAGGTGTGAGCTGACTAATTGGATTGAATTCATCGTCAGGTGTGAATTCATCTTCATCTGTCAGCATGCTTTCATTGGCAGATGCGTATTCATTACTAGTTGTGGATTGAAAGCTAGACATGAATTCATCAGTATGTTCTGATTGACCGGTCGGTAGAAACGTCTGGTCGGAATCTGGTTCTTGTTTGATCAAAATGGTATCTGGGTCCAACGATTTTGTCAACTGATTGGTCTTGTTTGGATGCGATGATTGATCAGTTGGTGATGGTGTTGTTCTATTGGTAGCTGAAGCAGGATTGGTAGGTGAAGTTTCTAACTGATCAGAATCTGAAACCTCACATGTAGGCATGGTTTTTCGCTTCGCATATTGCGTTTTGTCCTTGGCAGGCTTTAATTTTCGCTTGACAGATTGTGTTGCTTTATTCTTAGCAGAGGGTGTAACTAGAGTAGAAGGAGATGTTTCTAACTCAGCAGGGTCTGTTTCTTCATTGGTACCCAGTCCTACTGTATGAATAGGCAAATGCATATTGAGGTGTTTCTTACGTTCGAATCCCTCCAGGCAGTACTGGCACTGGTAATTGTTTTTGGGTTTCTTTGTACGCGTAGATAATTGGGCCAGCTGGGCAAAGGCCAACTCGACGATGGATTCTTTATGTGTCAGTGCTTTCTTGATTAATACTGGGTTATTCAGTGTGTCCTGACTGATAGTTGGCAATTCATCAGTAGGCGTGTATTCTAATTCATTGGCAGTTGTAAGTTTTACAACAGGTGTGGAGGAGCAAATGGTATCCTTGTGCTTTTTTGCACGTTTGATTTTCTTAGTAGGCGATGATTTGACTACAGGTGTCGCTTTACTGGCAGATAGTAAATCTGGATCAGGAAAATCTGGTTCTTGTTTGATTAACGGTAAACTAGTGTCTTGATCCACAGCTTGTGTTACTGTATTGTTTGTACTCATTAATTGATCAGTTGCTGATGGTGTTGCTAAATTGGTAGGTGACAACTGATTGACAGGTGATCTTTTTCGTTTTGCAGAATGTTTATTTTTTCTAACAGATGATGTTTTCTCTTTAACAAAATATGTGTCTTCATTGGCAGCAGGTGTTTTGTTCTTGACAGACTGTGTTAATTCTTTCTTTGATAAAGGTTCTTGCTTGACAGAAGGCATATTTACTTCAGCAGGTTCTGAATTCTGTTTGACCATGTTGGCAGTCTGTCTTACTTTCATAAAACTAGGTATTCTCTTCCGCATAATAGACTGTTTTACCGGATTCTTAGACGGTAGTTCCTGTATGGCAGAATGTGTTGGTTGTTTATCAGCTGTTGGTTCTACATAATGAGTAACTTCCTTGCCATGTGTTGTTATATGTTGAGCAGATTGTGTTACTGGGTTGGTGTAGACTGGTTCTTCATGGGCAAAAGGCGTTATTTCTTCCGGCATCACAGAATCTCTTACTTGATCCGTCAGTGGTGTTTCCTTCTTGATAGCAGGTATTTGTTGATTTTCAGATTGTGGTACCTGATTGACCGAGCCCGGTTCGTCCTTGACACAGTAAACTATCTGATCAGTATGCAATTTGTCTTCAGTGACAGAATGTGTAGCTTGGTTGGTAAATGGTGTTTCTGTATTGACATAATGTATTACTTGCTTAGCAGGTGTTATTTGTTGATTGAAAGCATGCGTTATTTTCTCTGAATACATTTCCTGTGGCTCCAAAGGTTCTACGTTGTGGGTTGGTGATGTGTTTTTCAAAACAGTGTAAGGTTCTTCAATTGCAGGTGACATTGTTGGTTTGGCAAAACGAGTTACAAAATCAGAAGGGTTTAATTCTGGTTTACCATGTATGACTTGGTCGACAAGTGATCTTTCCATCCTGTCATAGAATGGCAATTGCATCGCAGGTGCCGGTGTGCTATAAACATCATGTTTGGAGGCGGATTCAGGAGCATGTGGTGTAGCTTTGTCATTAGATATTTTCATATCTTTAGATGTCACAGGTGAAGTAGGCGACACTGGATTGAGAATCGCTGGATGTGTAGGTAATGCTGTCTTGGTAGGTTTCAACTGATTGGATATATTTGCATGACTGCCATAATTACAAGGTATCGATTCATTGGTTGGAGTAACTCGACTGGTAGATGTTGATTGGTGAGTATCTTGTATTGTATCTACAACTTCCTCTGAGGAGGTTTTATCAGATTCCAATTCAAAGCTGTGTCGCATACCTTGTTTGGTTGTATGTGTTTCTCTGCCCATAGGCATGTGTTCATAGGAAGATGTTGTTTCCTGATTAACATTCAAAGTTCCAAAATCCACATGTGTTGTTTCATATTTAGAATTCATCACATGACTGGTATTTGGATTTGAAAAATCCATAGGTGTCATTTCATATTTAGAATCTAACATTGGACTGGTATGCGAAATAGAAAAATCCATGGGTGTTTTTTCACATTTTTCATCTAATACCGGATTAGTATGCGAAACTAAGTCCATGGGAGGTCTTTCAAATTTCGAATGTGTTCCTGGATTGGTGAGATGACCATGATGAGAAGGAAAATACCTAGGCATTGGTTCATATCTAGAGTTCATTAATTCACTATAATACGGTGTTGAAAAGTCCACTGGTGATGTCTCAAATTTAGAATAGGGATATGTAGGCGGCGGTCTTGCTTGACTATGATACGTAGCTTCATATGACGAATATGCGTCTAAATTGGTATATGAAGATGGTGGCGGCAGATTTCTAGGGGTGAAATTGTAAGAAAATGGTGCTGCAAGAGTGCTAGGTGTTGTGTCATATGGATGTGTCATATGCATCCCTGGGGGAGTAGGCGAGAATGTACTAGTATTAGTATAAGCTGCTTCATTGGTCGAATCTGTAGCTTGGTGGAAATGCATGGCTCGATTAGCAGGGGATAATTGACTGTTAATTGGTTCTTGATTGCTCTGCATCGCTGGATGTGTTGGTGGTCTTGTAGGGTTGTTGCATGTTGCTGAATGTTCTGCTCCAATTCCTTGATTTGTAGTTTCCATTTGATTGGCACTTGATGATTTAATGGGAGGAGTACCTGAGTTGGTATGTGATACTGGGTTGGTAGATGTCAAATTGCTGGCAAGTCCTTGATGTGCTGACCTGTTGTTACATGTGCTCAGTGCACCTTACGCAGAAATGCCGAGTATATGTTGCAGACTGACTCAGTATTTAGATGTAATTGATATAATTGGTAACTAGGCATAACACAACCACATCATTTGGACATCACATGATGTCATAGAATGGTGTTCAATAAGAAAACTGCTCTACACAGGTGTCACATGGATTAGATTTCAAGTTTAATAACGGCGATTGCAGTGAAAATGGCATACTTTTACATTACATTAGTTGTTTGTTATACCATATTCATTATTACAAACTAAGCAATCACTTGTTTCTTTTGAGTATTTTCTACACTGATCCAGTCCTCGGTATATGGAAGTAGTGGATACTTTGGACAGAAATGTACGTGTTCTGAAAGATAAATAGAGAATAGTATGTATTGACAATTTTCATTGGTTGATAGTGAGCAAATGCATTGCATTTGCTCACTACCAACCAATCAAAATTTGTCAGACAAGTTTGAGAATAGGTTTCATAGCAGTAGTGGATACTTTGGACAGGAAAGTACGTGTTCTGAAAGATAAATAGAGAATAGTAGGTTAGTGCCGTGAATGGGAAAAAATATCCGGCAAGGCTCAAGAATTTCTTTATTTCTCATCAGAAGTATATGTTGTGACCACTCATTTGAACCGTCTCGCCAAGACGGTTCAAATGAGTGGTCACAACATATACTTTGGTTCAAAAATAAGGAAAATAGATAGAGAATAGTAGGTTAGTGCCGTGAATGGGAAAAAATATCTGGCAAGGCTCAGGAAACGGGACGGGCGAGGCTCTACCGAGCACATCCCGTTTCCGTGCCACGCCAGATATTTTTTCCCATTCATGGCACTAACCTACTATTCTATTTATCCTGTCACCACCTTCAAATGGCTGTAAAATGCAAAAATTGTATTGACTGGATATCAAAAATGTTTCACGGCACATACGCACTGTGTTGACGGGATAAGAACAAAATATGAGTTTGTTTTTGTGCTACGCACACTCACTGGTGTTGCACTCCGCACCAGGTTAAACGTTTCAAAAAATGTACCGGTTTCCTGACTAATTGCCACTCAACTCTACTAAGAGCTATCATATAAATGCATTTTTTCTAATAACCAACATAAATTTCTTGCACTGGTTACTGGATGAAAATGTGTTTATGCAGTATCTTCTGCATGTAGCTGAATGGGAATTCGTCAGGAATGTGGCGCCCATTTCTATGTGAAACATTTTACACCAGCACGGAGTGGAGAACCAGTGAAACAGCAGTTGATATCACAAAACATTTCTGTCTGTAGCGAAGGGCGACTTACTATATGTCACCCTGAGTTACAGACAGAAATTTCGGGTTGCAGTTGATATTGATAAGACGGGTTTTGTAATGTTAGTAAAAGTGACAAAGAAGTATGTTTTTCTTACTCTGTGCAGGTCCCGACAAATTCTTCATTTTCCACTTGTCCACAGAGCTCCAGATAAGGTGCGTATTGGAGTAATTATTTTAGCAGAATATGCATTGATTATCAAAATTGGAAATACAAAATACTGTAATAAAGTTGAAAATTTACTTAGTTGAGCTGCAAAATAACGTATTAAATTGAAATATGGGGTTATAATACTCTTTAGCTACAAAACTTATCTGGAGCTCTGCGTTCAGATTGGATAAAATTTCAACTCCTACATTCCTATATGTTAGCACTCTCTCTTTAAATTTCCACTCGTCCAGATCGAAAATTCACTCGCCAATACAAGCGGACTACTGGATTTGTTGAGACCCGTCTGTTAAGTCAAATGACATCATTACCATGAACAACAAGAAATGCGTCTGTCGAACGCGGATGCCACCTGCAGCATATTTGAGAAACTGTGACAAATTGGTTAACCAAAAACCGACGGACAGACAGACGGACGGACAGACGGACGGTCCAAACACTATATGCCACCCGTTTCTTCGAAACCCGGTGGCATAACAAGAAATGCGTCTGTCGAACGCGGATGCCACCTGCAGCATATTTGAGAAACTGTGACAAATTGGTTAACCGAAAACCGACGGACAGACAGACGGACGGACAGACGGACGGTCCAAACACTATATGCCACCCGTTTCTTCGAAACCCGGTGGCATAAAAAATACGGGTGTAAGAAAAATGGGGCTTATGGGATTTGTGACCAGTATAGCTCGTGATCAAATAGCACACTCCTGTAGCTAAGTCTGCTTGATGACGAACTATATCGCTGGTTAGAAGTATGATGGGTGTTTCATTGATATAATGATGAACAGTGCAGACACTGATCAGACATTGCAGATGCAAGGCAGATCTGGACCTACACTGGTCACAAAACCAATAAGCCACATGTTTCCAGTCACATCAGGGCTCCAGATATGGAATTAGTAATTGAGTATTGTCACCCCATCATTTCTGAAGCAATCGGGTATTTAAAAAATTTAATTGGGTAAAATAAAATTTACACATCAAAGTTTACACATCAACAGAAAGTACTTGTTGAATAGTTTGCTTTGAAATGAAACATGTCTTGGCATTTCATTAGAATTGTCTCCTTGGAGACAATTCTCATGAAATAGCCCCCAAATGTAACCGGATAGGGGAAATGCAACGGAAAAAATGTGCACCGACCGGGGATCGAACCCGGGACCTTCCCAATACCAGTGGGACGTGCTAACCAACTGCGCTACCGGAGCACGATGCTCTCGATTGGTATTTTTATATCCACATTCAACTCATGATTACACATGGTACCATTTCCGTTACAAAATCATACCCGTTTAACTCCGATATTAAATATCTGCAAGGTATGGCACCCCCCATCTTTTCAACCAACAGAAGTTGTACTAGTGTACAATGAGCCCGGCTCGCTAATTCAGTAATTGTAACGCGTGCGAAGGCAGGGACCCTGCTGGTCCCGGCCTTCGAGCGCGATACAGTTACTGAATTACTTCAATTAGAGAACCGGGGCCCAAGATAAATAAACCACTTCCGTTGGTTGAAAAGATGGCGAGTGTACTACCTTGTATATATTTAATATTCAAGTAAAAATAAGTATGATTTAAAAGTGGCATTTGTAGTTCATATCACACAGTGCCTGCGAAATAATTATTAAAACTTAGGTCAATTTAGGTCCTGAATTAGGATTTTACTGATCAATAATTGATTTTGTAAACAATCGAACAATGGAAATGGCTAAAGCCGGAACACATTCAATGATATGGAAAAGTTCGTCCAGAATGACACTAGTAGCTCTCAAATAATAAAAGCATACAACAATACTTACACACAAATAATAAAAGTCAAAGGTCAATTAGTAAACAAAGATTGTGAAAGCAAATGGCGGAAACACACTGATAGGGGACGTAACTAGTCGTGACACGAAATCTTGATTGTTGTTGTTATTTTAGTAATTGCAGCCGCTTACTTTTTATTTCAGAAAAACAAAACAATATTTATAATAACCTTTGCAGATCAGTCTGCGTGTAGGTCTGATATGGGTCTATAGTGGTCGTAAAAATCATAAGCTGCATATATGAAGTCATACGAATCCCCATAACAAGGCGATCGCCGGGGAGTTTATCACCCACTAAACAAGGTGATCGCCACGAAGGTCAAGGTGACGAAGGTCAAGGTCACACTATGAGGAAGTTCAAAATTATTGACACGAAGGTCAAGGTCCCACAAATGACACTGGATGGATAGTCAACAATGTGAGGAAGCTATTGGTGAAGTTTTGTAATGATACAATGGATAGAGAAGATATTCAACATTTGGACGTATGTCAAAAATTGTTGACACCAAGGTGAAGGTCAGCAGAATTGCATTGGTAGATATCCATCAATGTGGGGAAGCTATTGGTGACGTTTGGAGATAATTCCACTAACCTAGGGGCCGTTTCACTAAATTTCGTACGATTAAAATGTTCGTAAGTGAAAAATTATGATAGTCTGTAAATTTCACGTGAACAATGTTTTCTTGTAAACAATTATTAGATTTACATTTAGTCATATGCAGCCTATGCTGAATAAATGTAAATTCATCAATTGAAATTTCTAGACGATTGTAAATGTGCACTTACGAACATTGTAGTCGTACGAAGCTTAGTGAAATGGCCCCCAGGGACCATATACATTCATCTTCGTCCCAGGACTAACGGATTAAGGGATTTGGTACATTCTTACTGACATGAAAGTCAAGCTCACCAACGTGAAGGTCAATGTCACCTGAATGAAACTAGATGGATAGCTGTGAATGTGAGGAAGCTATTGGTGAAGTTTGGCCATGATCCGACTATAGAAATATTCAATATTTAGACGTACGTCCAAAATTGTGTACACCAAGGTCACTGTCACCATGGTCACGGCCAACATAATGACACTGATTGGATAGCCGTCAATGTGATACAACTAATGGATCAGAAGATGTTCAACATTTGGATGTACATTCAAACTTGTTGACACCATGGCCACGGTCACTCGAATGACACTTGATGGATAGCCATCAATGTGAGGAAGCTATTGATAAAGTGTGTTAAGGATCCGACTAACGTACGTCCAAAATTATCGACACAGTCCTTAAGGTCAACAAGGTGAATGTCAAGGTCACCCAAATGGCACTGATTAGATAGCTATCAATGTGAGGAAGCTTCCGACTAACGGAGATATGCGAAATTTGGACAACGTCCAAAATGTAAGTCCCAAATTGTTGACGGCGACGATGACAGAATAGTCACCGCTGTGTCTCATTATCCACTATCGTGGGTGAGACAATGAAAGTTGTTTTATTTGGTGTGGACCAGTGTCAGATTGGATCAACTTGCATACATCAAAATCGAACCTCAGACCACATTATTAATGCCAGCTAGGCCTCCAGATAAGGAATTAGTAATTGAGTATTTTCACTCTATCATTTCTGAAGCAATTGGGTATTTCAAAATTTTAATTGGGTAAAATAACATCACACTATGTTTACACATCAACAGACAGCAATTATTGAATAGTTTGGTTCAAAACGAAAACATGTCTTGGCATTTCATTAGAATTGTCTTCTTGGAGACAATTCTAATGAAATAACAAGATGTGTTTTCATTGAAAATAAGAAAAATGTGCTATATTTGTGATCTGTTTATTGTTTTCTGCAGCATGATGGTACCACAAAATTGTTGTTGCTTTTTGATACTCGCTACTTCTGATTTCAAATTTGGCAATTTTAATTGGGTATTTAACCAAATACGCAGCTTATCTTAAGCCCTGAATGCTTTAATGGAAAAGGAAGCACTTACAATACTCACCCATGAGGCAATTATATCGCTTCATATCTGTACAATTCCCGTCTCAGGTCAGTGATCTTGGCGTTATCGGATTGTTGTTGTTGAAATTTATCGCGACACACATATGCAAACACATAATGTGACACGTGGCTGTGACTCAAGGTGCATGATCACGTGGTTAGAACAACAACAACGTCGCCCACTCCAAAGTAAGTACTATTTGATATTTTCCTTAATATGCAACGGATTGTTATGAAATAGGGCGCAGCAAACGCGTCTTCATGAGCTGCATTTGGTGGTCCAGGGAGTTTGACACAGTCTTATGTCGTTTTTGCGAATAATAGATTGGGCGAAAATACAAAGACCACCAAATGCAGCTTAACAAGACGCGTTTGGTGAGCCATTTTCATCAAAATCCGTTACGTAATAAGGACACTATAACAGAATACGTGCTTTGAGACAGATGTATTCTGGAAATTTCAGTACTAGGTGTTGTTGTTAGCACCACGTGATCATACACCTTGTGACTGGAGAAATGGAACATATGTAGCTCCTGATCAAATAACAAACTCCTGTAGCATAATACCTTGTTAGGAGCATGGAGAGTGTTTCATTGATGGAATGGTGAATAATGCATATCCTGATCAGACTGAGGATGTTCAGGCTGATCAGGATCTACGCTAGTCGCAAAACCCACAAACCCAGTCACACTCGCATACCACCCCATATTCCACGAGTCTCATTATATGCATCGATTTCATTTGATTTGATTAATTGGCGTTTAACGGCCTATAAACAGCTAAGGTCATTTAAAGTCGGATCAACGGGTTTGTCCCGCATGTAACCTGTTGTAGTGTGGGTAAAAACCAAAAATCATAACGGAATATTTACATTGAGAACAAATATATTCAGTCATGAAATTAGAATAACCATACCACACCAAAGTCACTTGGCCACTTTCTCTAGAAGTAATAGGATTACGAACAAAAGTGCCGAAGTCACAATATACGCACGTCGAGGCAAGGCCAGTCAACAATTGGAGATAAGACACTGAACAACAATAGGGTTATTTATCTTGCCTTGATAATTGATTGATTGGTGTTTAACGGCATATCAACTGCTAAGGTTATTTAAAGCCGGGCCAACGGGTTCGTTCCCGTAATTAACATGCTGCATCCATACCACACCAAAGTCACGTGGCCCATAAGAGTAATAGGATTACGAATAATCGTCATACTCACATAAGGGGTATAACCAGATTCAACAGTCACATACAAGAATGCCCACGACGTATGTGAAGGCCAAACCAGGCGGATCCCAAAATCAGAACAAAATATTTACATCGAGAAAGAATATATTCAGCCCTGCATTAGAATAACCTAACCTGTAGCCGATTTCATCAACATTGCAAAGTATACTTATCTAGCACAGTATACTTTGAGGGAGAAATTTTCAATTTTAGGATAAATTTATTAAATTTTATTATGGCTGTGATCTTGTAAAAAAATCAGTATAATAATTCTGCATACTTTTAATCATCAAATATATGCAGTAGTTAATTCTATATGACATAATGCATTTGAGGAAAAATAAAGGATTACTCCCTCAAAGTATACTTTGCTAGAAAAGTATACTTTGCAATGTTGGTGAAATGGGCTACTGGTGCCAGCTCCATACAACACCAAAGTCACGTGGTCCCTTCTCATAAGAGTAATAGGATTACGAATAATCGTAATACTCACATAAGGTGTATAACCAGATTCAACCGTCACATACTAGAATGCCAAGGACGTATGTGAGGGCCAAACCTGTAGCCGATTTCATCAAAGTTGCAAAGTATACTTTCCTAGCAAAGTATACTTTGAGGGAGCAATCATTGATTTTTCCGAAATGCATTATTTCATGCAGAACTAACAAATGTGTATATTTGATGATTAAAACTATGCAGAATTATTATACTGAATTTATTACATTATCACAGCCAAAATTGGCTGTGATAACGTAATAAATTCAGTATAATAAAACTTAATAAATTTATTCTAAAATTGAAAATTTCTCCCTCAAAGTATACTTTGCTAGGAAAGTATACTTTGCAATGTTGATGAAATAGGCTACAGGTCTCCTGTCGGGATTACCATCGCATGCTCCGCCCACTCTTGTCGTGATCAACATGTATACCGTCTTTGGTTACGATCGGTCGTCAAGTAGAACTGGAGGTATTTCGTGGACAAGGATACAAAGTGCAAAGATTATAAATGGCCGTCAAGGGGAGATAAGTCATCTGAATTATTTGAAAACGAATAGGGTTCTTCGTATTGCCGTGATAAACATTTATACCGAATCTGGTTACGATCGCTCGTCAAGTAGAACTTGCGTTATTGCGTGGACAATGATATAGAGTGCGAAACTTAATAATGGCTGCCAAGGGGAGATAAGTCATCGGAACATTTTGAAAATTAATATATTTCTTCGTCTTGCCGTGATAAACATGTATACCGAATTTGGTTACGATCCGTCAAGTAGAACTAGTTATTGCGTTGACAGGCTGTGCCCGCCCGCCGGACGCCCGCCCGTACAAGGTGAATACATATGTCCCTTTTTTTCAAACGGGCATATACACATGATACAGAGTGATCGTCTCCTCAATACATTCGATTTGATATATGACATGACTATATTCGGTCAAATGTGAAATTTTACCCATACTTGACCCTCCCGGTCTCGCCCATTTTTGACCCCGGGGCAACCATTTTAACAAATCTGAAACAACAGCCTTGACTATCGATCATTACTACCAAGTTTCATTGAAATTGGGCGATTAGTGAGAATATTTTTTATGAATTTGACCTATTTTGATTATGCGACGACATCCAATTAGATCATCCATGTGAGGTTTGACCAACATTGGCCCAGCGGTTCCTGAGAAGAAGACGTTTGAAAGTGGACGGACGACAGACAGACGGACGAAAAGCGGTAACCATATCCAACTTTCGCGGCCACCTTACCTGGAAAAAATATACAGTGACCACATGGTCAATTTCAGCTGACCGATACGTGATGGTCAGTCGGCAATTTCCGTGATATCGGCTTTTCCCGTAATATCTCGGAAATCTACAGTTGTCACGTGATGTATGCATTTTTATCGATATGTAAATCGATAATCCATGTACATGTAGTGTGGCGAGTCAACCATTGACCACTGTGATATTCAAATCAACGTGTCAGGTTAACATGTATCTCACTTCCCGAACATGTCTATTTTATTGAAAATTACATTTATGACCACGTGAAAATTATTTCCAAAGTTAAATATGGTTTCCGTAAATGACATCACATATATTTTATACCAAATGTCGAATTAAATATTCTTCCTTTGTACAAATAAAGTTCAAGGAAGTTTAGTTTGCAGTAAATAATTCGCGATAATTCAGCTTAATCTCCTGTAAATAAAAACAACACATTTCCATTTATTGACAATTTTATAATTTGTGACATTCACCAATACTAGTTTCGATAATCGGTGGAAATCTCGGTACTATTGACGTGAAATCAAGAGAAAACATGCAACGATACAAATAGTTACAACCAGCGTAAGTAATTTTGTCTGACCAAGATTTATAATTCCCGTAAAAGGGAATTACGTTAATTATTTCTAACCATATCAAATAAAGATGAAATTATATTAAATATTGCAAGTTGCAATTATCTCAAAGATAATCAAATAAAACAAAGTCTATGCTGAAATTACAAATCAGTATGTCCGTTGCTATAGGTCTATACTATGATCATCAGACTGCGCGGATGCAGACCGTATATGCGTGTATGTTGTTTTCTAATCGATTTTTAAAATGTGTACGTGTACGAGTCTGATCTGGCCTTACACTGTGTATTAATCATTATGAAGCATGCACTATAGTTATGCGAAGAAAACAACCACACAGTCGTAACAATTAGTTAAATCACGTAAATAATTACAGATGACCGATGTACTCGATATATATATTATCAGGCTAGCGAACTTTTGTTTAAGTTAATATCTCGGGCAATATACATGTAGCCTCATGCAAAACAGCGATTGAAACCAGTGTATACCCAGATCAAGCTGCGCATCCGCACATTCTGAACGGGGTATACACTGGTTGTACACATATAGTTCAAGGTTTTGTTTGCAGTAAATAATTCGTGATAATTCTGCTTAATGCCCTGTAAATAAAATCAACACATTTCCATTTATTGACAATTTTATAATTTGTGACACTTTCACCAATATTAGTTTCGATAATCGGTATAAATCCCGTTAATATTGCCCTGAAATCAAGAGAAAACATGCAACGATGCAAATATTTACAACCAGTGTAAGTAATCTTGCAAACTAAAGTAGTCTGATCAACACTTATAATTCGCGCGTACATGTATAAAGGGAATTACATTAATTATTTCTAGCCAAATAAAATTAAGATGAAATCATATTAAGTATTGCAAGTTGCCATTATCGAGATAATCAAATGAGACAAAGTATATGCCGAAATTACAAATCAATAGAAAATGTTGGTTACTTTGTTCACTAATAATGTTACAGACGGTCATGCCTCGGGCAACATATAAGCTTTTAGAGTGACCTTAAGCAGGTGCCCGTTTCAACGAATATGATACGCTAATTGGAAAATGAAAACAGATGGTGTCATTATTATTAGCCGATCTATTTATAGATCGGTTAATATATTGGTAATTCGCGATTTGTGAAAAAGTTTGTAACCACCCTTATCTCCTGTATTCTATAATCTACAAACGCGAACTTTGTTGTATCACTTCCAAATTACATCAACCGGATAATTTTTCATTGTTGGCCATTATCTCTGTTTAAACATTAAATATAGCGAAATAACACAATTTGGCTATAAATAAACGTTTTAACTACAAGAGTTCGGTAAACTGGCTATAAATAAACGTTTTAAAAATAACTACAAGAGTTCGGTAAACTAAAGTTAGGCGGTTTACCTTCTAGTCCCGGAGCAATTTGTACGAATAGGAGCTGGTAGCTCCGGTAGCGGTAGCGGTAGCTCCGCCCACTCGCGTGCTGCCACAGAATTCGGACAAACCCACAGTGACTACAACTCTGTGTATTGCGGAGTGTAATCTGTAGATAAATAGAGCATACAGTACAGGTTTTAAGCTGGAATATTTCGCAACATAATGGTAACAACAAAACATTGCTGCTATGGCGATTCACGAACCCTGAAACCCGGTATATTTTATTGGATGGATTTGGGAACGGGTTTCCAAAACCTGCACAAAATCGAGAAAAATGTCAACGCTGGGTGCAGAACTGTGGTCGAAAATATTTTATCATTGACAATGTTACCAGAGACACCTACATATGTTCGATGCACTTTGTGGGTGGACGAGGCCCGACAGCTGAATATCCCGACCCCATAAAATGCGGAACACATGTACGTTAGGCCTATTAATTATTGACACACATGCACAGTAGGACCTTTACAACATGTAATGACGGAGGTGTGTCCGGTCAGTGAAAATAACCGGATTATAATATTGGTCTGAACTGGCCACTGAAGAGTCAGCCTGTGCATTTTGTTGAGTAATAATCATGAATGTTGACCCTGATCTGAGTGATCAGACTGTATTGATGCACATGCTGGGTTGGCTAACACATGTCACAATGGTCCGTATGTCCGTCTGTGTGTGATGAGTGTGTGTATCCGTTTTTCAGTTTTTCAACTTAAATCTTTGTAAAATGGGCTATATTGTTTTACTGTTCATACGATCCAGTTCATATTATGCCATGCCCCTAGCTCTAAGGTCAGTCAGTCATAAGTGTGCAGTCTGATATGGGTCTATGCTGACAACAGTCTAGATCTTGCTGATGCACCTAATACTGAGCTCAGCATGATCAGTCGGCTCATCTGGATCTATTGAAATGGTTCATAATTAAATTAATGGTATTTTTAGTACATTTTCTATTTGCAGGTCACAACTAAAAGTAGACGACCAGCTCAGCGTCATGAATATCGATCACCAAAGCAAATCAAACTGGAAAGATCGGATGCAGCGCAGAGTCTACTGCTGTTGACGGATACAAATGAAAGTGATGTGGGTGTCGTGGGCTCCAGCGCACCAGAAGTTCCATCAACTTCACATGCCAAGACCATTCCAGAACAGCGACAGCTCTTTACAAGTGTTGGAACTACCTGTAAACCTTCTGTACGTGATCATGAATGTCAAACAGACAATCCACCTACAACTGAAGTAATTAAATTAAGTATACAAAATAAAATATTGGAAAACAGTGCCAAATTAAATGAAAGTGTTACACCATTTGCATTACTCAAGCCTGTGGGTAAAAACAAACCTCGGACACATCTACTGCATTTCATGACACATTCAATGTTGACAGTGTCAAGGATGATGATAAAGCCTTTACATTTTATATTGGATTAACTTACATTCAATTCATGTGTCTGTGGGATTTTTTAGGGAAATGTACAGAAAATATGAACTATTGTAATTCTAATGTGTCTGATGCCAATAAGACTCCGAGTAATTTCTTGTTTGGTAAATTTTCAAGCACCTCTTGTGGAGTAATGGAGTGGGGGAAATGGTAAAACACAGATGCATATAATTTGATGTATATTATGTATCTTTGAAATAAATATTATTGGTAAAAATTAATCCATAAAATTGTGAGGATATGTTATACATTTTCACTGGGTATGATCTATATCTGTATAACTACAAGGAACAGTTGTATGGTGTACGAACGGGGACAAAACTAAATTTACAGGTGCAGCTATAAAGATATACAGGTGCACCTGTAAATATACAGGTGCGGCTGTAAAAAATACAGCTGCACCTGTAAATATACAGCTGCACCTGTAAAAAATACAGCTGCACCTGTAAAAAATACAGCTGCACTTGTATTTTTTATAGCTGAAGCTGAAAATGTATAGTTGCACCTGTAAATAATACAGATGCACCTGTTGTTTTAAAGCTGCACCTGTAAATGTATAGCTGCACCTGTAAAATGTACAGCTGCAGCTGTAAATGTATAGGTGAACCTGTAAAAAATACAGCTGCACCTGTATTTTTGTAGCTGCACCTGTATTTTTTGCTGCACCTGTATGTTGTAGCTGCACCTGTATTTTTGTAGCTGCACCTGTATTTTTTGCTGCACCTGTATGTTGTAGCTGCACCTGTAAAATGTACAGCTGCAGCTGTAAATGTATAGCTGCACCTGTACAAATACAGCTGCACCTGTATTTATTATAGCTGCACCTGTAAAATGTATAGCTGCACCTGTAAAAAATGCAGCTGCACCTGTAAAAATACAGCTGTTCCTGTGATTATACATCTGATTGGAGCGGAAGTAGGTATATATATAAGATTCCGGCACCTCGTGTTAATTTATGGCACACGTTGTTTTTATAAACTTGAATGTATAAGGTTTCCAAAAAATCCGGGTACCATTTTTTTAAAGCAAGTTCAAGGTCATTTCAAGGTCATTGAACTTTATGCTTGACGGAAGTCGAAAACTGCCAATATAGGAGCCAATAGGTCATGGTCTTTAACTTGGAAATTGGTGTAACTTGTTCAAAAATATTTCTGATGGATATATTAAAGAATTTACGTAAACTACACTAATATTCAGTATATAATTATCATATTTTCAAGATGGCCACCAAAAATCGGGTATTTATGAAATTTCGGTTGACTTGCTACATATTTGTGTAATGCTAAGCGCCTTCACCTATATTCAAAGGTTAATTCTTTCAACTGGAATAATGTTGCAGTTAACATACTCCATTGTCAGAAAACTCAAAATGGCCGCCAAGTATATAGCAAATCCATAGTAATTTACTTTCCTGAACATAGACAATTTTGACACCCACAAAAGTAGGGCAGACAAAGTCTGAACGTCTGTTCTCAACACAGACGACAGTCGCAGAATATACTGCAGTTACAGAGCTTCAGAATATCCATCTTGAAAATATGACCGCCAGATATGTGAGTTGAAAATCAAATCTTCCGAAAATGTTTAGTGTGTCTATTAGTCGGTTCTTCTGTGTAATTTATACCAGTTTAGGGTCATATGTATACACGACATATTGGTGTATAATTCAGGGTACACGGGCTCCAATTATGCCAAAAAGGTCAATGACCTTGAAATGACTTTGAACGTGTCCGAGAAAAATGGCACCGGGATTTTTCGGAAAGCCAGACCCCAAATGTATACAAAACCACCAAGAAACAAAAGTTAACACGCGGTGCCGGAATCTCGACAATTCACCCCCAAACCATTCGTTACAAAACGTGATATTTTGTATTCGTGATTTGATTTGACCGGACCAATGTTGGCTCACCCAGCTGACCAATCAATCGAACAGTTGCCGATCACGTGATCTTGATAAGTGCACATCAGTTTCATTTGCAAGAAGATGCAACCATTAGATACCGGTAATTTGTTTTGCAAAGTACATTTGAGAATAAATACCGCCGAGAATATACGCTACAAACTGTTTATTAACAATATACGAGTGGGGATTGTCCCTGCAGTATATTTATGCTGTACCGAGAGAAAAGTGGAGCCATTACGGCCCTTAGATGCCAGATGTTTTTGGGAAAAAACATCAACATTATTTTAGGTAATGTTGGCTTATCTTTAACGTTTTTTCGTTTAACGGCGCTACAGTGGGGGATATACAATATCCATTCAACACTGAAACTACCATTTACTGATATGGTGGCAGGTTCCCTTACCACATCAACATCACTTGGCCCAATATATATAACGGAATCTACTTATTTTGCTAAAATATACCAGCATATAGAGAAATGATTAACACATTAGAATGTTTTATAAACTTGTGGCTAGTTCATTTACATTTGACTACCATAAGTATTGCTATGATCAGATCACTTTTCCATGAGATTCCGTAACTACTAAAATGTGGACATATATTGAGATTTGATCGGCTAATAACATCATGCTCTGCATGCCTTTTCATGTTATTCTTTTTTTTTTTACTTTTTAAGTACAAACTATCTCCACAACCATCAGTCCAATCGACTTGGAACTTCACATACCTCCATGTGGCCCCCATGCCCAAGGTCAAGGCCAAAACTACTCTCAAATGTGTTTTTTGTAAATTTTTGATTTGTCGGTGCAGGCGGCAGCCGGGGGTATACGTGAGCCCCTGCTCACTTTCTCTCATTGTATTAATAATTCCCTTGGGAGAGGAATAGGAAGGAACCCTTATGTATTATTCAGATCCAAAATTACATGATGGATTTTTACCAAAAAAAATCATGCTAATTGATACATTCTTCAGCAGGAATTTCCCACCAAAGGCAATTGCAACAGTTTCCAATTTAATCCTTTACCAAACTAAGCCAGAAACAGTCAGTTGCATACATTAGTCTACACTATGGTCATACTTATTACATACTCTACAGCATAGATGTGATTAGACTGAAATTTCTCAAAATGCTCAAGGGTGACAGCTTGTCATCTGTTGGATTCCAAAACTTGAAGGTATGGACATGCACAATCAGTAATAATACAAATAGGTTACTCATTAGCCCAAAACCTGCTGTTGACTGATGGATAAAGTGCAGGAGTGCGCAACGTAAACATTTCGCTGTCCCACCGATCCAATCGCAGTTGTGCCCCTTTTTCGACTATGAACATATTTTTTTCCTTGTCCGGCGAATATTTTCTAAAGTTTTTGGCCGATTCTCTTCATACTCGGTATATACATCCCAACCTTCAAGTGAAGGAGTTTGTAACGTCAATATATTTGCTGTCCCACCGATCCATCCGCAATCATGCCCCTTTTTCTACAGAGTACTCTGAAAATATTTATTAGCTGATTAAAACAACAACCCGGCTATTGGATTGGCGAAAGTCGGGCGGGCGGGCGGGCGGGCGGGCGGGCGGGCGTCCGGCGAACTACTACAATTGCTGGCCGATTATCTTCATACTCGGTACACATCCCAACCATCAACCACCAACCGGAGTTCGTAACGTAAAGGATTTGCTGTCCCACTGATCCATCCGCAGTTATGCCACTTTTTGTACTCTGAAAATATTTTGTTTTTCCTTGTCCAACGAACTAGTACAATTGTTGGCGGATTCTCTTCATACTCGGTACACATCCCAACCATCAATTGCACTTCTTTTTCTCGGTAACTTCATCCCAACCATCAAATTGGCACTTCTTACTCGAAAGAACAACATCCCCTAACCTTCAATTTGCACTTTATACTCCAGTTAACATCCGGCATCAAATTGCAATTTTACCTCAAGTACCACATACCTTCCATAATTGCAATTCATACTCTGTACACATTTCCCAACCATCAATTGCACTTTTTACTCAGTAACAAATCCCAACCATTCAATTGCACTTTCATACTCAGTACACATCCCAACCATTTCAATTGCACGTTTCCATACTCTGTACCACCATAACCCAAATTATTTGCCACTTCAATTCTCGGTAACAACTTTCCCAACCAATCAATTGCACTTCAACTCTGTTTACAAACTTTCCCAACCATCAATTGGCACGTTTCACTTTCATTCTCAGGTACAAATCCCAACCATCAATTTGCACTTCATAACTCAGTTCAATCCCAAACCATCAATTGCCTTCTTACTCTGTACTCATACCCAACCATCAATTTGCACTTCATCGTACTCAGGTTAACAAATCCCAACCATTCTAATTGCACTTCATATTCGGAGTACACATCCCAACCCATCAATTGCTTCTTCACTTTCTTAATCGGTTACAAATCCCATCCATCAATTGGTCACTTCATAACTCAGGTACCACAATTGATCCCATCAAATTGCCACTTCACTTCATACTCGGGTAAACATTCCCAACCATCCCAATTGCACTTCTTAATCGGTTTACAATCCCAACCATCAATTGAACTTCATATACTCAGGTTAACACATTCCCAACCACCTCAATTGCATTCTTCTTTATAACTCAGTTACACATCCCAACCATCAATTGCACTTCATTACTCAGTACACATCCAACCAATCAATTGCACTTCATACTCAGTACACATCCCCAACCAATTGCAATTGGCATTCACTTCATTACTTACACTTCAACCCTTCAATTGCACTTCATACTCAGTACACATCCCCAACCATCATTTGCACTTCACTTCTTACTCGGTAAAAAACATCCAACATCAATTGCACTTCATACTCGGTACACATCCCAACCATCAATTGCACTTCATACTCGGTACACATCCCAACCATCAATTGCACTTCACTTCATACTCGGTACACATCCCAACCATCAATTGCACTTCATACTCAGTACACATCCCAACCATCAATTGCACTTCATACTCGGTACACATCCCAACCATCAATTGCACTTCACTTCATACTCGGTACACATCCCAACCATCAATTGCACTTCATACTCAGTACACATCCCAACCATCAATTGCACTTCATACTCAGTACACATCCCAACCATCAATTGCACTTCATATCAGTACACACCCCTTCCAACATCATTGCACTTCATTACTCAGTACACATCACAACCATCATTGCACTTCACTTCAATCGGTAACATCCCAACCATCAATTGCACTTCATACTCAGTACACATCCCAACCATCAATTGCACTTCACTTCATACTCGGTAAACATCCCAACCATCAATTGCACTTCATACTCGGTACACATCCCAACCATCAATTGCACTTCATACTCGGTACACATCCCAACCATCAATTGCACTTCACTTCATACTCGGTACACATCCCAACCATCAATTGCACTTCATACCCAGTACACATCCCAACCATTCATTGCAACTTCATTATCAGTACCACATCCAATCAATCAATTGCACTTCACTTCATAACTCGGTACAAACATCCCAACCTTATCAATTGCAACTTCATACTCAGTTACACCATCCCAACCATCAACTGCACTTCACTTCATACTCGGTAAAATCCCAACCATCAATTGCAATTCATATCGGTACACATTCCCAACCCATCAATTGCACTTCATACTCGGTACACATCAACATCAATTGCAACTTCTACCGGTACACTCCCAACCATAATTGGAACTCATACTCGGTACAATCCAACCATCAATTGCACTTCATACTCGGTACAACATCCCAATCCATCAATTGCACTTCATACTCAGTACACATCCCAACCATCAATTGCACTTCATACTCGGTACACATCCCAACCATCCAATTGCACTTCATTATACTCGGTACATCCCAACCATCAATTGCACTTCATACTCAGGTAACACTCCCCCAACCATCAATTGCACTTCATACTCAGTACACATCCCAACCATCAATTGCACTTCATACTCAGTACACATCCCAACCATCAATTGCACTTCACTTCATACTCGGTACACATCCCAACCATCAATTGCACTTCATACTCAGTACACATCCCAACCATCAATTGCACTTCATACTAATTGCACTTCATACTCAGTACACATCCCAACCATCAATTGCACTTCATACTCAGTACACTCCCAACCATCAATTGCATTCACTTCATACTCGGTTACAACCATCCCAACCATCAATAATTTGCACTTCATTACTCAGTAACACTATCCAACCATCAATTGCACTTCATACTCAGTACACATCCCAACCATCAATTGCACTTCACTTCATACTCGGTACACATCCCAACCATCAATTGCACTTCATACTCGGTACACATCCCAACCATCAATTGCACTTCATACTCGGTACACATCCCAACCATCAATTGCACTTCATACTCAGTACACATCCCAACCATCAATTGCACTTCATACTCAGTACACATCCCAACCATCAATTGCACTTCACATCATACTCGGTACACATCCCAACCATCAATTGCACTTCATACTCGGTACACATCCCAACCATCAATTGCACTTCATACTCGGTACACATCCCAACCATCAATTGCACTTCATACTCGGTACACATCCCAACCATCAATTGCACTTCATACTCGGTACACATCCCAACCATCAATTACAGGAGTTCGTAACGTAAAACGTTTCACTGTCCCACTGATGCATCCGGAGTTATGCCCCTTTTTCGACTCTGATTTTTTACTACAGTTTTTAGCCGATTCTCTGCATACTCAGTACACATCCCAAACATCAAGTGCAGGAGTGCGTAACGTGAAACTTTTCGCTGTGCCACTGATGCATCCTTTTTCCACTCTGAAAATCACACTTTTTTCACTCTAAATGACTTCAGTTGAAATCCGTATAATCACTCACTCACTCAGTTTTTGAAATCTACATCGCATTTCCTGCGTTCTGGTGTATTTTAGAGCAATGTGTTCGACAAAATGTGTTGCTCTTTTTATAGGAAACGTTTTGAAAGCATAGAGAATGGCAGAATAATTGACTCCCCGCCACTAGCATACTCCCTCGCTCCACTCGGTCGAACTGGTACGCCGGACCAATGTTGTTGCCTCTGCCAATGTGTTTTTTTCAGGCTCTGGCTACGCCACTGCATAGTCGTAGAACATGCCACTGTGCTTGAATATTGAGTAATATAGGGCATGACCAGACTGCGCAGGCTGATTTGTGGCAGTGACTGAAGAAATGGGGCTTATGGATTTTGCGACCAGTGTAGATCCAGATCAGGATCTGCTTTGTTTGTCATGTCGTCAATGAAACCTGTCGTGCTTCTAACAAGCATTATATCGTTATCATGCTACACGAGTGTGCTATTTGATCACGGGCTACACTGGTCACAAATCCCATAAGCCCCATTTCTCCTGTCACATATAAGGCTACGCCAGCCGTGTACATTGTAAGATCCCATTTCTCAGCGCTGAGCCTATTTAGTAAGTCGATATTCAACATTTTAGACATGGTCCGTTTAATATGTGTACTGGGTCACAGTGACATTTATGGCATTGGATGTTTCAGATTTATATAGGTGCACGTCCTAGGTAAAACAACATTATACCAGGAAATAAAAAGTTATTTCTTTCAACAGATGCCCAATAAAACACCAACAATAAATGTGTTGTGTCTGCACACGATTAACTGGTGGCAGATTGGAGAAACTGTAGGAAAGTGATAAGTATTCACAAGCACATCTATGAAGGTCAAACGGTCAATGTCATATTAAGGGCAGCATGGATGTGTGGCATTTGTCCCCAATTATGATGTGTTGAAATATTTAAGTAATCCTTCAAAGGATATAGAAGTTATAACATAATTTCGAAACTCTGACAAACTTTTTAATGTGGACAAAATTTCAAAGTTGTCAAGGTTAAAAGGTCACGGTCATAGTAAGGACAGCATGGACGTGTGACATTTGTCCACATGTATACTGTGTTGAAATATTTAAGTAATCATTCAAGGGTTGTAGAAATTATAACAGAATTTATAAACTCCGGCGAACTTTTTAATGTGGGAAAAAATTCAAAGTTGTCAAGGTCAAAATGTCAAGGTCATATTAAGAGCAGCATGGATGTATGGCATTTGTCCACACAGGTATACTGTGTTGAAATATTTAAGTAATCCTTCAAGGGATATAGAAGTTATAACATAATTTCGAAACTCAGGCGAACTTCTTAATGTGCCGGACATACGGACGGACGGACGGACGGACGGACGTTCCAACATTTTGGGTTTATGGGGTATTTCCATTGTTTGAAATGAAAAAGCCCCTAAACAACAATAGAGTTTATGAGGTTACGGAATATTACAAAGGAATCGTTTGTTCCTAACCACGCCCCTAAGCTCTCAAACCCCCGGACGTTGGCCCGGACGGACGTTGCAACATTTTGATCAAAGAATAAGCCCATAAACATCAATAGAATTTATGAGCTTACGGAATAAATCAAAGGAATCTTTTGTGTTAGGCCACGCCCCTAACCTCTTAAACCCCCGGACGTTGGCCCGGACAGACTCATGGACACACGGTCCAAATGCTATATGCATCCAGCTCTACCGAGACCGGGGACATAACGAAAACGAAGAAGACTTGTACGACAACATTTGTTTCCCACCTACAGGGCCCGGTTGTTCAAAACATCAGTTAGCTTAACGGACTGTTAAATCCTTAACTGAATAGTTAAAATCTCTGTTTTAATAGAGATTTTAACCATTCAGTTAAGGATTTAACAGTCCGTTAATGATTTAACAGTCCGTTAAGCTAACTAGTGTTTTGAACAACCGGGCCCAGGTTTATAAACCTACATTTTGGTATTAATCTTAAACTTGAGTTCGTTTACATCCATACAAACATACAAGCGTACATATTTAAACACATTCATTGTATTGGCGGAGATGGGGGCGTAAGGATGGGTCTGGGTACCTGAATAAAGCACACTTATCTGGTCTGGTTTGGTCACCACGTTACCGTCTTGTGTACTGCCCTGGTTGAGGATCGAATCCGGGCTGCATTCACCAATTATGCCATATTGGCGACGTGACAACACATCTTGGTATTTGGGTCTGGGATCATATCATACAGACAGTCATACAGTAGGGATTTTCTTATGATTACCTATTTGTATCTACGAGGGGCGTTCATTATAGTTTCACAACGTGTTTATTCCAGTAACTAACACCATCACATTCCGGAAACTCGCATTCTGCCGTATAAATCCTCTCCTTTGCGTGCATACATTTTCAGCAGAAAAGTCAGTTGTCACGAGCTGCGCAGTAGTCCTATCATAAACATATCATATACATAAGATATAAAGGATATTCATATTTTTGCAACGAATATGACATATATGTTCATCGAGTGGTGTGAAATGTCCATATTTCTCGAGTGCCGTTAGGGTCGGTCGGTAGTGATTTGTTTAATTACATACCGTAACCAAGTGCAACATAAAATTAATGATCAGCGAACAATAATAAACCAATATTATACAAAATGCCCATACTTGTTTATTGCATTTGCACTGTATATACAGCTTGAAATTGTCCGTTTAATGTTTGACCGAATATGTTTAAGGCATGTATCAAATACATGAATAAGGTATCGACGAGACGATCGATCTGTAGCCGATTTCACATTGCAAAGTATACTTTTCTGGCAAAGTATACTTTGAGGGAGAAATTTTCAATTTTAGGATAAATTTATTAATTTTTATTATACTGAATTTATTACATTATCACAGCCATTTTGGCTGTGATAATGTAATAAATTCAGTATAATAATTCTGCATACTTTTAATCATGAAATATATGCATTTGTTAGTTCTATATGAAATAATGCATTTCAGGAAAAATAAATGATTACTCCCTCAAAGTATACTTTGCTAGAAAAGTATACTTTGCAATGTTGGTGAAATAGGCTACTGGTGTGTTTTTTGTCGCAATCGGATGATTACGTCTTCCAAGATGGCTGCCGAAAGGTCAAAAGCTCATCCTTTTGTTAGATATTTCAGTCTTCTCACGAACCGCTTTGCCGATGATTGCACATCTTCACAGTTATGATCATTAGGTGATGCATTTTCAGATTTGTTAAAACGGAGGTCATCGCATAACTCAAGATGGCAGACGTCTACAAACAGCTTAAATTCTTAGAAAATCTTCTTCTCACGAACCGCCAGACCGATTTCGACGAAACTTTGCAGGGATGATCGATACTATATGCTCTTTCAGATGTGGTAAAATGATGTCCCTAGGGATGAACAAAATGGGCGGGGCCTGTTGGTAAAATAGCGGTCACATTTAATGTTTGACCGAACATGTTCATGTCATGGGTCAAACGTAATGTATCGAGGAGACGATCGATCTGGTGAATGATGTGTGTCGAAATCTGGGCTACAGTCAGTAAACTGTATGTACTTGAAACTGCGGGCCAAACAATAAAATACTTATAGTTCACATATTGAATTTGTTTACCATTCATTCCATTACATATACTTGTACTTTCATGACTGTGTCGCCTAGGTCAATATTGTTTCTTCTGGTCCGTATCACATCATATACACCAGCTAAAAGTCCATATTTATATATTATTGACAGTTATCGTAATACATATGTATCGAACCCGATTCTTGCATCACCCACCCAACTACGATGCAGTTTAGTCTTGCCCGAACATTCCCAAGATTAAGTGTATAACTTTCTATTAAACTGAATTTCCGGCCGTTTAACGAACACGTTTATGTATATGATACGGTGACGGGTAATAATTTAGCAATTAATGACCAATAAACGCACAGGCGCGAATTTCCCCACATTATGACATTGGAGACGATCGTAAAGCGCCACGAATGGCTGCCCCGTAAACGTATAATGACCCATCGCCTCCACCACGGATTACATACACAGACCACAATCAGTTGCGACCAATGTATATCATGATCCTCATACGTGTTTAAATTCAAACAGAGAATCACACAATCTGTTATGCATATGCATAAACGATGTTCGAAGAAGAGACAAGGCGAATAGTGCGCGTGCACAGTCTGCTCGCGGACTCTGTGTCTAAGGTTCCTTTTCTCAGCAAGGCACCTTTATATACAAAGCCTCGTCATTGGCCAATCAAAAGCAAAACGTGCAAATACAGGACATGTATTGCATATACTATCCTTCTGCTGAATCAACTATAATCTGGTTCTACTGCGTTTTAAAATACCCGCCAAACTTCATTGGAAACAACGAAACGTAGTCGGGTACTTAATATTTCATTGACGATTTCTAGAAGTGAAATTTTGATAAGTGTTATATACAATAAGTGTTGTGTAAGCGTGATACATAGAGCGGCGGCGATGAAGTGGTGTGTGTGTCTTGTCATCGTTGTCATGCTTAGTGTTGCCATGTTGGCCCACGAACAGGCCGTCGTCCATGCGGGCAAACTTCCCGGGAAACCTTCCGGTGGCGGGCTGAAGAGTTGGACCGGGGCCAAGGGATCATCTGATGGACGCAACGGTAAGATAATGGTTAACATTGTTAGAGTGGAACCCGTCTAAACCGGTTATTCTCGGAACTTCCCATGGTGTCCGTTTTAAAGAGGTGTCACTGTAAGATAGCTCCAATAATAATTGTTAACGATGCTATAATTCCAGCACAACAATATTTACACAATTCCCTAACATTTGATTGGCCCGTAGCAAGTCTCTGTCCAAAATTTATATCCCAGTAAACTCCCGTGCCGAACTACTTTCCGTAACCGTGAGGCGCAGTTAAAATAATTCTTAAGAAAACAGAAAATAAACACATTTTCTTGATGAATTTATTTCAAATGCCTTCGTCCAGTATTCCCGCGACATTTGCCAAGTTTATACCCCGATAAATTCCACAAAAAGGCCATGCATTCCTATAATAGTGGAAATTCTCAATACCGGACACAATAGGAGTTCAATTAATCAAAATGTGTTTCGCTTTATATACCGAGATTGTCCTCTATCAACTATTGCCCATTTTAGTTGATAATATTCTAAGTAGCGTATGGTTTATGTTGCTTTACACGATGATAGACTGCGGTATACTCAGTGATAATTTTATAACATATTTCCGCTATTGCTGTATAATCTTAAATAAACACAAATGTTACACTACGAGGCCGATCTTATGGAATAAATATCACATTAAATCAGCACAAATGTTACACTACGAGGCCGATCTTATGGAATAAATATCACATTAAATCAATAGAAAGATACATTTGACTTCAATTATAACTGCTTCGTAAGAGTGATGTAATATAACATATGTGAATAGTCTATTTTTATTCGAGCGCTAGCGAAGCATTATACAACCACATCCAAATTATGAGGTCTTCCAGCTTTTATGCAAATGAGCTAATGTCGGTCGCAGAACATATTTCGCGGGATGAACTTTTAAAAACACGGGTCTTACGTCATACAAAATAGTTCCAACAGCTAGATTGCCTTTTCATTTTCAGTGTAATAAATGTTTTGTTTGCTTTTGTTTGTGCTGAATTTATGTTATTCCAAACGTTTCCGTATGCCATATAACCCTTTATTCAGCAGAAGCGTGTTTCCTGGACTTAGCCACCTTCTTCCACAGATCCCGTCAATTACATTATGCACGCGCACGATTTCCTAGCGACAGATATTATCCGATTGGTCATTCGGGACAATACGTTTCAAATTTCAAAACCGTTTCAAATTACCCAATATCGCTTTCAACACAGATAAAAATACACAGAGTTCCAACAAGAGCTGGCTATTCCGACGGACTTGTGCATTTTCATGAATGCCAAAATAAATATGATATATTTAATATGCTAATATGAAGATAATTCTTATGTGCTGCCAAAACACGACAATTTACATTTAAAATGAGAAATACGATGCATTTGTGCGGATGTGCAGACTGGTCCTGTGTTCATATTGATCGTAATAAGTCCCATTTGTCAGAAATCTGTATGTCATCAGTAGGGGGTAGGGAAGAGATTCATCTGATTTCAAAACCAGCTAAAAACCAGTTAAAGGAAGCTCACAGGAAGCACAGGAGAGTTTCATCTGATTTCAAAACCAGTTAAAACCAGTTAAAGGAAGCTCAAAGGAAGCACAGGAGAGTTCTTGATGATTTTGAGGAAGCACACAGAATGCGCACACAGGAAGCTCACAGAATGCGCACACAGAATGCGCACAAAACGGAGCTCACAGGAAGCACAAAACGGAGCTCACAGGATATAAAACCACCATTAACCATAAACAACACTACTACATCTATGGTTAATACACAGAAATCACAGGAAGCTCACATGAATACTACTTGAATTTTAAACCGCAAATAATGTTTAAAATGTTAATTTTTTTTCGCTCACATTACAAATCTAGTTAAATCAACAACGTCACGACGCTGGAATAGCTCGATGAGTTTCCGGTCTTGGTGACGAGGTTTATCACTGTCCCGGCTCGAACTTTAAATAGATCAAATATTGTGAAATCGGATCTATGTCCCACATGCTTTGTTATACCAGACGTTTGTTCGACCTCATTTAAAACTATGTTAACCCTGACTTCGCTCGTAGCAGTACCCTTTGCGTTCACCGAAGAGAGTGTCATTCGCAGGATTACGCCCGAAGCCTCCATGGTATTTCCCGTATACTGGTTGGTAGCGCTGCTACCAAATGACCTCTCATAGTCTCCGGGGTGCAGTGCACCACGCTCCTCGGCGTAAATAGTAATAACTGACTTCTGATTGGCATCTACATACCTCATCATATACACCACCCGGTCCTTTCGAATACAATCCATCATCTACTGATTCAAGACCAGAACCACTTGTTTGTCCCAAATATAGACCCTTTCCATCCGTCTCAGCCTGGCAAACACATCCACCCCTTTTAATGTATAGTCCATTACCCAATAACTTTTGAATGCACTAACGCCTAAAGCTGGAACAACTGTTTTCAATAGGATAGGAGCTGCTCTAGCTGCCAATCCTGCAAGTAGAGGAAGAAAACCACCCTCAACTTTAAGATTATGTTTGATTTGAGTCTTACTCATTCTGATGACCGTGGTTGCTTTTCCATTTTGATATGCCTTTGCCAATTTATTGGCTTGCGCATTTGTCAATGCGATGACATCTTCTCCACTATAACTCAATCTGATGGAGACAGCTTCTTCAGATTGAAGAGCTGATTTGAGCTTTTCCTTTTGTCCATCTGAAATTGACACCTTTACGTTTTTATAATTCATTATTTTAATACAAACAGATACTTTTTTAAGCCTCTCGTATGTGAAATCGTATAGTCAGCTGTTCTCCTCGGTTATTAAGTTGTTTTCCGTTTTGATCTACTAACGATGTTTCCAACCTATTGATTTTATCCGTCGTTATAGGAAGATATACTAGATTTTGCGGGGTTTCGATGATCTTATATCCGGGTGAGACGTTGGGAAAAAAGCTATATATTGTAGGTGATGTTACTCCATTCACATACGAGCCTGCAATTATATCTATGTTGACTAATATGCTGTTGATAGATAAGATGTTGACCAAATCTTCATACTCGTTGTATACATGAGTGTAAATTTCACTCTTAAAACCTAGAACAGACCTGAGAGAGTTTGCTCTTGCAAAATCAACCTTGTAGTGTATTAGGATTAGCTTATAATCTAACATAGTATGACTCGTTTATGCTATTATAGTGACCATTTTGTGTCATTTGTCTCTGTATTATTTCGTTGATGCTTTTGAGGTTATAACTACCTTCATCTATAGTAATGTTTGTCCACGTAATACCATTATATTTAGAGTATCTAAATACGTTGTTTGTAGAATCGATGTTTGGAAAGCTGTAGTACGTCTCTATGTTGACTAGAGATATTTCATACTTCTTACTCTTATTGAGTTCTAATGGTGGATTAAACCTAGTTTTAATTCGAGTGTTATTACCACTCACCACTATCTGAAAAGAGTTTTTAGGCTCTGTATTCTTCACTATATGTTCTATCTGTTCTGTATTCTTCGCTTTCTGTTCAATAGCGCTTGCCATTTTATATAGATTTTTTTTTAATTTTTAAGGGATGTAACATGTATCCAGCCCACTCCTATACTTTCCATTGTGCTTCTTACTGGTCAAGTCAATCACAACAAAACCATGTGGTTTCTCCCATGTCTTTTTACATAAATTTCTAAACTCGTCTTTTGTCATATCGCTGCCGACATGATCGTTGTAGATGTGGCTAATGTTCTTGAGATCTGGAGAAAATAAGCAGATAATGTTTGCATTCTCGCGAATAGTCTGTCTAGGTAGCTTAAAGTAGTTTTGTTATAGATAGAAGCAGTCCACGTTTGAGTGTCTTCCACGAATGTAATATGACTCACATTTGTTCTGCTTTTCAAGCAACAGATCATCAAAGATCATGAGGTTCTTGTTGTCTGGATTAAGCTCCCGTGGATCTGGTACATCCTCTGACGTCAAAACTACATTCGATGTCAATCGATGTCATTCGATGCATTCTGATGTCAACTAATACTGCTGGAGAAGCATTCTTTTTTATGATCTCCTCTTGATTGTTGAATAACCTGATTATTGACTTGGGTAGTAGAGGATGATTAGACCTGCATTTCATTCCATGGGAGATCTTTTACTTCCATTTTTTAAATAGATATTATATTTTCTTTATATTAAAAAGAAAAAAGTCTACTATAAAATGATGTACTGTGTCAAGTGTCGAAAGGTTACTGATACAAGTGGTTTGGAGGTTGTTCTCACAAAGAATGGGAAGAATATGAAAAAAGCTAAATGTAATGTTTGTGGTTCTACAAAAACTCAATTCGTTGCAAAATGCGAAGCAGAGGGTAAATGATTTGTCAAGAACCTGATCAACAAGCTGCCTTTTGAAATGCATCTACCTAGTCATAACTTTACTGGTCCTGGAACAAAGCTTAACAAAAGGTTGAATAAAGACTTTACTCCTAAGCCTTGGAGCATCCCAGTAAACCGCGTTGATAAAGCCCAAATTTTACGGCCATATAAACAATTAAAAAACAATATTTTTTTCGATAATATTAAATTAAAGGAAAATTTAAGAATGAGCCTTCTTTTTATTTCGTGAAATTTGGTCAAATATTGATTTTATTACGAAAAATTGATTTCTCTATGGGAATTTAACATGGCGGAAAAAGGGGAAGAGGAGTGTGGGAGGAGTCAAAAAACGATTTTTTTTGGAAATTAACTCCGAAACCTAGCTAGATAGCTTGGAAATAATCTAACTAAGAAAACAAAAGATAAATTTTAAAAATCGGTCCAGTATTTCTGAATTCTAAAAAATGTCCCATGTTAAATCCCCATAGACATCTTCACTCCGTGAAGATGTCTATGGGGATTTAACATGGGGAAATTTTGTTTTCGCAATAAAATCAATATTTGACAAAATTTCACGAAATAAAAAGAAGGCTCATTCTTAAATTTTCCTTTAATTTAATATTATCAAAAATAATATTGTTTTTTAATTGTCTATATAACCGTAACATTTGGGCAGCTTTCGTGAAACAGACTATAGATTCATTATCAGTCTATGTCTCACCCACAAACACATACTGCGAACATTTTCAGGACGTTCAGTCCTTTGATTACATGTCGTTATTTGAGGCCTTGTAAAAATGTTTGCTACATTGTTTGAACCAAGTTTTCTTTCATTATTAAAGGAATGAATGGCCTTTTTGTGGAATTTATCGGGGTATAAACTTGGAAAAGTCGCGGGAATACTGGACGAAGCGATAAAAAATTATAATTTTCGTTTTGATTTTTTTTTTATTTTTGATTTTTTTCTCGAAAATTGTAATTTTTTAAGGCCTCGTCCAGTATTCCCGCGACTTTTCCAAGTTTATATTCCCGATAAATTCAACAAAAAGGCCATTCATTCCTTATAATTCCAGCATTTGAAATAAATTCGTCAAGAAAATATGTTTATTTTCCGTTTTCTTAAGAATTATTTTAACTGCGCCTCACAGTTACGGAAAGTAGTTCGGAATGGGAGTTTACTGGGATATAAATTTTGGACAGAGACTTGCTACGGACCAATCAAATGTTAGGGAATTGTGTAAATATGTTTGTGCTGGAATTATTAGACCACATACAACACAGCTGGTATTGGTTCCATTTGTACTAGGTTAGCTCCGTTGGAGCTACCTAGTATTGCAGTCGTAGCGATGGTATGTCAACTATTTCTACATTTAAAACTAACTTTATGAGTGTCGAATTTGCACTGTTTTATTACTGAATTTACTGAATTAGCACATGTAAACTATAGAATAAAGCACACAGTCTGAATGACAGAAAGGCAATTGGTGTCATTACATTATGTATTTACATTATAGTCAATGTTTTGTCAAACTGTCCCACTAAACAATAGTCACAGAACGAACTGTCACCATAGATATCACACCAGTTTAGTGTAATGATACCTCGCGGCCATTATGGCGCTTTTGTTGCCAAAAAAAAAAATGATTTATTGAATATCATCCGAATTTTGGGGGAAAATAGTTCTTGTATTGAATAAATATCATCTTGAATTGTGCAATAACTATTATATTAAACCAACGTAAAATTTAATGTTAGACTGCGAACTTCAAGCCCACTTTATGGAATAACTATATTATATACAAATAGTACACTGCCTGCGAGGCCCATCTTATGCAATACATGTCATTATATCGTACTTTGATGTTTCATTTTAGGTTACTGGAAACAGAAATTTGGCTCAGACGGACGAAGTAAGTTCTGTATAAAGGGATTTGGGATCTGGATTTTGGGATCTGGGATCCTGCAACTGTCGGGTGTAAAAGTCTGCCTGAAAGTGTTGTTTTATATTGTTGCGTGCGTTATAAATTAAAGGTCAATGGAAGAAGCCTCAGTTACACGCCCATCTATTCCCGGGCATGGGATTTGTAATGTGTATTATGACGACTTAACTACCACGTTAAGTGGATGGTAGATCTCTGCCGCAGTAGTAGTAAGGGAGTCAAAATGATACCACCTACCGTGGTATCGTTTATAACCCTCTATAATACCCCCACCACCCCCGAAAATCAAAAAATTGGTTAACGAGGAAAATTGGGTCTCCCGACAGCAAATTTATGAATTTTTGGAGAAAATAATTTTGAGAAGAGGGAGTCCCAATTATATTGGTAATTGACTTTTGAAAAAAGTCGAAATCATTCATGCAAGTACAATAGTTTATATTCCTCATTTTTCTTCTCCGATATAGCTAATTTATTTCGCAGATCAGCAACTAATTCTACCAGCTCTAGTCTACCACGTTCACCTTTAGCCACCTGACAGCGTAGTTGCTTATGTCTACAAAGAGTTTGGGCACTAACGAATTTACAAGGGCATCTAGGGCATTGAAATTGTGGGGGGACACAAGGCAAACTTTCTACGTCTCGCTAGATGCCTTCGTAGATAGTCTTTACACGTAAACGTCTTACAACAAGTCTCACACTCCATTATATATGTATATAAAATTTATCTGTTCAATTGGATGTGAAAAAAAACATTATGTAAATTTTTGACGTCCAATTGAACAGATAAATTTTTATATGGATTATACAAAAAGTATATACAAAAGTATAATACAGAAAATATGATAACGCCAGAAACTAGAGCAGAAATAGAAAGTTTGAGAAGAGAAGCCGAATCTCTAGGGATTACTTATAGTACACGGTTTGAGAGTTAGGGGGTTGACAAAGCTGATAAATGCCATAAAGAATGAGGCGTTTATGAAGCGGTTTACCCACGTGCCTATAAAAGAGGGGCATTTACAAACCTCTCACTAGCGGATGAAGTTGGTAACAGAATTCAAAAGAAAGTATTGCGGAGTTAAGGGCTAGTGTAATAAAACCTTCAAGCACCAATAATTTGTCCCAAATTAGACACACAGGTGGCCCAATACAAAATAAAAGATCTCTCGTTCGCGCGATAGTGGAAAAAGGTGAAGAAATATTGGGGGCTCACAATGAAACATTGGAAAAGGTAGAAAAGATGGAAGACGGTAGTTACATTATCCTTTCGTAAAAACATTAACATTAACGAGTCTGAACGCATGTCCGATAAACTCGCTCCGTATCTAACAACCAATTTTTACTTGAGATATTCATATTCTTACAAGCTAGAACATATGGAGGAAATTAAAAATGGAAAACCTGTAACTATAATAATGCACAAAAATCTCGGTGGTAGCGAACCACTATTATCAATGAAAACCGTTAAAAAATGGCTGTCAGATAAGGAGCAAACACGAATAATGTCCGATAAAATAGACAGACCGAATACAAAGTAAGAAGTTTGTAAGATGGGTAGAGGTTTTCGTAAAGCTAATACAGGGTAGTAGGGGAATAGATTTGGGACTACAATCAAAAGAAGCGGCAGGAGGAGAACTTCCAGAATGGCTGAAGAATAAAAAAGGTATGTATTCTTTAGATAAGTATAATGACGACCTTTGTCTGTTCAGGTGTCTAGCTATCATCATGACAGATAAAAGACCCGACAGATGTACAGAAAGGCGAAAGAACTTAGTAAGCAATATTTTTGGTAGTAATGTGGTTTCACCAATTCCTTTTTCAGATCTGAAAAAGGTTGAAGAGTTTTTTAAAATCGGTATAGAAGTATATCAACCCACCGAATGTAATATATGGTGGTTGAAAAAGGTACCAGCGCACTATAAGGCAATATAAGGTAATAAACCAATGACAATAGGACTGTTTAATAATCACGCATTTCTAATAAAAAACCTTAAAAACCTATCTAAAATTTACGCCTGCGATAATTGCAAGCAGAAATTCACGAAAGCGAGTAATATGAAGAGACACGGACCAAAATGTATGAAAGGTGAGACAAAAGTAGTATGTGATGGTAATTATTTAGAGCGCCCGCGTTCGTCGTTCGAGAAAGTGTTTCTACCCAAAAAAGTTCTAACAGTTATGGGGCGATCGATTGGATGTACTCTGTGGAAAAGCGCGAGGGAATTCACATTCACCACGAACAGTGTGGACACGGGGGTGAAAGATGGATTTTAGGAGCTCCAGTAGATGGATACTGTCCAGAAACCAATACCGTATATCAATATCACGGCTGTTACTGGCACGGGTGTGAGATTCATGCAAAACATAGAAAAGAAGAACGCGCATCCACTATGAGAAGAGATACACTTATTAGAAGAAGCAAAGAATTCAACCTAGTAGTTATGTGGGAATGCGAATTTCAAAGAACTGGTAAAGACATAAAGATCGGTTGCGACACTACTCTTTATCCATATAAGATAGTATACGATTTTGAGGCATATCTCAACCCAGAATTTGAAACTCTCGGTAATAATCTAGAGTACGAAGCCGAGCACGTTCCGGTAAGCGTTAGTATAGGAGATAATTTCTCAGGAACAGTAAACTATATTTTTGTGATAAAAGATCCCGCAAAACTTATAGAAAAATTCGTAGAAGATTTGAAAGTCAGGGGAAAAGCTATAAGAGAAGAAGTGTGGTCAAGATATGGGTTTAATACAGAACATTTACGTAAAAACCAAATCGCCAAGATCGAACAGTGGATAGAGCAAGTACCGGTTATAGGTTTTAACAGCAGTAAGTTACGATATAAACTTAATAAAGAAATACCTAGTAGGCGAACTGGCATCAACAACAAAGAAAGTAATGGTCGGAAAACGTGCAAACGCAACAATATTTCTATTTACTCCAGATTTTTTAGATTTCTTGATGTAATACTTTATCTAGGACCCGGTGTAAGTTACGATAGTTGGATAAAAGCCTACGAATAATGCAAAGGACAGAAATCTTTCTTTCCTTATGAGTGGTTCGATTCTCCAGACAAACTGGATTACCCAGGACTACCGGATATAGAGAATTGGTATTCCAAACTATCTGGGAAAATGTTAATAGATGAAACAGAATTAAGTAAATGTCGTAGAATTTTCGAAGAAAATAATATGAAAACTTTCAGAGATTGGTTGAAATATTATAACGATTTAGATGTAGCACCGTTCCTAGAAGCGGTGGAAAAAATGTGTGAATTTTATAAACACAGAGATGTGGATATTTTCAAAGATGCGGTAACACTACCTGGAGTAGCTATACAATATTTATTGAGAGGAACCATTAAAGAACAAAAATCTTCAAAGACGATTATACCGGAGGATGCTCTATATGCACCAAAAGAAGAAACATACGAAATGATGAAGGACGCTCTAGTGGCGGCTCCATCAATAGTATTTACACGATATGCAGAAGCTGGTGTTTCAAATATTAGATCTAATTCCACAGGAATTAACAAACCGTGCAAGGCTGTTTTGGGGTACGACGCAAACGCGTTATATTTATCTACGTTAAATAAAGAGATGCCGTGTGGGAGAGAAACTATACACCATATGATACCCCACATAACCCTAAATTTATTAAAAAGTTTGTAAAAGAGTTTTATCGGAGACTGGTTTGGGTTTGCGGAGGTGGATATAGAAGTTCCACACAACTTAAAAGATAAGTTTTCTGAAATGTCCCCAATATTTATAAACAGAGAAGTAGAGGTTGATGAAGTTCCCACACACATGTTAAAATATTTAAAAGATACTGGCCGAACAAGAGGAGATGGAAAAAAATTGGTGGGATCTATGACAGCCACTAAAGTATTGCTGTACGCGCCACTGTTGAAATGGTATTTAAAACACGGCCTAAAATAACTGGAGTTCATCGTGATTATATATTATAATTAGCGGAAAACCATTCGAATGGTTCGCAAAAGAAGTTACAGCCGCAAGACGAACGGGTGATGTAGAACCAAATAAAAAGAAAACCAGTAGCCTACATAATGAAAATTATAGGAAACTCGTGTTGTGGAAAAATGATAGAGGCAACGGAGAGACATTTAAATACGACATATACACAAAACGAAACCTGTGTTGACAAAGCATTAAGATCCGCGTATTTTGATGATTTGGAAGAGATAGGAGATGCGTACGAAATATCTTCAAGAAAACCCAGGTGTGCGGTAAAGAGACCATTCCATTGTGGAATAGCGGTTTATCAACTAGCTAAATTGAGAATGTTGGAATTTTACTACGAATTTCTTGACAAATACGTAAAAAGAGAAGACTTTGAATTAATACAGATGGATACGGATAGTATGTATATAGGAGTTAGTGGAAAAACGATAGAGGAATTGATTAGACCTAACTTACTAGACGGGTTTGAAAAAGAAAAAAAGAAATGGTTGGCTTGGGATAAATGGAGCGAAAGAGAGCCCGGACTTTTCAAAATGGAATTTAGCGGAGATAGGGCGATAGCGTTATCTAGTAAGTGTTATTTTGTAGAAAAATTTAATTCTATTAATAAAAACTCTGCGAAAGGAATGTCCAAGAGAACTAACTTAATTTAAATTGGGATAGATATAAACGAGTACTAACCGAAACTCAGAAGATGGAAAACACATTATAGATGTAGCACAAAAAATAGGGGATTTAAAATGAAAGACGGTGTTATGAAAACGTACTGTCAACAAAAAATAGGACTCTCGGCATACTACGATAAAAGACGTGTGTTACCAGACGGAATACATACAGAACCTCTCTAATGATTTATTTAATAATTTTGAAAAAAATTAAGAAAATTAGCAATCTAAAGACTCTGATGATCCGGGGGCAGCTGGGTGTCAGAAGGCACCGCGAGAAGTTCTTCGCGAACAAACCCTCGAAATGGCCCATCATCCAAATAGTAGAGCACGGGCTCATCGGGCTTGGTAATAGATCGATCTAGATGATATACATTGAGAGACCACACGGGATCAGTCGCGCGGCGGCTGCCACCTTCGAGCTCTCCCGGTTGATAGAGGAACCGGACATCAATATCTGATGGAAGCCGTTGCTCCTCTAAACCAACGGGTCGCCCGCGCGAGACGGCAGAGGGCTCGCTCGTCACCCTTTTAAACTTGATGGCATCTACGGGCTTCTTACCTATCAATCTGGTCACCTCTCCGTTCAGTGCGGAGACCACGGCGGGCAGTCTGACCACCCACTCGGTCGATCGCGAATGAGGGTCTACAAGTTCTTTAGCGTATTGGTGTGCCCGAACAGTCTCTCAGCCAGGGTTCGATTGAAGCGTTCCACGATCCCCTGGTCCCGGTGGATGTTGACGCGGCCGCGTTTGATAGAAACTTTGTGCTTAGACAATAGATGAGAGACCGCGCCCATGAACTCGCGGCCGGGATCGACCTGGAGAAGATTCGGCCATTTGAGAGGACTCCTCTTATATATTCGGGAGAGAGCCTCGGCCACCTCCTTAGACTCTTTAGTGGCCAAACGGCTCAGCCCCCTTTATAACGACTCGCTACGTCAACGACTGTCAGCGCGTACTTGTACGTCTTACGACCGACGCGATCGTGAGGGAGAAACAGGAGATCCGCTTGGTGAACTTGGTTCGGTACCGGCACGTCGAATTTCCGGGCGCGGAATATTGTGAGGCGCGGGTAAATAGATCTGCCAGATGGCCCTGCTTCTTGAGCCATTCCTTGACAGCGTTTTCTGAAACCTTGGTCGCCGCCGCGAGGTTCTTGATGGCAGCGAGTCCCTTCCAGTAACCGCGGGGGCTATAGTACACGTTCGCTAGCTTGCGCGTTAGGCGAACCGATAGTTTGGTATTAAGTTTGCGCGTGTTCATCGTATGCGATGTATTCTAATATATCTGACAATCTCTAACATGCCCTCGCCAGATCGTCCGGTAACTGCGTCGATAATAATAAACCTTTATTGGAAGTGCAATCGCGATTGGGGGTTAAGTTCTGAAGGAAATTGGGAAAATCTAATCCCCCAGGATTGGTGGAGGAATCTAACATCCGCTTTGTTGCGAAAACGGTTGGCCGCTTTTTCGTCCTCCCGCCACGTCTCGAGAGAATCTCGGGCCAGACGAATCATACCCTTTGCACCAGCTATGCGGTGTTTAAGAGCAGTGTAGCCTACATCAATCATAGCAAAATAAAGTTCGTCAACTGACATCGTTCTATATATATATATATATATTTATAATTAATTTAAAATAATTAATTTAAAATCTCGATTGAATATAGTAGCCGACGAGACCCACCACACCCATTCCCACGACGATGAACGCGATCTCGCGGTCTTTTTGGGCCTCTGACGGTACATAGAAATCTGAAAGTTGGGGCTCGCGATCCAGCGGCGCGAGACTTTTCTGCGGATATGCCAGCGCGTACTCGCGGTTGGCTTCTTCAACGTTCTGAAAAGTTTGTGCGGCGTGATTTTCACGGCGAAGCTCTTCATTGACCCAGTCAAGATGGGCGGTTCGTTTTTCCGACCACGCTTCCTTTGCGCTATTGAATTGTTCTACAGCTAAATCGTGACGCGTACTCTCCTCATCCGCGTTCGAGCTTTGTAGTTTAGAGAATAGAAATTTGCTGCCGGTGAACGCAAATGCGTTTAAGAGCGCACCACCTATCATCATTGCGATTGAAGCCATTTATTTTCCATAATATTAACTGGTAGAATTCCAGCTTTAACTAGATAATCTCGGGTCCAAACTGCGGCCGCTACATCTAAGGTCGCGAGCCCTACGTCTCTCACAGTAAAGTCCAATTTGGGAGCGGATCCTCCTAGGGCCATCTTTGATAGTCGAGCATACCCGATACTGAAACCCGATATCACCACGGCGTGATAAAGCGCATTCACTAACATTTTAACCGTCTTGTTCGGCCATTATTGCATATAAAAGGGTCGCGATCAATGTTTAAATTAAATGGGGGCGCATCCAATCGCGATTGTGTTTCGTAACTTTCTTCTGAACTCTGGCTGGTTGTTTTTTCGATAATATGGGGTATTTCCACACGCACAGGGCACCAACAACTGCCAGACCACCACCAACAACCCAACTCCAATTCACGAATTTGGGTTCAATCGGATTCGCCCAACTCCAACGGCGGTTGGTATTGGGTGACAAATTCTTTGAATTTGGGTGTGCTTCCAATTCGTGAATTGGGGTTGTACTCAACTCTGTCTTCAGATGTTTTGCTGTCTCCGTCCCCGATTGCAACCCCAATCTCGATTGGAGTTTAGCCTCTCGAAGCTCGGCGAGTATTTTATCTTGTTTAACTTTTCGGGTGGCAGCCGCCGCCCGCCCAGCTGCCTGTCTTTTGGGATTTTTTATATGCGGTATGTCATCCAGTGGCGGAGTTGGGTTCGATTGGGTTGGAGCAATCGGGTTCAACTCCATCACTCTCGCGGGTGTGTCTTGTGTCATCATTTTCAGGGCTTATAGTTCGTGGGCATATATGTCCAAATTGACAGTGTTTACCCGTGGTCAACGCGGTTGTCAGCGGGGCTAAGTACATTCCAAACTTGTGATAAATTGAGCAGCAGGCTGTTCTAAGAGTGTGACCTATAAAAGGGTCAGTCTCTAGATCGTCAATCAATCCCGCGGTGTTTGGTATAGGGAGAAGTATACTAACGGCGGTTTGCGTACCAAAATGAATAGCCGCCGATCCGAGAGTTTTGTCATCTCCGCACCTAACCTAGATTCGTATCGCGCATACATTTTATCGATCTCCGCATCTGACATCTTATCCACCTGAAAAACTGAGAGACGCCTACCGAGATAATGCTCCGATTGTCCCCCAGCAACCAGCGCAGCTAGCCGCTCTCGTCGCGCCACATTTTCATTTTCATTCGGAGTCGTTGCACTCAACCCAATACCAACCGCCGTTGGAGTTGATTCCGATTGCTCTGTCGGATCATTATCTATGTTGGCAGTCGGAGTTGAGGTTTCTTCTATTAGCTGATTGAGAAGTTCGTCGCAGTTCATTTTTCTTAAAATTAATTTAACTATTCTAACAAGTCTCATCACTTTAACATATTGCAAAGCGCACCACCCGATACTTATGATCACCATTATGCTCGCAAGCTCGCAGCGGGAGCACCAAATTGTTAACATTGTTAACCATTGTTCAGCATTTGTTCAACATTTGTTAAGCATTTGTTCAGCATTGTTCAGCATTGTTCAGCAATTGCTAAGCATTGTTCAGCATTGTTCAGATATTTGTTCAGTAATTGCTAATTAATTATAAAATTAATTGATAACTTCGTAAGCAGTTGGTTGATCAGTTCTTTAGCAAAGCTTGGCGTGCTTAGTTTCCGAAAGCATCTGTCGAACCTCCAGGCGCTCCTCGCGCGTTGGGATAACGTCATTCTCTCGAAGACAGTCATCGAATGAGTCTCGGTCCTTGCAGTGAAAGAGGGCGGACCATTTCGTTTGCTCGCGCAGATCCTTGAGGACGGCGTTGTACTTTTGAGTGGATATCCATACGCTTTGCCTAGCATGGCGGCCAGAAAATGCGAGCTCGGAGAGCATGTCCTTCTTTTTGGTCATCGCCGCCTTGGCCGAGCAATCGTCAATCACGTATAGGGTGGGCTCACCCTGGAATCTTTGGTATAAACCACGCAACCAATCGTGAAGCCTATCACCTGGGTCAATAACGTATACCTCAGGGTCGGTCCATATCCACGTTCGCCGCTGATAAGTATCGTTGTGCCGCACAGTGGGACACAGGATCACAATGTGACGAAAGGCATCGCGGTAGGACTCCTCGAGCAAGTCGAGGATGAAAACCGTTTTTCCACATCGTGTCTGCCCACATATTATGGCAGAGTGGGCATCTCCAATCGTGAATTGGTATTGATTGCTAATTTTAATTTGTTCAAAATTATCTTTAGAATTATTAAATAAATCGTTAGATGATGATTTTTTTATTAAATCAGTAGATCGCTGAGACGTATCGGCCATCTTCGATGTTCAGTTGTGCGTCTGTAATTATATATAAGTACACGTTCAATGGCCCGGCTCCGTCCGCCTCTTTGGTTATCTGGATCGTCACACCCTCGCTAGCGTTCTCAACTTGGCGTCCGCTACCGTGTATTTGGTCGTCGTCGCTGGCTCGCATGTCTAGCCATAACACGTATTTGGTATTCAGGAACTCCGCGAGGGAGACGGACGAGAGATGCAGGTCTTTGGCAACCGCTGCAACCTCCGGAGAGCGCTTAGAGCCGGCAGCAAACTGCTTTCTTACTTCGTCCCACTGCTGGTGCGCGCGAAGACCCGTGCTGTAGAGTTGATTGGGAACTCCCTCGATCGTCACCTCTACCTTCGTGATTTTGGGGTTATAGAATTTGTCGGTTTTTGGTTTTTCTAGCACCAAACGCGAACCGAGCATCCTCGAACAACATCATTATACCTTTCATCGAGCGAGCGGGTACGTTGACGTTAATATTCCACAATGTGTCGCCTTTGTCTTTCGTCATCTTGCGATGGCGAAGAACTTGGTCGTAAAGTATGGCAACGCGCCCGGCGTACTGGGTTCTGATCAATCGCGCGAGTTCGGGCATCGTGACCATGTCGTACTCCAGCGAAACATTATCGATCGTATACGTCGATAACATGTCGCTGGCTATGATAACTCGGCCGTAGTCGTTGAACGTTAGTTCGTATTCGAGGCGGTCAGCCAAAGCGCTCTGATAGTAGGGCATGTGACTCTCCAGCAACTCAAAGTCAAGCGGGATGTAGAAGCGGTTGCCGTAAGCGCCCGCGACCGCATTGTCTCTCGCGTTGTTATCTACCTTGTTACCCAGCCCCGATTCTAAGTTTGGTTACGTTCTTATTTTTGCTGGTGTCAATACCCTGATAGACAGCATTTTCGCACTCTTGCGCCGTCTTCCATAGGTCCTGATAACAATGGTAGACGTCGCTGTCGTCGATCGACATCACCTCATTACCAGAAATCTTTATCATGGTCTTCTTGACGATGGCGCGACCAAGGTTCTGAACGACGGTTCGGTCCGCGTCCGTCGACGTCAGCGAAATAGTGAAAGCGAGGCGAACAGTACCCGGCACAATGACGTCGTTAGCTCCGAGGTTGGGGAAGCGGACCAAGAGTGTATGGTTCTGGTCGATCGTCGATGGGTTGTTCGTAATAACGACACTCTTTCTCACGCCTTTTGCCCCGAGGGGCTCACACAGTCTGCGGTATGGATTGAGTTTGCGACCGTATTGACTCGAAGACATAATTTAGTGAAACATTATTAAACCCTTATGGTTTTGTCTTTAATACATAATTAATTTTAAGAAATTAATATGGCTGATTACGATATTGACATGGATGAAATCGGCAGAGACGATTACGTCGATGCGGATGCGGATAATTATGACATAGATGATTATAATGACGAAACGCCCTTGATATAGCCTCCAGTTCCAATCCAATCGGGGGAATTAGGTGGCGCTACCAGCAGCGTTGGTCCAAAGTCGGGAAATTACTCGAGGGAGCTGTAAGAACGACTACTACAACCCCAGTTTGGCAAAAAAAGGTGTGGTCCAATCTGTCGGTCGCGACTACTCCAAGTTCGAATTGGATCTGAAAGGTAGATTGCGACTAAAAGCATCAAATCTCCCAATAGTCAACATGAAGAACGGAAAACCCCTATCGCTAAACACCGTTGCAGGATACCGGGGCGGTGGCCAACTCATAAGGAGCGAACTAGGATTTCCAGATTGGACGCGTTTGAAATAAAACAATTATGCCGACCCGCGCTGTAGAGGCCCTACAGTCTACCGACGAAACGATGGCGAAAACGGCCGCCGAATATAGAAATCTGTTGAGCTCAGCGAACTCCCTCGAGTAGCCACCGACGCTATTAACACGATGGAGACCACGTTCGGCGAAATCGACCTGTCTAACGATGACCCATCGTTACCTCATCTTCGAGAACTCCGGGCCTCGATAAGGTTATGCAAACGGTCCGGGGCGAACTGGTCCGTAACCTCGCCAAACTCTCGTCGCTGGATGAACATATCGCGCTAGAAGAAAGAAAACTGGAGGAAGCCGGTGTCGATATAGAATCTACCGAGCGGATCACCGAACGCCTACAGTCGTTGGGTGATGAAAGAGCAGCTCGCTTGGAGGCCGCCTCGACTAACCGTGAGGCTCTCCGCAACCAAATAAGTCGGATCCGCGAAACAATCTCGAGGGTCCTGAACGAGGAGACGACACTCGGTGAGCGTCTTCGCACTCTGTTAGAGAACAGGGCATCACGATAGCAAGCATCCTCGTTGCTATCGGCATGACTATATCGACCATAGTTCTAGCTTTCACTGGTGGAGCGGCGCCACCACCCGAGCCAGCACCAGCACCCGCACCAGCACCCGCGCCATCAGGTGGAGCCAAGGAGTGGGTAAAAAAACAACTAAAAGCCCTCGCCAGTCTCCTGGCTAAATTAGCCGAAAAGGCGGCTGCCGCACTACCTGGACTGATCGGAAGTATCGTTTCTTACTTGCTATCTATATTATCAAAAACGGTCGGATGGCTAGCCAAAAATACTTGGGATTTAATCGTGGCAATCGCCGGTCTCCTACTATTCTTCGCCAGAGAGTTCCTAAAACCAAAGCGCAAATAATCCGATCGACACGAGGGCGACGACGAGCCCTAATTTCTCCTCCTCGTGTGTTGTGCTTCCAATTTCACCCAATCTGTGATTGATTGGTGTTTCTCCAATCGCGATTGGTCTGTTGATGGAACTCGATGGTGCATCCAATTTACTAATTGGGGGTACTGGGTTCGATTGTGTTGAGGGATGTGTATCCATTTTGTGTTTTGGGCGTTTTATGAAATCGGTTCCCTCAACACTGTTGAACCCGATCGTGTTGGGGGTGCGCTTGATGATATCCGTGTTCACGTTACCGTTGTGACCGATTTTTTGATTGTGATTGGCGGTGGCGATTACGATCTGATTATTGTAACCATCAACCGGGTCGTCTCGTAGTATCATATTGCTCGGCGCCATATAAAGACCTATTCCAAATACATAGTCCACTGGGGTGCTGGCAGTCTGCAAAACGTCTTGATAATTCTGGATCGCCTTCTCCAGGTCCACCTTAGCTGAGATGGCGTCCTCTACAAGCGCCAAGAATTGTTTTGGTGCATCAAACGCCGTTCCCGTGCCCAGTATAGAACTGCGAGTTTGCTTCTGTGCGCCGAGGATGGCCCAGACGTACGTTGACGCGAGTAACCCCGGCCTGCGTGAACCCTAAACCCTTATCTAACATAAATGTGGTCCACGCGTTCTGAACCTCAGCAGCCTGCTGTATGTAATCGACGTGAGCCAGTTTCGGAGGTAACATTTTACAAGAAAACGCGCCACAGTGCCGACCTCCAGACACTTCTGGCCCGAAAGTCATAGTCGCGGGGTCAAAATTCCCGGCGTTCCGACTGATGATGTGGTCACCGGAGTAATCGTGTCTAAAATCGGTCTGCGTCCAATTCCCGGACTGGCCCCGAATGAGAACGTCCCCGAGGCCGGTGGTGGTAGGAAATGCTTTCTGTCTCCAGTCCGCGTCTTTTGAAACGTTAAATTCGTTACACAATCTTTCAATTGTCGTCGCCCTCGTGTCGATCGGATTATTTGCGCTTTGGTTTTAGGAACTCTCTGGCGAAGAATAGTAGGAGACCGGCGATTGCCACGATTAAATCCCAAGTATTTTTGGCTAGCCATCCGGTCGTATGCGTTGGAAATGGGATCCCAGGCGTCGTCTTGAGGTAGAGAAATACCTAGTTCTTTGAGAATCCTCCTAATAGTATAATACGTGTGAAAGTTGTAGACACTTCGGAGCATGACATTCTTGGATGTCAGATGGTCTTTATGTGAAACTCCACACCCGGATGTTGCGCACCATACAGCAAAATTTAGCTGGTTCTGCCAAAACTGCATCGGTGTGGCTTTGTCCACCTTTTTGTTTACCGTACTCCATCGTAATAATCTTGGGCGCCTATATTTCTCAAACGTGTTAGGGAAATTGGTGGCAAAGCCACTGTCCGGTCTAACCGTTACGGTTGGGTGTACAAGGTTAACAACGTCTTTTTGTGTGTATTTACCTCCGACCGCGTACTTTGCATTAGAGTTAAAGCTAAATGCTTTTGTATCCATTGAAAGATATTATTATGTTTGCTACTATCACTAATGTTCAAAAAGGGAGTTGTGAACTTCAAAAATTAATAGACAACTGCTGCGGACAACGCCGGGTAGACCTTAGATCAATAACGTTCACGGTCGGGTGGAAAAACGTTGAAACGCTCGAGTTTTTCACATTAGAAGTCGAGGGTGTAAGCCCTGTCGCTTTCGGAAACTACATCATAACTGAACCAGTGACCTCAGGGATTTCGTTATTTAGAACTCCAGATGTTATAGTACCTCAGGGTCTTTGGAGTTTCGGAGATCTCCAAGCTTTTGTGCGGAGAAGATTCCTGGTGTAGTCACTCTCGCAATCTCGAAAGCCACGGGGCTCACGACATTGACCGTTGATAGGCGTTTAAGGATCTCACCGGTTGGGCTCACTGTTAGGATTTAAAATAACATACCCTTACAACGATGACGGAGTGTTTGATCCTGGCGAGCACGTCGGCACGACCCCGGTGAAGCTTCGCCGTCACGAAAACTCTCGGGGTGCACCTGGATCGGGTGAACACATCGTACAACACGGTAGACGGCACTCCCAGCATATTACTGAAAACCGTGCCCGCCAGCGACTGTTTCTATGGTGAGACCCTGACCTTAGACTTCCCACACCCCGAGATGAAAGTTTTGGAATCGGGACACATCCACGATTGAAGATTTCTATTCTTGATGAGGTGAAGATCTATGATAAAGGGCGAGAGTTGAAGAACGATTACCCGATTTCGGTAGTCCTAGAAATTTCAAATTAATTAATTTTAAGAAAATTATTTAGAATTAAACGCATGTTCGTAATATATATTATCAACATTATTGAAAATGAGTATATACGGACCAGGTAGTTCTTCCGATTGGGTGACAAATTCAAATAATTTGGAACCGGCAGAAGGGGGATTCATCCCGACAGAGGGCGACTTTTTAACTACCCAAAAAACAAAGGCCTTGATCAATAGAACTATATCGAGGGCCACGGACGAGATTCACAAAAGTCTACTATCACAACTTAGAGAATATGCCCTGGCTGTGAATACACAAAGTCGTGAAGAAACGCATACGGAACTAAACGAACTAGGTAAAAAAATAACCAAATTTAGAAAAGAGGCCCGGTTGGGGATTGATAAAGCCCGAGAAGACCGCCAGGTTGACATTACGGCGGTTTATGATGCGTTGCGCTTAGAAGACTCTCTCAGTAAAGAAGCTACACTTGCTGAATTAGACGGGAAAATAATCGATTTTCGAAAAGAGGTGGCCACATCGGGTATTGAGAAAGCACGAGAAGACCACCAGGCGGACCTTACGAAGGCTTATGAGGTGTTTGCGCTCAGAAGACTCTCTCATCAGAGAAGCGGCACTTACTGAACTAGATAAAAAAATAAACCAAATTTCGAAAAGAGACCCGGTCGGGTATTGATAAAGTCCGAGAAGACCACCAGTCGAACCTTGAGGAGGCCATTGCGGAGGCTTATGATGCGTTGCGCTTAGAGAACTCTCATAGTAAAGAAGCGACACTTACCGAACTAGACGGTAAAATAGCCGAATTTCTGAAAGAGACCAGGTCGGGGGTTGAGGGGGTCCGAGAAGACCACAAAGAGGCCATTGCGGAGGCTTATGGGGCGTTACGCTCAGAGGACTCTCTCAACAGAGAAGCGGCACTTACTGACATATACGAAAAAATAACCGAATTTAAAAAAGAGACCCGGTTTGATCTTGATGGAGTCCGAACGGGTATTGAGAAAGCCCGAGAAGACCACCAGGCGGATATTACGGAAACTTATAGGGTGTTGCTCTTAGAGGACTCTATCAACAGAGAAGCGACACTTACCGAACTAGATGGAAAAAATAACCGAATTTCAAAAAGAGGCCCGGTCTGGGGTTGAGAAAGCCCGAGAAGACCACAAGGTAGCCATTGCGAAGGCTTATGAGGTGTTGCGCTCAGAGGACTCTCTCATCAGAGAGGCGGCGGTTGCTGAACTAGATGGAAAAAATAACCGAATTTCAAAAAGAGGCCCGGTCGGGTATTGATAAAGCCTTAGAAGGCCACCAGGCGACCATTACGGAGGCTTATGATGTGTTGCGCTTAGAGGACTCTCTCAGCAGAGAAGCGGCACTTACCGAACTAGATGGAAAAATAACCGAAGTTTCTGATAAACTGAAACATGATCGTTATAGCCGCGACCAAAGCTCTTGAGGAGGCCTCTTATGAGATTCGTACTGAGGCATATAACGCAAACAGGGCGCTTGCCGGAATAGTGAAAACAATGAAAACGCCAAAACGTGTCATAACAGTTTGGGCTGAGAAGCGGGGCCCATTGAATGAGGGGCACTATGAATATTCGTTCGGTGCCAAAGCGAGTAATAAATATGGGGGATACACTATGACAGCTGCGGGTGAAGTTATCCAAATGGCGGTCTGCTCGGTTAATGCTAGTGGTAAACCTGTGGGCGCGGTCGCGATAAATATTGTAGTAGATGGGGAAGAACGGGGATTGGAGTCACTAAAATCTCTGCAGATATTTCGACGGTGGTTTCGTTCGCCGGTGATGATCGAATTAGACTTTCCAAAGGTAGTGTTATTAACTTTGTTACGAAAATCGGTGACTCAGAGAGTTCTTCCACTATTGTCTCATTGTTAATTGAACTTGTGTAAATACTAATATATTGAAATAAATTTGTAAAATTTAAATATGAACGAATCAACGCTTCCAATTGTCAATACCACTCCATCAACACTGTGTACAATTAACGAAAGAAGTTCAGATTTTAGGTTGAATAATATCGTCGCTATGCAGGATATTTTAGTTAGAGAATATACAAATAGAAAAAGAAACGCTAAAAAATATAGGCGCGCGGTGAACATGGCTGAAGTATCTAGCACGGAAGCTCTGGCGAGTGTTTCTGTGTTGTGTGGGGCGGGGACAGCTGCAACTATATCCACCATTATAACGGTTCACGTAGCGGGGATTTTATGTGCGGTGTCGGCCGTTTCTGGGTTGTTGTGTATGGTAATTAGGGCGTCGGGTGGAAAACTCGAGAAAAAATGTAATAAACATGATAGAATATCCGTTCTCGCCAGGTCTAAGAAAAATAGCATCGACGTTATGGTGTCCAAAGCGTTGGCCGATAAGAAAATATCAAATTTAGAGTTTGAATCCGTGGTGGAAGAAATGCGGAGATATGAAAAATTAAAAAATGATATAAGAATCAAGGCACGCGCCACCATGCCCAAGATTGAGTGTACTGATTGGGATAAATTTAGGGAAAAACTTGGAGATAAAGTCGAAAGAAATGTTACAGCACCATTGTGATTTTTTTAAAAAAAAAATAATTAACTTAATTTTCTTATATTGGTGCAGTAAACAAATTTACATACCTATGCAACATGTGTTTTTCACTGAGAATTACGCCGTAATCGCATAACAAATTCAGTCTAGGATTACACTGTACACACCGTCTGTGTAATTGATACACTCGGCTCTGTTTACCTCGGCTATCAATTTACGCATGGTTCATAACCCGTGTAATTGAAACATTGTCGTAAATCGATAATTGTACAACACTAGATTGTGTTTATCATAACAGCCTTCGTGGTCGTGTGGTTAAGGCGATACTCTATAGAGACGAGGGTCGTGGGTTCGCGCCGCGGTTGGAGCTAAACATTTTTTATTTCTATCCCTACAAATGTGGTCGCTATGGTAAACAACTGCATGGTCGCTATGGTAAACAACTGCATGACAACGGCGTTCCTATCCGACCGCTCGAGGTTGATAAAATTGATAAATTCAGATTGCCAGTTTACATACCTTTGATAACGAAAAATACACTCGGCTATAAATTAATTAGTAGTTGTTTTTTTTTTTTCAATAATAATTTTTCAATATCTTTATAAGCGATATCGTAGAAATGTACATTCGTAAACGAATCGTTGGGTTTTAAAATTTTTGTATAATACACCTTAGTTTCATATCCGATACGCATTATCTGTCTTAATGTTCGTATTTGCCTCTTGTATAGTTGACATAATTGCCGGTATAATATTGCAAATGCAACGTTTTTATCGGAGCGTAATAAATTACGCTGGTATTTCATGTATTCGATATCACCTAGTGTTCTCATTTTATAGAATTTATATACAGGATTATAACCCCCGTAAGCTTCGTAAACTTCTTTAACACAGTCATTAAAAATTTGCAATTCAAATTGTATTGTATTATCCATTTTCTCTAATAATATTGGTACTTGTTTTTTCTGTTCAATTGGACGTGAAAAAAAACATGATGTATTTATGACACCAATATATACTTTCAAAAGTCAATTACCAATATAATTGGGACTCCCTCTTCTCAAAATTATTTTCTCCAAAAATTCATAAATTTGCTGTCGGGAGACCCAATTTTCCTCGTTAACCAATTTTTTGATTTTCGGGGGTGGTGGGGGTATTATAGAGGGTTATAAACGATACCACGGTAGGTGGTATCATTTTGACTCCCTTACTACTACTGCCGCCATACAGGAGTTGTTCGGATGCGTACCTTTCCTGCAGCAGGTACCAGCCGTTCGACAATCATATTCTGTCCTTTAGCTTTCTGGCGACAATGTTCGAACGTTTCCTGATGTTATTTTGAGACAGCATGCATTTATTGTACAGTGCAACCTCTCTACAACAGCCACCCATGGGAAGAGGCAAAATTGGCTGTTATAGAGAGGTGGCTGTTGTAGGGAGGTTAATGCTGAATACAATTTTATCGTCTGATGTTTATTTATTTTCTTCAATAATTCTCAATAAAAACATGTTTTGACAGCATTTTAGAATCATTTCCAATGGAAATGATTCTAAAATGCTGTCAAAACATGTTTTTATTGAGAAAGAATGCAAAATCAACATCAAACGACAATGTTCATGCTCAGCAGTGTAAGGGTTAGATATAGATGAACTCATCCATTTGGGATATAAAATAGCGGCTGTTACAGAGAGGTGGCTGTTGTAGAGAGGTGGCCGTTCGGGGAGGTTCGACTGTATTAGTCATTTCGGGATTATTTCTAGAGAGCGTATATTTTTTTGTCAAGTTAAGCGAATTATATTGTATTTTGGTGTGCATGTCTGTGAACGTAAATGTTCGAAAAACAAAGATATTCAGTTTGATAACATGTTCACATATTACCCCGAGTAGATGACATTGATACTGTTGTGCAGATGCGTCCGGCTCGGATCGGTACTGTAAAAAAACGATGTATGTTCCACAAGTTCGTATAGCAATGCAAATCCATGTCCAAAGCAAGACTGTGCGTGTGTGTGCTATTTATCCCGTCAACACAGTGCGTATGTGCCGTGAAACACGGTGCCGTGAAACATTTTTGATATCCAGTCAATACAATTTTTGCATTTTACAGTAGGTGTTAACGGGATAAATAGAATAGAACCTACTATTCTCTATGTATTTCAACAAAAGAATGAATTATTAAATGAACATGTAAAATTTCCATGATTTACACAATCTTTAATGAGGGGGTCCTTATAGTTTTTAAAAACAGTACCGGAAGTGGAAGTACGTAGAAAGCGTGTTTTCTAGTGCGGCTCTATGTCCCATCGGATTTAGAAATAGAGAATAGTAGGTTAGTGCCGTGAATGGGAAAACATATATGGCAAGTGCTTAGGAAACGGGATGGGCGAGGCTCTGTCGAGCACATCCCGTTTCCGTGCCGCGCCAGATATTTTTCCCATTCACGGCACTAACCTACTATTCTATTTATCCTGTCAACACCTACTAATGGCTTTAAAATGCAAAACAAATAATCCAAGCCACCGCACATATTCTTACGCATTGATTAGGTCGTATTGACAGGATATCAAAAATGTTTCACGCACCGTGTTTCACAGCACATACGAACTGTGTTGACGGGATAAAACGTAATCTGCGTCAGTGTTATGACTGCGACGGAAAAGCCCATAAGCCCCACTTCTCCAGTCTCAGTCACATACGGTTTCTCTTTCAGATGGTCATTGGGGACCCAACGCGCCTCCACCGCCGGGCTAGCATGACGACACCCATCCCCCGCCAGGTTCGTATACGGTACCCCGTATCGGACCCAGAATTAGAAAACGATGTGATAAGTTTAAATGAACGAAAACATCGTTTTCTAATTAAAAACAACGGAAACGATATCAAAACGATTCGTTGAAAGAAAGGACATGCGTTCAAATAGTTGAATTCCGGATATTTAAGCGAAAATATAATTTCACGTACGAAAGAATACAAACGATAATCATTTCTATTCATGTCCTTTTGCAAAACTGTAGTTTTCAGTGCGTTTTCCATTCGTTTCCGTTTGTTTCGTTTGGGAACCTTCAGCAAACATTTGCCACAAGGTAACATCCGCATGCTCATTCACGAACTCTTATCTGGAGATTCGCTGTTCGCCATTCATTCACTGAAGTAACATTTTAGAAATAGTATTGATATTACATTCACAAACCACTGGCTTATGCAACGAAATATGCAACTAGTGACGTATTGTAGAGTATTATCACTCTATAATTCCAGCACAAAAATATTTACACATTTCCGTAACATTGATTGGCCCGTAGCAAGTCTCTGTCCAAAATTTATATCCCAGTAAACTCCCACGCCGAACTACTTTCCGTAACCGTCAGGCGCAGTTAAAATAATTCTTAAGAAAACGAAAAATAAACACATTTTCTTGATGAATTTATTTCAAATGCTGGAATTATAAGGAATGAATGGCCTTTTTGTGGAATTTATCGGAGATATAAACTTGGAAAAGTCGCGGGAATACTGGACGAGGCCTTAAAAAATTACAATTTTCGAGAAAAAAAAAAATAGTTACGGCCATTTTTTCCATAGTGAAAGTCTGGTGGAAACGGAGAACGTCTGGTGGCAATGGGATTCAGTGCCAATTATGACTTTTTTTTGTCGAAACATGGGTAGGCACGCTTCAGGTCCTATGACTTCACCAATTTTCGACCGATATTGACATAACTGACATCGTCGTGTCCCTTATAAATAGGAGTTTTCAGTTGTGTTGGAAGAAACGGGGTGTGCTAACTAAGGAATGCGCAGGAGTGGCCGGAACACCAATTTCAGAATCGATTTTCTTTGCTACCATATTTATGTATTCCGTATTGCCCGCCTGTCAGAGGCGCACCCATTCAAGCCACAAGACAAGAAGGGTAGTGTCCACGGAACGCCCCGCCAGAAATGTACCTGGTCTATTGAAAAAATTCCTAAACCAAAAACCAATGGGGCTTGCTATATACACATGGCCATCATGCTAGCACAAAACCCAGCACGCACGCCCATATGTGTCCCATGTAGATTGCTAGCTGGGAACCAACAAAGCGGCCGGTCGTGGCCTGTGTTTGCAGGTGGAGGAAAGCCCGAGTGCCGGGAGTAAAACCACCGCAACCTTGCACGAAACATACGAAACCGTAAAGACGTATCTAGGTACAAGCACTGATCCATTGGTCTACCAGTTCACGATCGTGTAAAGTTTCCTGATAAAACAGACAACCTGCCCACGGAGTATAAAGATACTTCTTCTACGTTTACCACCGTCCAATAAGACCCAGTGATTTTCCGATTCTAACTTGTTCTACCTTACGTTACATTGCAAAGTTCAAAACCTAGATAGTACATGCACTTTACCTGAAATACTTGAGTTTAGAAAGAAAAAAACATGCAGAACAAAAATCATGTTTCTTGAAACAATTTGGCAGCGAAAGAGTTAAGCCAGCGAGGTGATGTGGGTGTCATGAAAAATTAGCGTGGGATATCTTATTTACCGACAGCAACAACAGCAAAGTTTGTTTTTCGGAATGTTATAAACATGCCAACTGCGTTTAAAGTGTTAATGCCAACTTATTATTAATGATAGCAGTCAATATTTTTCCACAGTCATAGAAACACAAAGGCGACAACATTCATTTGCTATTTACAATATGTTCACAAAGTGCTATCCATCAACCATTTTATAATAAACATTGACCAAAATCCGCACAGCACCTAATAGCCGACTGAGTGACATCTCAACTCTGGCAGCATATGAGTAGACTTGTTCGCTGGACTCGAGTTCTCAATTCATAGCTGGATATGTAGCTTTTCTAAATACAATGTATCGTCATTTGAGCTCTGATTTTGGCACCGTTGTCTATTCCATAGATAATAAGTGGGCTCAGTATGAACCCGGCCTTAGATGACCCTGGTAAATGATCGGCCATTAAACCCAAACAAACCACAGACACAGGGCGATTAAATGCTGTCACTGCTGAAATCCCATTGCCACCAGACGTTCACCGTTTCCACCAGACTTTCACTATGGAAAAAATGGCCGTAACTTTGAAATACCGTGTAAATCGGTGATTGTTTTTCGTCAGGACCGATGTTAAGGGGGTTCTTGTGTTGTATACACCGGACAGGGTGTCGAAATTCGTAAATATATTGGGAAACTTAGTTCAAATATGAAACACCACGTGCAACTCGGACAGACCTACCATCGTAGAACAGTTCCAACTTCTACAAATTACATAAATTCGTGCCAAAATCACTTTGTACACAAAGAAGACATATATCTACTGCAGAACAGAGCCCGATTTTCGAGAAAGGGCCCACGTGTATGAAATAAATATAAAAATGTCACTCGTACTCACCTTGTTTACAAAGTTTTTGGGCCACCGGACGTTCACGGAAGTTGCCACCGGACAGCTTTCCACATACACAATATTGGGAAGGTCTGGTGGTTTCCCACCCGTGATATAGAGAAGAGTAGGTTAGTGCCGTGAATGGGAAAAAATAGCTGGCAAGGCTTAGGATCAAAACGAGATAAATTGGACGACTTAGCTCTCGCCGAAAGTTCCCACTAGTGACATGGATGTATATTTTAATCGCTACACATTTTCTCGCCGAATTAAGAGAGCAAGCAGTAAGGCAAGTTAATACGTGTTATCTCGTCTTCACCAGTTAATAAGTCGTCGTGGCGGGATAATTATGGCGTGAAGACGACAGACGACTTACAAGCTGGTCAAGACGAGACATAAAATACTAAAATGGATGCCACTCGTGGGTAGTATCGCATTTTTAACGAGATGTTTGTTGGTAATTTCGTCCGATTTATCCCGTCGTGGCAATTAAGACGCGAATATTATGTAGATAAGACGACTTACACCGTGTATAATGACAACTTACATGTAACTGTCACGTTATCACGATTAATATAGGAATGAATGGCCTTTTTGTGGAATTTATCGGGGTATAAACTTGGAAAAGTCGCGGGAATACTGGACGAAGCGATACAAAATTACAACTTTCGAAAAAAATATATATTTTTTTTTTTTTCGAAAATTGTAATTTTTTAAGGCCTCGTCCAGTATTCCCGCGACTTTTCCAAGCTTATATCCCCGATAAATTCCACAAAAAGGCCATTCATTCCTTATAATTCCAGCATTTGGAAAACAGTCATCAAGAAAATGTGTTTATTTTCAGTTTTCTTAAGAATTATTTTAACTGCGCCTCACGGTTACGGAAAGTAGTTCGGCGTGGGAGTTTACTGGGATATAAATTCTGGACAGAGACTTGCTACGGGCCAATCAAATGTTAGAGAATTGTGTAAATATTTTTGTGCTGGAATTGTTAGACGGTAGTTGCGGCGTATATGCTGCACACGGTACGGTATGGATGTTTAGCAGAGTTACTGTCCGCAGTTAAGTAGATGGGAGAATAATCCACCATAATATGCATATATTTGTTTACAGGAGTTCGTTAAACATTGTTTTTGTTTATTTACAGCCCACATGGATATACTGGGAATTCGACATAACTCCGGCTGATGATTGCTGCACCCATAAGACGTTTATTCTGTAAATCCCAATCCTGAAGAATGCAAATCTTGGGGAATGTGCTTTCTACTCTTCATCTATACTCAGTCTACTGTCTGTTTCACGAAAGCTGCCCAGATTTTACGGCTATTATATATAAATAATTCAAAAACAAGATTTCTTTTGATAATATTAAATTAAAGGAAAAATTAAGAATGAGCCTTCTTTTTATTTCGTGAAATTTGGTCAAATATTGATTTTATTGCGAAAACCAAATTTACCCATGTTAAATCCCCATAGACATCTTCACGGAGTGAAGATGTCTATGGGGATTTAACATGGGGACATTTTTTAGAATTTCAGAAATACTGGACCGATTTTTAAAATTTAACTTTTGTTTTCTTAGTTAGATCATATCCAAGCTATCTAGTCAGGTTTCGGAGTCAATTTCCAATTTTTTTCGTTTTTTGACTCCTCCCACACTTCCTTACCACTTTTTGCCCTAGTTCTGTGTGACAAAATCTCAGCAACTTTGTGTTTGTTGTTGTTGCTGAGTTTTGTTCATCGGTATGAAAACCCATTAGCATTTTTGCCATTTCAAAATATGCCACTGCCACCTCTAAAACTTACTCTATTTCATAAAACCATAAATCTGAAGTGTTAATGCAAGTATCCTTTCCTGGTAGATGTAGATCTTAATAGAATAAATGATTTAAATTGAAACCGGTGTCTTCAAAACTTCCAGCTCCTGCCATTTTGGATAAATACAAAAAGAAAAATCTAAATTTTAACGAAACGAATTCATTTAGATTTTAAATGAAAGCGCGTGGAAAGCTACTAGTAAGATAACAACAACAATAATATGAAACAGGCACTACCTACATGTATAGCGGGCGACGTTGGTGTATGAAAGTAAATTTAAAAATGTATAGCTTTATCATGATGTTATGCTGCATGTATGAATAGTACAGTAGTAGGTCCGCGTGGTGGGGGGAACGAGTATTTCGGCTGTTCAAGTCCGCTTTTAGGGACCTACCATAGGCCGTAATCGTAATAATGTTGGGTTGGAGTCATACAGCGGGAATCACGACTGGGTGTGGGAGTCACCCAGCGGGGCTGGGAGGGGACATGAAGCGATGGTGGGGAGTCACACAGTAGGTGGGCACGAATAATGGGTGGGGGATCAATCAGCAAGGATGGGAGGGTCACAAAGCTAGGGCGGGGAGTCACACAGCAGGTGTGCAGAATCGGGGATCGGGAATCAGACAGCAGGGGTGGGAGGGAGTACACACAACAGCTAGGACTCATGACGATGGGATGGGGATCAAATAACGGGGGTGGGAGGGGGGCACGAAGTTAGGGTAGGGAGTCACACAGCCGGGGATCACGAAGCATGGGTCAGGAATCACATCGCAATGGGGAAAAAGTAGGTAGGGTAATGGGATATTGGCATTGTCATATTTACACCCAATATTAATATTCAATAATGCCAGAATCACATTCAAATGATCATATGTAACGATTAACGGACCATGGGTAATATCGTCGGTGAGTAATAGGATAACATTTCTAGGGCCTTACAAGTTTGCACTCCTATTTATATGTTTTGCCAGTAATTGGCTAGATTATGTAGAAGGAAAGCTCCGACCAGACACGAGCCAAGACAAGCAGAACCAGCAAAGATGGTGGTTGCATTCAACACATACAGTAAATGTCAACAAACTATTGTGAATTATAACTAACTAAACAACTTTCCTTGTGTATGAAGACGACAATCATAAACTATTGACAATTGTGAACATTCAGACATGCATCAGAGATCGTGGTAAGTTGTAACAATTAAATTATTTATTGAAATAATCAAATTGACCATGTAAGCGGAATTTACAAAATATTTATTTTAACTAGATGGCCGCGGCCTGCATGTCGCGCCTTGTGGCGAGGCATGGACACTAAAAAAAAAGATATAGTATAACGAAAAACTTTAACCAAAAAACTTAACCAAAAACTTTAACCAAAGAACTCGACCAAAAACTTTAGCCAAAAAACTTAACTAAACAACTTAACCAAAAACTTTAACCGGACACACGTATGTACGTACGTATGTACGTACGCCAAAGTGCCGACTATATCGCGCTTTCCGCAAGATTGCGCGACAAAAACTTAACCAAAAACTTTAACCAAAAAACTTAACCAAAAACTTCAAAGTAATTTGACCTTGACATTGGGCACAGGGGCCGCACGGAAGGGGGGTAGAATGAAAATATAGATGATGATAAACACCCATGTGAAGTTTCAAGGTAATGGGCAAAGCAGTTGCAGAGATATAGTATAACGAAAAACTTTAACCAAAAAACTTAACCAAAAAACTTAACCAAAAACTTAACCAAAAACTTTAACCAAAAACTTTAACAAAAAAACTTAACCAAAAACTTCAAAGTAATTTGACCTTGACATTGGGCACAGGGGCCGCACGGAAGGGGGGTAGAATGAAAATATAGATGATGATAAACACCCATGTGAAGTTTCAAGGTAATGGGCAAAGCAGTTGCAGAGATATAGTATAACGAAAAACTTTAACCAAAAAACTTAACCAAAAAACTTAACCAAAAACTTAACCAAAAACTTTAACCAAAAACTTTAACCAAAAAACTTAACCAAAAACTTCAAAGTAATTTGACCTTGACATTGGGCACAGGGGCCGCACGGAAGGGGGGTAGAATGAAAATATAGATGATGATAAACACCCATGTGAAGTTTCAAGGGAATGGGCAAAGCAGTTGCAGAGATATAGTATAACGAAAAACTTTAACAAAAAACTTTAACCAAAAAACTTAACCAAAAAACTTAACCAAAAACTTTAACTAAAGAACTTAACCAAAAACTTTGACCAAAAAAAAACTTAACCAAACAACTTAACCAAAAGCTTTAACCGGACACACGTACGTACGTACGTACGTACGTACGTATGTACGTACGCCAAACGGCCGACTATATCGCGCTTTCCGCAAGCGGGCGCGACAATAATCAAATGAAACATTTTACTGTAATCAAATGAAAATATAGCTGTGGGTGTACTGTGGTATTTCTGAAGTTATTATATCAGAACTTTTGGCATGGTACATGTATCAATGTATGCCAGTCATGATAACCCACCGTGACGTGAAAACACAACAACTACAGTACCATGTCCCATCAGCCTCCAGTGTATTGATATGAAGAAAGCGTGCAAAACAATCAATTATCTGCCTCAATCTGAACCTACAAATCATCTTTAGTAAAAGTTGGCATGGAACTTCACTTTAGAAATTATTTTCAACTTTATCAATTAATTATTTTACAAAACATATTGAAATATCCAATAAACAAAATATGAGGTGTGTTGTTTTTTTTGAAAGAGGACATTTTAAATACTTAATTTAGTTGTTCACAAGTATAGCGTAGCAGTAAGTACCAACTTTCCAATTCCTTATCTGGAGCCCCACAGCATGTGCTGTGTTTGTTGAAAGAACCAACAAGCAACCAATAAATCCGAATAAAATGTGGTATGTTTCCAACCTACAGTAATACAATGAACAGTTATCACATATTTTTGCCCGTTGATAGGCAGTGCCTATTTTCAAATTACGGTAATATTCATTTCGTTTAAATAATTCGCAAAAGTACACATGACCTTATCTTCACGTGATCAAAATATGTAAATAGCTCGTAAATGGGTGACCTAGATTTGTATTTCTTGTACCTTGCTGTTATAATCCACGTTTTAAGATCAAAATACATGCCGATTTTGCCACGGTAAGCAGTAATATTATTAAATAAGGTTTCTAGAACAGGATTACAAATGGGTTTAGCAATTTGTGGCTAAAATAGTTAAAAAACTTGATGAATACGTTCCGCCCTCGATTCATGGCGGAACTTTGCTAACGGTTTTTGGCCTTTAGGGATAGAACGGTGTGCAAATAAAGAGAATAACAGATTGCAAAAATAGATTTGCAGCCGTTCTATCACATAGAACTATTTTTGCCCATGTTAAATTCCCATAGACAAATACATTTTTCGTAATAAAATCAATATTTGACCGAATTTCACGAAATAAAAAGAAGGCTCATTCTTAAATTTTCCTTTAATTTAATATTATCGAAAATAATATTGTTTTTGAATTGTCTATATGGCCGTAACATTTGGGCAGCTTTCGTGAAACAGACAGTAGTAACAGGACGTAGCTCAGTATGGGACGCCGTTTTACAATAATCAGTTATTCAGTATGTATGTGTGTGACTGGAGAAATAGGGCTTATTACATTGTTGACCAATGTAGACACAGGTTAGACTGCGCATCAAGGCAACACACATCAACCAATTATGAATTTGTATACTTTATTTATTATGTTACAGACGTTATGTACGATGTTGGTGCTAATGATGTTTTCAACCGTACTATTGTGTATTAATATGTTACAACTGGACTCCTGTAATGTAAATGTACGGAAGCCCATTAGGGCCATTTCACTTTTTTTTAATTTCCATTTATGCAAGATGTTTTCTTGAATTTTCAAGATCTTTTCTTCAAAAATTCAAGAATTTTTCAAGAAAAGATCTTGAAAATTCAAGAAAAGAACTTGAAAATTCAATTTTCAAGAGATCTTGAAAATTCAAAAAAAGAACTTGAAAATTCAATTTTCAAGAAAACATCTTGAAATTCAAGAAAAGAACTTGAAAATTCAAGAAAACATCTTGTTGAAATCTTGAATGTTCAAATTCTTTTCTTGAATTTTCAAGATCTTTTCTTGAATTTTCAAGAAAAGATCTTGAAAATTCAAGAAAAGAACTTGAAAATTCAAGAAAACATCTTGAAAATTCAAGAAAAGATCTCGAAAATATCTTGAAAATTGAAGAAAATATCTCGAAAATTCAAGAAAAAAAAGAAAGAAGTGAAGTGGCCCTAATGGGCTTCCGTATTAATGCGCACATATCATACATGAAAAGATCTATCACAAACAGTATCATGATCCGTGCACATACTTAAAATGCTGCCGACTAGTGTACGTCGTTTACGTCCAATGTTGCGTGTAGACGCGTAACAACAAGCAACACTCGGGTGAATGTTCATGATGTACTTTTACATTTCTTATCGTCGAAACTCATTCCTTTTTGCACTAAAGATTAGGGTCAGTCCATTAAGTCCATTAACATTTTATTTTAACAATTATAAACGTCATTCGAAGAAAATTCATATCATGCATTCGATGAACTAAATAATTTATACAGTGTGTATTTTGTGTTCTTTGATGTGAATACAATTTGTGGGATCCGTGTAGAAAATGAATGAAAAACTGGGCATTTTAAAATCGTGTCTAGTGAAAATGTCACACTTTACAAATTAAGTCGCGAATGCGCATTTCTTAAAGTTACCATAGTTCGTGTGATGCTAAATATTTGCCGCTTTATATAGCACAGTGAATATATACAATGTGTTTCTTAACTTCTTTCTAGTAGTGTACATTTAGTGGCGATCGCAAATAAACATAATAAATACTACGCACTTTAGAATGTCACACCTTGCAAATTACGTCGTTATTGTGCGTTTTTCAAACATGTTGCCGTAGTTTATGTGGTAATATGCTTAATTTTGTTGTACGAGAATCATATTGTAATTAGGAAATGTGCATTTTACCTTCTTTGTAGTAATATAATTTGTATGCTGGTTTCCCATAAACTTAATAAAATAAAACATACAATTTGACATTCTATTAAGCGTAAGCGTATATGAAGTATGCCAGAATGTGTTGTAAAAATAATTATATTACAAAATGTGCTTCTTGTCTTCTTTCTAGTAGAGTACATTTTGTGGCGGTCGCACATACATTTAGGCATAATAAAAACAAAACTACGCACTTCGGAATGTCTAGTGTAAATGCCACACGTCGCAAATTACGTCGCTATTGTACATTTTTAATACAAGTCTCCGTAGATGGTGTAGAATACAATATATGCATACATTTGCTGAACAATAATGCTATTGCAATTACGAAATGTGAATTTTGTCTTCTTCCTATTGGCCTTTTGTAGCGGTCGCATATGAACATAACAGAAAAATACCAACTTTACAAATATCTAGCACACTCCCTGACCACGAACATTTGCATAGACCTGTAGCCGATTTCACCAATATTGCAAAGTATACTTTTCTAGCAAAGTATACTTTGAGGGAGAAATTTTCAATTTTAGGATAAATTTATTAATTTTTATTATACTGAATTTATTACATTATCACAGCCATTTTGGCTGTGATAATTTAATAAATTCAGTATAATAATTCTGCATACTTGTAATCATCAAATATATTCAGTGGTTAGTTCTATATGAAATAATGCATTTTGGGAAAAATAAATGATTACTCCATCAAAGTATACTTTGCTAGATAAGTATACTTTGCAATGTTCAGTGGTGAAATTCAAATATAGTATTCATATTATCAATTATGATTATACTCACGTGGTACAATATATTTGCATTATATTTACTAATGATTATGATACAGACAACCATTGTACATAATTGTATGTATGTGCTAGAAAAACCAGCCAATGCAAAACACGACGCTGACGTTTATACGTTGATTTTAGCCGGGTTTGGCGTCGTTTTGACGTTATCAAAGTATCAACAACAACATACATGACGTCTACAGGAGTGCGATATGACACCAGGACATAGACTGACCACACATGTCATAAACCCCATTTCTCCCGTCACTGGAGGTATGATGCGCCGTTTTTATTATTATTAGCCGATCTTTATAGATCGGCTATATATTGATTATCCTCGATTTGTGAAAACGGTTTGTAACCACCCTTTTCTCCTATATTCGGTAATCTACAAACGCGAAAGTTGTTATATCACTTCCAAACTACATTTCCAAACGACATAATTTTTAATTTTTGGCCATTATCTCTGTTTAAAACTTTAAATATAGCGAAATAACACAATTTGGCTATAAATAAACGTTTTAACTACAGGAGTTCGGTAATTTGGCTATAAATAAACGTTTTAACAATAGTTCGGTAAATTAAAGTTAGGCGGCTTGCCTTCTATTCGTTACAAAGCGTGATATTTTGTATTCGTGATTTGATTGGACCGGACCAATGTTGGCCCACCCAGCTGACCAATCAATGGAACAGTTGCCGATCACGTGATCTTGATATGCGCGCCAGCTTCATTTGCGAGAAGATAGACAACCTGATACAGGTAATATGTTTTGCAAAGTACATTTGAGTATAAATACCGCCCAGAATATACGCTACAAACTGTTAATTAACAATATGCGAGTGGGGATTGTCCCTGCAGTATATTGATACTGTACCGAGAGAAAAGTGGAGCCATTACGGCCCTTCTTAGACGACAAATGTTTTGGGGAAAGTTTTGATTAAACTAGGAACTAAAGAAGGCAAAAGAAAATGGCCGTCATTAAGTAGAGTGGAGGTGACACTGACAATGCTAGCGCATTGACAATGCTCGCTTAATATTTACTTTTCGCCACAGGTCTCTGTTGCATATCAAAATATTCCAGATTTTTGTTTCTGAATGTACAAAATAATAGTCTTGTCTCCATTTTGTACATTGTCATTGTACATTGTCATTTCACGTGACGATGTGATGTCACGTGATGTCACTGCAGATGCAGCTTCACAATTTACTAAAAAACATGCTGAAGTGGACTGATAATGATATGTAGCTCCAGGTTGTAGAAGTGTAATTAAAATTATTGTAATTTTCGTTCCTTTGTTGCTTATTTATGGTTAAACTTTATAAATCGCTCATCTTTTACTTATGCACCACCCCCCCCCCCCCCCACACACACACAGCCAGGGAATAGTGGGGCTTTTAGTTTTGCTGCCGTTAAAGCCCCGGCCCCGGAGAATCATGAAAGGTTAAAGCCCCGGGCACCCTGGTGGGGGGGGGGGTGGGGGGGGGATTCACATTGACTGATGCATTAACAATATGAACATTACAACAATAGCTATGCGCGAGCATTGGTGAACTATTGCTGAAACATGACATATTTTAGTGGTATAAAATAATAACCGCTCGCTCGATCGTGGTGTAAATGTCACATGATCATTGATAAATTACTATTATAAAGTAGGGTTCCTCGGAGTTTAAAGAACAATGGACACATTGAAACGCCAGATCAGGATGTCGTAATTTCACTGCGGAATATTTTGTTGTAAATTCAGAACCAATGCTGCGATCCCACCCCACCCCATACAGTGCAGAGTACTGGTTCTACCCAGTCTACCCGGCTCTAAATAACTTAAGTTACAAGTCACAATAGGTTGAATAAGGTCAACTGAGGTTAGGCAATAACAAATAAATTTATAGATTCTCATCCCCACCCGCCCCTAAACAAATTGCCAGATTATGTTTTTGTTTGTATATACTTTGATGTTTTCAGCTCACCTGAGCTCAGCAAAGCTCATGTGAGCTATTTTCATTACCGCTTTGTAACCGTCCGTCGTCCGGCAACATTTTCAATCATCTTCTACCGAACCGCTTTATCAATGGACATCAAACTTTACCGGCATGGTCCTTAGGTGAAGTCTTTTCAAAGTTGTTAAAAGAACGTCGACCTGAATCCAAGATGGCCGCCGTGGAAAGGTTAAATCCTTCGAACGACGAATCCAAGATCATCCATATTTTCATTCTACCCCCCTCCCGTGCGGCCCCTGTGCCCAATGTCAAGGTCTAATTACTTTTAAGTTTTTGGTTAAAGTTTTTTTCATGTACTATATCTATGCACCTGCTTTGCCCATTACCTTCAACCTTCACATGGCTGTTTATCATCATCTATTATTTCATTCTACCCCCTCCCGTGCGGCCCATGTGCCCAATGTCAAGGTCTAATTACTTTGAAATTTTTGGTTAAAGTTTTTGTCGCGCCCGCTTGTGGAAAGGGCGATACAGTCGGCACTTTGGCGTACGTTCGTACGTACGTGTGTCCGGTTAAAGTTTTTCCGTCTACTATATTTCTTTTTTTAGTGTCCATGCCTAGCCCCAAGGCGCGACATGAAGGCCGCGGCCATCTAGTCTCAAATTGAAGTCATTATGTCATTCAAGATGGCCGCCAAAAGGTCAAATTTGTATTTTGTTCAAATGTAGTCATGTAATATGTTAAATCGAAAGTATCGATGAGCCGATCGCTGTCATGTAATGTTTTTTGAAATAGTCATTATGTCATTCAAGATGGCCACCAAAATGTCAATTTTTGATTTTGTTCAAATGTGGTCATGTAATATATCAAATCGAAGGTATCGATCAGCCGATCGCTGTCATATCATTCTTCTCAAAATGGAGTCATTATGTCATTCAAGATGGCCGCCAAATGGTCAAATTTTGTTTGTGTTCGAATGTGGTTATGTAGTCACTATTCAGGTGAAATCAACACTTCTCTCACTTTTCCCTGAGATTCGGTAACTACTAAAATGTGGACATATATTGAACCGTGATTGTATCGGCTAATAACATCATGCTCTGCATGATTTTTCATTATTATCTAAAAAGGACCAAAATAATATTAACTTAGAAACATAATTTTTATATCAATAGATACAAAAACAAGAGTTGTCAAAGGACAACGAAGCGCGCCCGGTGGCAGCAAAGGAACCGAGGGCACATTTGAAAACACAACGTGCTGGATAGGGGAAACAAAATTTATGAGCCATTTACCAGAACGTGTTAAGGTTTCGAGATGCACAAAGTATTTGACATTGACCCTGGGCTTAGCAGAGGTAGAGGACCCTTGTAGCAATGCGTGTGTGAAATATGAAGCAAATCCAAGCAAGGAAACGGAAAATATAGGCCATTTACCCCGAGTGTTAAGGTTTCGGGATGCACAAAGTATGTGACCTTGACCCTGGGCTTAGAAGGGGCGGCACGGACGTGGATTTGCCACAGCGCAGTAGATGAGCCTTGGAGCAATGCGTGTGTGAAATATGAAGCAAATCCAAGCAAGGAAACAGGAAATATAGGCCATTTACCCGAGCGTCCGAGCGTTAAGGTTTCGAGATGCACAAAGTATGTGACCTTGACCCTGGGCTTAGACGGGGTGGCACGGACGTGGATTTGTCACAGCGCAGTAGAGGACCTTTGGAGCAATGCCTGTGTGAAATATGAAGCAAATCCAAGCAAGAAAACAGAAACTATAGGCTATTATAATTTTTGAAGACGGACGGACAGACAGACAGACGGACGCCTACGACGCCGAGGGTATGCCATAAGCACTTCTTCCTTCGGAAGGCGCGCTAATGAATGAGCTAATTGCAACAGGTAAGGTGGCCGCGAAAGTTGGATTGAACAGCTCACTTCAGCCTTTGGCTCAGGTCAGCTAAAAACATAATATTCATCCAACCCATATTCATGTGTTTATCATTCGTGTTAGTAAACAAATGTTGCCGAGTTAGCCGACATTAAAAATACACACATTCTTTGGTTTGGAAAAATGTTATTTCTACATTTTCATTTCCAATTCTACTAATTGCGGGCAATAACTCTGCAAGACTCCCGTATGGGAGTTTTGCAGAGTTGCTGCCCAGCAACTACAATGCTGCCAGAAAGAGAAGCCAACAATATCCATGTATATGCCATTTTAATATCTACACTATATTGTACACACACACTACACGTACATGCTATGCATAGGAGTATACTTATGTATATGCGGGCTGTGGCTGAAAAAGGGGGAGTATGGCATGTGTGAGTAGGACATCAGTACTCAGTTAGAACATTCATGTAGTTGGATGCAGATCTAGCGTCTGTTTCACGAAAGCTGCCCAAATTTTACGGCTATATAAACAATTCAAACACACAATATTTTTTTTCGATAATATTAAATTAAAGGAAAAATTACGAATGAGCCTTCTTTTTATTTCGTGAAATTTTGTCAAATATTGATTTTATTGCGAAAAAAACAATTTCCCCATGTTAAATCCCCATAGACATCTTATGTCTATGGGGATTGAACATGGGGACATTTTTTAGAATTTCAGTAATCCTGGACCGATTTTCAAAATGTAACTTGTTTTCTTAGTTAGATCATTTCCAAGCTATCTAGCCAGGTTTCGGAGTCAATTGCAATTTTTTTTCTTTTTTTGACTCCTCCCACACTCTTCCACCTCCTTTTCCCCATGTTAAATTCCCATAGCCAAATTAATTTTTCGTAATAAAATCAATATTTGCCCGAATTTCACGAAATAAAAAGAAGGCTCATTCTTAAATTTTGATAAAATTTAATATTATCGAAAAAAATATTGTTTTTCCATTGTTTATATGGCCGTAAAATTTGGGCAGCTTTTGTGAAACAGACAGTAGACCAGAGAATATGCACATGTAATGTTTACCCAAAACAAAAGTGAACAGCGTAGACCCTGATCAGACTGTGCATAAGGACAGTTTGATCTGGGCCTACACTGATTGTAAACCCAATAAGCATACATTTCTGTTATGTTAAGTCACAAGTGACACTATTGCTACCAGTGACAATGTTTGAGCAAGACGTAATACAAGGTGTATGATCACGTGGTTACAACAACAACAACAACAAGTACTGAAACTTCCAGAAGCCCTCCTATTCAAAGTACATATTCTTTTATTTTGTCCTTATTATGTAACGGATTTTGATGAAATATGGCGCATCAAACTCATCTTGTTAAGCTGCATTTGATCATGACGACGCGGAATCTGCGCCATATTTCATCAAAATCCATCGCCTATTAAGGAAAATATCAAATAATACTTACTTTGGAATGGGCGCGCTGTCAACACTTTCAGCCATTGTTGTTGTTGTTGTAATCATGTGATCATGCACCTTGTAATATTGATTACCAACACATCAACTGGTCAGGATCTACACTGGTCAAAACGTCATATCTTTTTTTTGACAATTGAAGCTCTATAAGATATGTCTAACTAGGCCTAGAAAATGCATACCCAACCCTGGACCTGACAATTCAACACTATATCCCACCCTGGACCTGAACAAAGTGAAAGGGTTTAACGTCCCAGCAACAGCTAAGGTCATTTAGAGACAGGACCACAGTTTAAAATCTCACCGACAGATCAATTGGATAGAAATACATGTATTATGAACAGTATTTTGATACCCTACTGTCTGTTTTACGAAACCTGCCCAAATTGTACGGCTATATAAACAATTAAAAAACAAGATTTCTTTTGATAATATTAAATTAAAGGAAAAATGAAGAATGAGCCTTCTTTTTATTTCGTGAAATTTGGTCAAATATTGGTTTTATTACGAAAAATTGATTTCTCTATGGGAATTTAACATGGGGGGAAAAGAGTTAGAGGACTTGTGGGAGGAGTCAAAAAACTTTTTTTTTTTGAAATTGACTCCGAAACTTAGCTAGATAGCTTGGAAATGATCTAACTAAGAAAACAAGTTAAATTTTAAAAATCGGTCCAGTATTTCTGAAATTCTAAAAAATTTCCCCATGTTAAATCCCCATAGACATCTTCGTGAAGATGTCTATGGGGATTTAACATGGGGAAATTTTGTTTTCGCAATAAAATCAATATTTGACTAAATTTCACGAAATAAAAAGAGTGAGTGAGTGAGTGAATAGGGTTTAACGTCCGCTTTTCTGACATAGAGGTACAAGCCTCAGGGAGTCTACACGCAGACGGGTCAACGGGGTCGTGTCCCGTATCCACCTGTCCAAGGGGGGTAAATCCCAACTTCAGAACTCAATATTTACAATCAAAATATATATCAGTCCTGAAATTAGAACAACCTGATCTGGTGCCAGGCCCTCGCACACCAGCATCATTTATCCCATCCCCTAAAATTAATAGGATTAGCGCTAATCTTACTTTTATATATGGGGCATAGCTGACTCAACTCTCACATACAAGAAAGCCAAAAATGTACATGAGGGCCAAATCCGGTATAGTGGGTTCCGGAAAGTATGAACCCAATCGTTAAGCCAGTTTAGTCGCCTTTTACGACAAGCAATGGCTACTGCAGCACTATTCTCAGGATCAGTTGATCCCGCCCCGGGGGGGGGGGGGGGGGGGGGGGGGGGGGGGGGGGGGGGGGGGGGTGCCTGCATGGGGCACGAAATAAAAAGAAGGCTCATTCTTAAATTTTCATTAATTTAATATTATTGAAAAAAATATGGTTTTTGAATTGTTTATATGGCCGTAAAATTTGGGCAGCTTTCGTGAAACAGACTATAGGCGAGGTTTGAACACTGGACCTGAAACCGAGACCTCTGTTTGTGTGTTTGTTCAGTGGTGTTTATCGGCCTATCAACAACTATGGTCATGTAAGGCCGGGCCAACGGATTCGATCCCGTATTTAACCTGCTGCATTGGGGGGAAAATCCCATAATCAGAACGGAATATTTACATCAAGAACAAATATATTCAGCCCTGAAATTAGAATAACCCGACATGGTGCCAGGTCCATACCACACCAGTCACCTTCACCTAAAAGTAATAGGATTAGGAATAATCGTATAACTCATATAAGGGGTATAACCAGATTTAACCCTCACATACAAGAATGCCGAAGACATAATTGAGGGCCAAACCAGGTCTCCGTTCGGGATTCCGGTAAGGATGAACCCAGATTGTTAAATTACCCATCGCATGCTCCCACCTGCCACCCACACCCTGGACCAGAACCCGAGACCTCTGCTTTTCCATACTATCGTTCTACCAATTAAGCTAACCGGGCTGATACACACTTCCTCCTCATAGTGCGCTATGGGTTACAATAAATTTCCCACTCATGTGAACCCTTTCAACACCACAGGCCTGTATAGTCGTATATTGGCAAAAAGTGTAGATCCAAATGAGCCGGCTCGTCGTTGCATCATGATCTGCATTTTTGTAATTAAGTAATTTTCATATATTTGATAACAAAAACACCCCTTTTAATAAATGGACTAGTCTGAAAATCATTTTGAGATGATTGGATTAGTCGGAAAATTAACATATAAAAATCCATTCCAGTTACTTAGGGATGAAAGGGTGAAGTTTGTGATACTCGGACAATCTGACTCCAGTATGGCAGCCCCAATCGCTCATAACTCACTGGGGTGGGGGGGGGGGGGGGGTGTATACATAGTTGCATCAGTAATAGCTTTTACAGAATGAAAGTAGGCATAGTGTTGAATTGTTCTAAGATTGAGGTTAAGATTGATTGGAGTTTTACATCCATTCACCAAAAATGTGATACATACATAGAGAAACTTACAAGAGTAATGATTTAATATCATAGTTATTAACAAATTTGTTAATTTCATGAGAAACAAAGTTATGCTATGAAATCAGTTAACATAATTATGTAATAAATATCATATTAAATAAACACAATTCAATGATTATATTGATTGCATAAGCACAGCATCATCTATTGACATTGTACTGAGTATCTAACATGTTTTCAGGGTCTTTACACGGTACTGGGCGAAATTAGTTCTGAATGTACAAGGTTCTGGGGCCCGTTTCCCTAAACTTTGTATGACTAAAACATTCGTAAGTGCAAATTTAGGATCGTCTGGAAATTTCAATTGATGGAATTGCATTTATTGAGCATATGCTCAATAAATGTAAATCCAATAATTGTTTACTAGAAAACATTGTTAATGTGAAATTTACAGACTATCATAATTTGCACTTACAAACATTTTAGTCGTACGCAGTTTAGTGAAACGGCCCCTGATCTTGTGGCAGGTGCCCTTATCATAATTAGACGACCAATTAGCCCAATCTGAGAATACAGTCACACCTGTGCTAAAGGCCACCTCCGAATAGCAATCACCCGCCACGCTTGTGTTTTCCCCAATTATTCAATTACTGTAGGAATGAATGGCCTTTTTGTTGAATTTATCGGGGTATAAACTTGGAAAAGTCGCGGGAATACTGGACGAAGCGATAACAAATTACAATTTTACAATTAAATTGTAATTTTTTAAGGCCTCGTCCAGTATTCCCGCGACTTTTCCAAGTTTATATCCCCGATAAATTCAACAAAAAGGCCATTCATTCCTTATAATTCCAGCATTTGAAATAAATTCATCAAGAAAATGTGTTTATTTTCCGTTTTCTTAAGAATTATTTTAACTGCGCCTCACGGTTACTGAAAGTAGTTCGGCGTGGGAGTTTACTGGGATATAAATTTTGGACAGAGACTTGCTACGGGCCAATCAAATGTTAGGGAATTGTGTAAATATTTTTGTGCTGTAATTTTTGCCAAAAACTGTAGAAGCAGTTCGCCGGATAAGGAAAAAAATATATTTTCAGAGTCGAAAAAGGGGCATAACTGCGGATGGATTGGTGGGACAGCGAATATTTTTATGTTACACACTCCTGCACTTGGTGTTTGGATTTTTTTTTTTCAGAGTCGAAAAAGGGGTATAACTGCGGATGGATCAGTGGGACAGCAAATATTTTTATGTTACACACTCCTGCACTTGATGGTAGGGTTGTATACCGAATATGAAGAGAATCGGCCAAAAACTGTAGAAGTAGTTCGCTGGACAAGGAAAATAGTCTACTGACAGACGGACGGACAGGGTAAACACTATATGCCACAGACAACTATCGTTGAACATATGAATACCACCTGTGAACAAAGGCAAATTCTTTCTCTTCCCATGGCTAGCCTTTATTCACAGATTTGACTGTTCTTGAAATCAGAAGCAGCATATGACCTATTATCCCGTCAACACGGTGCCGTGAAACATTTTTGATATCCTGTCAATACGACCTACTCACTGCGTATGGATATGTGCGGTTGCTGGGATTATTTCTTTGCATTTTAAAGCCATTTGTATGTGTTGACGGGATAAATAGAATAGTAGGTTAGTGCCGTGAATGGAAACAAATATCTGGCGCGGCACGGAAACAGAGCCTCGCCCATCCCGTTTCCTGAGCCTTGCCAGATATTTTTTCCCATTCACGGCACTAACCTACTATTCTCTATTTCCACTCCACATACCGCGTAAGGAGATCTACCAGAAGTAACCCACTTTTCTGGCTGTCACACAGGGCAACTCAAGTAAGTCACAACACTAGGGCAGCCAGAAATGTCAGGTTATTTCAGTAGCCTATTTCACCAACATTGCAAAGTATGTTTGTTTCTAGCAAAGTATACTTTGAGGGAGTACGGTAATCATTTATTATTCCCGAGATGCATTATTTCATACAGAACTAACGACAGCATATAGTTGGTGATTAAAAGCATGCAGAATTATTATACTGAATTTATTACATTATCACAGCCAAAATGGCTGTGATAATGTAATAAATTCAGTATAATAAAAAATTAATAAATTTATCCTTAAATTGAAAATTTCTCCCTTAAAGTAGATTTTACAGAAGTAGTTTGGTAGAAGAACACAGACTGGAAGTCTGGCAAAAGGAGAGGAGAGAAGCATCAAGAACTTCACTGGAATGATAATGAATATATGATGTATGTGTATATACATGTACAATTTACTATATACAATCCAAACCGATCCTCCACATCATGCGGAAACATAACTCTGCAAAACACCCTCAGAGCTCCCAGAGCTCCCAGATAAGCTTTGTGTCTGAAGAGTATTGTACCCCCTGATTTCAAATTTAACCCTTTCAACACCAAGTAACTTAATAGGATGTTCCATGCCAATGTTTCACGCTATTTCATTAATTTTGTTCATTCAAATTATCCCATTCTTCTAAAAGGGTAATCTGTACGACGTTTAAAATTATTAACAAACAGTGGAGATCCTGATGAGACGGCTCGTAAAGACGGCTCGTTACGAGCCGGCTCATCTGGATCTGCACTGTTTGCAAACATTGTCTCTATAGAGGTCTTTGGTGTTGAAAGGGTTAATGCGCATTATATTTTTATAAATGGATTATTGATTTTCTTCATTATTAAATAGGGAACAACTGATCAAAACAAATTTAAACATTCACTTATTTGAGTGTATTATGACTTGTTCATTTATTTATACTGTAAAACAGGTGAAAATTTACTTAGTTGAGCTGCAAAAAGCAAACAGTGTTTGCTTTTTGCAGCTCAACTAAGTTAATTTTCAACTTTATTCAACTTCACTACTCAATTTGAAATTCAAATTCACTTATTTATACGGTAATACAGTTGAAAGCAGCTCAACTAAGTATATTTTCAACTTTCTTACAGTATTTCCACTACATAATTTGAAAATCAATGCGTATTTTCACATTTCTGTGAGTATTTTGTACTCTCACTGTCGATAATCAATGCGTATTCAGCCAAAATAAGGGCATAAAATACACCAATACACACCTTATCTGGAGGTCTGCAATCCCTACAGTAAACTACTTACATTATGGGAATGTTTTGCAGAGTTACGTTTCCACAACTACATATACACATTATCCCATCCAGATAAGCTGCATGTTTGCTTAAATACCCAATTAAAATTGCCAAAAACCCAATTAAAATTGCCAAAAACCCAACTGAAATCCGAAGTAGCGAGTATCAAAAAGCAATAACAATCTTGTGGCATCTTTATCATGCTGCAGAAAACAATAAACAGACCACAAATATAGCATAATTTTCTTATTTTCCATGAAAACACATCTTGGTATTTCATTAGAATTGTCTCCAAGGAGACAATTCTCATGAAATGCCAAGACATGTTTTCATTTCGAAGCAAACTATTCAATAATTGCGGTCTGCTGATGTGCAAACAGTAGTGTGATTTTATTTTACCCGATTAAAATCTTGAAATACCCAATTGCTTCAGAAATGATGGAGTTACAATACTCAATTACTAATTCCTTATCTGATGACCTGTATTATGAAGTACATTGTATGATTAATGCAAATAAAAAAAATAGTTAACAGTTTAACGAAATACAGTTATGATTATCGCCCCTGATATCAGTGTGAAAATAATATGTCTGATATAAAATGTATAAGAATGCCAATAAATATGTGGGGGAATTTTAGAACTGGTGGAATAGTGACATAAGTATACACTTATTTAATTCCTATAAAGAACATTTTGTGCCTACCGAGTGGGAATGTACCTTTAACCCATGGACCGCTATCTTAATTTTTTGTCGTCTGCTGTTTATTTTCTAAATCCATTTTTATCATCAAAACACTTTAGAATAATTTACAACATGCTTTGACAGCACTTCAGAATCATTTCCATTCTAAAGTGCTGTCAAAGCATGTTGTAAATTATTCTAAAGTGCTGTCAAAGCATGTTTTTATTGAGAAATAAGGCGAGAAATAAAAGCAACAGCAGATGAAAATTGTTGTGTGTAGCGGTCTAAGGGTCAATGAGTTACCTAAAATATTTATTTTTCTATTTTCTTCATTTCTCAACGAAAGTATATGTTGTTACCACTCATATGAACCGTCTCGGTGAGACAGTTCATACGAGTGGTAACAACATATACTTCTTTGCAGAAAGAATAAAATTATTAAAAAAACGGCACTATTTAATATTTATCTTTAAGCTTATATATATTAATGCAAATCTCAGACACTCCCTCTCCCCTCCCCCAATCACAACAGGTACAAGATGGGCTTTGACCCCTTTAACCCGGCCTAAGATGACCATAGCTGTTGAAAGGCTGTTAAACGACCATTAAATCAAAACCTTGTTTTGATTTAATGGTCGTTTAACGGCCTTTCAACAGCTAAGGTCATCTTAGGCTGAAAGGGTATTCGATTAATGGTCGTTTAAAAGGTTTTGATTTAATGGTCATTTAACGGCCTTTCAACAGCTAAGGTCACCTTAGGCCGGGTTAAAGGGGTCAAATCCCATATTGTACCTGTTGTGATGGGGTGGGTGGAGGCGGGGAAATACCAAAATCAAAACTGAATATTTACAGAATACCCCACTCCTAAAAGTAGTACTCCTGCTACTTGTATAAAGGGTATAACCAGATTCAACTCTCAAGTAACGATGACGCCAAAAATGTACCCGAGGGCCAAACCACGGATACTTGAATTCCGTTAACGATGCAACCCATCGTTAAATTTACCCTTCCCATGCTCCCAACCAACCGCCCACAATTCTTTTTTGGGTACATAAAATGATGATATAAGGCCAGGCTGAGTTTGACATGCGATGAGAAAAGGGGGTGTAATGCATTTTTTGAGGATGAGTATAGCTATAATAGGCTAACATACTCATTCACCCACATCAAACACCTGGGGGCCGATTCACTAAACTTCGTACGACTAAAATGTTCGCGAGTACAAATTTACGATCGTCTGGAAATTTCAATTGATAGACTTACATTTATTGAGCATAGGCTGCATATGCAGCATATGCTCAATAAATGTAAATCCAATAATTGTTTAGTATAAAACAGTGTTAATGTGAAATTTACATTTCATAATTTTGCACTTACGAACACTTTAGTCGTAAAAAGTTTAGTGAAACGGTAAAATATTTTGTACGAAGATTTTTACTCATTTTCTTCTCACATAAACATGGTTAACTAACACTACCATTTTCCAGCGCTCCAGATAAGGTGCGTATTGGCGTATTTTAAGCAATTATTTCAACTGAATACGCATTGATTATCAAAAGTGGGAGTACACAATACACACAGCAATGTGAAAATACACATTGAATTTCAAATGGATTAGTGAAAAAAATGTCATAAAGTTGAAAATTCATTTAGTTGAGCTGTAAAAAACGAATGAGTGAATGTATAGAGAAGATAGTACTGTATGAGACCAAGTGGGTGGGGTACTGTATGAGACCAAGTGGGTGGGGTACTGTATGAGACCAAGTGGGTGGGGTACTGTATGAGACCAAGTGGGTGGGGTAATGATGTTTTTATCATCTGTTCCCTATTTAGGAATGAAGACAATCAGTAATCTATTTGTAAAAGTAAAATACGCAATGATTTTGAAATCAGGGGGTATAGTACGCTTTAAAGCTTATCTGGAGCCCTGTTACACATTATTACACGCGAGTCCTGAACATGTGTACTAAAGATTTTGAACATCGGCTATCAATGTACATCTAAACGATAAAATAAATTTGAATTTTCAATTTATGCAAAGCTTGGTAAAACTGGACGCCTGAAGCTTTCATTACGTTTTCAAACAGTGTAGACCCTGATCAGACTGCACTGATGTGCAGTCTGATCTGGGGCTACACTGGTCGCAAACTCAATAAGCACCTTTTCAAGGAGATTCAAAAAGTATATTATATAAATACATGTACAAGTCAGGGGCGGATCCAGATTTCAGGTTGGGGGGGGGGCGGGAGGCGGGACTTCTTCAATTAGCACCGTTTGTTCATCGACCTAGCTCGAGCAGAGCTCGGGAGACTGCTAGGTGGGTGCGACAGTATACCATCCGGAATATTTTTGATATCTACACCCCATTCGGGCAGCAAAAATATCTTTACTCGGCGAATTTTATGGGGGAGCGCGCCGGGTTTTCCTCTACATGAATCCGCCCTTGCAAGTGTAAGTAATGTTCAACATCATTTAAACATAGTAGATACATTATAAAACTATAGAAATTGACGTTTGTCTACAAGCACATGTGTATTCCCCTCCCCGCCTACAGGCAGCCACTAAAAAAATAAAGGGAGATAATTAATATATTAGTAAGGTGAGAGTTGTCGTTCTTGCATGAGATACACCTTTGGGTCATGGATTATGTAAGTTTGAAATATCATGAAAATATTTTGGATTGACCGGAAATGAATCTGCAAAAAATCAAAGGGTGATACCGTAACTCGAAAATTAGTGAGCGTCTTACACACAACACATATGTCGGTCGAGGTCTATGCACGTGTGAAGTTTCATGAAAATATTCCAAAGGGTATTCGCGTTATGCTCCGGACAAGAAACATCTGCGGCGGACGCGGGCGATGACACGGACGATGTTCGTTGTCAAATCTATAGTATCCCCCCACTTTGGTTGGGGGGATACAATTACACAAATATTTGTAGGAATACACAAAATCATTGTCCAAGTATGTATAATAAAATTACTAACTAAACTATATATGGGTATATACAATTAGAAACAGATACGCCAATACGCACCTTATCTTTCAAGAAATATGTTTACAAAATTTAAAATATTTTCTGTAAATGTCGTCAGAACTTGACAAAATTTTCATAGCGAATGCGGAATATTCCGCATTTGCTATGAACAAATTGTCAAGTTCTGACAACATTTACAGAAACTATCACATTTTCTGTAAATTTATTTCATGAAAACTTGCACATGTTCTTAGGTACAAATTCACATGGCGAGTCTCATATGTGCCAGAAACAATTCACAGTAAATCGGCTGTCATTAATTTGTTTGTTTATTGGTGTTTAACGGCCTATCAACAGCTACGGTCATGTAAGGCCGGGCAAACGGTTTCGATCCCATTTTAACCTGCATTGGGGGGAAAATCCCAAAATCAGAATACAATATTTACATCGAGAAACAATATATTCAGCCCTGAAATTAGAATAACCTGATCTGGTGCCAGGTCCATACCACACCAAAGTCACTTGGCCCCTTCCCCTAAAATAGGATTACGAATAATCGTAATACTCATATAAGGGGTATAACAAGATTCAACTGTCACATACAAAATACCAAAGACGTATCTGAGGGACAAACCAGGTCTCCGGTCGGAATTCCGGTAAGGATGAACCCCGGTCGTTAAATTACCCATCGCATGCTCCCACCTGCCACCCACCGGCTGTCATTAGACAATGGCATTTCCATCATTGTCGATCCCGATATAATGCACTATACTGTCACATTATAAGTGTTTGGCCGATAACAGTAACTCTACATTAAAGAATGAATGTTAACAGAAAATGTCTCAATGATTTGTGCAATTAGTTTGGCTTTTAAATAAGCATACAAAACAAGCCATGTGACTTTGTACACGAGAAGATGTGTGATATGTCATGAAATTTACAAAATTTACAATACACTCCCGTAAATGATAAAGAAAGTTGACGAAATCTTCGTAGCAAATGCGGAATGCTATTCCGCATTTGCTATGAAAATTTCGTCAATTTTCGTTGTCAGACACCGAAGATATTACAGTATGTGGAAATATTTTTCATCAGGTCAGGTATTTTTCTTAGGTAAAAAACCACATGGCATGTGTCATATGGAAATATAGCATTACTCTTTAATCTGTGGAGAGCTCTCCCACGTATGTTTGCGCATATGTCGAGCCAGAATACTCTTATGTTTAAACGAGATGCCGCAAATTTCGCACGTGTGGCGTAATTCGGCGTTGCGAGATATCATGACTTCCTTCAGACTTTTCTTCTTCCCTGCGTCCTGCTTGCCATTTACCTCAATTGCTTCTTTCTTCACGATTGTGTCAGCTTCGTCGTGGCTGGTCGCCTGATCTTTGTCTTGGTCTGTTTCCGATGTGTCTGTGTTCTCTACTTTTGTATCAGCCTGTTCGGCTTGTAATTGTGCTGCAGCGAGTCTCTTCGCCTTTGTGTTATATGGCTTACGTTTGCGAATGGGCTTACGTCCTCGCTTACTGCCGGGTTTACGGCCGGAACCTTTCTTTCGAAGATACATATCATTTGTACGCGTTTTCCCAAGCATGTGGCTACGAATGAGAGCATTTAGCGCTTCTACCTCCGTCTTGTCTGGCTTCTTGTCGGTGTCGAGGCATTCACTCAGGACACCTTTCTCAAGGGGTGTCAACCCCGACACCTCCTCTAGACCAATGGCAGCGGCCGCATGCTTCCTCAAATGCGTAGTAAGCTGGAAATCCCGTGCGAACGATTTAAAACAAATATCGCAAGTTGGTCGTTTCTTCCCCTTGTGGATGTCATTATGTATGTGTAAGTCGCGCTTCTGTTGAAAGTCTTTGTCACAGTATTCACACTTGAAAGGCCGTTCGCCGGTGTGGATCCTCGTGTGAGTTTTTAGGTGGCTGTTCTGACTGAAGCGTTTAGAGCACACATTACACTGGAACGGTTTCTCTCCGACGTGGATACGATTGTGGATTCGCAGTCGACTCTTAAACGCGAATGCCTTGCCACATTTCTCGCACGGATATGGCTTTATCGGGTTGTGGCTACGCATGTGGTACTGCAGTCCGTATTTATCGGCGAACCCCTTGTCACAAAGTGCGCAGATGTGAGTCCGAATTCCCGCGTGAATGTACATGTGCGTTTGCATATTGCTTTTCTGCTTGAATCGCCGATCGCAAAGTTCACATTTATAAGGCTTTGTATCGGTGTGTATAATACGATGTTTATTAACGCTTGCTATATCGATAAAGAATTTATCGCATTCGCCACAGGGGAATGTCTTGTCTCCGTGAGTGCGTATGTGTCGTATCTGACTACTTTTGTCAGCGAAAGACTTCAAGCAAATGTGACACGCATGTGGTCGGTCACCTGTGTGGATACGTTTGTGTGTCCGGAGATGGCTGCGGTTGGCAAACTGTTTGAAGCAGATGTCGCACTTACATGACTTTTTCATTTTCCCTGAAACAGTCTGAATTTCGGACTTTTCGTCGTTTCCCTGCTCGCTGGTCCCTGGCTGTGGTGACATACTGGCTCCCGATTCCTCCATCATGCTCGTTCCCTGTTCGTCCATCATATTGACCTGCTTGGTCACCAGCTCGGCTCCCTGTTTCGCCATCAAGCTGTTTCCCAGCTCGAGCATCAAGTTGGCCACCTGTTCTGCCATCAGATCACTTCCCTGTTTGGCTGCTATATTGGTTCCCAGTTTTTCCATCATGTTGGTTCTCAGTTCGGGCCCCATATTGACTCCCTGCTCTCCAACCATATTGGTCCCCTGTTTAGCCACCATGTTGTGCCCTGTCATCATAATGGGTCTCTGGTCTGGCATCATCGTAGGTCTGTGTTCAGGAACCATCGTAGGTCTCTGGTCTGGCACCATCGTAGGTCTCAGGTCTGGCACCATCGTAGGTCTCTGGTCTAGCACCATCGTAGGTCTGTGGTCTGGCACCATCGTAGATCTGTGGTCTGGCACCATCGTAGGTCTGTGGTCTGGCACCATTGTAGGTCTCTGGTCTGGCACCATTGTAGATCTTTGGTCTGGCACCATCGTAGATCTTTGGTCTGGCACCATCGTAGGTCTCTGGTCTGGCACCATCGTAGATCTGTGGTCTGGCACCATCGTAGGTCTCTGGTCTGGCACCATCGTAGGTCTCTGGTCTGGCACCATTGTAGGTCTGGGTTCAGGAACCATTGAGGGCCTGTGTTCGGCCAGCATATTGGCTCCATGCTTCATCATCATATCGAGTCCCTGCTCTCCCACCATATTGGTTATCAGTCCTGGCATCATACTGCTTCCCTGTTTCGGCATCATACTGGTTCCGTGTCCGGTAATAAAATTGGCGCCTGGTCCGGAAAACAAACTGGTTCCTGGTCCGGAAAACAAACTGGTTCCTGGTCCGGAAACAATACTGGTTGCCGGTCCAGAAGTCATACTGGTTACCGGTCCAGAAGTCATACTGGTTCCTGGTCCGGAAACCATACTGGTTGCCGGTCCAGAAATCATACTAGTTCCTAGTCCTGAAACCATACTGGTTGCCGGTCCGGAAATCATACTGGTTCGCTGATGCGACATGACATTCATCCAGTGTTCTGCCATACTACCGGTGAATGGTATTCTTGTGACCTGAAATTACCAAAAATATAGATGTTATTAACTTAAGACAGTGGCACCTCTCTAAACCGGACACACCAGTGTGATTACTTTTGAGAGTTTCTCCATAAAAGGAAATGTTGTTACCACTCATTTGAACCATCTCGTTGAGCTGGTTCAAATGAGTGGTAACAATATACACTTTCGAGAATAAATAATAAAACAAGAATTCTGCGGAATCAAATGTCTCGCCTTGTTCCGCCTTGACCCTGAGGCCCCGAGAATAGTCCTATATTCATCTACATATCATAGTAAAGGTATGTATAAAGTTTGATGACTGTAGCTGATAAGGTGTTGAAGTAATGACCATAACACGAAAACTTAACATTGAATGATGACGCCGCCGCCGACTCCGGAAAAGTAAAACCTATGTCTCGCTTTCCGCTTTCGCGGGCGAGACAACTAGGGCAAGTGACTCACCGATAATCCCCGCCGTTGCCTGGATAAAAAAAACACATGAAATGTTATGTTTATGTGTTATCAGTGCTCCAGATAAGCTGCGTATTTGCGTAAATACCCAATTAAAATTGCCAAAAACCCAATAGAAATCAGAAGTAGCGAGTATCAAAAAGCAATACAAATTTTATGGTACCTTTATCATTCTACAGAAAAACAATAAACAGACCACAAATATAGCATATTTTTCTTATTTTCTAAGAAAACACATCTTCGTATTTCATTAGAACTGACTCCAAGGAGACAATTCTAATGAAATGCCATGACTTTTTTTCATTTCGCAGCAAACTTTTCAATAATTGCTGTCTGTTGATGTGCAAACAGTAGTGTGATTTTATTTTACCCAATTAAAATTTTGAAATACCCAATTGCTTCAGAAATGATGGGAGTGAAAATACTCAATTACTTATCTGGAGCCCTGTGTTATGGATGGAAAGAAAGACAAAATTCATAAGCAGGGGGTAAACAATAAGTGAAACAGGTTCTGAAAAAGTTACTACTCCTGTAATTGTACCTATAGTCTGTTTCACGAAAGCTGACCAAATTTTACGGTCATATAAACAATTCAAAAACAATATTTTTTTCGATAATATTAAATTAAAGGAAAATTTAAGAATGAGCCTTCTTTTTATTTTGTGAAATTTGGTCCAATATTGGTTTTATTACGAAAAATTGATTTCTCTATGGGAATTTAACATGGGGGGAAAAGAGGTGGGAGGAGTCAAAAAACATTTCTTTTTGGAAATTGACTCCGAAACCTAGATAGATAGCTTGGAAATGATCTAACTAAGAAAACAAAAGTTAAATTTTAAAAATCGGTCCAGTATTTCTGAAATTCTAAAAAATTTCCCCATGTTAAATCCCCATGTAGACATCTTCACTCCGTGAAGATGTCTATGGGGATTTAACATGGGGAAATTTTGTTTTCGCAATAAAATCAATATTTGACCAAATTTCACGAATTAAAAGAAGGCTCAGTCTTAAATTTTCCTTTAATTTAATATTATCGAAAAAAAATATGGTTTTTGAATTGTTTATATGGCCGAAAAATTTGGGCAGCTTTCGTGAAACAGACAGTAGTTGCGGGCATTGACTGGAGACTGACTTCATTTTCCAATAGTCAACCAAATCACTGCGTGTCACGTGATTCAATATTTTCAAAGATGGCGGCTAATTAATTTTTTGATAATGAGGAAGTGAATGTGTTTGATTTTAAAAAGCGAATTTAGTTTCGTGAGACACGTTTTTAGTGCAGTTTACACTCGAAATCCTTGAGACAGAGCTCCAGATAAGGTGCGTATACGCAATTATTTTAGCTGAATGCGCATTGATTATCAAAAGTGGGAGTACAAAATACGCACAGCAATGTGAAAGTACGCATTGATTTTCAAATTGAGTGTGAAAATACTGTCATAAAGTTGAAAATTCACTTAGTTCAGCTGCAAACAGCAAACAATGTTTGCTTTTTTTTAGCTCAAATACGAGAATGTTTAAATTTGTGATACTTCTTATCATTTGTTCCCTATTTAGTAATGAAGAAAAGCAATAATCCATTTGTAAAAGTAAAAGACACAATGATTTTGAAATCAGGGGGTATATAATTCTTTAGACACAAAGCTTATCTGGAGCCCTGCTTTGAGATTTATGTTAATTGTATTAGCAACTGTAAAATTTATGCTGAAAACCCACTCCAAACAGTGGTTTCAACACGCTGCAACACATTGTATAGGCGAGTAAAAAGTTCATACAGTGTTAGAGACCGGATATTTCAGTTTCTTAGGCCCATTTCGTAGTGTTTTCCCGTAACCCATTTCAGCCTAAGGATACTATGATTTTTGTTGAAAAAATATCATTATTTTGTTTCATTCATCGATAAAGGTATATGTTGTTACCACTCATTTGAACCATCTCGTTGAGACGGTTCAAATGAGTGGTAACAACATATACTTTTGAAAGGATATAAAGAAAATAGGGATATTTTTCTCTCAAAAGGTTCATACTAATAAAAGTGTATCCCGTCTGTAATGGGTTAATTGATATGATCATATTTTTATTCATAGGTACATGGACATACAATCAAATACAATTGATGTTCCCGGTATTTAGCCGGTACAATGGTGACTGATAATTCTGTGCACCTAAGGCTTTCCAAACAAATTTATATGGCATTACCATCTCCATATTCAGTCAAACTTTCCTGAAAATTCAACGCAGTTCAGACGTTTGTACAGGTAAAATGTCATAATGTTCTGACGTCAGTAAGTGACGTAAATTGTGTGATGTATAACATCACATGTGTGTTTGTAACGTCACATTTGTTTCGGCTAATGCATATGATAGTGTAAACAAAATGACGAGCAGCATCCTGGATTAGCATAGAAAAATTGGTATTAAACTTGAGGCAGAACTATCCACTGGGTGGACTGAAGCAGTGTGGATAAATGGTCTTGCTCAAGGACAAAACGCACGCCTCCGGTAAGGCTGGAAATGACGACCATAAAACCAGCAGTCCGACGCCTCGGACCACGCGCTCCAAAAAATACGACTGCGATTTGCTGGCGTATGCCAGTTTAGTACGTTTCATAATTACATAATCTTCAGACCCGGGCGCATTTGAATTGCTTTGTACATTGTTCAGAAAGGTGGTTCATGTATATACAAACAATAATTGACCATCCAAGACACGCTAGAATAACCTGTGATTCATTCAAGCGGCCTTTCAAATACAAGAGTGGTGGGGTGATTTGTAATTTACTTTTCTAATTCCGTAGGCCGGTCAATTTATCTTACTACACAGTTATTGTGGTTGTTGACATTTACATTACATCTGGTCAGATACCATTAGACGTTTGTCTTCAAACTTACACCCAATTATCGAATTCCGTTTCCCCGTCGATTGTTAAAAGCAAATGGCGAAAAACATTGACAAGGGACGTAACACTTGTATTTCTTAAATGCGCAATGCACATATCTATACAAATTGAAGACTTCTGGCGAAATGGAGTTTACCAGAGGGCGCAAGATGCATATTTTTCTATATGCAGAACATGTGTAAGATATTGTCAGACTGGTACACACCAACTATTCCAACCAGAGGAAATATTTGGATACCTACTAACACTGGGCGTTTTCGTCCAGTCTAATTCCGTTCTCGTCTGTGATCGCCGAATCTGTTTTTATTTTGGCTGTCTAATTCCCACATTGATGTTATGTATGCAGTTAAATTTCTGGTGAATGCTAGCTGCACGGCTCACCTATCCATCCACCAGGCACGGAGACAAAAATACATTTCTAGATGCATTACTCTGGCTAAAAAGCTTAGTTGGTCGGACACAAGGGACAAAAAGCAGACAGTGTTTATTTGTGAAATGCTAATCAGCGTGGTCTGGATTCACAAGCTTTTAATTCCCGATTCCAGCCGGTTTCTATCAGTGACATTATTTTGGGCCCCTAACAGAGACACCAACATACGCCCAGCATAGATCCTGATAAACTCGTCTATATTCATGCACTCAATAGACGTAAATAGACGTAATGGTAAATGTAAATGCTTGAATTTAACGACGGCACTGGCTCGATGACACAATAAGGGAATAAAGGAAACAGATGGATACATAGGAAGCCGGCCCCAAGAGGCCTAGCTCTTAGAATAGTCCTCTCTGGTTCTTTAACGTGCCCAGACTCTCCTTCATATCTGTAGCCGATTTCATAAAAATTGCAAAGTATACTTATCTAGCAAAGTATATTTTGAGGGAGAACTCATTTATTTTCCCCGAAACGCATTATTTCATATAGAACTAAGGACTGCATATATTTGATGATTAAAAGTATACATAATTATTATACTGAATTTATTACATTATCACAGCCAAAATGGCTGTGATAATGTAATAAATTCAGTATGATAACAATTAATAAATTTATCCTTAAATTGTAAATTTCTCCCTCAAAGTATACTTTGCTAGATAAGTATACTTTGCAATGCTGGTGAAATAGGCTACTGATACACAGGACCGCCTGTTTAATGTCCCCATCCGAAAGGACTAGTAGAGCAGGAAATACAATGTATCTCACTCAATAGAAATAAAATGTAAATGCTTTGATTTAACGACGGCACTGGCTCGATGACCTTGCATGTCGGGACCGATTATTTAACTGAGCTAATCCGGCCACCTCACTCAATAGACCAGTCAGTACTGTGATTTAGGACAAAAACAGTACATATAATTGCTTTCAATGGAACCCCGCAAGGGACGTAGATTTTTTTTTTTTATTAATTCGTTCCCACAAAATAACAATTCGTTACCTCAATTTAACAATTCGTTCCCACGAATTGTTATATCGTGGGAACGATCAATTGTTAATTCGAGGGAACGAATTGTTAAATTGAGGGAACGAATTGTCATATCGTGGGAACGAATTGTTAATTCGAGGGAAGGAATTGTTATATCGTGGGAACGAATTGTTAATTCGAGGGAACGAATTGTTATATCGTGGGAACTAATTGTTAATTCGAGGGAAAGAATTCGAGGGAACGAATTGTTAAATTGAGGGAAGTTTATTGTCATTTCGTGGGAACGAATTAATAAAAAAAATCCATATCCCCTGCGGGGCTCCGTAATACGGTATTCAAATTTGGGGCTATACGTACTGGTTGCAATCGTCGTAGAGGCCCCTTTTGTCAGCAGACGACTCCGTTTCCTACTTCATGCATATTCAGTCATGTGGAATAAAATGCGCTTTCTATGTAAAACTGTTCCAGTGTTTTCAGCACCAATCCATCAGAATAAATGAGGGATCGTAGCTAGTTATCTCCCGTTGAATTTATTTATAGAAATCCGGTCCAAATTGTGTAGTTTCTCCGTGAAGATGTCTATTATAGGAATGAATGGCCTTTTGTGGAACTTATCGGGGTATAAACTTGGAAAAGTCGCGGGAATACTGGACGAAGGCCAGAAGGCCTCGTCCAGTATTCCCGCGACTTTTACAAGTTTATATCCCCGATAAATTCCACAAAAATGCCATTCATTCCTTATAATTCCAGCATTTTAAATAAATTCATGAAGAAAATGTGTTTATTTTCCGTTTTCTTACGAATTATTTTAACAGCGCCTCACGGTTACGGAAAGTAGTTCGGCGTGGGAGTTTACTGGGATATAAATTTTGGACAGAGACTTGCTACGGGCCAATCAAATGTTAGGGAATTGTGTAAATATTTTTGTGCTGGAATTATAGGGATTTAACATGGGTAAATTGATATTTATTTCGTAATAAAACCAATATTGGACCAAATTTCGCAAAATAAAAAAGAAGGCTCAATCATAAATTTTGATAAAATTTAACATTATCCAAAACAATAGTGTTTTTGCATTGTTTATATAGCGGCAACATTTGGGCAGGCTTCGTGAAGCAGACAGTAGGGTACCCCCAGACCAACTTGCTCATCCACACAGTCTGATCATGGTCTAGAGCATTCAACAATTAAATGCTCTAGACCATGATCAGACTGCGTGGATGAGCAAGTTTATATCGGGATTCCCTGGTCACAGACGTTATAAGATTGTATATAATTTGGTTACCCGAGAGTATATATTTATCTACCATTAATGATTATTAAATTGTATTCTATATGCGAAAGGTTCAAATCTAAATGCATTCACTGAACATCTGGCTCATACGGAGAAATGGATTATTTTTTTATTAATTCATTCCCATGAAATAACAATTCGTTCCCTCAAATTATTAATTCGTTCCCACAAAATAACAATTCGTTTCCACGATATAAAAATTCGTTCCCACGAATTAACAATTCGTTCCCGCGAATTAACAATTCGTTCCCACGAAATAACATTTCGTTCCCTCGAATTGACAATTTTTTCTCACGAATTGTTAATTCGTGGGAACGAATTGTTATATCGTGAGAACGAATTGTTGTATCGTGGGAAAGAATTGTTATTTCGTGGGAACAAATTAATAAAAAAGAATTCTACGTCCCCTTGCGGGGCTCCGGAGACTCATCATTTGAGGCAGTAACTTTAAAATGCTGGCATCAGGTTTCGTTATGTAATTGACTTTAATAATAGCAGTTCAGAGAGTTGATTTAAATAGCTGCACATTGTCACGGTGCCATTGTGCCACGGAAAGGATATTTTACTTAATTTACTGACATTTTAAACTGGAATACTATATACACATACTGCTTCAAGAGCGAACATAGCTTAAATTCACTTTCATGACCTTTGTGTAAATAAATAGTCAACGTATAAATGTGTACTCTTCAAACTTCTACAAGTAAAGTATTTCAAATCGGTTATATGTGTTAGATGCATTAGTCACTAAATTGGGAGACTGTGACGAGACAATAACGTGGACGACATCACAGCCACTATATTAACCATATGCCATAACGTGTTGGCCTATATTCCGCCGGTCACAATTGAATTGAGCAAATGGGATGAGATGGGCAATGTAATTATGTAGACTTTTGGAAGTAAACGCTTACAGATTCGATTCGGTTTATATTTAAGGGTGGGAATTGGATCGAACACCTTCCATACCCGGTAAACGCTTACAGACTAAAGTGACAGTACCTATACCAGCGGTAATACACGCACGAGTGATGTGAATGCCCTATGAAGCTCACTTATCAAGGTAAGATTTAATTCGTCTCCTGCGAAAAGAAACTTGCGACTCAATGTGGCTTCAGTCTTGGAGAGGTCTCTAGAGTGTCAGGTTTAGAGGGGTTCCACTGTTCATTGCAATTTCAAAATTAATATCGGAGAACACGGAGAATTAATTAAGGGAAGTAACTCTAGAACCACGCCACACTTATTGTCTAGTGGGAGATATTTGAGTCTCAGATTTCCTGGAATCGAGGAGCTGACACTTTTATATCAGACAATAACATGGATAACATCGGGGTCTAATATTTCCTGTAGCCCAGGGGCGGATCTAGAGGGGGGGGGGGGGTTCCGGGGTTGCAACCACCCCCCCGTTCAGCCACGGAGTTTACATACATCTAAACTGTATTGAACAAGTCATATGGTGTCCTAGGTTTCAAAACATTTCCGGGGGGGGGGGGGCTCGAAAATAGGACAACCCCCCCCGCCCGTACCCCAAGTGATGGATCCGCTCCTGTAGCCTATTTCATCAAAATTGCAAAGTATACTTATCTTGCTAAGTACACTTTAAGAGTACACATTTTTTTTTTATTATACTGAATTTATTATATTATCACAGCCATTTTATACATGGTATACACTGTATATATTTGACAGTTTATCAGTGTCTACATTTGTTAGAAATTTGATTATCCGATCGAATTTTTACGTTCGTTCATCCGACATAATGGTTGGTCCGTTCTTGTTCTTTTTCTTACATGTATCTATTCGTTTGACTTAAAACAACCGTCATGCTTTTAAAGGTACATGCCCACTCAGTAGGCACATCATGCTCTTTATAGGAATTAAATAACTGTATAATTGTGTCAATATTCCACCAGTTCTAAAAATTACGAGTGCCCGCTATACAGATATAATCATTTAGTAATATTTATTTTACTGATAGTGACTCGCGGTGGTTTCAGGCTATTTTCATATGCAAATGAGGCATGATTTTTTTAATTATTTATACTAATTTTATGCGTCACCTGAACAAATAATAGTTTCGACAGTTTATAAAGTATAATATGTGCACATCAAAACAATACTATAGAGAATAAATAGTAATGTCCGTTAACATTTTAAGGAAACACGGTTATCGCCCCTGATATCAGTGTTACAATGCCAATAAATATGTGAGGTAATGGTGTCTCAGATGATTTCTCTGATATAAAGGACAGTTTGTGCCTACTGAGTGGGCATGTACATTTAACCCTTTGAACCCGAAATCCCGCTATAGCGGTTTATGCAAAAAGTGCAGATCCAGATGAGCCGGCTCGTAACGAGCCGTCTCATCAGGATCTGCACTTTTTGAAAGTAATTTTAATATTTTTGAGAACAAAAAATATCCTGTTTTCATAAATGGACTAGTCTGAAAACAATTTTGTGACGGTTGGGTTGGTTGCAAAATGAACATATCAAAATCTATTCCAGTTACTTAGGGGTGAAAGGGTTAACAAGCAGTATACTAGTAGTATAGTGGAACCTCTCTAAACCGGACATTGTGTATAATGTAGATGGATTTCACTGTAATTTATTTAAGTGTCGTGTCTGTTCATGATTGGAAACGACAAATACTATTCATGGAGTGCTTAATTACAGTGGAACCTCTCTAAACCGGACACCCCAGGATATTCCAGTTTAGGAAGGTTTCCACTGTTATCCGGCTATATCAATGTGCATGATCAGGTGGTTATAACAACTACAACAACAGTGGCTGAAAGTGTTGAAATCTTGCCCACTCCAAAGTAAGTATTATTTGATATTTTCCATATTATGAAACGGATTTTGATGAAATATGGCGTAGCAAACGCGTCTTCATAAGCTGCATTTGGTCGTCCAGTGAGTTCGGCACAGACCTATGTCGTTTTTGCGCCAAATGCGTTTGATGCGCCATATTTCATAAAAACCCGTTACGTAATAAGGACACTACCATATAATACGTACTTTGAATCGGATGGATTCTGGAAATTTCAGTACTTGTTGTTGTTGTTAGTACCACGTGATCATACACCTTGTATATGATAGAAACAAAATTGCTACCCCACCATACCTCTCACGAGGATAACATATCTGAGGCGAATTATTGCAGCTAGTCATATGAGAGTGATATTTGACCAGTAGTATATACATGTATATTGCACAAGCACCTAGTAAGTCGTTAGACGCCAGAAGACTATTTCACCAACATTTCAAAGTATACTTTTCTAGAAAAGTATACTTTGAGGGAGAAATTTTGAATTTTAGGATAATTTTAGGATAAATTTATTAATTTTTATTATTTTGGCTGTGATAATGTAATAAATTAAGTATAATAATTCTGCATACTGTTAATCATCAAATATATGCATTCGTTAGTTCTATATGAAATAATGCATTTCAGGAAAAAATAAATGATTACTCCCTCAAAGTATACTTTGCTAGAAAAGTATACTTTGCAATGTTGATGAAATAGGCTACTGGAAGCTACACTGGTTACACATCACATAAGCCCCATGTCTCCAGTTACAGCCACAATTAACGTGCTTGTTAGAAGCATGCCGGGCGATTCATTGGTGGAATGGCGAACAGTGCAGATCTTGAGCAGACCTTGTGGATACACAGTCTGATCGGGATCTACTGTGATCGCAAACATCAATGGCCACATTTTTTCACTGGCTCACATCCACAATTAAATTACGTTCATCGTGATTGGAATAACATTCCCGCCCATTTCATGGCGATTAATGGCATTTGTTAATCAACATGGTGATAGCAATTAATGTTATCTAATTCCCGTTAAGTAAACATTGGTATGTTCTTCTTTGTTGAACAAATAGACGACCTTGTATGAGCGATGATTTAGTATGGTACTTATTAAACGAGTTTAATGAATTCATAAGAAATTCGGCCATGCAACCGAGATTTTATATATACATGTATATAAAACTATATATTTATAAAAACTCGGTTGCATGGCCGAATTTCTTATGAATTCATTAAACTCGTTTAATAAGTTGTTATTTAATTGTTATTGTTTGTTATGTGTGCTATGCGATCATGAACATACATTATCACCTGAGATAAATGAGAAACTCATCAAGGATAAGATAACAGGTGTTTTCTTGGTGTCCGGTTTAGAGGGGTTTCACTGTATTATGATAATTAATCAACACAAATGTTAGATTCAACATATTGCTAAGCACAGACTCATACCTTGAAGATGTAGTGATCAGTTAGCGTATTTTGTATACTCATTTGAATATGAATTGCACTAGTGTAATATGATATTAATACAGTGGAACCTCTCTAAACCGGACACCCTGGGAGAATCCCAGGCTGTCCGGTTTAGACAGGTTCCACTAGAGTTCTGGAATATGAGCCCGCCCAGACACGTATGCGTGTTTTGCAATCACGAGCAGACAGTAATATAAGATAGAAATGTCAGTGAAACCAATCAAATTAGACAAACAAACGGCGTCCGGGTTGGAGAGGTTCCAATGCACACTGTTATAACATTGCCCGTTTTATACATTAAAAAAAGTCAACTTCGTTGTTTACTACACATTGAGTAAATCACAATTCTAACGTCACTCGCGTAACCTATTTTACACAAGTTATCACCCATTATATAGACACTTCCAACATGACCTGACATATTGCGCCTATCAAACTGTTAATCCTTACTACGCTGAATTAAATGTTGTCGTCTGCTGGAAATGTTTTATTTTCAATATTTCTCGACAAAAACCTGTTCTGACAGCACATGAGAATCGTCTCCAGTGGAGACGATTCTCACGTGCTGTCAAAACCAGGTTTTTGTTAAGAATTAAAGCAAATATGAAAAACAGCAGACGGCAATTTCCGTCTCCAGCGTAGGAAGGGTTAATGTTCTAACTGCATCTGGACTCGGTGGGAACCTATTACCATGCGTCTGTCCATCACGTACTATTTTTTCTCTCCCAGTTTTGCACAAAAAGCCAGACACTGCGTGTAAGCTTAATTGTGAATGTAAGTGGAGAAATGGGGCTTACGTATTTTGAGACCAGTGTAGGTCGAGCTCAGCCTGATGATTTGCACCATTCCATCAATGTAAAACACCTATTGCGCCAAACAAACAGTGAACAATTTATTATCAGACTATAGACTTAGAACCGAGCTACTTGATCAGGAGCTACACTGGTCACACATCATATACGCCCAATTTCTCCAGTCACAGCCACACATTAGGGTAGATTAGAGAGAGATAACGATTTTGTTCCTATATTGTTAATATCAGGTCTGTTTCCAGAACGGGTGGCCGAAAAGTTAGCGGCTGGAAACAATAACAACAACAACAACAACAAATATTGGCTGTACGAATTTTGTGTGAACGTGAAAGTTCTGCATTTGAGTGTTCGTCTGCTCTTTGCATGCAATTGGTGTCGTGAACGAAGTGAAGATCCGTGTTGCGTCTCTCTTTCTAGTTTCTGAATCTGACAGAATCAGTCAGCCAATCGTAAGCCTGGACATGTGATAGTCTGTGTTTTGATTGGATGAAACATACATCCGACTGTCACTAGTGTCAGCAATCCGTTATCTTTGGGAATTAATGCTGGGTCCATGGCGTTGTGGCACTCGGAAACCTCGCACCATTTCGTCGCAAATAATGATCCTTTGCCGCCATCGTTTGACCATTAAACGCGAAAAGATGACGAAGTGGACATAATGGGCGTTGTGGCTGAACATGCAGTTTCCACAGTTCAGATTACGTAACAGTCGGATTTCCAGACGATTCCACAGGTCAAATAAGATAAGGTAAGGGCGAATTCATGTAGATCGGCTAGCGTTTGGCAATTGCAGAGACCACCAGGCAGAAAGTGGCAGAAAGCACAGCTCCAGATAAATGGCATATTTGCTTAAATACCCAATTTAAATTGACAAAAACCCAATTGAAATCAGAAGTAGCGAGTATAAAAAAGCAATACAAAATGTGTGGTACCTTTATCATGCTGCAGAAAACAATAAATAGACCACAAATATAGCATATTTTTTCTTATTTTCCATGAAAACACATCTTGGTAGTTCTAAGGAGACAATTCTAATGAAATGCCAAGACATGTTTTCATTTCGAAGCAAACTATTCAATAATTTCTGTCTGTTGATGTGTAAACAGTAACTAGTGTGATTTTATTTTACCCACTTAAAATTTTGAAGTACTCAATTGCTTATGGAGTGACAATACTCAATTACTAATTCCTTATCTGGAGCCCTGAGGAATTATTCTGCAAAACTCCCGTACCGTCCGTAGCATATACTACGGACGGTACGGGAGTTACTGCCCGCAACTACCAGGTAGAACTATTGCGTGATTTGACAGTCAAATACTGGCGCTTTGAAAACTTGTCCTGTCTCAGAGAATCATAGTTGAGAACAGTAACTCTTGTAATCTACCCCAGTATCGTCCGTAGCTACGGACGGTACGGGAGCATATTTCAAGAGTTGCTGTTCGCAACTAAGAGAGCCAGTCGTCCATTAACGTCAACTCTTGTAAGGTATGGTCAGTATGCCCGAGCCCTGATAAATATACTGATATATCAATATTCAGTAATGAAACCTTGTTCAGACATCTGCTCAGTAATAGACATATAGTGGTGGTCACGTGAACTGTAGAAAAATGTAAACACGTAGCGCGGAGTTTCTCAATATAAAACATGCTTCTGAACACCTCCAATTCATACCAAGTTCCAGTTGCAGATAGTTTAGAAGTTATGTAGCCACATACCCAACTTTAGGCTATACCTCACTGTTAGTTGCGAACCGTAACTATTGCAATCTACTCCCGTACCGTCCGTCTGGCTACGGACGGTACGGGAATATATTGCAAGAGTTACCGTTCGCAACTACCTCACTGCTTAAGTATTTTAATTGAACTGACAGTTCACCATTCGCGGTGTTGACCCCGGGTTATCAGAATAAAATCATAGTGTCAGCAAAGGGGTGGAATAAATAACCCAGATCACCAGTGTCCGCCTGTATGATCGATAATCCGCTCGCTAAATCCCAGACGGACGAACATGCTCTCCTCAGGCATGTATGCATCGGGAAAAGTGTTATAGTCATTGTATTATAATTGATATATTTGTATTCGTGAGAAAGTTTTGGAAAAATATTGAGAGAAACAATAGCAGTTTGGATGTAATTCACCAACGCCTATTCTGGCACATGTAACTATAATTATGTCAAAGGGTTGCTCACTTTTTATTGTTTTCTACGGAGCCCCGCAGGGGGCGTATAATTATTTGTTTTATTAATTCGTTCCCACGAAATAACAATTCGTTCCCACGAATTAACAATTCGTTCCCGAATTGTTAAATTGAGGGAACGAATTGTTATTTCGTGGGAACGAATTAATATTTCGTGGGAACGAATTAATATTTCGTGGAAAAAAAAAAGAATTCTACGTCCCCTGCGGGGCTCCATAGTTTTCTACGTTTGATGTAACAATTGCATGTGGTAACCATGCGATCTTTCCCAAAATGAGTGGAAAGGGCCCCTGTCCCAAATGGCTGGCTTACCCCCTGACCGGAATCACCGGTAGCAAATGCCACACCAGCATTTGCTCAGTGAGTTTACAGTGTATCGCTGTTTCACAGATAATCCTATATCTATAAGTGAGATAAAGATAAATACTCGTACAAATAAAATAGCTAATTATGTTTGTACGCCACCATTCAAAGTGTGTTAGACAGTTTGCATTTCAGACGTATAATCTAAAAATAATTCTGCCCAAAAAGAAAAAACAAAACTACATCATGGTTATAAATAACAGATAATACAAATAATGTTAGCACCGGTTATTTTACTCTTCAATTATCTGTTAGAATCACCATTAAACCGCCGGAAATAGAACTTATTTTGGCAGTTCCAGTCAAATTACACCGATTACGACATTCACGTGATATTGTCGTTAATCGTATCTGTGAATTGTAGCGGGCAAATAACGATTATATGGAGAGTTTGAAGTTGTAAATGGTGTCGAAAGATAAAGAAAATGTGTTATAACACATTCGGAATTTATATTCCGTCTTTCGTACGATTGTTTGGTCAAATGTTAAGTCGAGTTTCCGAAGATATTTATCGCAGTTGGGTCTCGAGTATACGAAATAGTTACAGTAGAAGAGTGGGAGTGTAACACATGCCCGTATACTTTTTGTTATTGTTGTATGTATTTTCTCTTGTTCCATTGAAATATGATTGTGAATGTCCGTCAAGGAAACTGGGGGCTGTTTCACAAAACTTCGTACGATTAAATGTTCGTAAGTGCAAAATTATGATAGTCTGTAAATTTCACAATAACTCTGTGTTCTTGTAAACAAGTATTGGATTTACATTTATTGAGCATAGGCTGCCTATGCTCAGTACATGTAAATATTAATTGAAATGTACAGACTATTCTAAATCTGCACTTACGAACATTTTAGTCGTAAGAAGTTTAGTGAAACGGCCCCCTGGTTCTCGCCGATAAATGGCTGGTCGATGTCTGTGCAAGCTGGTTAAATGCCAGATTAGTTCATATTTGGTTGTGTAAGTATTATATTTTATGTAATGCCTTTGTTAGTACAGTGGAACCTCTCTAAACCTGACACCCTGGGAGGCCCCCAGTGGAACCTCTCTAAACCGGACACCCTGGGAGGCCTCCAGGGTGTCCGGTTTAGAGAGGTTCCACTGTGAAACAGACAGACAACTAATCCAAGATACGCATGGGTGCTTTGCGATCACGGACATACATACTCAGCGGAGATAAATGGCAATGAACCCGATTACAATTAGATAGAACTAATTTGTATCTGTGTCAGGTTTAGAGGGGTTCGGTTGTACAACGTTTGCGGCCAGCGTGGCAAACAATCAGCATGCGCGAATGTGTAGTTTAATCGGGGTATATGCTGTTCACCATTCAGTCACTGAAGTATCTAAAGTTGTAACGGGCGAACAATATCCCAATCGTTTTAAACTGACGGCACCCATAATTTATTTTAATACGAAATGCATATGGGTGAGCGGGAATGGGACAGAAAATACCCATGGATACGAACGGCATTTATCAGTGGCATATTAAAACAGCTGCAGTGTCTAGTTGCGACTAAACTATGAATTTCATCAGTAAAATGAAATGAGTTATCCTCGTCGGTAATCGAATAGCTCTAGGACACCGTATTCGATGTCCAGTTCAATAATTGGGACATGTCTAAAACGCAGCCCAGTTCTGGTCAGTCTCTTGTCGTCTGTATAAGCACATCAAATGATCAACATCTACCCTGATTTAACATTCCGTAAGGTCTCCTTTTCCAGCCATCGGCTCGCCATGTACGTTCCTAATTCTACCAACCAATTATTACTGTCGGTATGTACCTTGTTTCGTGGCAGAACAATTATCGGACATCAAGTGTCTGTCAGACTCTCGCGTTATGAGGTGAGAAGTGACTCTAATAATTAACTATGACGTGGCGTTTGGCCTTGACCAACAACAATACATGGCGAATTGGACCAGAGTTAAAGGCGCTATGTTTTGGTGTACCTTTGCCTACTGACCAGGGGCGCGTTTCAATAAACTTCGTACGACTAAAATGTTCGTAAGTGCAAATTTAGGATCGTCTGGAAATTTCAATTGATGGATTTACATTTATTGAACGCAGGCTGCATATGCAGCCTGTGTTGAAGTAATGTAAATCCAATACTTGTTTACAATACACAATATTAATGTGAAATGCACAGACTATCATAATTTTGCACTTACGAACATTTTAGTCGTACAAAGTTTAGTGAAAGGGCGGCCTTCTGTCTTCCATACATCTGGGGGCCGTTTCACTAAACGTCTTACGACTAAAATGTTCGCAAGTGCAAAATTATCATAGTCTGTAAATTTCATATAAACAATGTTTTCTTGTAAACAATTATTGGATTTACATTTATTGAGCATAGGTTGCATGTGCAGCCTATGCTCTATAACTGTAAATCCATCACTTGAAATTGCCAGACGATCCTACATGTGCATTTTACGAACATTTTATTCGTACGAATTTTAGTGAAATGGGCCCCAGCCCCGCGGACAGCTGCGTTTCTGATTGCTCTGTTCGAGGTTTCGCAATTCGAGCTATCGTATTTAAACTACCTTAGACACGAGGGGGAATTGTCGGGACCGCGGCGCTCTTTCGAGCGAACCCGGTATTACGAGGCATCGGAGTTCGATGCATCGGGATTTCACTGTAATTTGTTCACATTATGTTCTGTCATATACTTCTGTGGCAATAAAACGATGCCAGTACTGTTACAATAATTCACTTCATACACTCAGAGTAATGAGGGATCGTAGCTAGTTATCTTCCGTTGAAGTTATTTATAGAAATCCGGTCCAAATTGTGTAGCTTAGGGCATTATTCCTTGTACAAATGGCGAATGTAGCATGTTTGGTATGGAAACATTTTCACACTTATTAATGTTATTGCAATCAGTGTAGAGTCTGAGCTGTGTCTACTCTGTTCGCAAAACCCTTTCTTTGTGCTATTCAGTAAAGAATAATCGCTGAAATACAACATAGGACCGGATCTCTATAAATAGATTTGCGAAGGGAAATAACTAGCTACGATCCCTCATTAGAAATCTTACCTTATTAGCCAATATAACTTTGCATAAGTCAGATTTAAACTTGATAGTGTCACAGCGCTCCAGATAAGGAATTAGTAATTTAGTATTGTCACTCCATCATTTCTTAAGCAATTGGGTATTTCAAAATTTTAATTGGGTAAAATAAAATCACACTACTGTTTGCACAGCAACAGACAGCAATTATTGAATAGTTTGCTTCGAAATGAAAACATGTCTGGGCATTTCATTAGAATTGTCTCCTTGGAGACAATTCTAATGAAATACCAAGATGTGTTTTATTAGGAAATAAGAAAAATATGCTATATTTGTGGTCTGTTTATTGTTTTCTGCACCATGATAAAGGTACCATACAATTTGTATTGCTTTTTGATACTCGCTACTTCTGATTTCAATTGGGTTTTTGGCAATTTTAATTGGGTATTTGAGCAAATACGCAGCTTATCTGGAGCTCTGGTGTCATATTGACTTTGGTAACCAATCACAACATGAGCACAACGCAGTATGTATATACATTGCCGTCATCCCGAACAGAAATAATCATACAAATTACAATAACCTCTCTAAACCGGCCACTTCGCGATGTAAATATGGTGTCCGTGTTAGATAGGTCACAGTTACACCGTAATGTTCAAATATGCAGTTTGACGTAACAGACATGACGAAACTTCCCGGGAGTTTAACACAGAATTAAATCGCAATCTCGAGTATGCTGTTTGGCGATAATGTAACATCAGGCAAACTGATTCAACCCAGGTTTAAATTTTGAAAACAAGTTTTTATAGCCAGACATACTGCAATACAGATAGGAGAGGCTCCAGAGTGAGAGTCCTTTGTTTTAGCAAATATTCGAGGTCATGTCCAGCTTAAAGGTACATGCACACTCAGTTGGCATAAACTCATCTTTATAGGAATTAAATAAGTGTAAAATTGTGTCACCATTCCACCAGTTATAAAAATTACAAGTGCCCACTAGACAGATATAATCATATAGTAATGCATAGTTTACTGATAGTGACACGCGGTGGTATCAGGGTATTTTCATATGCAAATGAGGCATGATATTTTTTATTTATTTATACCAATTAAATGCGTCACCTGAAACAATAATATTTTCGACAGATTATATAGTATGATCTTTGCACATCAAAATATAAATACAGATAATAAATAGCAATGTCCGTTAACATTTTAAGGAAACACGGTTATCACCCCTGATATCAGTGTGAAAAATTACATCTAATACGTGGGGTAATGGTGAATGAATGTTTATTTTGCCTGAAAATGTCTCAGATGATGTCTCTGATATAAAGAACATTTTGTGCCTACTGAGTGGGCATGTACTGAGTGGGTTTAAAACATTGAACCCGAAAGCCCGCTATATCGGTGTTTGCAAACAGTGCAGATCCAGACGAGCCGGCTCGTGACGAGCCGTCTCATCAGGATCTGTACTTTTTTCAAGTCATTTTAATATTTTTTAGAACATAAATCATAAATGGATTAGTCTGAAAATCATTGTGTGTCGATTTGATTGGTCGGTAAATTAACATATCAAAATCTATTCCAGTTACTTAGGGGTGAAAGGGTTAAAGCATACATTAAATGTGTGTCACTGTATAGGTTGGGGTAGGCTCGGAGGGGAGGGGAGGGGGTGGGTGGGGGTTGGGTTGTGTTTCAGATCATTGGGAAATTCAACATAGAGTGGCAGATGCAGACTTGACATAAATTGCGGCATTATCTTAGCAACAGTATAGTTTTCACGACGATGCACAGCAACTGTCAGTAATTGTACATTTAATAATTTTATTTCGGCAGTTTAGCAGGTGCCTACTCTCTTTGTATGAATCAGCAAAGCATACACAATGTGTATGTTGTTACCACTCATATGAAAATAGCCTGATACCACCGCGAGTCAATATCGGTAAAATAAATACACTTATTTAATTCCTATAAAAAAACATGTTGTGCCTACTGAGTGGGCATGTACCATTAAACCCTTGTTGTGGAATTGTTTTACAGCTTCTGACGTCATTTCTGAAATTCTTAATGGTCGATATCTGCAAATTACGGAGACTCGACAAGGGAGATAATTACGATTAAACGGAAGCCGCCCTTGTGTGCGTCCGTTACTCTTCCGACCAACATATTCGCTAAATGTTTTGAAATCCATTATTCGTCTTATCTCTCTGCCATAATCGAATTTATTTGACAATACATATGGAACTTCATAGATCTTTTCACTTTGCGTTTAGTATCTTTGTTGTTACATTCTTTAAGTAAACGTTAGATCACGGTTCGTCCGCATGTACGAGCAGATAATCCGCGAGCTTTAGCGAGCGGATTATCGCTCGTACTTGCGGACAAACGTGATCTTACTTATTTATCACATCTTCCTGCACATACCTTGCACACGAGCTGTGTTAATACAGAAACAACACCCGGAAATGTGTCAAAGATGTGATAATGTTTTTAAATACCGAATACCTGTGTAATAACTATATAGAGGATCTTGCACGAGAGATGATTTAATATGATATTTATTAAACGAGTTTACTGATTTCATAAGAAACTCGGCTATGCCGAGTTTCTTATGAAATTTGTCAACGAGTTTAATTAAGACCATATTAAATCATCACAAATGTTAGATTCTATTTATAGTTTAAGCACATCATCATACATTGAAACTGTACTGGTCACCAAACCTGTTTTATGGAGAGGATCGATATAAACTTGCTTTCCATCCAATCCCATTTGTATAATTCTGTATATACTACTATTAAAGCCTTTAATACTTGTAAATTATATACAAATAAACTATGTTTAATCCAAACATGTTTTCAGTAACGATCTAATTTAGATATTTATTACACTAGTGTAGTATAAGCTGTATTGCACTGTGTTAATACACTGGGAGTGACCGTGTAATGCAATAATTAATGGTATAATTAGCTACTCACATACATGTGAATGTTCATAGACTTAGACCGCTTCTGATATGTCTCTAACTATAGACACTCCTGCATTCGCTAATCATGCCATATTTGTCAATTGGTTTACTTCAACATACTTGAATATTGCGCTTGAAATCAAGCAGATTGATTGTCTGAGCCTGAGCTGTGCTACAGCTCAGGCTCAGACAATCAAATTGCTTGATTGCGAGTTTGGCATGTCCAATAGATGTTCAGAAACGTTGATGATCTGGGCAAGATTTACGCAGTCGGTTGTGCGCACCCGCCGTGTGGCCATCAATACACCACGGGACCATCAATGCTCTCTGATAGCATCAAATACCGCGGCGGGCCCGACTTGTAGACCGCGGCTATCTGGTATTCATCATCCGCGGACGTTTTTGAAGGATCGGTCAGTAACGAAGATTGACGTTACATACTTTAATTTAGCCGGCTTACACGTGCAGCCGGACCAGTTATGGCCCGACTATATCAGGAATATAATAATCGCCGGACACAGCAATTAAGGTCGGCCAGTTGTGATTGACGTGTAGGCATAATTGATACTAATTAAACCGATGTATGCCCTATTGTGCAGATACAAATTTGGGAGGTATTACTTTTTTCGTGCGGTTTTTCGTGCGGTTCCGTCTGTCCGTACGTCTGTTCGTCTGACTGACTGTTTGATTCTCTATCGTCTTCTGCTGAATGCCTCCCACTCTCTCTGTGTCTGCATCTCTCTCTCTCTCTCTCTCTCTCTCTCTCTCTCTCTCTCTCCTCTTCTCTCTCTCTCTCTCTCTCTCTCTCTCTCTCTCTCTCTCTCTCTCTCTCTCTCTCTCTCTCCGTTAAGCTAACATAGGTTTTGAGCAACCGGACCCAGTTAAGTACACTGGACTTATAATATACAACGTATTCAATTTATAATATGTGAACAGTGTCTACTATGTGCACCATTATGACCAGGGATCGTTTCACTAAACTTCGTACGACTAAAATGTTCGTAAGTGCAAAACTATGTTTTGTAAAATTCACATTAACAACGTTTTCTTGTAAACAATTATTGGATTTCACTTATTAAGCATAGGCAGCCTAGGCTCAATACATGTAAATCCATCAATTTAAATTTCCAAACGATCGTAAATTGGCACATACGAACAGTTTAGTCGTACGAAGATTAGTGAAATGGGCCCCAGCTAACTATAAAATGCCTATGCTGGTCGTATATGTCGTAGCGTGTCTGTAGTCACACCGGGCCGTGTTTACGTTCAGGTTGCCCCAAATATACCGGTTATTACTACCACACGACTATTGGGCGTGAGTTGGTTGATAGACGAGTTCTGCGCCACCAAACCACGCCCGGATGTCTCGTAAAATATTGAGGTTATGATCCGACAATTCCCGGCGTATTATATTTACGATCAGTGGAGCAACCTAATATCACATGCAGCTGCACTGTGATACCTGGGTATTCACCAGCGGGCAGTTTCACTAAACTTCGTACGACTAAAATATTCGTAAGTTTAAAACTATGATAGTCTGTAAATTTCACATTAACACTGTTTTCTTGTAAACAATTATTGGATTTACATTTATTGAGCATAGGCTGCATGCAGCCTATGCTCAATAAATTGAAATTTCCATACGATCCTAAATTTGCACTTACAAACATTTTAGTCGTACGAAGTTTAGTGAAACGGGCCCCATACAGTGTAGCTTCGATGCAACTTAAAAGTCGTTCGGAATTACAGTCAGAACATTCGGCTTAGGAATTTTAACGTGTACAGCATCGCGGCATCGTGTACAATTCAATTACTGAATTATGAACACTGTATATCTTGATCATGTTTCGCAGATGCGCTGACCGATCTACAGTTATAAAAAAACACATGTATTTTGGAATTACATTTCAGGGCTCCAGATAAGGAATTTGTAATTGAGTATTGTCACTCCATCATGTTTGAAGCAATTGGGTATTTCAAAATTTTAATTGAGTAAAATAAAATCACACTACTGTTTACACATCAATAGACAGCAATTATTGAATGGTTTGCTTCGAAATGAAAACATGTCTTGGCATTACATTAGATTCTCCTGGAGACAATTCTAATGAAATACCAAGATGTGTTTTCATGGAAAAATGCGAAAAATATGCTATGTTGGTGGTCTGTTTATGGTATTCTGCAGCATGATAAAGGTACCACAATTGTTCTCACTGCTTTTTGATACTCACTACTTCTGATTTCAATTGGGTTTTTGGCAATTTTATTTGGGTATTGAAGCAAATACGCAGCTTATCTGGAGCGCTGACATTTGTAACATTACAAGTGAATTGATGTCTAAAATCGCGGCTCAAAATGAATGATGATGTCAACATTTAACTATTCTGACGTTTATTCGTGTTTTAGCATGCAATCTCGCACTAGAGATTTTAAATGTACATTTTTATTCAGCATTTCGGAAATTAAATCTATGAATAATTCTAGGATTTGACGCAATGAATTAATTCACAATGCAACTTCCGTAAATACACACGTAAACAATCTGATAATAAAACTGCAAGCATGGTGTTGAATAAAACATGTATAAATAACCACGATAGCGCCTGAGTGTCTATTTACTGCACATTTCTGAGAATGTATCGCCTCTAACGCCATTATAGTTAAATACGTTTTCTCAGAATGGCCTTAAATCAATTTGTAGCCCATCCAACATTAGACATCGCAGTATGATGTATTCATCGGCACTCCCCGCTACGCGATGTACGATCCAGGACATCGCAGTATGATGCATTCATCGGCACTCCCCGCTACGCGATGTACGATCCAGACAGCTATGCTACTATGTTCTATAACTAACCGTAATTTTCCGGTGTCTGTACAGGGGGAATAATGTACTGCGTAACTGTTATCACAAACTTGTGAAAATCCCAATAAAAATGTTTTAATTAAAATAAAAATATTTTTTTGTTTTCATTTTTCATTTTATTTCATCATAACTTATCAAGTTCGTGTAATAAAATAATGAGAGAAAAAATCACATCGACTTAATATAAATATATATAAAAAATAATTGTTCTGTTGTGAACAAATAGTGGAACACGCATATTTCAGCTAATTAAACTGTTCAAACCTTTCTAATTTTTTTAATATTTATTATTTTTACATGCGGTTTCAGCATTTATTTCGTATTATCAAATTGTATTATTTACAAAATAAATAGAAGTTGTTCATATGACCTTTAAACACTATTCGAAATAATGAAAAAATGTTACCCATTAATTACCTCCCTTATCTTATTGCCGTTTTTCGCCGATATTTAATTAGTGGAAATACGATAATTTCCGTAAGTGATATCATCGAAAGTTAACACAAAATTCGTAGTTCATGCGGACTTTAATTCCACATGAGCTCTGATTTTTTTTGTCCATTTTCGACGTCATTTATGCAAAATATAACTAATTTGCGAAATCAATATCGGCGGAAAGAAGTTAATACCAGAGCTGGGCTTATATTTACAGTGAGACCTCGCTAAACCGGGTCTGGCATAGAGAGGTTTCCCTGTAAATCAGACATTTCGTCATTCTGAGCCACAGCTGTGTGCTATGCGATCACGAACAGACACTATGCCCTGAGATAAATGACAAAGATCACAGGTCAGAGCTCCAGATAAGCTGCGTATTTGCTTAAATACCCAATTAAAATTGCCAAAAACCCAATTGAAATCATAAGTAGGGAGTATCAAAAAGCAATACAAATTTTGTTGTACCTGCAGAAAACAATAAACAGACCACACATATAGCATATTTTTCTTATTTTCCATCAAAACACATCTTGGTATTTCATTAGAATTGTCTCCAAGGAGACAATTCTAATGAAATGCCAAGATATGTTTTCATTTCGAAGCAAACTAATTCAATAAATAGAGAGGTTTCCCTGTAAATCAGACATTTTGTCATTCTGAGCCATAGCTGTGTGCTATGCGATCACGAACAGACACTATGCCCTGAGATAAATGACCAAGAAACTCATCAAAAATAAAATCACGTGCGTGTTCTTGGTGTTTGGTCTAGAGACATTCCACTGTATTACACGTGAATTGCACACAATACTCGCAACTGTCAGTGAGCAGTTGTTGTTTTTATTACATTGTACCCGTGAAATGATATATTGACATTGTAATAAAATGCGCGTTATTACCGTTGCTACGTATGATCAGTTGAGTGCCGGTGTTGGTGCATGTGTTTGTATAAGTGCAAATGTGAAGAAAAATAATTAGAGAACAATTAGCATGCGTTTAGTGGCATTTTGAATCAAAGGACTGAAAGTCCTGAAATCCTTCGCAGTTGCGACAAAAAGTATTCTCTCAAAGAGTCGTCACAGACTGGAATGCACTCCCTAGTGATTGTGTAAATTCGAACACACTAAATAGTTTCAAAAGTTCACTCAACTCCGCCTGGAAGAAGAGACCCAGCAAATTCAACACGTGAACATATTGTACAGACATTTTAACCATGATTTAGTTGCGCTCTCCCCCCAGTTTCAAAGACAATTATCCAATTTGACGTTGCTAAAATAGGCCAGTACAAGCCTAGCTTACAAGAAACAGCCTTCAACCAAGGTTGAACCAAGGTAGGTAGAAAATAAAAAAAAAGTACTTGCCCAGGTCAAAAAGTTACTCGCCCAGTTTTTTAAAAAAATAAATTGATATTTCCAGTTTTTGTAATGTTGCATCTTATTTATAAAAAAAAAGCTTTTACATATGATCATTACCAAAACGTATGAGACATATTCACTATTATTGTTATTTATATTTTAAGTATTAAATGAACATAAACAAACAAATAGCAACGAATTTGCTCAGAGGCTTGCACACTTCTTATTTTCTATAAGCGTTGAGTGACATAGATTTATTTTAATTTATAGTGGCTATGTTTGCATGCGCTGCGTGCTGCCTTAATTACTAAATTCAATGGTTTCGGACCCGGCGCCGACCGTTTCGTCCCAAGCCGTTATGTTCGGCGTCTGAAATGCGCGTTAACCCAACTGTATACGAGACGATATATGTGGCCGCGTATACACTAGTCTATGCTCGCAGTCCTATTATTTGTTAGCCCGGCCGCGTAAAGCCGACAAATAATCCGTGAATTAAACTTGCCCGATATGGACCGTGTTCAAAATCGCTAGAGATTCTATCCGTAACCGTGTACATAGACACTGCTTGAATCTTACTTCCCGCAAATTGACGTAAACTGTAAACAACAAATGGTCCCTGAATTAATACCATTTGTTGGCCGTTATCAATGGAATTAATTGGCAATTTCTTCCAAAAAAAAAATCCTGACCTAATCTTTCACTCACCAAACTGGGCGAGTGCCTGTAGAAAGTACTCGACCGCCACAAAAAGCCATTGCGAGCTGGGCGAGTGAAATTTCAACCCCTGATTATTGTATCGATTCAGGTGCGCGAAATGACCTTGTCAATTTGCATAAACTGAAGCCATCACAGGCGCTCGGATTGTTCAACAAAAATAATAGAGAGTCGCATTTCATCACACTATCGGATTATTTAATGATTAGGATGCATGTTTTGTTGAACGGGTATATAATACATAGGTTTTTGGATTTGTACGGAAATATATTTCGGCGTACTCGTTCGTTCGGCGGAACCTAAAATTATTCAAACTCTAAGACAATGTTTCCTTTGTGAAGTGTATCGTACTGCATTTTCTGTGTAACGTCATTATAGATTAGTTGATGTTTTAAGTAAAATGGACACTGATTAATAATATCGATGGCTCAAGATGATTATTTAAAGCATGCGGTATGTAACTGTCATCATCATTTCGCTGTCCAATGTTGGATTTTATCGAGCCATTGACCTATGACTATGTAAACGATTCTGTAATTTGTCGGCATAAAATGGCGGAAACTACTTTTCATGAGACACGAGGTTAATTGTATCAGTGCGCGTGAAAAATAATATACTCAAATTAATACATGTCAGTTTATATTATATTAAATCAGATAAACATTTTGTAATATAAATGTCGTACAGAAAAATTAACAACACATGTATTACACTACACAATATAATGTTAGCTCACTATCAGAACTATTTTTCATGGCGTATAACTACGTATAAATTACATGTGGAGCGGTCGATCATTGCGCTAAAAATATAACCTTCCTAACAAAATATTTATTATGAAACACGACAGTTAATATTTTATAAAATCACAAACTGTTTTTAAAAATATAACTGTAGCTGAAAAAAAATGTAGCTGGCCAAAAATGTGAGTGACACGTTCATAATGCACCGCTCGCTTTGGAACTCTCTCACGTGGCGTAGCTAGAATCATGAAGCATGAAGTACGTTCGTTGGTCGACAATTACTCATTTGCATAAATCATGTGAGGTCTCAAAAACCGTATAAGGACTATATCCAAGCAAATATGCTTGGATAAAAAGCAGTTCCAAAAAGAACGCATGCTTTCAGCGGTAATTTGTGATTCTGGCTTGAGAAAAATGACTTAATGAGCTTACGCCTGATGTATACCCATATGCACGTAGTGGTAAAATACAATCAAGTTCGGCTAGCGGTGGCGCGAAAAACCACGTGACCATGAACAGTTTCTCGGCTAGTGGTGGCGCGAGAAACCACGTGACCATGAACAGTTTCCGGTTCCGGTTGTATTCCTCCAGAAAATGTTTCGCACGATATTGCTGATATCAATGGTGGCATATTTCTGCCATCCACATAACGCGATAACGTGATAGCAAAGTCGTTTTAATATGAAATAGGCACTACCTATGACGGGCGACGTTTGTATATGAAACTAAATTTACCAATTGATAGCTTTAATATGATGTTAGTAAGCTATAAACGGTACCGTAGCATATTGTAGTATTGCAGAGCTACTTCCCACAACTACCACGGTTTTACAACTTCTATATTATAATTAAATGGTGTCATTGTCGCACTTCTTTTATTTGAACCAGTGATACAATTTAGATATTTCCGTTTCATATATAGTTCATTAATAGCCTAGGCATAGTGGAGCGCGTAGTCGAGCGGTCTGAGGCGTCGAACTGCTGATCTTATGGTCGTGGGTTCGAGCCTCACCGGACACTTTATCCACACTGATTCAGCCCGGCTAACATCGGGAACATCGATTGTATTTGATTGTATTTGATTGTATGTACATGTACTTATGAATACAAATATGCTCCACTAGCCTCAGTACAGCTTTTTAGAAACTGTATTAGTACATTTACGATCATTTTAAGAAAAAATAACAAGGCTAAGAATCTTCAGTGATATTATTCCCAATTTTCGCAATCTCAGTCGTCATTGAGCACGACTGTCACTTCGAGAGTTATACACATTTTGTCCATTTTTGGTATGAATTGTGTTAAGTTTTACATTTACTTTTGATTAACCCAGTGCTGTGTCAGATGTGTTTGTATCCTGGACAGGTGCACTAGACGCACACTTGCAATTAATACTTTGTTCTGGTAGTCGTGTTCCCCAATTATCCCGGATCGCTTGACTATGTCTTGTATTTTTAAACTCGCATCAGCGAAGTTAAGTGCAGCGTGGCGGCTATAGAAATTATCCAGGTGTGTCCTTCCAGTGATGCTATTTTTTTCTCGATCCCTGGTCGTCTTTGAGCACATTTTGACTATTTTTCGTATTATTTTTGTCCTTTTTACATACAGCTTCACTTCAGCTGTTAGTAAGAGGTACTTGTGTCATGGACTGTGAATACAGCACGTGCCGTGACACAACCGAACAAGCGCTATAAAACAGCAGTTACAATGCATACTTGTTTCTGCTAGTCATGTCCACAGAGTATCATGGATCGCTTGACTTTGCCTTGTAAACAAAATGATAACATGTGCGGTTTCTATCCAATGATATTGAGAGCGATATAGTGTGCTTCTATCTAATGATGTTGAAAGATAGAGAGAGAAATATTATGGTTTATATCTAATGTTGTTGAGAGAAGGTGGGTGGGGGTGCGGGGGAGATATATTGTGGTTTCTAGGTAATGATAGAGAAAGAGACACACAGAGAGACATAGAAAGACAGAGAGCGAGAGAGAGAGACATACATACATACAGACAGACAGACAGACAAACAGACAGACAGACAGACAGACAGACAGAGAACAGAGACAGACAGACAGACTGACAGACACAGACAGACACAGACAGACAGACAGACAGACAGACAGACAGACAGACAGACAGACAGACAGACAGACAGACAGACAGACAGACAGACAGACAGACAGACAGACAGACGACACAGACAGACAGACAGACAGACAGCAGACAGACAGAAGCAGACAGACAGTGAGATGACAGAAAGAGAGAGACGAGAGAGTGAGGAGAGAGTGAGAGATGAGAGATGAGTGAGAGAGAGAGAGATTGAGAGAGAGAGAGGAGAGAGAGAGAGAGACAGAGAGAGAGGAGAGAGAAGAGAGAGAGAGGGACAGATAGGGAGAGAGACAGACATAGATAGATTCCGACATACAGAGAGAAGATAGACAAGAGACAGACAGAGACATGGGTGCGGGAGAGAGAAAGGTGTTAAAATAAATACGGCGTAATGAAACTCCATTTCGTTGCAATTTGTTTTTCTTTTTTTTTCAATAAAATATTCGCATTTAAGGCATTTCTACTCCGATCATTTAAAACGCATATTTTCAAGCGTCTCTCTCGATAATTTGAAGATGTTTATTCGTGTACATTCTGTCCATTTCGTCATCTTTTCGCGTTTAATGGTCTCAAAATAATGGCGATTTACGAAATGTTGCGAGGGTTTCCGAGTGATTCGTGTATCCTTGGGGGGCAGTGACCAGTTAATTTAAAATTATCAATTTCACGCCCTCGGACAGTATGTATTTAATGCAATATTCAAAATAAGTGGGCAGACAGCAATATGCGTTCGACATTTGTGACCTAGACATACAACTAGAAGCTTTTACATAAACACAAATATGCTGCTCTATTAGTGCTCCTTACCTATGCAGGAATGTGAAATAGCTTGGTGCAGCCATTATACGAAACTGGCGGCTAACTGGTCACTGCTACCTTAAGCATGCAGACCCCTTTTGTCACTGCACATTTTCTGTCATTTGCTAGTAGGGTGGTCAATTCCAAACAGAATAAACCTAATATTAAATGTATATTGTGTAGAAGTGTCTGTCACAAATTAATGTTAAGGGTGGTGATACATCTTCGGAAAGTGGTAAAATTTGGATCGAAACATCATTTTGCTACACCAGTGTTACTGCTGATGTGTTGCTATGTAAGGAGGCGCAAACTATACGAGCACTTCATTACACTGCTTAGCAAGCACTACAGCTGCTTCACATGTATTAGCAAGATATGTATGTGACATTGAACCAGTAAAAATTGTGCATATTTTCGAGAAATTATCGGCAGATTTGAACATTTTCATAATGTCACTGACATATAAGTTCTTTCAAGGGCCCTCAGTAGATTCAAGACCATACTAAGAGATAAATAATACACCTAGTAGCACAGTACTTGGTGTTTATTGCTCGTCAATAAACTTAAAAACTGTAAAATAATAGCTATCAGACAATAGCAGAGCTCTACCATTTCACACCCACTGCTGCGACAAGGCCACATTCACAGAGTGCACATTTAATGTAAAATGATGGAGTAAATCGAGCATAGAAAGTAGGTCAATGTAAGTTCAAGGTCACATGTACATTGGCTTCATATGAGTACCACAAATTGATGAAGTAGCACAAGCATGGTCGGCTTAGTGGCTGTATTTGGTGTGAAACGGACCGAAATACGTAAAATGATTTGTCAAACTAGCAGAAAATGTAGGTCAAGGTCGAATGAAGGTCACCCGAGAGACAATGGTTTAAGGTGGATCACAGCAGGGCAATGTCATTCAAGGCTTTCAGAGTCTAATAGGGAGGGTGGCTGGTCAGAAAAATGGAAAAAGTAACTCTGAAACAAGTGTGCAGGCATACAGGTCACTGTTTACGACACCGCGGGCCAACTAGTTTTAGCCCAATGTGAAAATACACTAACCGAGATGCTATTTCTTGTTCTTCTACTGGTCTGGTTATTCTTGCCAGGTGGCTACCATCCAGGTACAGGCTAGCAGCAGCTTAAATGGAATAAGTGACACATACAGCCGAGTCGGGTAAACTAGAGACCTTCAGTGAAAGATGCGGTTCTAACTGTGCGGACTAAGGCGGTCAATCTACACAAAATATACATTTATGTCACTAAGTAGATCTACATTTAACACAAATTCAGAGAAATGTCCTTCAACTACACTTTCCAGGCTAATCGTTGTGCAACACAGTCAAATCCGTCCAGAAAATCATCAATATATCAAACATCAGAATTTCACCATTTAGTTGTTGTATTTTCAGCTTGAGAGGCTTCCCTGCTAAAATGGCTCAAAACATTCATCAGACACATATCAGCTGTCCTGAAATTGTATTTTCAATGTCGATAAATGTTTACGTCAACATTGAAATGTAACAAATGACAGAAATGGCAAATTCAGGAAATCATGTTTTGCCTTAAGGGGGCAGTGACCAGATAATTTAAAATTATCAATTTCACGCCCTCGGACAGTATGTATTTAATGCAATGTTCCAAATAAGTGGGCAGACAGCAATATGCGTTCGACATTTGTGACCTAGACACACTAGAAGCTTTTACATAAACACAAATATGCTGCTCTATTAGTGCTCCTTACCTATGCAGGAATGTGAAATAGCTTGGTGCAGCCTCTTTAAAATTATCCAATTCTGAGGTAAAATATTCACTTTAAAACCATGCCGTGCCACGCTACTTGCGGAACTACAGATTGAATGTTGTATGTGTTCTCAATCATCATCCAGAGGCAAATGTACTATCATGGTGCAAACCAGTTCCCATCCATGGATTGAAGATGTCTATGGGGATTTAACATGGGGACAATTTTTAGAATTTCAGAAATACTGGACCGATTTTTAAAATTTAACTTTTGTTTTCTTAGTTAGATCATTTCCAAGCTATCCAGCTAGGTTTCGGAGTCAATTTCCAAAAAAATTCGTTTTCTGACTCCTCCCACAACTCCTCTACCTTTTTCCCCCATGTTAAATTCCCATAGACAAATCAATTTTTCGTAATAAAATCAATATTTGACAAAATTTCATGAAATAAAAAGAAGGCCCATTCTTAAACTTTCCTTTAATTTAATATTATCGAAAAAAATATTGTTTTTGAATTGTTTATATGGCCGTAAAATTTGGGCAGCTTTCGTGAAGCAGACTATCGGTACAACGACAATATTTTGAAATGCAGTAACTTCGTAAGCTATATTCAGTATACTTTCCGATGTTATCTACATTTTGCTTTAGAAGCAGTTGTCCCTTCGGGCCTAATTATTCGTCACCCGTATTAGTAAAACACCACCTGTCGTAAAACGCAGCTCCAAATGTGTTTACGTTAAAACAAATTTTACACTTTCAATCATATTTTCAACCTAGTTTCACTGAATGGTAAGTTTTCATATACGCGTACCGTTATAAAGCGGGCGACAAAGAGTCGCCCGTAATACACCTTGTTTTTAAGTCGTCTTAATTATACTTATCGCGTCAAGACATCTTTCTTACGTCTTTCTAACATATCAAGACGAGATAAATTGAACTATCACGGAATCTTGTCAAAAACGTGATGCGGTATACTACTGTCTGTTTCACGAAACCTGCCCAAATTATTTATCTATGGGAATTTAACATGGGGAAAAGGGAGGTAGAGGAGCTGTGGGAGGAGTCAGAAAACGAAACATTTTGGAAATGGACTCCGGAACCTGGCTAGATAGCTTGGAAATGATCTAACTAAGAAAACAAAAGTTAAATTTTAAAAATCGGTCCAGTATTTCTGAAATTCTAAATATTTCTCCATGTTAAATCCCCATAGACATCTTCACACTCTGTGAAGATGTCTTTGGGGATTTAACATGAGGAAATTGTTTCAACGCAATAAAATCAATAGTTGACCAAATTTCACGAAATAAAAAGAAGGCTCTGTAGAACCCGCTTTTGTCCATCTACCACTTTTGTTCACGTGTACGATTAAGCCGGGGAAAATAACTTAGTCGTTTTTGAATCAAATTAAACCTTATAGGGCGTCGTTGAATAACTTAGACAATTTTGAAGACGTTTTGATATCGGTGAACTTTAACGGCGACAAAAGTGGTTGATGTTAGAACCCACTTTTGTTCATCGACCACTTTTGTTCACGTGTAAGATTTAGCCGGTGAAAATAACTTTTAATCAAATTAAACCTTACAGCGTGTCGTTGACCAACTTGGACAATGTTGAAGACGTTTTGATATTGGTGAACATTAGTGGGCGACAAAGCCCAGGAAATAACTTATTCGTTTTAAATCAAAGTCAACCTTACAGTGTGTCGTTGACCAACTTGGACAATGTTGAAGTCGTTTTGATATCGGTGAACATTGGTGGGCGACAAAAGTGGCTGATGTTAGAGCCGACTATCGTTCATCAACCACTAAGTTATTTTCCCAGGCTTAATCGTACACGTGAACAAAAAGTGGTCGATGAACAAAAGTGGGTTATAACATCAACCACTTTTGTCGCCCACTAAAGTTCACCGATATCAAAACGTCTTCAAAACAATTGTCTAAGTTATTCAACGACGCCCTATAAGGTTTAATTTGATTCAAAAAAGTTATATTCCCCGGCTTAATCGTACACGTGAACAATGGTGGTAGATGGACAAAAGCGGGTTCCACAAGGCTCTTTCTTAAATTTTCCTTTAATTTAATATTATCGAAAACGATATCGTTCTTGAATTGTTTATATAGCCGTACAATTTGGGCAGCTTTCGTGAAACAGACAGTAGTGCCATTGATTTTTCGTTTAATTTCTACATTTTGTTCTTGTCAAATAAAGACAATAAAACAACTTATCTCATTAACTGATCCAGACAAGATAAAATGATCATGCTTTATAATCTGTCGAAAATATTTTTTTCAGGTGACGGATTTAATTAGTATAAATAATTAACAAATATCATGCATCATTTGCATTTGAAAATAGCCTGATACCACCACGAGTCACTATCAGTAAAATAAATACTACTACATGATTATATATGTATTGCGGGCATTCATAATTTTTAGAGCTGGTGGAATGATGACACAATTATACACTTATGTAATTCATATAAAGAACATTTTGTGCCTACTGAGTGGGAATGTACCTTTAGCTATTAAACACATTAAATATAAAACATATTTCAAAGTAAGTACTTTTTCATCAATAACAAAAAAGTCACCCTCCCCAAAAAAAATTATTTGATGAAATTCCGTCAAATATGGATTTTATTGCGAGATTGTGGCTGTGATTGGAGAAATGGAGCTTATGGGTTTTGCTATCAGTGTAGATACAGAACAGCCGTCGTCGGCAGAAAAACGTGGAACAGACAGTATATGTGGCTGTGACTGGAGAAATGGGGCTTATGTGTTTGCGACCAGTGTAGATCCAGATCCGACTGTGCATCTGCACAGTCTGATCAGGATCTGCACTGTTCGCCATTCCATCAATGAAACACCCGCCTTGCTTCTAACTAGCAATATATATATATCGTTATTAGGTTACAGGAGTGTGCTATTGGATCAGGATCTACACTGGTCACAAATCCCATGAGCCTCATTTCTCCCGTCACAGATATATTTAATAAAATGGAGTGCAGAGCTTCAGACAAATTTTGTATCTAAAGCGTATTGTACCCCCAGATTTCAAATTCAATGCGTATTTTACTTTTTCAAACGTATTGAATTTCTTCCTCATTAAATAGGGAACAAATGATTAAAAATAAAACTAATTTAAAAATTAACTTTCTTGAGCTGCAGCTCAACTTAGTAAATTTTCAACTGTACTACAGCATTTTCACTACTCAATTTGAAAGTCAATGCGTATTTTCACATTGCTGTGAGTATTGTGTACTCCCACTTTTGATAAGCATTGCTACAAAGTGCGTATAATACGCCAATACGCACTTTATCTGGAGCGCTGGGAGTGGCGTACGTTTGCATTAATGCATAAAAGATATGCGCAGAGAACAATAGTGTTTTTAATTTTTTGTCCATTAGCAAATTGTAAATCCGGGTTACATGAAATTACTGTCTGTTCCACGTTTAGTTACATCATTGTCAAGCTATCTCGCCAGGTTTCGGAGTCAATTTCCAAATTTTTTGGTTTTTTGATCCTGAAGGATCAAAAAACGAAAACTTTTGGAAATTGACTCCCCATGTTAAATTCCCATAGGAAAATCGTTTTTTCGCAATAAAATCAATATTTGATGGAATTTCATCAAACACAATTTTTTGGGGACTGTGACGTTTTTGTTATTGATGAAAAAGTACTTACTTTTAAATATTTTTTAGATTTAATGTGTTTAATAGCCAAAAGTTCGTCGGCAACAAAACGTCACGGTGGAATAGACAGTAATCCAAAACGCGCCGTGACAAAATCACATTCAATATGTTTTGTCACCAGTGGCAGATTTTGTATTTAATCTCCTCCATTTTTATATGTTATCTCCCCTGAGGCAGCATAGTATGTCACGCAAATTTCAATGGGGACAGCCATATTGTCGTGCTACGCCTAAATGCTGAGTACTACCAAGAAAATAGTGCCCTGTGCCAACTTATCCTATGGCGTTTTGGTCTGTCTTGCTTTGGATAAAAACTCTACATATACTATTCTCTATATACATGTAGTTTCCACAATTTCGGGCTCAGTTTATCAATTAAATTATGGAACATACGAATGAAGACATTTCGTGCGTATGAATACAGCAGCTGTTATCTTTAGTTCTCACAGTTATGTAGCAGTGATCAGTTTGCCGCCAGTTTCGTACATTCTTTTCTGGGAGTTTCAAACAGTAATTTATTCTAGAGAAAACGTACGATTGCAGGCCCGTACGCAGGAATTAATTTAGGGAGGTGCGTTATTGATGGTGCGAAGGGCTAAACATTGTTATGCACATCCACGGATACCTCGGCAGATTAAACCCTTTCACCCCTAAGTTACTGGAATGGATTTTGATATTTTAATTTTGCAACCCAATACAATCATCACAAAATGATTTTCAGACTAGTCCATTTATGAACATGGCGTGTTTTTGTTCTCAAAATTATGAAAATTACTTGCAAAAGGTGCAGATCCTGATGAGACGGCTCGTCACGAGCCGGCTCATCTGGATCTACACGTTTTGCCAATACCACAGGCATGTGGTGTTGAAAGGGTTAAGGGGGGTGCGTACGCACCCGTCGCACCCCCTCTGCGTACGGGCCTGGAATGGGACTGGGTTTGCACCATCACAGTACATTTGCCTCTGTATGAATTTTGAGAAAATATGCAACTTTCAGTCTCTAGTTCCGCAAGTGATCAGTTTTTGTGGACATAACATATTTCAGTACTTTCAGAACTTTGATTAAATGCTAATTTCGGAAATCAGCTATTTGTTTGTAGATGTTATTGACTATTGGTAAAACCGTTCGAGCATATGCGTAGTATACATATCACATGCACTATGGCAATTGTACCTGTATCAGCGTCATTTACGGGAGATGTCTTGATTTTGTTCTTCCGAATCCAAGGTGTATGATCACGTGGTTACAACAACAACAACATGTACTGAAACCCTCCGATTCAAAGTAGGTATTCTTTTATTTTGTCCTTATTATGTAACGGATTTTGATGAAATATGGCGCATCAAACGCATATTGTTAAGCTGCATTTAGTGGTCTCGGTACTTTGGCCCAAACGTCTGTCGTTTTTGCGAAGAATCGATTTCCGTGTCTATTGACACGGAAATCGATTCTTCGGAAAAACGACATAAGTCTGTGCCGAACGCCCGGTACCACCAAATGCAGCTCATGTAGACGCGTTTGCTGCGCCATATTTCATCCGAATATCTGTTGCCTATTAAGGAAAATATAAAATAATACTTACTTGGAGTGGGCGCACTTTCAACACTTTCAGCCATTGTTGTTGTTGTTGTGACCACGTGACCATGCACCTTGGAATCAGCGTTAGGAAAAATTCCCGAATTCTGGTAATGACTGGTAATCATGTTATATTTTTTATTAAAATGTTGCTATACACGTACGACGTCACGGTTCTATAAATATGGAATTTGAGTTTGGGTGGGGTGGGGGAGGGGGTGTGTGGCCCCTTTTGCAATATTTTTGGAACCCTGTAGTGACCTATAAATTGTGCGTCTAATACAAGATGTACGTGTACTTTATATTCATACATTGTACTAGTTGGCATGGAACTACCACGAGAATACATGCAGTTTTATATCCTGCTCACACGTTATAGCGTCATATACGTGACAATGGAGATGTGTTTGTTAATTTCCGAGTTCCATAAAAATACAGATCGTTCCATTTGTTTGTAGGTTTATGATTAATAATAGAGAATATACTGCCCGGGAAATTGCATTTTACTCGATTTCTATAACGCTTTGTCCATAGCTATTAGGCAACACAGTGTGGTATAAGGTAACGTACTTCACGCGTGTTATATAAGGGATACAACTGTCGCGAGATATAAATCATGTTTTCACGATTGAATCGTAAACAAATGACCCGCATTAGCATGATTAAAAACGTTCCACATTGTAATATGTCTCTTTTAATCGCTCAGCATCCATCGTGCACACACACAAATCATAATCCCATTCCATAATAGAGACACTGGTATATTATATTAATGTTTCATGGCCCACTTTCAGAACGGAAATTACTTTCGCTTTGTAATAGCAACGGGACATTTTTGGCGGGAAACCAGCGCGTATTATCTCCTCGTTGATTTATCTCATTAATGTAACGTTTTACCGGTCAGACGGTTCATTTTCCGTGCGTTCGTTTAGCCATTTGATCATTAGGCCTACATCCCTAAGTAACTGGAATGGACTTTGATATGTTAATTTTGCAACCAATCCGACAGTCACAAACTAATTTTCAGACCAGTCCATTTATGAATAGGGAGTGTTTTTGTTCTCAAAAATATGAAAATTACTTGCAAAACGTTCAGATCCAGATGAGACGGCTCGTCACGAGCCGGCTCATCTGGATCTACACGTTTTGCCAATACCACTATATGAGCCGCGTCGCGCGAAACCATGTATTCGGGAAACTTTTGGTCAATATGATATTTTGTTACTATGACAATGGTATTTGTATGATGAATTGAACGCTTTTTATTTGATCATGCTATCTGAAATATTCATTAAGATATAGTTTATACAACACCACTATGCAGGTCGTTTGAGCAAAAGAGACGTCACGTAAAAGCGACGTCAATCGACGTTATATGACGTTACATTATCCACCGTTACACATAGAGTATACGCCAACATTTGTAACAACAGTTTGAAAGTTGACATAATCGAACTAGAAGCACGTTTGGCATTGAATAATGAATGTAAAGCCGGATGAGCTTGAGTCTTTTGGTAACACATGAATGTGCAAAGCGAAACGGTCAAACCGGCAAGTTCATGTACCAGCAAGTATGAGCGTGCGCGGTTACGCGAATTAGGTAACTATGCTGATTTCTTCTTTTTGACGTATTTACTGAGCGTTTTAACAATTTATAATTGTAGAAAACTACGGAAGTATATTGATTAACTGATTGGTTGACGGTTTAATTCAACATTATACGACCGTTTAGTTCAACATATACAAATGGAAATACACATACATACGGGGAGAACAATACGTTCAACATTATATTACATTAAAACTAGAGCACAGTCGATGGCGCGCCATCGCAATATACCCACGTTTCCCAAATGCGAAGTTAAAAAGGGGGAGATAATTCATAACGGGGGGGGGGGGGGGGTCTAATCAAAAATCGAAATTCACTGCGCATCTACTCACCATAAGGAAGGCACACACCAAGTTTCAAGTCCCTACCTATTATGATTAAAACATTTTACTTCTTACAAGAAACGTGACGGACAGACTGACGGGCACCCGTGACGAAAACAATATAGCCATTTAGTTTTTAAAAAAAGTGGGTATAAACAACTGTTTGCTCTGAAAGGCAGTGTTCATGTCTGATGACAGGCAGGCACCCTTACTTCCATACGTTACTCACTGTGTACAGTTCACTGTCACTCGAATAGCGTGAGAGCAAAAGCTTTTATCGCTTACATGTAATTTCTACTCCATCGCAGTCTCTCACTCGCCTAGTGGGAGACCACCTTCAAGGGTAGCGCGTGGAAGTCTGCCACATGGACAACATGGCTATGGTAACATATTTGAGACTTTGTTACCACAGCTTGTGATCAGCTTGTCGTACCACCGACTTGTGTTTGTTTTGGGAGTGTTACGGTAGCAGTTTGTCGTTTGGAGACTCAACTCAAAATGCGAGGGTCCCAAAGTACGAAGCAATGAGAGGGTGGAAGATATAAAATAATAACAAGACCCCAAGTCAAGAGATCCGTGATAATCGCCAAACAATATTAGAAGTTCATTACTCTAATGTCCCCAACATGTTGCCTTGAAATATAATCTGACATCTAGTTCTTGATTGTTTGTATTTATTTTGCATTTGTCACGACTTGACAGATTGTCACTATGGTCCATGATACTAATGTCCCCAGCATATGTTGCCTTGAAATATCATCCCACCGTATCTATTTCTTAACATGCCATACATGTTAGCGTGCATTCTGATTGATGCTTTTCCTATTCAGATAATAGAAACGTCTAATGTTCTCGACATCATCCCGCGTATACAGCTGTACTTGGACCACCTGCTGAAAAAACCGGACCTCTGCAATAAATGTACGAACGGCGACCCATATCCTGTCTGCAATCGAGAAAGGATTCCCCAGTGACTGACTGGCAAACATCGTATGTTCTGATGAGACGGCGCATATGCACAGATGGGACTTATATGTGGCTATACTAGTCGTAACATCCATGGCTTTGTTTTTTTGCAGGAGATATTCTTTTCTTAAAAGCGATAAAGGTTGCGCTACATTTTAATTTTATACATTATATTAGAAAGAAAGAATTGAGCAATAGACTGAAAATTCGCTTCGAGTTAACCAGATCTGAAACATATAGTTGTGCGGGAAACCGGGCCCAGGCTACATCGGTCTACAAATATACTGCCGACCATCTGTATGTAAATAAAACATGTAGCTTACACAGAGTTTTCACCTGTAAATGGTGGTCGATAACAGTTAATGCCCGATTATAGATATATTTGGGAATGTATCGTACACTGAACTAAGGTTCAAATACAATTTAAACGAATTTATAACGCTCACATTGGTAAAAATGCATTAGAATAATAAAAACACCGAGGTGCGTTGTTGTTCTGTTCGTTAGATAACTTTAACACCACGGAACAAACCTAACATGGCGGTCTGACAGGCGTTGATAATTGGAAATCTCGGCTGAAATTACGTCAGCTAAGTTCACGACGTCATATCTTGTGACGTCGTCAGACTCCTGAAGACAGGTTTTCTCGCGAAGCGGCTCATATAATACAGGCATGTGGTGTTGAAAGGGTTAATGTCAAATATAATGTTCTTTTTCTGCAAATAGAAGAGTATATTTGTGATTTCATTGGGCCTAAAAAAAGTCTTGTGGTGCGGGGAACCCGACCCTACCTAGCAAAACACCCCCGACCCTATACGTTTTTGGCCGTTTTAAAAAAATCATTTTCGTTCCTTATAATGCTTAAAAACGGGCTTTGTAACAGTCTTTTGCGTACTTTTGCGTACTTTTTGAGCGCTAATATTTAAAAAAATAAAATAAAAAAACGTACCCTCCCTACCTAGCTTTTTCTGGACCGTTCCCCGCACTACAAGACTTTTTTTTTTTGGGCCTTAGCGATATTTACATTCAGTCACGAACAAAGTACACGTGGTAGTGCTGTTCAGCGATTATCATGGGTATTGGTATAGAAACAAAATTGCTTTATCCCGTCAACACAGTGCGTATGTGCCGTGAAACACGGTGCCGTGAAACATTTTTGATATCCAGTCAATACAATTTTTGCATTTTACAGCCATTTGAAGGTGTTGACGGGATAAATAGAATAGTAGGTTAGTGCCGTGAATGGGAAAAAATATCTGGCGCGGCACGGAAACGGGATGTGCTCGGCAGAGCCTCGCCCATCCCGTTTCCTGAGCCTTGCCAGATATTTGTTCCCATTCACGGCACTAACCTACTATTCTCTATCTATTTTCCTTATTTCTGAACCAAAGTATATGTTTCGACAACTCATTTGAACCGTCTCGGCGAGACAGTTCAAATTTGTGGTCACAACATATACTTCTGATGAGAAATAAAGACATTCTTCAGCCTTGCCGGATATTTTTTCCCATTCACGGCACTAAGCTACTATTCTCTATACCCCGCTCCATACCTCTCGCGAGATTATAGTCATATCGGAGGCGAATTATTGTAGCAAAGGCTGCATATGCATATGCTGAATAAATGTAAATACATGAATTGAAATTTCCAGACGATACTAAATTTGCACATACGAACATACGAACATTTTAGTTGTTCGAAGTTTAGTGAAACGGGCTCTTCGAGAAGTTCGTAAGTCCAACATTGAAATTCACAATAACATTTGTTCTGACAGCCGATTTTGGATAACATTTCGTGGATGTGCTGCATTTAATGACAGGAACCCTTAAGTACAAACTGGTAGCATTAGAGAAACACGTGAATGTGATAAGCAAACTGAATTCATAGAAATCTTCGTACGAACATTTTTATCGTACGAAGTTTAGTGAAACGGGCCCCGAAAATGTTCGTAAGTGCACAATTATGATAGTCTGTAAAGATCATATTAACAATGTTTTCTTATAAACAATTATTGGATTTACATGTATTGAGCATAGGCTGCATATGCAGCCTATGCTCAATAAATGTAAATCCATCAATTGAAATTCCAGAATATACTAAATTTGCACTTACGAACATTTTAGTCGTACGAAGTTTAGTGAAACGGGCCCCTGGACTTTATCGTGTAATTGGATCTCTCCGATACCTAACAACGCACATGTAGGTTCTGATCAGACTGCGTTGATGGCCAGGCTGATCTGAGAACTACGCTGATCACAACTTTAAAGTCGGAGATCCATGGTAACCGCTAAACACGACTACCTGAAGAAAAAAAAAATAGACATTGCATGTGCGGTTTTATTTTTTCTGTTTTGATTGCCTTGCGAATAATTCGCATTCAGTCGTCAGCGGGGGGCCGTTTAACTAAACTTCGTACGACTAAAATGTTCGTAAGTGCAACATTAGGATCGTCTGAAAAGTTTAATTGATGTATTTACATTTATTGAACACAGCCTATGTTCAATAAATGTAATTCCAGCTTACAATACAATATTGTTAAGGCCAAACAAAATAATTTGTTTGTGTTTCCGCTAAGACCTGAAAAAAAATACTCTTTTTTTTCTCGAATGTTTTTTCCATTCACGACACACTTTTTTTACTGGATATGTTAACCTTTACTACGCTTAATTAAATATTGTCGTCTGCTGGAAATGTTTTATTTTCAATATTTCTCGACAAAAACTTGGTTTTGACAGCACATGAGAATCGTCTCCAGTGGAGACGATTCTCATGTGCTGTCAAAACCAGTTTTTTGCTAAGAATTAAAGCAAAAATGAAAAACATCAGACGGCAATTTCCGTCAACAGCATAGGAAGGGTTAACCCACTATGGGTTAGTGAAAATATACTGTTTTTGTCAAAAAATTACCGATATGACGAAAAAAAGTGTAGGGTCGGCGGGACAAAATAGGGTCGGTCGGGTTAGTGAAAACAAACAATGTTTTTTACGCCTAATGTGAAATTTACAGACTATCATAATCTTGCCCTTACAAACATTTAAGTTGTACGAAATTTAGTGATCTGAGACTACACTGGTCGTATATTTAACTACTGTCTGTTTCACGAAAGCTGCCCAAATTTTACGGCCATATAAACAATTAAAAAACAATATTTTTTTCGATAATATTAAATTAAAGGAAAATTTAAGAATGAGCCTTCTTTTTATTTCAAATATTGATTTTATTGCGAAAAAACAATTTCCCCATGTTAAATCCCCATAGACATCTTCACAGAGTGAAGATGTCTATGGGAATTTAACATGTGTAAATTTTTTAGAATTTTAGAAATACTGGACCGATTTTCAATTTCCAAATTTTTTCGTTTTTTGACTCCTCCCACAACTCCTCTACCTCTTTTTCCCCCATGTTAAATTCCCATAGAGAAATAAATTTTTCGTAATAAAATCAATATTTAACCAAATTTCACGAAATAAAAAGAAGGCTCATTCTTAAATTTTGATAACATTTAACATTATCCAAAAAAATATTGTATTTGCATTATCTATATAGCCGTAAAATTTGGGCCGGTTTCGTGAAACGAAAAGTAGCCTGGTTTTGTCATGGCGAGTGCCTATACAACATTGTGCCATATCATGTGCTGTTGCCTCATTTCAATAATTCCATCCTTTATCCGCCCTCTCGGGATTAATACACAGACCACCGTCAGACAGACAGACAGAGGGGGCGATCCAGTGATGTAAATACAGCGGAACCTCTCGAAACTGGACATCATGAAAAAACCTGTGATCTTATTTTTGATGAGTTCTTGGTCATTTATCTCAGGTGATAATGTCTGTTCGTGATCGCATAGCACACAACTATAGCTCAGAATTATCAAATGCCTGATTTACAATGAGACCTCTCTAAACCGGACACCATGAAAACACATGTGATGTTAATTTTGATGAGGTCTTGGTCATTTACCTCAGGTGATAATGTCTGTTCGTGATCGCATAACACACTACTATGGCTGAGAATGATCAAATGCCTGATTTACAGTGAAACCTCTCTAAGCCGGAGACACTGGGGATCTCCCAGGGTGTCCGGTTTAGAGAGGTTTCACTGTACAGATATAAATAAATCGTTATAAAATCAGGAATAATTTGCCAATTCAATAGCAAATATTGTATGCCCTGATCAGACTGTGTGGATTATATATATATATAAAGGGACTAGTTGGGTTTGCAACCAGTTTTTTCTTGGTGTCCGGTTTAGAGAGGTTCGACTGAGTCAGGCTTCATGGACGAGGCAGTTAGTCAGGAGCTACACTGGTAAACATCTTAGTACAGTTGAACCTCTCTAAACTGGACACCCTGGGAGGTCCACTGAAAACAAGTCATATGACCACTCCAATACATGTTTTCATCATTTGCAATCACTAACAGACAGTGCCATCAGAGATAAATGAAACCACCAAAATTACCCACACATTGGTTTACATGGTACCGGTTTCGAGGTGTTCCACTGTACCCAATTTTGTCGTGATGCTTTGGATGGGGTTCTCCGCTGATACTGCACAATTCCAAAACTGGCGACGGGCGTAGAGCTGATTCTCAGGATGCTGACATTATTCCAATCATCTCTTGTTTACACGTTACCATGTTAACGACCAATGGTGACCCATAAAAGGTGATTGCTGAATTTACTGCCTTTTTACAGGTAATGTGTTTGAATAGAATATTAGACACGAAGGATACTAGCCTCCGGTATGTTATGTACGTTACCTCGCGAAAGGTGGACAATGCTCCAGATAAGAAATTAGTAATTGAGTATTGTCACTCTATCATTTCTGAAGCAATTGTGTATTTCAAAATGTTAATTGGGTAAAATAAAACCACACTACTGTTTACACATCAACAGACAGCAATTATTGAATAGTTTGCTTCGAAATGAAAACATATCTTGGCATTTCATTAGAATTGTCTCCTTGGAGACAATTCTAATGAAATAACAAGATGTGTTTTCATGGAAAATAAGAAAAATATGCTATATGTGTGGTCTGTTTATTGTGTTCTGCAGCATGGTAAAGGTACCATAACATTTTTATTGCTTTTTGATACTCGCTACTTCTGATTTCAATAGGGTTTTTGGCAATTTTAATTGGGTATTTAAGCAAATACGCAGCTTATCTGGAGCTCTGTTTAAAAAAGGATACGTATATATCTATTTCCCGTAACATGCTTATTATACGTTTACCATGTCGTCCACATGCTTACGCAACTGCCGGCATTAATCGTTTCCTTTAATTCGTTACTGACAAATCCTTCAAAAACGTCCGCGGATGATGAATACCAGATAGCCGCGGTCTACAAGTCGGGCCCGCCGCGGTATTTGATGCTACCAGGGAGCATTGATGGTCCCGTGGTGTATTGATGGCCACACAGCGGGTGCGCACAACCGCCTGCGTTAATCTTGCCCAGATCATCAACATTTCTGAACATCTATTGGACATGCCAAACTCGCAATCAAGCAATTTGATTGTCTGAGCCTGAGCTGTATCACAGCGTAGGCTTAGCCAATCAAGCTGATTGATTGCAAGCTCAATATTCAAGTATTTTGAAAGAAAATTAGTGTCAACTTTTCGTACAAAAACGAACATTAATCGACATTTGCCCCGAAACGTTCGCAGACATGTTTCTTTATTCACGGAAATTTCTGTAGACTTCCCAAAATCCTCGAAACATTACTTGCTATCTGTCTCAAATATCGTGCATGGTGTTATATAACTGTAGTTATCGATCGTGAAAGAGGTATGAAAAACAAAACATAGAGGGAGGTACGCGGCAATTTTCTTATAGACGTAGCGATGTACTTCAATCGCGCCGTGAATCAAGACCTCTGGTAAGTGAATGTCATCCTAACAGGTGGCTGTGGAGTGGATCTGCCGTGCTAACCAATTACAGTCTAACCATTCAGTCTAAGGATACGATAATTAAAAAAATAATGTTATTTTGTTTATTTCTCCATGAAGGTATATGTTGTTACCACTCATTTGAACCGTCTCGTCGAGACGGTTCAAACGAGTGGTAGCAACATATACTTTCGAGATGAAATAAATAAAGCGATTGTTTTCTCATAAAAGTTTCATACTACTATAATTGTATACCGCCTTTAATGGATTAATATAGGTTAAATGTTTGCTGTGATCTTTGACATTTATTTGATATTGAATAAGAAATTTCGCGCTGTAGTTAGATCACGGTTCGTCCGAATGTACGAGGAAATGATCCACTATCTTTGTCATGAAATATGACGTAACTTGTGATATGTTGTTCCAGCGAGAACGTCATAATATAACTGTTCATGACTGAAAAACGCATACACCCGGTGGACCGCATAGGACGTTCTGTTTAGCGCGTTTACCCATTATGGGCTTAGCCCCATTCTCCCGCTGACCCCTTGATTGCATAGTTAAGTGTGCATCCATAATCCTAGCTACAATCATTCTGACAGCCGATTTTGAATATCATTTGTTGAAAAAATTTCACTATTTTGTTTATTTCTCCATAAAGGTATATGTTGTTACCACTCATTTGAACCGTCTCGCCGAGACGGTTCAAATGAGTGGTAACAACATATACTTCCGAGGTGAAATAAAGAAAATAAGATTTTTCCCCTATAAAGTTTCATTCTACTATAATTGTATCCCGTCTTTAATGGGTTAAAGTAGCTACAAAAATTCGCCTCCGATATGTTATCTACGGGTACAATTTGACCCATTCAAAAATTGTGAGCAACCGAAGTGCATACCCAAACCTGTTGCATATAGGTGAACATTTAGTAAACTGTATATTTTATACCTTTCAACAAATGATCTTTGATGTAGAACTAGTAAATTGCCAACAATAATAGAACAGGGAAATCATTTTCCCATGGAAGCTATCTTTTCTCTAGTTTCAAATTTACAAGATATACATGTAAATGACAGATAAACACCTTGACATGGTACAAGTTTTATATCGCTAACATATCAAACACGCCGGATAACTGATTTCAAAAAATCACTCCAATGCGTTACATTAAAGAGTTGGGGTTAAATTACTACCCCCGCGAAAGGCATGGAGCGGGGTAGCAATTTTGTTTCTACATAATCCATACTGCACGTAACCCAACCCGAAATATACAAAAAGAATGTAATTGATATATTGTCCATTGCACCCAAGGTGTATGATCACGTGTTACAACAACAACAACAAGAGTAGTATATAGGGAGTCAAAATGATACCACCTAACGGCCGGTGGTATCATTTTCATCCCTATATACTACCACCACCACCCCCGAAAAAACACCGTTTCGTCCAATAGCACAAACTGGCCACCAACACAAAAAACGTGACAATTGGTGTCATAATACATCACGTATTTTTCACTGCCAATTGAACATATAAAATTAATAGGTTATAATAAAAATATTATAACAAAATGGATAAAGTAATAGAATGGGAAGTGGAATTTTGTAATAGCCTTGTTGACGAACATTACCATAAAATGAAATCATTATGCAAAATAGATTACATGAAATATCAGCGTAATTTATTACGCGCCGATAAAAGAGTTGCATTTTCAATATTATACCGAAAATTATGTAGAAATTATAAGAGCCAAATTCGCGAAATGAAGCGACTAAATAGGATCGACAAACGACTAGTTGAAGAGAATGGAGCTAATTTTATAAAACTGTTTAAAATCAACGATTCGTTTACGGATACGTTTTTCTACGAAGAAACAGAAGAAATTAGTGATTTATTTGAATCAAATCTTCCATATGATGAACAATTTTATTCAGAGTTTTTTCTCCCCCAATAGGTCTAATTTAGCTTGAAGATCAGCAACTAACTCTACCAACTCTAGTCTACCGCGTTCGCCTTTAGCCACAGGGCAGCGTAGTTGCTTATGTCTGCAAAGAGTTTGGGCACTAACGAACTTACAGGGGCATCTGGGGCATTGAAATTGTGGCGCGACACAAGGAAACTTTCTACGTCTCGATATATGTCTTCGTAGATAGTCTTTACAAGCAAAAGTCTTACAACAAGTAGCACACTCCATTTTTTTTTTTGTATATATATGTATATGTTTATATTTAATTGGACATGAAAAAAACATCATGTGTAAATGTTTCATGTCCAATCGAACACATAAATCTCATAGGTTATACAAAAGTATATTACAGAAAATATTATAACGCCAGAACTAGAAAGTTTGAGAAGAGAAGCCGAATCTCTAGGGATTACTTATAGTAAACGGTTGAGAGTTAGGGGGTTGACAAATCTGATAAACTCGCGCCCACAAACGAGGAGCCTTTAATGATATATCCAAAGCGGAGGAAGTTGGTAACAGAATTCAAAAAGAAAGTATTGTGGGGTTAAGGGCTAGTGTAATCAAACCTTCAAGCACAAATAATTTGTCCCAAATTAGACACACAGGCAACCCAAATAATAAGAAAAAATCTATCGTTAGCGCGATAGTGGAAAAAGGTGAAGAAATATTGGGGGCTCACGATGAAACATTGGAAAAGGTAGAAAAGGGAAGACGGGTAGTTGCATTATCCTTTCGTAAAAACATTGACATTAACGAGTCTGAACGCATGTCCGATAAAATCGCTCCGTATCTAACAACAAATTTTTATTTGAGATATTCATATTCTTACAAGCTAGAACATATGGAGGAAACTAAAAATGGAAAACCTAAAACTATAATATTTCACAAAAATCTCGGTGGTAGCGAACCACTATCATCGATGAAAACCGTTAAAAAATGGTTGTCAGATAAGGAGCAAACACGAATAATGTCCGATAAAATAGACAGACCGAATACAAAGTGGAAGTTTGTAAGTAGTGGGTAGAGGTTTTTGTAAAGTTATTACAGGGTAGTTAGGGTAATTATAGATTTGGGACTACGATCCAAAGAAGCGGCGGGAGGAGAACTTCCAGAATGGTTGAGGAATAGAAAAGGTATGTATTCTTTAGATAAGTATAATGACGACCTTTGTCTGTTCAGGTGTTTAGCTATGCACCTTGATAAAAAGATCAGACCCGACAGATGTACAGAAAAAGCGAAAGAACTTAGTAAGCAATATTTCGGTAGTAATGTGGTTTCACCAATTCCTTTTTCCGATCTGAAAAAGGTTGAAGAGTTTTTTTAAATCGGTATAGAAGTATATCAACCCACCGAATGTGACGTATGGTGGTTGAAAAAGGTACCAGCGCACTATGATGCGATAGGTAATAAACCAATGACAATAGGACTGTTTAATAATCACGCATTTCTGATAAAAAACCTTAATAACCTATCTAAAATTTACGCATGCAATAATTGCAAGCAGAAATTCACGAAAGCGAGTAATATGAAGAGACACGGACCAACATGTATGAGAGGTGAGACAAAAGTAATATGCGATGGTAATTATTTAGAGCGCCCGTTCGTCGTCGATTCAGAAAGCGTTCTACCCAAAAGGTTCTAACAGTTATGGCGCGATCGATTGGATGCACTCTGTGGAAAAGCGGGAGGGAATTCACATTCACCACCAACAGTGCGGACACGGAGGTGAAAGATGGATTTTAGGGGCTCCGGTAGATGGATACTGTCCGGAAACCAATACCGTATATCAATATCACGGCTGTTACTAGCACGGGTGCGAGATTCATGCAAAGCATAGAAAAGAAGAACGCGCATCCACTATGAGAAGAGATAAATTTATTAGAAAAAGCAAAGAATTCCATCTAGTAGTTATGTGGGAATGCGAATTTCGAAGAACGGGTAAAGATATAAAGATCGGTTGCGACACTACTCTTTATCCATATCAGATAGTATACGATTTTGAGGCGTACTCCAGTCAGAAGTTGAAACTATCGGTAATAGTCTAGAGTACGAAGCTGAGCACGTTCCGGTAAGCGTTAGTATAGGAGATAATTTATCGGGAACGGTAACTCATATTTGCGATAAAGATCCCGCAAAACTTATAGAAAAATTTGTAGAAGATTTGAAAGTCAGGGGAAAAGCTATAAGAGAAGAAGTATGGTCGAGATACGAATTTAATACGAAATATTTACGTAAAAACCAAATCGCCAAGATCGAACAGTGGATAGAGCAAGTACCGGTTATAGGTTTTAACAGCATTAAGTACGATATAAACTTAATAAAGAAATATTTAGTAGGTGAACTGTCATCAACAACGAAGAAAGTAATGGTTGGAAAAAGGGCGAGCGCGACAATATTTCTATTTACTCCGGAGTTTAGATTTCTTGATGTAATACTTTACCTAGGGCCTTGTGTAAGTTACGATAGTTGGATAAAGCCTACGATTTGTAAAGGACAGAAATCTTTCTTTCCTTACGAGTGGTTCGATTCTACAGACAAACTGGATTACCCGGGACTACCGGATATAGAGAATTGGTATTCCAAACTATCCTGCAAAATGTTACTAGGCGAAACGGAATTAAGTAAATGTCGTAGAATTCTCGAAGAAGAGAATATGGAAACCTTCGGAGATTGGTTGAAATATTACAACGATTTAGATGTGGCACCGTTCCTAGAAGCTGTGGGAAAAATGTGTGAATTTTATAAACACAGAGGTGTGGATATTTTCAAAGACGCGGTAACGCTACCCGGAGTAGCTATACAATATTTATTGAGAGGAACCATTAAAGAACAAAAATCTTCGAAGACGATTATACCGGAGGATGCTCTATACGCACCGAAAGAAGAAACATACAAAATGATGAAAGACGCTCTAGTTGGCGGTCCATCGATAGTATTTACGCGATATGCGGAAGCCGGCGTTTAAAATATTAGAGTGGGTTCCAAACCTTGCGAGGCTGTTTTGGGGTACGACGCGAACGCGTTATATTTATCTACGTTAAGTAAAGAGATGCCGTGCGGAAAAGAAACTATACATCATATAGATAACCCACATAACCCTAAACTTATTAAAAAGTTTAGTAAAAGGGTTTTATCCGGAGACTGGTTTGGGTTTGCGGAGGTGGATATAGAAGTTCCACACGACTTAAAAGAGATAGTTTTCTGAAATGTCTCCACTTTTTATAAACAGAGAAGTAGATATTGATGAGGTTCCCGCGCACATGATAAAATATTTGGAAGATACTGGCAGAACTAGAGGAAATGGAAGAAAATTGGTGGGATCTATGTCGGCCACCAAAGTATTGCTGTACGCGCCGCTGTTGAAATGGTATTTAAAACACGGCCTAGAAATAACGGGAGTTCATCGTGTTATAGATTATATTAGTGGTAAACCCTTCGAATGGTTCGCTAAAGAAGTTACAGCCGCAAGACGAACGGGGGATGTAGAACCGAATAAGAAACCGGTGGCGGACATAATGAAATTATTAGGAAACTCGTGTTGCGGAAAAATGATAGAGGCAACGGAGAGGCATTTAAATACGACATATACGCGAGACGAAACCTGTGTTGACAAAGCATTAAGATCCACGTATTTTGATGATTTGGAAGAGATAGGAGATGCGTACGAAATATCTTCCCGAAAACCCAGGTGTGCGGTAAAGAGACCCTTCCACTGCGGAATAGCGGTTTATCAACACGCTAAATTGAAAATGTTGGAATTTTACTACGAATTTCTAGACAAATACTTAAAAAGGGAAGACTTCGAATTAATACAGATGGACACGGATAGTATGTATATAGGAGTTAGTGGAAAAACGATAGAGGAATTGATTAGACCTAACTTACTAGACGAGTTTGAAAAAGAAAAAAAGAAATGGTTGGCTTGGGATAAATGGAGTAATAGAGAACCAGGACTTTTCAAAATGGAATTTAGCGGAGATAGGGCGATAGCGTTATCTAGTAAATGTTATTTCGTAGAAAAAATTAACTCTATTAATAAAAACTCCGCGAAAGGAATGTCCAAGAGAACTAACGATTTAAATTAAATTGATAAAATATAAACGAGTACTGAGTGAAACTACAGGAAAATGGAAAACACATTATAGATGTAGCGCAAAATAGAGGATTTAAAATGAAAGACGGTGTTATGAAAACGTACTGTCAACGAAAATTAGGACTCTCGGCGTACTACGATAAAAGACGCGTGTTACCGGACGGAATACATACGGAACCTCTTTAACGATCCGGGGGTAGCTGGGTGTCAGAAGGCACCATAAGAAGTTCTTCGCGAACAAACCCGCGAGATGGACCACCATCTAAATAGTAGAGCACGGGCTCATCGGGTTTGGTAATAGATCGATCTAGATGATATACATTGAGAGACCACACGGGATCAGTCGCGCGGCGGCTGCCACCTTCGAGCTCTCCCGGTTGATAGAGGTACCGGACGCCAATATCCGACGGAAGTGCAATCGGTGATTGCTGCTCCTGTAAACCAACGGGTCGCCCGCGCGAGACGGCAGAGGGCTTGCTCGTCACCCTTTTAAACTTGATAGCATCTACGGGCTTCTTACCTATCAATCTGGTCACCTCTCCGTTCAGTGCGGAGACCACGGCGGGCAGTCTGGTCACCCACTCGGTAGATCGCGTATGAGGGTCTACGAGTTCTTTGGCGTATTGGTGACCGAACAGTCTCTCAGCCAGGGTTCGATTGAAACGCTCCACGATTCCATGGTCCCGGTGGATGTTGATGCGGCCGCGTCTGACAGAAACTTTGTGTTTAGATAATAGATGAGATACCGCGCCCATGAACTCGCGGCCGGGATCAACCTGGAGAAGATTCGGCCATTTGGGAGGACTCCTTTTATATATTCGGGAAAGGGCCTCGGCCACCTCCTTTGACTCTTTAGTGGCCAACGGCTCAGCCCCCTTATAGCGACTCGCTACGTCAACGATTGTCAGCGCGTACTTGTACGTCTTGCGACCGACGCGATCATGAGGGAGAAACAGGAGATCCACTTGGTGAACTTGGTTCGGCACCGGCACGTCGAATTTCGGGCGCGGAATATTGTGAGGCGCGGGTAAATATATCTGCCAGATGGCCTGCTTCTTGAGCCATTCCTTGGTGGCGTTTTCTGAAACCTTGGTCGCCGCCGCGAGGTTCTTGATGGCCGCGAGTCCCTTCCAGTAGCCGCGTGGGCTATGGTACGTATTCGCCAGCTTGCGCGTTAGTTTGGTATCAAGTTCGCGCGTGTTCATCGTATTCTAATATATCGGACAATCTCCAACACGCACTCGTCATATATAAAAAAAAAAAAAAATTAATTTTGTAAAAATAATTTTCGATTGAATATAGTAGCCGACGAGACTCACCACACCCATTCCTACGACGATGAACGCGATCTCGCGGTCTTTTTGGGTCTCTGACGGTACATAGAAATCTGAAAGTTGGGGCTCAGGATTCATTGGATCGAGACTTCTCTGCGGATATGCCAGCGCGTACTCTCGATTAGCTTCTTCAACGTTCTGGAAAGTTTGCGCGGCGTGATTCTCGCGGCGAAGCTCTTCGTTGACCCAGTCCAGATGTGCGGTTCGTTTTTTCGACCATGCTGCGTCTGCACTCTTGAGTTGTTCTTCGGCTAAATCGTGACGCTCGCGCTCCTCATCTGCGTCCGAGCTTTTCAGTTTAGAGAAGAAATAGTTGCTACCGCTGAAAGCCAATGTGTTTACGAGCGCGCCACCTATCATTATTGCGATCGAAGCCATTTTATTTCCATATATTAACGGGTAGAATTCCAGCTTTAATTAGATAATCTCGGGTCCAAACTGCGGCCGCTACATCTAAGGTCACGAGCCCTACGTCTCTCGCAGTAAAGTCAAATTTGGGAGCGGACCATCCTAAGGCCATCTTTCCTGCTCGAGCGTACCCGATACTGAGACCCGATATCACCACGGCGTGATAAAGCGCATTCGCTATCATTTTACCATCGTGTTCAGCCATTATTGCATATAAAAGGGATTGCGTTTAATGTTTAAATGGGGCACATCACTCAACACTGTTGATGGCCTGTTGAAACGGTAAATCACATACAGTGTGCCCACAACCGACAGACCACCAACAACAACCCAATAAGTATTATTAGGAGCGATCGGTTCCGATCCGATAGCGATTGGGGGAGAAACGGCTGACACCGGGTGTTTTACCGTCTCTGTCCACCCCAATCTCGATAGGAGTTTGGCCTCTCGAAGATCGACGAGTATTTTATCTTGTTTAGCTTTTCGTGTGGCAGCCGCCGCTCGCCCAGCTGCCTGTCTTTTTGGATTTTTATGTCTCGTTGGAGGATGAATCGGAGTTGCAATCGGGTTCATCCAATCTCGATTGGGAGTTGAGGGTTCCGTCACTCTCGCGGGTGCGTCTTGTGTCATCATTTTATGAGCTTATAGTTCGTGTGCATATATGTCCAAATTGACAGTGTTTACCCGTGGTCAACGCGGTTGTCAGCGGGGCTAAGTACATTCCAAAGTTGTGATAAATTGAGCAGCATGCTGTTCTAAGAGTGTGTCCTATAAAAGGGTCAGTCTCTAAATCACTAATCAACCCCGCGGTGTTTGGTATAGGGAGAATTGCACTGACAGCGGTAGCGTAAAAATGAATAGCCGCCGATCCGAGAGTTTTTGTCATCTCCGCACCTAATTTGGATTCGTATCGCGCGTACATTTTATCGACCTCCGCATCCGACATTTTGTCCACCTGGCAAACTGAGAGACACCTACCGAGATAATGCTCCGATTTCCCACCCCCCAGCAACCAGCGCAGCCAACCGCTCGCGTCTCGCTGCGTTTTCATTCGCACTCGGGATTGAAGTTGAACTACAATTCGTGAACTGGGGGTTTGAGGTGCAATCGGGGATTGATTCGCGATTGGTGTTCGATCCCGATTGTGTTGAGGTTTCTTCCTTATTTAGCTGATCGAGAAGTTCGTCGCAGTTCATTATTGCTAATTTAATTATTCTTACGAGTCTCATAAGTTTAACATATTGCCAAGCGCACCACCCGATACTTATGATCACCGTTATGCTCGCAAACAAAGCTCGCAGCGGAGCAACAAATTCTTAACAATTGCTCAGCATTGTTAAGCATTGTTAAGTATTTGTTAAGCATTGTTCAACATTTATTCAGCATTGTTCAGTAATTGTTAAGCATTGTTCAGTAATTGCTAAGCATTGCTCAGTAACTGTTAAGCATTGCTCAGTAATTGTTAGGCCTTGTTAAGCGTTGTTAAACATTGTTAAGCTTTGCTCAGTAATTTTAATCATTGTTCAGTAATTGTTAAGCATTGCTCAGTAACTGTTAAGCATTGCTCAGCATTGTTCAGTAATTGCTAATTACATTATAAGCGGTTGGTTGATCAGTCTTTAGCAGAAGCTAGGCATGTTTAGTTTCCGAAAGTATCCGTCGAACCTCCAGGCGCTCCTCGCGCGTTGGGATAACGTCGTTCTCTCTAAGACATTCATCGAACGAGTCTCGGTCCTTGCAGTGAAAGAGGGCGACCCATTTCGTTTGCTCGCGCAGATCCTTGAGGACGGCGTTGTACTTTTGAGTGGATATCCATACGCTTTGCCTCGCATGGCGGCCAGAAAATGCGAGCTCGGAGAGCATGTCCTTCTTTTTGGTCATCGCCGCCTTGGCCGAGCAGTCGTCAATCACGTATAGGGTGGGCTCACCCTGAAATATTTGGTAGAAGCAGCGCAACCAATCGTGAAGCCTGTCACATGGGTCAATAACGTATACCTCAGGGTCGACCCATATCCACTGGCGCCGCTGATAAGTATCGTTGTGCCACACAGTGGGACATAGGATCACAATGTGACGAAAGGCACTACGATATGACCCCTCGAGCAAGTCCAGGATGAAAACCGTTTTTCCACATCCTGTCTGCCCACATATTATGGCAGAGTGGGCATCTTCAATCGTGAATTGGTATTCTTTAGTATAAAGTTGAGACGTATCGACCATCTTCGATGTTGAGTTGCGCATCCGTAATTATATATAAGTACACGTTCAATGTGCCAGCTCCATCCGCCTCTTTGGTTATCTGGATCGTCACACCCTCGCTAGCGTTCTCAACTTGGCGTCCGCTACCGTGCATTTGGTCGTCGTCGTTGGCTCGCATGTCTAGCCATAACGCGTATTTGGTAGTCAGGAAATCCGCGAGGGAGACGTCCGAGAGCTGCAGGTCTTTGGCAACCGCGGCAACTTCCGGGGAGCGCTTAGAGCCAAACCGGAAGCAAACTGCTTTCTGACTTCGTCCCACTGCTGGTGCGCGCGAAGACCCGCGCTGTAGAGTTGATTGGGTACTCCCTCAATCGTCACCTCTACCTTCGTGATTTTGGGGTTATAGAATTTGTCGGATTTTCTAACCCCGAGCGCGAACCGACCCTCCTCAAACAACATCAGTATACCTTTCATCGAGCGGGCGGGTACGTTGACATTAATATTCCACAATGTGTCGCCTTTGTCTTTCGTCATCTTGCGGTGGCGAAGAACTCGGTCGTATGGCAACGCGCCCGGCATACTGGGTTCTGATCAATCCCGCAAGTTCGGGCATCGTGACCATGTCGTACTCCAGCGAAACATTGTCGATCGTATACTTCGATGTCATGTCAGTGGCTATGAGAACTCGGCCGTAGTCGTTGAACGTTAGTTCGTATTCGAGGCGGTCAGCCAAAGCACTCTGATAGTAGGGCATGTGACTCTCCAGCAACTCAAAGTCGAGCGGGATGTAGAATCGGTTGCCGTAAGCGGCCGCGACCGCGTTGTCGCTCGCGATGTTATCTACCTTGTCACCAGCCCCGATTCTAAGTCTGGTTACGTTCCTATTTCGGCTGGTGTCAATACCTTGATATACCGCATTTTCGCACTCTTGTGCCGTCTTCCACAGGTCCTGGTAGCAATGGTAGACGTCGCTGTCATCGATCGACATCACCTCATTACCAGAAATCTTTATCATGGTCTTCTTGACGATGGCGCGACCCAGGTTCTGAACGATGGTTCGGTCGGCGTCTGTCGATGTAAGCGAAATAGTGAAAGCGAGGCGAACCGTCCCCGGCGTAATGACGTCGCTAGCTCCGAGGTTGGGGAAGCGAACTAAGAGTTGCTGGTTCTGGTCGATCGTCGAGGGGTTTTTCGTAATAACGACACTCTGTCTCACGCCTTTTGCCCCGAGGGGCTCACGCAGTCTGCGATATGGATTGAGTTTGCGACCGTATTGACTCGAAGACATAATCTATTAAACCTGTATGGTTTTATCTTTAATATAATAATTTATAAATAATGGCTGATTACGATGCTGACATGGATGAAATCGGCAGAGACGATTACCTCGATGATGAGGATGATGATGATGATTCCCTCACGACACCCACCATACAGACTCCAGATCCAATCCAATTGGGTGGCGCTACCAGCAGCGTTGGTCAAAGTCTGGAATTACTCGAGGGAGCTGTAAACGACTACTACAAACATTGGATAATGAAAAAAGGTTTGGTCCCGGACCGGAAAACCCCTAGCGCTGAGCACCATTTCCAAATACAGGGGCGGTGGTTAACTCATAAGAAACGAACTAGGATTCACAGATTGGAAGCGCGGTAAAACAATTATGCCGGCCCGCGCTGTAGAGGCCCTCACGTCTACCGACGAAACGATGGCGAAGACGGCCGCCGCGATAGAAACTGTCGAGCTCAGCGAGGTCCCTCGAGTGGCCACCGACGCTATTAACACGATAGAGACAACGTTCAGCGAAAACGAAATACTCAACGATGACCCACCGTTACCTCTTCGCGAACTCCGGGGACTCGATAAGGCTCTGCAAAAGGTCCGGGGCGAATTGGTCCTTAACCTCTCCAAACTCACGGCGTTGGATGACCATATCGCGCTAGAAAAAAGGAAACTTGAGGAAGCCGAAGCCCGTGGCGATAGAGAATCTATCGAGCTGATCAATTAACGCCTACGGTCGTTGCTGGATGAAAAAGCAGCTCGTTTGGAGGCTGCCTCAACTAACCGCGAGGCTCTTCGCACCCAAATTAGTCGGATCCGTGAAACAATATCGAGGGTTCTGCGTGAGGAGACGACACTCGGTGAACGTCTTCGCACTTTGTTCAGAGAGCAGGGCATCACGATAGCAAGCATCCTCGTTGCTATCGGTATGACTATAACAACCATAGTTCAAGCTTTCACAGGCGGCACAACAGCACCCACACCAGCACCCACACCACCACCCGCGCCAGCATCCGGTGGAGCCAAGGAGTGGGTAAAAAAACAACTAAAAGCCCTCGCCAGTCTTCTAGCTAAATTAGCCGGAAAGGCGGCTGCCACACTACCTGGACTGATCGGAACTATCGTTTCTTACTTGTTATCTATATTATCAAAAACGGCCGGATGGCTCGCCGTGAATGCTTGGGCTCTAATCGTGGCGATCGCCGGTCTCCTACTATTCTCCGCCCGAGAGTTTCTAAAACCAAAGCGCAAGTAGTCCGATTGCCACGAGGGCAACGACGAGCCCTAATTTCTCCTCCTCGTGGGTTGTGCTTCCAATTTCAACAGTGTTGATGATTGGTGTTTCCGCGGGTGGAACAACGGGTTTAAATGAACTTGATTCATGAATTGGGGTGGGTGTATCCGATTCGTGAATTGGGGATTTTATAAAATCGGTTCCACTGTTGGGGGTGCGCTTGATGATATCCACGTTCACGTTCCCGTTGTGGCCGATTTTTTGATCGACGGTGGCGATTACGATCTGATTATTGTAACCGTCAACCGGGTCGTCTCGTAGTATCATATTGCTCGGCGCCATATAAAGACCTATTCCAAATACGTAGTCTACCGGGGTGCTGGCAGTCTGCAAAACGTCTTGATAATTCTGGATCGCCTTCTCCAGGTCCACCTTAGCCGAGATGGCGTCCTCAACAAGCGCCAAGAATTGTTTTTGCGCGGCAAACGCCGTTCCCGTGCCTAGTATAGAACTGCTAGTTTGCTTTGGGCACCGAGGATAGCCCAAACGTACGTGCGAATGGAATCGTTGAGACGAGAAACCCCAGCCTGCGTGAATCCCATTCCCTTATCTAACATAAAGGTACTCCACGCGGTCTGAACACCGGAATCCTGCTGTATGTAGTCTATATGAGCTCGTTTCGGAGGCAACCAAATACAAGATGATACTCCACAGCGTCTACCTCCAGATACTTCGGGCCCGAAGGTCATCGTCGCTGGATCAAAATTCCCGGCGTTCCGACTGACGATGTGGTCACCGGAGTGATCGAGTCTAAAATCAGTCTGCGTCCAATTCCCGGACTGACCCCGAATGAGAACGTCCCCGAGGCCAGTGCTGTTAGAAAATACTTTCTGTCTCCAGTCCGCATCTTTTGAAACGTTAAATTCGTTAGACAGTCTTTCGAACGCCCCACGATCGTATGTGTTGGAAATTGGATCCCAGCCGTCGTCTTGAGGTAGTGAAATACCTAGTTCTTTGATAATCCTCCTAATAGTATAATACGCGTGAAAGTTGTAGACACTTCGGAGCATGACATTCTTGGATGCCATATGGTCTTGATGCGAAACTCCACATCCGGCTGTTGGGCACCATACAGAGAAATTTAGCTGATTCTGCCAAAACTGCATCGGTGTTGCTTTCCACCCGTTCACAGCCTCCATCGTAATAATCTTTGGCAGCCTATATTTCTCAAACGCGTTAGGAAAATTGGTGACAAAGCCACTGTCCGGTCTAACCGTTACAGTTGGGTGTACAAGGTGGTCAACAACGTCCTTTTGTGTGTATTTACCTCCGACCGCGTACTTTGCATTAGAGTTAAAGCTAAATGCTTGGGTATCCATTGAAAGATATTATTATTATTATGTTTGCTTCTATCACTAATGTTCAAAATGAGAGTTGTGAACTTCAAAAGTCGATCGACAACTGCTGCGGAAAACGCCGGGTAGGCCTCAGATCAATCACCTTCACGGTTGGGTGGAAAAACGTGAGGGATAAGGAAGGGTTCGGCTACTGGAAGGATAGACGACAAGTAAGTGTGAGGCTGCCCCCCGGCCTTTGCAGTTCGAGATCCCTCCAAACTTTTGTCGCGTCGGAGCTTGCTGGTAGAGCCAACCTCACAATCTCGAAAGTCACCGGACTCGCGACCTTTACCGTCGAACCCGCCAACCAGGTAACGATCACCCCGGCTTTGGCCTCAATGTTAGGATTAGCACCCACTTACAACGAGGATGAACTCCCTGTCTTCCCCGCGGGCGAGCACCGCCGCGATACCCCGGTGAACTTTACCTTCACAAAAACTCTCGGGGTGCACCTGGATCGGGTGAACACATCGTACAACCTGGTAAACGGCACTCCCAGCACATTACTAAAAACTGTGCCTGCCAGCGATTGTTTCTTTGGGGAGACTGACATTAGACTTCCCACACCCCGAGATGAAAGTTTTGGAATCGGGACACATCCACGAGTTGAAGATTTCTATTCTCGATGATCAAGCGAGAAAGTTGAATAACTATTACCCGATTTCGGTCGTTCTCGAAATAACCGATTAAACATTAATATATATACATATTAATCATGAGCATATACGGTCCAGGTGGTTCCAACTTAGAACGGGACGTTCCCGTCGCGGCCGCGGCATACGATGAAGCCGCGATGAGAAGGCTGGAGAGGGGCGTAGCACAATCCCACACAATTTTAATTAGGGCAGTTGCACAAATGGGAAAAATGCAAGCTCGAAAACCCGTCATAACAGTTTGTGCCGAGGAGCGGGGTTCACTAAGCGAGGGGGCCTACGAATATTCATTCGGTGCCAACGCGAGCAACAGATACGGGGGATACACCATGGCAGTGTCCGGGACGATTTTTCGAATGGCGGTCTGCTCGGTCAACTTTCGCGGACACGCCACTGGCGAAGTCCGAGTGAATGTCGTCCTGAATGGTGTAGAACAGAATATTGGCATCACCAAGCACGCGGGCAGAGGTCAGGGTTTACTATATTCGATGATGACACTACAATTAAAGTTTCGGCAGGTAGTGTTATTAACTTTGTTACAAAAATTGGCGACCAATCGGCTTCCTCCACTGCAGTGACACTGTTAATACAACTTGATTTATGATGAATGACGAGAAACTATATCCACACTTACCTTCGGGGACGGTCGACCCGGCATCCTTTAGGATGACCAGGATCGTTGAGATACAACATATTCTACAACACGAGGGAGAGACGCGGACGGGATATGCGAAGAAATATAGACGGTCGGTCAATATATTAGAGGGGATGAGCACCGCGTTAGCCTCAGCATCCGTTATAAGTGGGGTGGGGAGTGTGTGTTTATTGTCAACAGTTGTCGCTGCACCGGTCGCGGTGGCCTTGAGTGGTGTAGCGGCGGGGGCGGGACTGCTTTGCATGACGGCCAGACTCGTGGGCCGAAAACTAGAGGCCAAGAGTCGAAAGCACGATCGAATAGCGGTTCTCGCGAGATTTAAGAAAAACAGTATCGACGTTATCGTGTCAAAAGCGATAGCCGACAACGATATATCAGATAGCGAGTTCAAAATGGTCGTCGAAGAGATGGTCAGATACCAGGAGTTAAAGGGTACTATCCGGTCCAAGGCTCGACCACAAATTCTCGCGGACGAAGATATAAAAAAAACTCGTTATGGAAGGGAGGGCCGACGAGAGAAAAAATCTCCTCGCCCGTCTCGGGACGTGATATGCTTATTCGCGTGTCTACAGCGACATCAGGATATTCCTCCACCATACATTCCAGCTGTTCCGACGGCCCCTCCATACGGAACATAATTTTTTTTTAATAATTTAGGGCCCCGTTGCGACACCCACTGACCACCATACATTTCTATAACCACGTATCGACACCCACTGACCACCATACATTTGTTATAACCGCGTATCGATATACTTTGTGGTTTTTATCTGTTTTTCTTATATTAATTAACTTGATAATTTTCTTAAAATTAATTAATAATAATTTTTACAAAACTAATTATCAAATTAATAAAATAACGAACCATCCCGGAAATTCGTGAACCTCGCTAAGTGTTTATAAATAATTATAATTTGCTCACCATTTTTATGTTGTATAGGAAAGTGATGAGTATATATACGTTTGAAAGCCTTACAACAATTGGTTATAATTATAATAATGGGTTCGAGCCTGACTAGCGGCGTGCGTTGTGTCCTTGAGCAAGACACTTTATCCACACTGCTCCAGTTCACCCAGCTGTAAATGGGTACCGATAATTCGTAGTTGCTCTGTAAATACGAATTACCGGCTTCTCTCAAAAGATCTGTACCTCCGTTCTTTCTCCCATTCTTGGGAGACGGCATGCAAGGTCCTAGAGCCAGTGCCGCCGTTAAATATAAGCAAAAAAAAAAAAAAAAAAAACAACAACAATTGGTAGTGGAGCGCCGTGGGTGGCGTAATGGTTAGTGTGTCGGACTACTGATCCAAGGGTCGTGGGTTCGAGCCTGACTAGCGGCGTGCGTTGTGTCCTTGAGCAAGACACTTTATCCACACTGCTCCAGTTCACCCAGCTGTAAATGGGTACCGATAATTCGTAGTTGCTCTGTAAATACGAATTACCGGCTTCTCTCAAAAATCTCTACCTCCGTTCTTTCTCCCATTGTTGGGAGACGGCATGCAAGGTCCTAGAGCCAGTGCCGCCGTTAAATATAAGCAAAAAAACCCAAAAAAACAACAACAATTGGTCTCATCTCGTGTGTGCCATGTTGTTGATCCGGTATGAGTCCGTCTCGTCTGTTTAATGGTAGCAGTCTCTAAATGTGTGTGTGTGAATTGGTGATGGAATTGTATAGCTCAAAGGTGCCGGCCTAAAAGATTTCTACCTAAGAGCTTGCAATTACATCACCAAATCACAAAATAGGCTCGCCTTACTTCGTCGGTTTCTCTGAATTGAGGAATTGGCAATGGGGTTAAAGGCGACCCGTAAAATGAGACTGTGAGCCAACAGATGCGTGGGCTTAAGAAAGGTCCCAACACCCCAGTGGCTGGGTGCCGGCTAAGAAATCTGCCCAGTCGCTGGGGGTGTGTGCACGAGTGGAGGCTTTTGCTAATTTTTACTACTTTTTTGAAATTCAGTCCAAGTGAAAAATACGTGATGTATTATGACACCAATTGTCACGTTTTTTGTGTTGGTGGCCAGTTTGTGCTATTGGACGAAACGGTGTTTTTTTCGGGGGTGGTGGTGGTAGTATATAGGGGTGAAAATGATACCACCGTTAGGTAGGTGGTATCATTTTGACTCCCTATATACTACTACAAGTACTGAAACTTCCATAAGCCCTCCGATTCAAAGTACGTATTCTTTTATTTTGTTCTTATTATGTAACGGAATTTGGTGAAATATGCCGCATCAAACGTGTCTTGTGAAGCTGCATTTTGGTGGTCTCTGTACTTTGGCTCAAACATCTGTCGTTCTTGCGAAGAATCGATTTCCGTGTCTATCGACACGGAAATCGATTCTTCGCAAAAACGACATAAGTCTGTGCCGAACTCCCGGGACCACCAAATGCAGCTCATGAAGACGCTTTTGCTGCGCCATATTTCATCAAAATCCGTTGCATTTAGCGAAAATATCAAATAATACTTACTTTGGAGTGGGCGAGCTTTCAACACTTTCAGCGTCATTGTTGTTGTTGTTGTAACCACGTGATCATGCACATTTTCACTATGATAGCGTTACAAATGCATCGACGATAAACTGATTAACAGTGATTGCCCGTAAAGTGTTTGTCTCGAACTAATGCACTATGTCTGCATACAGATTCGGATTTATGTGATTGCGGTAAAAGCTATAGCACCATATCACGTATATTTACCTAACTTTACGGCATTGCCTGCTGAGATATCAACAGTTTGTTGACGGAAATGAAGCAACAGAGTATCAGTCGATGATACTCCATACATTCTGCTTTATTTATGTCGTTAATATCCGTGGAACAATTATAAGACTTGTGGAAAATTGAATATTTGAATCGTGGCGATAATGTTGGTTTGTTGTTCAATTATCGCAAAACGCACGTGTATATACCTACCTGCAAGCGGGTCGGTACTCCGCGGAGTATACATTCCTGCCACTTGTTGTTTGTTGGCTTTGTTGTTTGTGGTGCTATTTAGCCTATGCGATTCTCAGTATCGTTGTCTACATGACACCGCGGATTTCTGCGTTGTCTCATTTCCCGCGGCCCACCGCCCCTCATCATAGGAATGAATGGCCGGAAGGCCTTCGTCCAGTATTCCCGCGACTTTTCCAAGTTTATATCCCCGATAAATTCCACGAAAAGGCCATTCATTTCGTATAATTCCTGCATTTGAAATACATTGTAATTTCATCAAGAAAATGTGTTTATTTTCCGTTTTCTTAAGAATTATTTTAACTGCGCCTCACGGTTACGGAAAGTAGTTCGGCGTGGGAGTTTATTGGGATATAAATTTTGGACAGAGACTTGCTACGGGCCAATCAAATATTAGGGAATTGTGTAAATATTTCTGTGCTGGAATTATGGGTCGGTAAGTGAATTGACTGCTTGTTAAGCACGTCAGGCATGCGTAATAATAGAACATGATTACGGAAGACACATTATCTAAAGTGTATCTTGTATTGGCACATGCTATGAACTATCACGTAATATCTGGTGAAGTCTGAGCATCTTTCCGTCAGATAAACTATAAACATGTCATAAAATCAGATATTTGCATCAAGTAGTTTAACCTCATCTACAAAACGAAATAAATCCGCCGTGTTTATTTGCAATAGAGACGCGGTATACTTAACCCACTACATGCTGACTATACAATACTGGGTATGAACGAATTTAAATCATGTTCGCTAGTTTTCTTACTTCTTGTCGAAAGTATATGTTATTACCATTCATTGGCACCGTCTCGGCGAGACGGTTCCAATGAGTGGTAACAACATATGCTTCTGTGCATAATTAGTAAAACCCTCAATAAATTTAAAATGTCAACTAAACATTCAATAATTATACAATCCAATGCGAGTCCATCGTCGTTTACACTCCTCGCTGTTAATGTTAGTTAATTCGTAGTTATTATTTACGTCATATTATAGTATTATACGTAAATAAATAAAAAACAGTTATTGTTATTTTTCGTTTGAAATATTGTGTAACCTCAGTATATAATGGATTGCTATCATCAGACTGTGGTTGCGCAGACTGGTCTGCACTGGGGCTACACTGATCGCAAAATCACATACCATTTCTCTCGCGGTGAGTAGACTGCGGTGGGTCACAAAATGACTATCGGATCTCAGAAATTCGCATGTTTTCGACAATGAATCAGATTGTCTGTACAATACGTACATTGCGATAACGCAGAAAACGTGCATTGTCATAATGCAGAAAACGTGCATTGTCATAATGCAGAAAACGTGCATTGTCATAACGCAGAAAACGTGCATTGTCATATTGCAGAAAACGTGCATTGTCATAACGCAGAAAACGTGCGTTGTCATAATGCAGAAAACGTGCATTGTCATAATGCAGAAAACGTGCATTGTCATAACGCAGAAAACGTGCATTGTCATAATGCAGAAAACGTGCATTGTCATAATGCAGAAAACGTGCATTGTCATAATGCAGAAAACGTGCACTGTCATAATGCAGAAAACGTGCATTGTCATAATGCAGAAAACGTGCATTGTCATAATGCAGAAAACGTGCATTGTCATAACGCAGAAAACGTGCATTGTCATAATGCAGAAAACGTGCATTGTCATAATGCAGAAAACGTGCATTGTCATAATGCAGAAAACGTGCACTGTCATAATGCAGAAAACGTGCATTGTCATAATGCAGAAAACGTGCATTGTCATAATGCAGAAAACGTGCTGCATTGTCATAATGCAGAAAACGTGCATTGTCATAATGCAGAAAACGTGCATTGTCATAATGCAGAAAGCAGGGATTGTGCTAGGGATAATTTTGCTGAAAATCCGATTCTGTACAGAGGCGTCCCTTGAAAAGTTATGAAAGTCCGTTTTAGGTCAGGTACGTCCCTTGAAAATATACAAGGGACGCCTCTGCACCGAGTCGGACTTTCAGTAAACTTGTTCCCAGCACAACCTCGGACCCATGTGTCCGTGGATAGATATATAGATAGGCAATTGCATTGAATAGGTTTAGCGATCAACTCCAACTAAATATGTTATTGTTATTGGTTTTCAAGCAATTTCAATATATTACAAATGACGCATTGCGACTTGATGATATACAGTTTACTTTGGAGAAGACAGAAACAAACAATAAATAGCCTGTATTCACCGGCTAAACTAGTTTAAAAGAAAATCAAGATGTTGTCACAGTTTTGTGCAAAATTATTTCAGATGAAATTTCCCGTAATGACGGTATAGCGCACTGTGGCCAAATGTACAGAATGCGCAACATTGTTGCTAAGCCAACCATCACGTTAGCTTAAAAAAGAAGACTATTGTAATCTGACCGACTTGAAGACATACCTGACAGTGGCATTATCACAAGTAATAGCGTCGCGTGATATGCTAATTAGCTGCGACAACACCAAACTGGCACCATTTAAGGAATAAAACCATGGATTGTTGCGTTTAATCATAGTACGAACAACATTTGTTCTGTTTAAAGTGCAACAGGATATACTTTACAAACGCAATATGTTGAATAGGCGTTTCCATTATAATTCCAGCACAAAAATATTTACACATTTCCCTAACATTTGATTAGCCCGTAGCAAGTCTCTGTCCAAAATGTATATCCCAGTAAACTCCCATGCCGAACTTCTTTCCGTAACCGTGAGGCGCAGTTAAAATAATTCTTAAGAAAACCGGAAATAAACACATTTTCTTCATGAATTTATTTCAAATGCTGGAATTATAAGGAATTAATGGTCTTTTTGTGGAATTTATCGGGGATATAAACTTGGAAAAGTCGCAGGAATACTGGACGAGGCCTTCCGGCCAAAATCGGAACGGAATATTTACATCGAAAGAAAGAAATATCCAGCCCTGACCTTAGAATAACCTGACATGGCGCCAGGTCCATACCACACCAACGTCACTTGGCCCCTTCCCCCAAAAGTATCAGGATTAGAAATACTCGTATTACTCCATATAAGGGGTCTAACCAGATTCAGCTCTCACATACAGGAATGTCACAGCCGTATCTGAGGGCCAAATCTGGGGCCCGTTTCACTAAACTTCGTACGACTAAAATTTAAGATCGTCTGGAAATTTCAATTGATGGATTTACATTTATTAAGCATAGGCTGCATATGCAGCCTATGCTCAATAAATGTAAATCCAATAATTGTTCTCAAGAAAACATTGTTAATGCGAAATTTACAGACTATTATACTTTTGCACTTACGAACATTTTAGTCGTACAACGTTTAGTGAAACAGGCCACAGGTCTCCAAAGGGATTCTTGTAAGGATGAATCTCGATCGTTAAATTACCCATCGCATGCTCCCTATCAACCACCATAGGGGAATCATGAAAGGTGTCAATATTGATACATGTCAGTACAACCACGGAGAAGTCAGATTTCCTTTAACCTATGGTGACGTACTGTCTCGCGGGTGTTCGTGCGTTTCAATTATAGTTATCGCGGTCCCTGTCTGTTCTCTAACATAATCTTTAAAGCAGTGTGATCCTGATATATGTGGTCGTGACTGGCGAAATGGGGATTATTGGTTTTGCGACCAGTGTAGATCCAGATCAGCCTGTGCATCCGCACAGTCTGATCAGGATCTGCACAGTTCACTATTCCATCAATGGAACGCCCGCCCGGACATCTGCGTAATTGCATCATGCAACTGGTGGAATAGGGACACAATTATACACTTATTTAAATCCCATAAAGAACATTTTGTGCCTACTGAGTGGGCATGTACCTTTAATTATCGACACTTACATGTAACGCGAAGGCGCCATATCTTCTAAACGCCTCCCGAACTATAATTGCGTCTATCACATTGGAACTGCCACCGGTGAAATGGGGATTATGCTCTATGCGACCAGCGTAGCTCCTGATCAAACTGCTCTGTTTGTCTTTCAGTAATTGATGCACTTTTCTGTCTTCTCAAAATCGTATTAGTCCTCATCGCAATGTCCGTGATATAAACAGAAACTAACATGGTATACTATAGTCTGTTTCACGAAAGCTGCCCAAATTTTACGGCCATATAAACAATTCAAAAACCATATTTTTTCGATAATATTAAATTAAAGGAAAATTTAAGAATGAGCCTTGAAATTTGGTCAAATATTGATTTTATTACGAAAAATTGATTTCTCTATGGGAATTTAACATGGGCGGAAAAAGAGTAGAGGAGTGTGGGAGGAGTAAAAAAGCGAAATATTTTGGAAATTAACTCCGAAACCTAGCTAGATAGCTTGGAAATGATCTAACTAAGAAAACAAAAGTTAAATTTTAAAAATCGGTCCAGTATTTCTGAAATTCTAAAAAATGTCCCCATGTTAAATCCTCATAGACATCTTCACTCCTTGAAGATGTCTATGGGGATTTAACATGGGGAAATTTTGTTTTCGCAATAAAATCAATATTTGACCAAATTTCACGAAATAAAAAGAAGGCTCATTCTTAAATTTTCCTTTAATTTAATATTATCGAAACAAATATCGTTTTTGAATTGTTTATATGGCCGTAAAATTTGGGCAGCTTTCGTGAAGCAGACTATAGTTATCTACCCTGGTGTGACATAATGTAGCTGTGACTGGAGAAATGGGGCTTAATTATGTGTTTTGCGACCAGTGTAGATCAAGATCATCATGTGCATCCGCACAGTCTGACCATGGTATGCACTGACAGGGATTCCGCTTGGTGTGGGGGTGGGGGGGGGGGGGGGGAATAACAAAATCGCCACTTCAAAAAAAAAATCATTTTTATTTTTTTTCGAAAATTGTAATTTTTTATCGCCAATTGTTTATTTTTATCGCCAATTGCGAAAGTGGCGATCGCCAGAGGAATCCCTGACTGATCGCCATTACATCAATGAAACACTCACCCTGCTTCTAACAAGCAATGCAGAAGATAGTTAGCGGCCTACAGCAGTGTTCTATTTCATCAGGAGATACATACATTGGTCACAAATCCCAGTTCTCTCGTCACAGCCACATATGACTTTGTTGTTGAACATGCGTAAATCAGTCAAGCAACCAAACTATCAATATATCAGACTACACGAGGGCGTTAGTAGTATAGAGGCATTTTCAATATATGTTCTGTTATCTATGTATGAGTAGCTACATTATATATGGAGAATAGTATGTAAGTGCCGTGAATGGGAAACAATATCTGGCAAGGCTCAGAAAACTATGGAAGGTCATATCCGCCATAATTATATTTGGCTTGATGCTTGCTGGCTGATGACATTTTAAGTTCTATTCGTCTTATTACAATTATATGTGGCTTGATGCTTGCTGGCTGATGACATTTTAAGTTCTATTCGTCTTATTACAATTATATGTGGCTTGATTCTTGCTGGCTGATGACATTTTAAGTTATATCCGTCTTATTACAATTATATGTGGCTTGATGCTTGCTGGCTGATGACATTTTAAGTTCCATGCGTGTTATTGCATTCACCGTTTGTATTTATGACACTTATTAGTGGCCTGGTACCTGCCTGCTGATGGAATTACAACTTATATCCATGTTATTCTATTCGTCATTTGTATTTATGACATTTGAAATCATCTTGGTTGTAATATATATTTGTCTTTAGTGCATGCGCATTTGGCTTGTTGTTTCATTCATTTGTCGTTACTGCTTTCGGCCTTATTCAAAGTGCTAAGTGCTTTGTTCTTACTTTCTATTGCAAATGCTTAGTGCAATAAAACAGACACACGAATAAGGACGTATCAATAATTGTAATGTAAATAAGACGAATGAACAAAGCAATCAGCAGAATGGACATGTAAGAAAGACAAATACAATTACAACAAGCAGATTTCAAATGTAATACATACAAATGACGAATAAAATAACATGAATATAAGTTGTTATGTCATCAGCACGCAAGCATCAAGTCACATAGAATTATGGCGGATATTACCTTCCCAAATTACTGTTGCAATTGTTGTTGTCAAGGGGCGTGGCTTATCGAGGTAACTTCACCCTAAACACCCCAAAGGCTGGAAAAGGCTACAAAGGCTACAAAGGCTGTTCGATGTTGCTTGTACGTCCGTTAGCGGATATTTATGACATGCATTTTCATTGAATTTACTGAATTATTATGTGTTATGATCATTTTATGAATTTTAATAATTTTAATACCATAATCCACCACAAATATACGTGTTTAGGTGAATTGTCTAAACGCGCACCTGCGCCGATCGGGCCGATCGGGCCGCGCGGAATTGGAGTGATTAACATGTCGTTTAACAGGTGCAGCTAAACACCGATTATACTTATTGCATTATTGCATTATTGCATTATTATTACTTTGTATTATTATTATTATTCATTATTATTATTCATTATTATTATTCATTATTATTATTAATAGTCTATACATATTATTAATTATTATTATTATTAATCATTATTTATTTATTAGCATTATTAATAATTATTATTTGTGTACCCAATTGATAGTTTTACTATGGTTATTCAAACGAAATAATCGATAACTACGAACTACAATGCCAAACAATGCATAGTTGTAGCCTGACCCGAAATGAATATTACTGTGCAGCTGACCATGCACAATTGGGGCTTGTTAAATTTGTCACAAGCTGGACCCATAATCATTAAACGGTCGTATTTTATCTATAAATATAATTTAATATGTGCATATACGAGGGTCATCCAATAAATAGTGAAAACGAATATAAGTTGATATATTGTGCATATACCTGAATGAAATTTGGCCTACCGCTATATTGACACTTCGTCAATGATGTCGCATTATATTACGTCACTACGTTGTATGACGTCATATTCATGTGACGTTATAATCATATACGTCAAGGGTCATGAACACGGTGATGATAATACTGAGCCATTTTAACTATATATATTGGATTATCCTCGTATGTGTGCATCTGTAAATATCAGTTTGCAAACGTTTCAGTATCCGCACGTGATGTACGCACATTGTGTTAAATGAAAAATGAAAGGTATGGTGTTACAATGATGTCACTTCGAAAAATAAACACGTAATTGTGTAACTATTCCACCCGTTTGTCTTATAATTTATATAACTACCAGTTGCCTACTTTTTATTCCAGTACCAGCATCTCCCGTCACAGAAAATAAAAAGTTTAATTTTAAATTTCAAAAGGAACAGTTTACTGCCAATAATTGACGTAATTACGTTAATTACAAATACAGGACACGGGAAGGAAAATGTTCGTGGAATAAACTGTGCTAAATACTATGGGTTAATTGACGGGAACATGTCAGCTAGCGTAAATGCCTTTTACAACTAGTTACACGTTTATTCGGCCGTGTAAATAAAAGATTTTGCTTCCGCAATCTGAGGAAATATTCGTTGCAGAGCCGTACGTAGCGCTCATAAACATATTTGTTCTCACCGTGTGGATACCCATTTTCAAGGTAGATAACTAGCTGATGTCTCATAATTCGGCATTCGTCCTATGTTCACGTAATGTGTTGATACATAAAGCATGTTTAAATGAATGTCGTTGATCGATCATTGACTTGTATTAATAATAATGCAATAAGTATAATCGGTGTTTAGCTGCACCTGCTAAACGATATGTTAATAGGTGTTAATCACTCTTTGTCCAATTCCGCGCGGCCCGATCGGCGCAGGTGCGCGTTTAGATAATTTACCAAAAACACGTATATTTCTGGTAGATTATTGCATTCAAATAATTAAAATGATTAACATGATCATAACACATACTAATTCAGTCAATTCAATGACAATGTATGGTATAAATATCCGCTAACGGACGTACAAGCAACTTCGAAAGCCTTTGTAGCCTTTGTAGCCTTTTCCAGCCTTTGGGGTGTTTAGGGTGACCGAAACGCATGGCAAAACAGCGATGCAATAATCAATAATGGAACTCCGGATGTCACTTGAAACAGTGCGAATGAATAAAGCATCAATCCAAATGCACATGCAATTTAGACTACAACCAAGAAGATTTCAAATGTCACAAACAAGAATGACGAATACAATAACATGAAAGTAAGTTGTAATAGCACAGTCAGCAAGCATCAAGCCACATAGAATTGTAATAATACGGATAGAACTTAGAATGTCATCAGCAAGCAAGCATCAAGCCTAATAAAATTATGGCGGATATTACCTTCCATAGGAAACGTGATGGGCGAGGCTCTGTTTCCGTGCCGCGCCAGATATTTTTTCCCATTCACGGCACTAACCTACTATTCTATTTATCCCGTCTATGGATTTACATTTATTGAGCATATGCTGCATATGCAGCCTATGCTCAATAAATGTAAATCCAATAATTATTTACAAGAAAACATTATTAATGTGAAATTTACAGACTATCATAATTTTGCACTTACGAACATTTTAGTCGTACAAGGTTTAGTGAAACGGCCCCCGGGTCCTTAAAATGACGGCTGTTTAGCGCGGAAGAGCAACACCAACAGATGGACGCATTATTGTTAACTTTCATGAACCAGCAGATCTGAGCTTTGTCTGACCACAGCTGCATAAGCCTTAATTATACAGTCTCAGCGCTCCAGATAAGCTTTGTGTCTAAAGCGTACTACACACCCTGATTTCAAAATCGTTGCGTATTTTACTTTTACAAATGGATTATTGATTTTCTTCAATACTAAATAGGGAACAAATGATAACAAATTATAACAAATTAAAACATTCACTTATTTGAGCTGCAAAAAGCAAACACTTTTTGCAGCTCAACTAAGTGAATTTTTAACTTTATGACAGTATTTTCACTACTCAATTTGAAAATCGATGCGTATTTTCACATTGCTGTGCGTATTGTGTACTCCCACATTTGATAATCAATGCGTATTCAGCTAAAATAATTGTGTAAAATACGCCAATACGCACCTTATCTGGAGCTCTGGACTCTCTGATACAATTGAGACACGCCATGTGATTATGTAGTCAAGAACATATGCGATATCCCATACAAATATTTACAAAGTTTACGATAGTTCCGCTAATGACGTTGACGAAATTTGCAATTGCTATCGATAGTTCGGCATCTTTCGACGTCATTTACAGAAAATATCACATTCTGTGACTGTATTTCATGAAAACTCGCACATGTTCTTAGGTACAAAATCACATTCTGGAAGTCGGACTTCGTCCATTTCGCGCACCTGCATGCTATAATTATCTCCCCTGTACAGCAGCGCAGGGGGAAATCTGACCCGTTTTCCTATATAATTTAATCATTTTTGAACGGCCTTCAAACAACTAAATTCCAATTGCTAAATCAAATTTAAATGCCTATTTATAGTAATGTTATATGGTCATTAAAAATATTTGTATCACAATTTAGTATTTTCGTAGTTCTAAATGTGAAATATTCTGCCATAAAAATGATGTGTTTTAGAACAAAATGTATATTTTTATCCCCCTACATATCGGGTCACGGGACTAGTGATACGTCACGCCGCCTGTCTCAAGTGGGCCATCAGTTTTGCCAGCAGCCCGACAGTACCCTGACACGTGACGGGCTCTCATTACCCCCAGTGCGAATACCGCCTATGAAATGTATAGTCCCGCTCGTATTAATATTAACGATGAACAGAGCGTTAGCTGCCGGAATTGCGTTGTTGTTTACACTATTTTATACGCAAGAAATGATCAAATTCGCATGGAAAGTAGGTCGCGGAATTCTTTATTTTATATGGATAATGAATGTGAACATCAGTTATAAAAACAATATGACAACATTGAGATATTTTCGTATCACGGGCAAGGAATGTAATCACTTGCCTAAAATTGCGTTTTCGTCATTGTATGTCTGACGTGCAGGTTAACATCCGCGTCCGTAATAACTATTTTTGCCGATTTAATATTCGACGATGATTTGTTTTCTTTTTATCAATTATCTATTGAAGAATGCATGACTCTTTGGCAAGAATTTCTAAGTGTGGATCAAGCAAATCCGTAATATTAATCTTTGGTTGTCAATCGAAACTATTTTTTAGACCAAACCGATTTTAATCTATTGAAATGTTTGAGATGTTAATACCGTGGCAATGCAACGCAGGGGACATGGATTTTCTTTATGAATTCGTTCCCACGAAATAACAATTCGTTCCCGCAATTTAACAATTCGTTCCCTCGAATTAACAAATCGTTCCCATGATATAACAATTCGTTCTCTCGAATTAACAATTCGTTCCCACGAAATGAAAATTGTTCCTTCGAATTAACAATTCGTTCCCTCGAATTAACAATTTGTTCCCACGAAATGACAATCCCTCGAATTAACAATTCGTTCCCAGGATATAACAATTCGTTCCTTCGAATTAACAATTCGTTCCCACGAAATGACAATTCGTTCCCTCAATTTGACAATTCGTTCCCTGAATTTAACAATTTGTTCCCTCGAATTTACAATTCTTTCCCTCGAATTAACAATTCGTTCCAACTAAATAACAATTCGTTCCCTCAATTTAACAATTCTTTCCCTCAATTTAACAATTCGTTCCCTTGAATTAACAATTCGTTCCCACGATATAACAATTCGTTCCCTCGAATTAACAGTTAGTTCCTACGATATAATAATTCGTTCCCTCGAATAAACAATTCGTTCCCGCGAAATGACAATTCGTTCCCTCGAATTAACAATTCGTTCCCACGATATAACAATTCGTTCCCACTCATTAACAATTCGTTCCTGTGGGAACGAATTGTTATTTCGTAGGAACGAATTGTTAAATTGAGGGAACGAATTGTTACTTTGTGGGAACGAATTGTTAAATTGAGGGAACGAATTGTTATTTCGTGGGAAATATGTATATAAAAAATAGCGCGGTGAAGTTACAAAATTAATTCTTGACTTTCACTTAAGTTGCAACCTTCGCGTCAGAAACGAGATCAATGGGGATAGAATGTATTTCACTTAAAATAGGCGGAATCCATCAGCGAAATCAGTTGAACATATCCATGATCTGTACTTTTGGCACAAACATTAACATTCCTAAAAAAATACTATTGGTGTTAGAGCCCCCGCCCTTTCCTACAAATGTTAATTCTTGTGATAGGAAAAACTGCTGTCTTGTCATACATAATAAATATCATATCAAATGACTGAAATTCCTGGAATTCTTTGCAGTATGTGCTTCTGGATGACTAATACTTAACCTAGAGTGGAAAGCGTTTCGCGAAAAATAAGCGCGGGATTTTCACAGCAACAACAACAATATCAACAACGAGTTAAAAATAGATTTTTGGAAAACCGCAAGATTGTATTCGTGCACAGAACCATGGAGTTACGAATCGCGAATAATCGAGTATGGCGGTTGATTGTCGCATCCTTAGACTGCGGAAACATTTGCAATAACATAAATTTAGCACAGAAAAACAAACAAAACATTTATCACACTGAAAAGGCGATCAAGCTAAGTTGTTATAACTATTTTATTATGGCGTAAGATCCGTATTTTTAAAAAGTTCAACCCGCAAAATATGTGCTGCGACCGACCTCAAGAGAAGACCTCAAATGTGGATGTTGGATGTATTTATACGCTAGCGCTCGAATAATAAAATCATCACCCATGTACGGTCGCCTATGTATGTCATTTACGTACGCTGAGTTTTGCCAATCATGTTTTTGTAACTGGACATTGGATTGAGGCATGTGTAGTTAATAACATGGAGTGAAGAAGTGTACAGGTGCGCGTTTTGGGTCTGTTTGCAGAAAAAAAACGTGAATATTGTATTCATCATAACTTTCTTATTATTTCACTGACTTTGCTGATATAAAGCGCAAGGAACCTGCATACGTGTGTAATATCCTCGAATACAATACATGAATCGAAGTCAAAACACGTTTTTTGTGCACACCTATTCAAAAACGCGCACCTGTATACATCTTGATTGTGCATAAGACATTGTAATGGAGACATAGAGAATACCAGACTAGTGTCTTTTGATATCAAGTTTATCAGGCAAGGCTAGGAAACGCGTAGGAATTCCGAGGCTTGCCGTTTCCGAGCCGAGCCTGCTAAACTTGATATCAAAATACACTAGCCTGGTATTCTATTTATCAGGTAACGTTTTATGCTCGAAAATGACATTAGATGACGTCGTATTCTATGGACAGAACGCGGACTTGTTTACGTTGCGTCATTACACTGACGTCATTCGGTAACGTCACGTGACGTCAACCGACCAATGGAACGTCAGTTTTCACTTTGTTGTAACCCGAATGTTGATATCAGGTCAATGCCTGATACAACAATATGTTATCAGTCAGTACGGGTTCGGTCAATACAGGGCAGGTTACCTGATAAAACGCTTTCCTGAGTGTGACGTCAGAGAGAAGTGAATTCGATGTCATTAGGCCATAGTGAGTTGTTTCTCTGTTAAGCGTTCGCGTGCGGGTAGGGTTTGAAAGTGGTTCTGTGAAAAAACTGACACACTGTGTATGCTATGTTGCACTATTTACTTGTGAAGTAATATGAAAACTGATTGGGGGACTTGTTCAAGTATTAAATCTGTTCATGAATGTCTACTTAATAAGTTTAATCAGAGTATTTTTTCTTATTTTTTCTAATATTTGCTGGCGAAAATTTTAATTTGTGCTTAAAACTTAAAATTTATGTTAAAAACTTCCTCAACCCTTTGCAGGGTTGAGGAAGTTTTTAACATAAATTTACCTTCGATGTTTCAACGCCTTTTTTGTTGTCACCGGATACATCGGTAGGTTTTGGTCAACTGTGTGGACGCTTAATATAGACAAGATATGATATGGCCTTATATGATGGAAGTACAATATGTCATATCTGTGATCAATGAAGATAAACTACAGGTAGTAACACCTTTATTGCGCTTCTCAACCTTGTAAATCAGGGGACCGTTTCACTAAACTTCGTACGACTAAAATGTTCTAAAGTGCAAACTTATGATAGTCTGTACATTTCACATTAAGAATGATTTCTGGCAAACAATTGATGGATTTACATTTATTGAGCATAGCAGCCTATTCTCAATAAATGTAAATCCATCAATTGAAATTTCCACACGATCCTACGCTTGAATTGCCCGTACGAACATTTTAATCGTACGAATTTTAGTGAAACGGTCCCCAGACACGACCGACTGTTTGATCAATGATTGCCCTCAATAAGTGTGATACTTGAGGCTGTGTGAAAGAGGGAGTCGTTTCACGAAACTTCGTACGACTAAAATGTCCGTAATTGCAAATTTATGATCGTCTGGAAATTTCAATTGATGGATTTACAGTTATTGAGAACAGGCCGCATATGCAGCCTATTCTCAATAAATGTAAATCCGATAATTGTTTACAAGAACGCATTGTTACTGTGAATGAAATTTACAGAATATCATAATTTTGCACTTACGAACATTTTAGTCGTACGACGTTTAGTGAAACGGTCCCCGTAACGAGTTGTCGAAGTATGTTTTCAGTGAAAAATTGCATTGTACAGTGGAACCTCTCTAAACCGGACACCAAGAAAACATATGTGATCTCATTTTTGATGACTTTCTTGGTCATTTATCTCAGTTGATTATGCCTGTTCATGATCGCACATCACACACTTATGGCTCAGAATGATCATGTTCCTCATTGTGAGTGAGAGTACGGTTTAGAGATGTTTCACTGTATGACAATTTTGAAAAATCAGCAGACGACAACTTTCACAACAAACCTAATCGCCGAATAAATTTGTATCTGCTGATGATTCTAATGTGCTGTCAAAATATGTTGTTTTCGTTTGTTTAAAAATCATTCTAAGAGAAATTTGAAAAGTTAGCAGACGAAAAAAGCTTCACGGCTAACATAACTACCAATATACAGTGAAACCTCTCTAAATCGGACACCCTGGGAGGTCCCCAGGGTGTCCGGCTTAGAAAGGTTTCACTGTAACTTAGGCATTTGATCATTCTGAGCCACAGTTGTGTGCTCTGCGATCACGAACAGACATTATCACCTGATATAAAGAACCAAGAAACACATAAACATGAGATCACGTGTGTGTTCTTGATGTCCGGTTTAGAGAGGTTCCACTGCATTCCCCTGCCAATATATTCCCCTGTAATCGAGCGGGCATCGGGTCCGCCAATCAATCACGTGTTCCCGAACCGTCTCGTCTGACATTGTTCATCTCAGACAGTCGAATGTGCAGCCAAAGTCGGCCATGATTTACTGATCCCGCTGTCATATCTGAACCGGCTTTCAATCCTTATTATGCTAAAATAACGTTTGTCGTCTGCTGTTTATTTTATAATTTCATTTTTCTTAACCCTGTGAACCGGAAAGCCCGATATTAGGGAGCCCCGCAGGGGACGTAGACTTATTTGTTTTCATTAATTCGTTCCCACGAAATATCAATTTGTTCCCTCAATTTAACAATTCGTTCTCATGAATTAATAATTCGTTCCCACGAATTAACAATTCGTTCCCTCAATTTAACAATTTGTTCCCACGAAATAACAATTCGTTCCACGGGAACGAATTGTTAATTCGTGGGAACGAATTGTTATAGCGTGGGAACGAATTGTTAAATTGAGGGAACGAATTGTGATATCGTGGGAACGAACTGTTAATTCTCGAGGGAACGAATTGTTATTTCGTGGGAACGAATTCATTAAACAAAATCCATGTTCCCTGCGGGGCTCCGTACCTTTGAACCCGAAAGCTCGCTATAGCGGGGTTTTCAAACAGTGCAGAAGCAGACGAGCTGGCTCGTAACGATCCGTCTCATCAGGCACTGCTATTTTTGCCAGTAATTTTCATATTTATTACAATACAAACACCACCTTTTTTATTAATGGACTGGTCTGAAAATCAATTTCTGTCCTGGGTATGGAAGGTGTTCGAGCCAATTCCCACCCATAAATATAAGCCGAAGCGAACTTTTGTGATGACTGGATTGGTTAGAAAATTGGTTGAAAGGGTTAACCCTTACTACACTGAACCAAATTTTGTCGTCTGATGTTTACTTTATATTTTTCATTTTTCGCAACGACATCATGGATCTGCAGCACTTTAGAATCATTTCCAATGGAAATGATTCTAAAGTGCTGCTGAATCATGATTTTATTGACAAGGAAGACAGGATATGAAACGACAGCAGACGACCCTTTCTGTTTCCCGCGACCTAAAGGTTGAACAAACCCGTTACCACGCGGAATGCCACCGCAACATCAGCTACTATAAAATAATTAACATTCGCGAGCGAGTAACTTTCGACGGTTTGAAATCCGCGAACGTAAATCTCCGCGAATGTGCCCACATTTTGTCCGACATAAAACGGTTCAAATGACATGTTTTGCTGCATAAACGGTTTGGTAACTAATGTTGTAGTTTGCGCATGACATCTTAATTATGATTGCCAAAATTGATTTTCCTTTTCTGCTGTATGTTTGTTTTTGATAACTTACGTCAGAATTTGGCAAGGTTTTCGCATCTGCTCCGACATATCGCCAATTTTGGATCATTTGTACAGTAGATATCACTCGCATATTTACGAAGCGAGTTTTCGTCAAAATCAGATAAGCAATTCTTTCAAAGTTGGCCTGCTGACAGCACGGGAGCGGCGAACGAGCAATTGAGACACGCCATGTGATTTTGTACCTAAGGAGGTCTTGAAAACTATTTACAGAAACTGTTATATTTTCTGTAGATGACGTCGATAGTTTATGAAATCATCATTTGCTCTGAACATTTCGTCAATTTTCCACGTCATTTACGGAAAATATCTTAAATGTTGTAAATAATTTTCATGAGATATCGCATATCGTCTATGGTACAAAATCACATGGCTTGTCTCAATTTTCGTTGTATAACAAATTGTTGGCCCGTCTTTGAATGTAACTCGATCAAGTGGCGCGCTCTTTCGGAAACGTCTGCCCTTCAGAGACAGCAGACGAATTAATTCGGAAGAAGACAAACTGAAGCAGATTTACAGAGCAGACAGTCACGTAATCAACCCCTTGTTGCAACTGAAAACACAACAAACTGTCTGTATTTAAACAATTTGTGTCCAGAAATGCACGCTTTCATTGATGTTTTCCTCAAGTTTGACTGTTATGTGTTGTAATTTCGTTACGTGCTTGCGATTGGTCCGTTGTTGTCACGTGTCTAGGGTAAATAACATTGCAGACGGGTTCCTTGTCTTAGCCAAGTGTCTGTGATATGCTTGTCATGTACTTGTTGTAGAACAAGTCGACAATTCCCACAGTCTGTTAATCATTTTAGCCTTAACTGTTCGTGATGCCATTAACCATAAGAACGCGGGAAACGAAAATTGTCGTCTGCTGTTATTTCGTATTTAACATTTTCCCTCAATAAAACATCGTTTGACTACATTTTAGAATCAATGAAATGATTTTGAAGTGCTGCCAACCCTGCATTTTGTTGAGAAAAATGGAATTAAAAAAAAAGGCAGCGATGTTTAAGGTCGGTCCATCGGTGTATTGTAGTTACTATGCTTGTACATCACCGGTTGTACGTGACTCAATTAGCCAATAAACTGTCAGATTCCAGCGTTGTTTATACAGCAACGCCGAAGCAAGCCGAATCCTTGTGTTAGTGTTGTGATGCTACTTTGCGCATTTTAACCATTGCGTATTCTATCTGGTTCCTGGGGCCCGTTTCACTAAACTTCGTAAGACTAAAATGATGTTCGTAAGTGCAAATTTAGGATCGTCTGGTAATGTCAATTGATGGGTTTACATTTATTGAGCATAGGCTGCAGATGCAGCCTATGCTCAATAAATGTAAATCCAATAATTGTTTACAATAAAACATTGTTAATGTGAAATGTACAGACTATCATAATTTTGCACTTACGAACATTTTAGTCGTACGAAGTTTAGTGAAGCGGGCCCCTGGTTCCGACCGAATCATATACCACAGACACGCACGACGGAACCAGCTTTCCCGGATGTCGATATGCACTAGCGATTTGTTTACATCAAGAACCCAATCATGATGTGACTCTGTCTCTTTCTTGCACCAACCACAAACACGAACGGGCGGTACTGATAACCTCCTTTATGCCTTTTGCACTGAGCCATCCAGGTAAGTATACCTTCCCTGTGAGGAAATGTTGTCCCTGTGAGGTACTGTTGTCCCTGTAAGGTATTGTTTCCCTGTGAGGTATCCTTTTAACAACAATATATGTCAATTGCATTGAAACGACATGCAACTGTAACATACTGTCATGTCACCAATAATATCCTCCACTACTCAACTATTTTACAACACTATTTAGGCCGGATTTGACCTACATTTTGTTAAATCTCGTCGAAGACTGGATCAAATTTGGTGCGATAAAAAGCTGGGGGCCGTTTCACTAAACTTCGTACGACTAAAATGTTCGTAAGTGCAAAATTAAGAGTCTGTAAATTTCACATTAACAATGTTTTATTATAAACAATTATAGGATTTACAATAAATGTAAATCCATCAATTGAAATTTTCAGGCAATCCTAAATGTGCACTTACTTTAGTGAAACGGCCCCCAGATTCCTCGGAAATTGCATTCTATCACCTGCGGATGGCACGTTCTCGTATAGCTGTACATGGTCTGGTGATTCAAAACGGACACAGCTATATAAGTGTACTATGACGACGACGTCAACCAAAGGTGCCGTTCTGGTCACAGGTGACGGACCATGGTCTATAAATACAGTATACCAAAAAAGCATCAATAGAGAAGAAAAGGAAATCTAACAAAGTTTCTTTACTCCCTCCAATTCACATTAACCAAGGTCGCTATTTTTTTAATGGGCCGTACTCGGACGGCCTCCTGACACCGGGCTCTCACGAAACAATCAACCGATGTATATCATTGTCGCCTATTGCAGAAGTTAGGAAAGTGTTAGCCCTCTGCAACGATATAAAACCCGATGCGCTATGTCAACACGTTTTCGAGCTATCGATTATTTTGTTCCAACAACATTGAGCATTTACGATTGGTCGAAAGACATTGGGCACATTTTCGGAGCCAATACTAATATATTATGACAGCGCAAGCATCAGCTTCAAACTACACTTTTACGTCGAAAATCCATTGTTTCCAATCGAACCTTTGATCAAACCTACATTTATACCCCGTCCAATGCGTCACGACAGACAATTGAATCGCACCGACATTTCTATAATTTATCGGAAACCATGTTGTCTAATCTTGATGGGTTTCCCAGATGACGTCATCGCTAAGCTTATGATTGGCTGATATCCACGGAGTGTCACGCGTAAGCGTCATGTTACATTGGCTGGATACCAGCCGGACACCTGCTTATATTGTCAGCAAAGCTATGAACAAGAAAAAGGGGAAAGCCAAGGAAACAAATATGCCCGAAGTATTTCGACTAGATTAAAATGCAGAATTGTGCGACAATGCTATAAATCGGTTGACTGTTTCGTGAGACTCCGTTGTCTCGAGGCCGTCCGATTACGGCCTAATTAAAACATAGGGACCTTGGTAATGTGTTATAAGATGGATTAAAAACAATGTTAGCTTTTTTTTCTCACTTATGGATGCTTTTGTGTATATTTAATGTATGTATAGACATTGGTTCGTTACTTCAACCTGTGGTTCTGTGAGCCGTTTCACTAAACTTCGTACGACTAAAATGTTCGTAAGTGCAAAATTATGATAGTCTGTAAATTTCAAATTAACAATGTTTCCTTGTAAGTAATTATTGGATTTACATTTGCTAAATCATTAGGATCCAAGGCTAAGGGCTCAAAGGCTGATATATTATCACAAATTAAAGTTGCCATATCTAAAGATAACGAAAAGTTCAAGAAAGCTTTCAGCAAACTCTGGGGGAAATCTGGTGGATGTGTCTCAGGAACCTGTACTCACGGTATCATATACTGTTTGAAGTTTGTGCTGCGAGCAGAAAGCCCACGGGATTACCTCGACATACTACTGTCAATGAAGCATCAGCCTAACATAGTTGTGTCTGATATGGCGAATATGTTGGTGGCACATGGCAACAAGAGACATACAGGCATGTTTCATAGAGAATATTAGTATAGTGTCATGAACGTGAATAAATATCTGTCGAGGCTGAGAAATCAGGATGGGCGAGGCTTGCCGAGCACATCCTGATTTCGAGCCGAGTCAGATATTTATTCACGTTCATTACACTATAATAATATTCTATTTATCCCGTTAACCACATCAAAGTTGTTCAAATGTCTCTAAAAATTCATTTGTGGCCTCATAAGTTTGTCTTCTGAAGCGACAAGATTATCGTGTTACGTCATTCACATAATGACGTAACGTCATACATAATGACGTATCTACTAGACGTGAACGAGAAAAAATACACGTACCTGCTTTTCACGTCTAGTAGCGACATAGTTGACGGGATAAAGCCGTTTAATGGGATGGTGGCAGAGCCAACAGTAGACAACGTACAAAAGGCCAAGAGTGGACAATTGGAAATATCGTTTCCATGGCTAACCGAGGCTGAAACGAGAGACAGCGAACATTCTGATAAAATTCATCCAATTTCTGGAAGTGATATACATTTATGTCTCTTTGATCGTTTCCATGAAAGAAACGTAAAAAAGGACGAGGAAGTAATGAGGAGAATTACACATGTAAAAGAGATTAAAGGTAGACTAAATTCTCCGAAGGATGAGCAGTTGCATGCGAAATATAATCATGACATGCGATATTTGAATGAGATGCAGCCAATAAACCACATTTTTTTGTTCCGGTGTAATGTCGATGTCCATAACGCGTGCATAAACAGCCGGATGCTACAGGATATACAGAAGTATGGTTTTGAGGTCTGTTTGGACACGAACGGATGCATGTTGATGAACAAGAATTGCAAAATAAACAAATACCAATCACTGAAACGTCCGTTCGTTTCCGAGATCATCACTTCTGATGAACCTCCGCCTAAGAGAAAGGTAGAGTCGTCCGTGGCAACTGGAGAAACTGTGACTATCACAGAGGAAGTATCAGTTGAAGAATCTGGTACGAATGATCCACACGCAATAATGAAAGATACACATGCCATGGAATTGACAGGTACCAACGAACTACCCAACGATATAGCACAAGACTCTACCACGAAGGAGACTGACTCAAATAGGATGAATAATCATGAGATGGTTGTCGTTGGAGAAAATGGGACAGCCAACACTCCAATCAATTGTACCGAAGTCCTCGACAAGCCAGAGACGGATCTCGAAAAGTCTTTGTTATGGGATCTGTATCTGAAGTACACTGATAAAGAACTTATTGAAATGGGGGAATGGCTCAATGATAAGATAATTAATGCATCAATGATACTGCTTCAGAAAATGAATCCTAACATGGGAGGACTCCAGGATTCTGTTACGCTGAAATATGGGCATGACAGTATGGGATCACAGTCAGAATTTGTACAAATGATCAATATTCGGAACAGTCATTGGATAACGATTTCCAACATCAATGCATTAATACTCAATGAAGTTTTTATATATGACAGCATGCTGCGAATGAGCGAAAGATATCCAGCAGATGTATGTAGAACCCCCTATTGTTCACCCTCCCCTATTGTGAAACAAAAAAAGAGATCAATATTTTTTCGGCCGTATATTTTGAAAACAAAATTTTAAAATTAAAAAAACATTTTTTTTCAATAATTATTGAAAATTGTGTGAAACAAAAAAAAGTGAACAAATTTTTTTCGCCCGTATATTTTGAAAAAAATATTGGCCAGCAATATTTTAATATGGGGCCAAAAGTGTCATATAATAAAACAATTATAGTCTTTTGAGGAGGTGTACATGAGATTTACAGACCTGAAAAAAGTGATGTTCACAGACGCCGAAGGTCCGTAAATCTCATGTACACCTCCTCAAAAGACAATAATTGTATATTGTTACCCCTCGGTAAGATCGTCCATTCAGTTCTTGTGTGTGTCCGACAACAAAAGTTGCCGACCAAAACAGATGACGAAATATTGTATCAGAGGCTTGGAGTTCGATATCGAGCGTTTATAAAAAATGAGTTTTATGACGGGTAACAATAGGGGAGGGTAACAATAAGGGAGGACTGTATAATTTGTAGAACCCCCTATTGTTCACCCTCCCCTATTGTTACCCCTCGGTAAGTTCGTCCATTCAGATATTGTGTGTGTGTCCGACAACAAAAGTTGCCGACCAAAACAGATGACGAAATATTGTATCAGAGGCTTCGAGTTCGATATCGAGCACATGCACATGCCGATATCACCATTGTATGCCGATATCACCATTCTGGTCGTTTATAAAAAAATGATTTTTATGACGGGTAACAATAGGGGAGGGTAACAATAAGGGGGACTGTATAATTTGTAGAACCCCCTATTGTTCACCCTCCCCTATTGTTACCCGTCGGTAAGTTCGTCCATTCAGTTATTGTGTGTGTCCGACAACAAAAGTTGCCGACCAAAACAGATGACGAAATATTGTATCAGAGGCTTGCAGATCGATATCGAGCACATGCACATGCCGATATCAACATTGTATGCCGATATCACCATTCTGGTCGTTTATAAAAAAAATAGTTGTATGACGGGTAACAATAGGGGAGGGTAACAATAAGGGAGGACTGTAGAATTTGCAGAACCCCCTATTGTTCACCCTCCCCTATTGTTACCCCTCGGTAAGTTCGTCCATTCAGTTCTTGTGTGTGTCCGACAACAAAAGTTGCCGACCAAAACAGATGACGAAATATTGTATCAGAGGCTTGCAGTTCGATATCGAGCACATGCACATGCCGATATCAACAGCGTATGCCGATATCACCATTCTGGTCGTTTATAAAAAAATGTGTTTTTTGACAGGTAACAATAGGGGAGGGTAACAATAAGGGAGGACTGTAGAATTTGTAGAACCCCCTATTGTTCACCCTCCCCTATTGTTACCCCTCGGTAAGTTCGTCCATTCAGTTCTTGTGTGTGTCCGACAACAAAAGTTGCCTACCAAAACAGATGACGAAATATTGTATCAGAGGCTTGCAGTTCGATATCGAGCACATGCACATGCCGATATCAACATTGTATGCCGATATCACCATTCTGGTCGTTTATAAAAAAAATGAGTTTTATGACGGGTAACAATAGGGGAGGGTAACAATAAGGGAGGACTGTAGAATTTGTAGAACCCCCTATTGTTCACCCTCCGCCATTGTTACCCCTCGGTAAGTTCGTCCATTCAGTTCTTGTGTGTGTCCGACAACAAAAGTTGCCAACCAAAACTGATGACTAAATATTGTATCAGAGGTTTGGAGTTCGATATCGAGCACATTCACATGCCGATATCACCATTGTATGCCGATACCACCATGCTGGTCGTTTATAAAACATGATTTATATGACGGGTAACAATAGGGGAGGGTAACAATAAGGGAGGATTGTAGAATTTGTAGAAGCCCCTATAGTTCACCCTCCCCTATTGTTACCCTATTGTGAAACCAAAAAAAAGGTGATCAAATTTTTTTCGGCCGTATATTTTGAAAAAAATATTTTAAAATTTAAAAAACATTTTTTTTCAGTAATTATTGATTGAAAATTGTGTGAAACACAAAAATGAACAATTTTTTTTCGGCCATATATTTTGAAAAATATTTTAAAATTTAAAAAACATTTTTTTTCAATAATTAACTTTTTCAACACTAATTTGTTTGCTTACGTTTGCCTATACACGCTGGTGATTAAATCAGATGAGCTAATTGGTGTCGTGGAAATCACCTTTAACACTTATTCAAAGTTTGTTTACACAGATTTACACAGGTAAACAAGTCCTGTCTTTGATCCGGTAAATTGGCGCAGCGAATTCGCACTTCGAGCGCAAACTGACACTTTGACTTAACCAGAGTGAAATACCACATATTTATGTTTTCGGGACCTAACAATCAGTTTGAATTGGCGAAAATTCGACGTAACGACGTAACGAAATTTGACGTAACGGTAGCCAGTTACATTGAAAATAATAGGATCTGAAACGGGACTTGGACACGAATTCGACGTAACGAGGGAATTCGACTTAACCGACTTTGAGTAAACGAATGTAGACTGTAGTAACATGGAACAGTAAAATTGTTTCATAAATTCATTACGAGTACTGCTTTAGATGCCGCCGATGTCAGCTTAGACCTACCGAGATTTGTTTAAATATTCATTGGTTCACACTAGCTTGTTATTACTGTAGCAATACGCTACAATTCACCTGCTATATGCTTCTATTTGTATAGTATGATTAGAGGGTTTTGTTTCAAATTAGGTAAACTTGTAAATTACGTGTTCGATAGTTTCTCTGTTCAGTGTCGTAGCCAGGTCGTCGTGGGCGAGGGTGCAATGAGTGCGAACACACCCCATAACATTTGTCCCCCCCCCCCCGCCCCCACCAGCAAGAACCTGGCTACAACACTGCAATTCGTTATTTAGTTTATGTTGTGACTTTATCTTGAGGTTCGTTTGCTTCAAATGATACATGTAATATCATAAGCCTTAGTACATGCAAATGGCCGTAAGAAATTAGATAAAACAGATAAATGGTACATGTAAGTGAAACAAATGTGAAAGGTTTCATCTCAGCCAATACAAAATTGGCTGAGATGAAAAGTTTCACATTTTTTTCGCTTTACACCAGACGTCGACCTACTCGGAGGCGTCGGGAGAAAATTAATATTGGGGAGGCGAATGTCGACCCAAGCAAAGCGAATTAGTGCTAGGGGGGTGCGGTGGCATGCACCCCCGGATTTTTTGTTAATTCTAGATGCCATTTCCTGCATTCTACTGCATTTAAGAGACACCTTTTATTTTTGGTCCAAATATTGGGGCTGCGGTTGCCGCCCTGCCGCCCCACTTCCGACGCCTCTGGTAGGTCATACAAATGGCATCGCACTACTTACAACAATTGTTGAGTGATGTTGCGCATCTGTATTTCTATGAAATGTTATAAACCGGAGTATCCTGAGACTCGAACCTTTAGACCTTGAGCCAGCAATAACCCCCCTCCCCCCTTTTGGGGAGTATGATTTTCGAACTCAGTAGTCTATTGTCTATAAATCCTGGTTGACTGCGCTCAAAAAGCCGCTGGATGAACAAATGACGGCCATTTTACAAGATGGCCGCCGAACGTATTATTGTTTTCTTAGTATTCATTGTTTTCTTAAGGACTGTTAACTTTCAGTCTGATCAATATTAACCGGGTAAATTGGTATAATTAAGTCACAATTTTAATGTAAAATGATTTTGAATACATCTTACATTTAATTACACCCGTAAATGGCAATATATTTAAAAATATCACCCGGAATGGCTTTTTCAGACTATTTACATACTAATATTGGTTTGTATATATAGTAAATATTTGCAATTGGACACAATAGGTGTAGAATAACACGTGTGCTATAATTAAGAACACATAATGTTGAAACATATTGGACAAAATAGTTTATGTATGCGTACTTAACAGCTATTTCAATATAGTGGATATATTTGAAGAGCATATGCATGCTTTTAGAAAGATAATGTACCTTCAATGTCTTTGTTTATATGAAAATTATGAAATGGTATATCAACCTTACGGGTTATCAAATGTCACTAGTAAGTACAATTAACATTGACACCGAGAGAGATTTGCATAATGAGACATATAGCGTAGTTGTTACCATCACTAAGAAAATGCGAAGCGGACGGACAGACGGACGAACACTCGAACACACTGTATCTGAAGTGTGCACGGACAGCTATCAGTAGTGCCTAAGTAGTTGCATATGCATTTAATAATTTATAAGTAAGTGACAGTGCATAACATAAATGAAGGGTGGTATACTTCAAAATGGTGTCCAACAATTCATCCAGCGGGTTACAGAGCGCAGACATACGGCAAAGAACTCATAATTGAATTTAGTTTCAGAAAAAAATATGTCTGCAAAAACATCACAGGGGGGAGGTTTCCATTTCCGGCTGACGGCCTACTTAGTTTGGCATAAAACAGCCAATAACAATCCCATATGGTAGTTTCCTTAAACCATAGTTTAAGCAATTAGGTTGCACTCCATATCGTAAGCAATGGTTTGGAGCTTGAACCATAGCTTAAAAGACAGAAATTGTGGTTTCAGTTGCAATATGCACAATAACAAAAATCCCACAGGGGCGGGGGGTGGGGGGGGGTTTCCATTTCCGGCTGACGGCCTACTTAGTTTGGCATAAAAAACAGCCATAACATCCCATATGTTGTTTCCTTAACCATAAGTTTAAGCAATAGGTTGCATCCATATCGTTAGCAATGGTTTTGGGGCTTGAAACCATAGCTTTAAGACCAAGAAATTGTGGTTTCAGGTTGCAATATTGGCACAATAGCCAAAAAATTCCCACAGGGGCGGGGGGGGGGGGGGGGGGGGGTTCCATAACGGCTGAAGGCCTAACTTAGTTTTGGCATAAAACAGCCAAATTAACCCCCAACCCCAATATGTTTAGTTTCCTTAAACCATTATTTAAGCAATTAGGTTGCACTCCATTTTGTAAGCATGGTTTGGAAAGCTTAAACCATAGCTTAGGAAGACCAAGAAATTGTGGTTTCAGTTTGCAATATGCACAATAATTCCCTGTGTGATTGTGTGTTGAGAGTCTCTAGCATGGTTTAGGCTCCAAAGCCCTAGTTTTGAGCAATTATTTGGCCAGAAACTGCCATTTAAGATCGTAATAAAATTAAAACTTAAACCTTAATTTGGACTCCAAACTATAGTTTAAGAAATAAATTTACATTCGCAATCCCAAAAGGTAGTTTTCTTAAACCGTGCTTTGGGCAATTAATGTGCACGCGGCAGACAGAGCACAGCGTAAGGTTTAAGTTTCAAACCATGCTTTAGGAAATTATTGTGCATATGCAATAAATGGAATATGGCCAGTCAAATGCACACTCATTTCCTAAGCCCTGGTTTGGAGCATATACTCTAGTTTAGGCTTCCCGTGAGCCTCACAGGAGACTCACAAACAGGGGTTTATGGGAATTGTTGTGCATTTGGCGATTGAAAATACCATTGGGCAGTCTAAACTCCAAACAGTGGTTCAATTTATCTAGCTGAAGCCATCTATCTGCCTTTTTCTTTTTCTTAAATGATGGTTTGTATTCCAAACTGAGGTAAAGGCAGGACTTATAGAATTACAATCTCAAACAGCATTTACTAGCCAAATGCAAAGTAATTGCGTACACTAGGGTTTGGGAGTGTAGTCTAGTGTTTGTATGTCAAACCATGTTTTAAGATTTATTGTGTACATCCATAGCCAAAAACTAAGGCATCCTGCAAATTATTGTTTTCAATGTCCTCTACTTTGGATAAACAAACCTATTTTAAGTAATAAAACCGTGTTTCAATAAACACCTGCTAATTATGTACCTTGAGCGATCAAAACAAAGTGCTTCCGAAATATACAGATGTTGATTTTATTAATTCAAATACTAGCTTGCACCAAAGAAGGGGTCATTGACAGATTTGAGTTGTATAATATCAGGAAATAAATAAAGCATGTTACATGAGTGATGCTTTAATATGATATTTATTGTTTACTGAGTGCACAAGAAACGAGGCTGTGCCAAGTTTCTTATGAAATCAGTCAACGAGTTCAATAAATCTCATATTGAATCAACACAAATGTCATATTCTGTTTATTGCATCAGCACAGCACAATACATCGAAGCTGTAATGACCAACTAGTGTGTTTTCTGTTGCGGTCTCATTCGCATATTTATTACACTTAGTCTAGTGTATTGTGATTTTTAATACACCGTGTTATTACATTGTGGAAGCATATTTTATGCAATAAGGTTTACATCCATATTGCAGCATGGATGAGTATAAACATATGTCAATTATGTACAAAGTTACTTTGTCATGAGTAATCTCGCTTATTCATCGGTATACACATCTTGTCTGATCTGTGGAATTGGCCTAGAGTTTTGGAGTTACAACCGTGATAACTTTCAGAACCAATTGGATTTGAAGTTTGAAATAATGTTTTTCTTGGAGCTTTGATAGACATGATATATACATGTATGGACATCGGACGAGAGGTTTGGTTTTGAAACGGGGCTTGGGGGAGATATTTTGGATAATCAAACAACACGACTGTCGCACTCATCTTACTGACCTTCTTTTAATAATGCGTCTTTAGAGGCGATTTTGTTTTGTTATAATGAAATATTTATTGCTCTGACTTTCTGCTAGTTTCTAAACATATTAATCATGAAAGTTTTAACCATTTTTCCATCCCTGCCACGCTTTCTCCACCTGTGTGTGTAGTGGGTGTGATCTTAAGTAAAGGCCAATGGGGTCCGTGTCTGTAAACATCGACTGATCGCTATTTTTTAGGACAAGTTAATGTGTAATCAATTTCAACCCAGCGCACAGTACCCTCCCTTATTGTTACCCAGTACAAAAATCATGCTGCATTGACACCTTGAATGGTCATATCGGCATGTGAATCATAAAATATCTCGTCATCTATTTTGGTCGGCAACTTTTGTTGTCCAATACTGATAAGAACTGAATGGATGAACTTACTGAGGGGTAACAATAGGAGAGGAAAAATAAACAATAAGGAATTATACAGTCCTCCGATAGTATTTGTTACCATCCCATATTATTACCCGTCATAAAAATCATGTTTTACAGACGACCAGAATGGTGATACCGGCATACAATGATCATATCGGCATGTGAATGTGCTCGATATCCAACTCCAAACCTCTGATACAATATTTCGTCATCTGTTTTGGTCGGCAACTTTTGTTGTCGGACACACACAAGAACTGAATGGACGAACTTACCGAGGGGTAACAATAGGGGAGGGTGAACAATAGGGTTTTCTACAAATTCTACAGTCCTCCCTTATTGTTACCCTCCCGTATTGTTACCCGTCATAAAATTCATTTTTTTTATAAACGACCAGAATGGTGATATCGGCATACAATGGTGATATCGGCATACAATGGTGATATCGGCATACAATGGTGATATCGGCATACAATGGTGATATCGGCATACAATGGTGATATCGGCATACAATGGTGATATCGGACATACAATGGTGATATCGGACATACAATGGTGATATCGACATACAATGGTGATATCGCATACAATGGTGATATCGGCATACAATGGTGATATCGGCATACAATGGTGATATCGGCATACAATGGTGATATCGGCATACAATGGTGATATCGGCATTTGCATGGGCTCTTGCATCTGTTTTGGTCGGCAACTTTTGTTGTCGGACACACACAAGAACTGAATGGACGAACTTACCGAGGGGTAACAATATACAATTATTGTCTTTTGAGGAGGTGTACATGAGATTTACGGACCTTCGGCGTCGGTGAACATCACTTTTCTCAGGTCTGTAAATCTCATGTGCACCTCCTGAAAAGACTATAATTGTTTTATTATGTGACACTTTTTGGCCCCATATTAAAATATTTCTGGCCAATATTTTTTTCAAAATATCCGGCCGAAAACAAATTTGTTCACTTTCGTTTGTTTCAAACAGTTTTTTAAATTTTAAAATATTTTTTTTAACATATACGGCCGAAAAAAAATTGATCACTTTTTTTGTGTTTCACAATAGGGTAACAATAGGGGAGGGTGAACTATAGGGGGTTCTACAAATTCTACAGTCCTCCCTTATTGTTGCCCTCCCCTATTGTTACCCGTCATATAAATCATGTTTTATAAACGACCAGCATGGTGGTATCGGCATACAATGGTGATATCGCCATGTGAATGTGCTCGATATCGAACTCCAAACCTCTGATACAATATTTAGTCATCAGTTTTGGTCGACACTCACAAGAACTGAATGGACGAACTTACCGATGGGTAACAATAGGGGAGGGTGAACAATAGGGGGTTCTACAAATTATACAGTCCTCCCTTAGTGTTACCCTCCCCTATTGTTACCCGTCATAAAACTCATTTTTTTATAAACGACCAGAATGGTAATATCGGCATACAATGTTGATATCGGCATGTGCATGTGCTCGATATCGAACTGCAAGCGTCTGATACAATATTTCGTCATCTGTTTTGTTCGGCAACTTTTGTTGTCGGACACACACAATAACTGAATGGACGAACTTACCGAGGGGGTTACAATAAGGGGAGTGGTAACAATAGGGGAGGGGGATGGGGTAATAGGGGAGGGTGAACAATAGGGGGTTCTACAAATTCTACAGTCCTCCCTTATTGTTACCCTCCCCTATTGTTACCCGTCATAAAACTCATTTTTTTATAAACGACCAGAATGGTGACATCGGCATACAATGTTGATATCGGCATGTACATGTGCTCGATATCGAACTGCAAGCCTCTGATACAATATTTCGTCATCTGTTTTGGTCGGCAACTTCTGTTGTCGGACACACACAAGAACTGAATGGACGAACTTACCGAGTAACAATAGGGGAGGGTGAACAATAGGGGGTTCTGCAAATTCTACAGTCCTCCCTTATTGTTACCCTCCCCTATTGTTACCCGTCATAAAACTCATTTTTTTATAAACGATCAGAATGGTGATATCGGCATACAATGTTGATATCGGCTTGTGCATGTGCTAGATATCGATCTCCAAACCTCTGATACAATATTTCGTCATCTGTTTTGGTAGGCAACTTTTGTTGTCGGACACACACAATAACTGAATGGACGAACTTACCGACGGGTAACAATAGGGGAGGGTGAACAATAGGGGGTTCTACAAATTATACAGTCCCCCTTATTGTTACCCTCCCCTATTGTTACCCGTCATAAAAATCATTTTTTTATAAACGACCAGAATGATGATATCGGCATACAATGGTGATATCGGCATGTGCATGTGCTCGATATCGAACTCGAAGCCTCTAATACAATATTTCGTCATCTGTTTTGGTCGGCAACTTTTGTTGTCGGACACACACACAATAACTGAATGGACGAACTTACCGAGGGGTAACAATAGGGGAGGGTGAACAATAGGGGGTTCTACAAATTCTACAGTCCTCCCTTATTGTTACCCTCCCCTATTGTTACCCGTCATAAAACTCATTTTTTATAAACGCTCGATATCGAACTCCAAGCCTCTGATACAATATTTCGTCATCTGTTTTGGTCGGCAACTTTTGTTGTCGGACACACACAAGAACTGAATGGACGATCTTACCGAGGGGTAACAATATACAATTATTGTCTTTTGAGGAGGTGTACATGAGATTTACGGACCTTCGGCGTCGGTGAACATCACTTTTCTCAGGTCCGTAAATCTCATGTACACCTCCTGAAAAGACTATAATTGTTTTATTATATGACACTTTTTCTGGCCAATATTTTTTTCAAAATATCCGGCCGAAAAAAAATGTGTTCGATTTCTTTTGTTTCACACAATTTTCAATAATTATTGAAAACAAATGTTTTTTAAATTTTAAAATATTTTTTTCAAAATATCCGGCCGAAGAAATTTTTTCTCTTTTTTGTTTCCAATTTTCAATAATTATTGAAAAAACATTTTTTTTTATTTTAAAATTTTGTTTTCAAAATATACGGCCGAAATATTTTTTTCTCACTTTTTTAAAAAATGTTTTTTAAATCTAAATATTTTTTTTTTTAAATATACGGCCGAAAAAAAATTGATCACTTTTTTGATTTCACAATAGGGTAACAATAGGGGAGGGTGAACAATAGGGGGTTCTACAAATTCTACAGTCCTCCCTTATTGTTACCCTCCCCTATTGTTACCTGGGGAACAATAGGGGAGGGTGAACAATAGGGGGTTCTACAGATGTAGGTGAGTTGTCATGTAAACTCCTGCGGCCAACCGGGAATTTGTACATTAGTGTTATCGATGTACAACAACAGACCGACTGTTTGGATTGTGACCTATTCAGCATTGCATTTGCTGCATCAGTTTGTATGAATATAGACCCGGGGTCTGCTATGTACAGCCAGCCGTTGATGAGATAGCTCTTCTGCACTGTCTTGAGACAAGGGATATGACCGGTTTTGTAAATGCCATAAGTCTGTCCAACCCAGGTCGGGAAATACGTCCACTTTACCAATGGGAGGTTAAGGTGTATTGTACATGCCGTTTGCCAATCGAGGGAGGTGCCATGGTTCGATGTGAAACTTGTAAGAAATGGTTTCATGAAAGGTGTATTAGTACAGATATATCGACGAAATGGACGTGCACAGTTTGTGGAGAAAGACAAATGGCTGAAAATAAAACAAGAGCTGATGATATGAAGATTATCATACAAATGAGAGAAATGTCTGCTGCGGATGAACACACGGCCGGGATACAAGAACTCTATGATTCCATCAGAGTGTGTTGTGAAGAATCTGGTCTTCCGGAAGGACACAACCATATTGGTTGTATTGATAGTGATGCGTACCGCAAGGCATTTTCGGACCGCAAACAAATGCGTGGACTCACTTATTACGTTCCCCGTCAGAGCGAATTCTTCATAACTATTTTTTACGAACAGCATTCATCTGTAGATGATATCCTCGAGAGTGTTGTCCATGAAATGGCCCATGCAGTCCGTCATCTGAAAGGCATACGGGGTTCCACCCATGGACGACAGTTCAAGCTGATAATGAAGTCCATATTTAGATGTGTCACACGCAAGCAATCGAACCTTCCCAAACCGTACTGTGATGTTAAAATTGACCCGAAACACACATAAGCTGTATGTATACCAGTCGGCTACAATACTTTAATGACGTGTTTGTCAATGACATGTACGAATATAACAAGACTAAGTCAGGAGATCCTTGACAATGACCGAACACGGATAGTGGTCTTAATTACATACGGGATTTCTGATGGGAAATCTCTGTAACCATTGTAACATATTATGTTGGTGCTGGCGATTCATCTCCTATACTGACCGCTGGTATATTTGTATTTCAAATCGAATTCTGAACGTGAACGCCATGAAACAAATACCAATTAAGACTGTATGATTACAGATGTATTTTGGCTATTAGGAAACTGCTTTATTTGCTATACGTCCCAGCCTCAAACCATATACAGAGAATAGTATCATCACAAACATGTAACCCTGTTGATCATGGTGCATCACATTCAGTCAGTTTGCATTAGTAAGTAAGATACATTTGTATCTCAAAACTTTGTCAGATTATCACGTTCAGTCAAATCGCCATACTAGACTGTTGGCTGACAAACTGGACAACACGGCCTATTCAACCAGTGTAAACCTATCGCACCTCTAAACATATACAACATACACTTCTATTTCAGAGAAGAGTGATAACTGTATGTCTCTCTCTCTGTCTCTCGGTCCCTATTGTGACCATTTAAGTGCCCCTATACTGACCATGTTACCCGAGGGCCCCTATACAGACCAGTAAGGTTCCCACCCGTCGCCTCCTGTATGATATACTACATGTACATATGTGCCCCTATTGTGACCATTTAAGTGCCCCTATACTGACCATGTTACCCGAGGGCCCCTATACAGACCAGTATGGTTCCCACCCATCGCCTACTGTATGATATACTACATGTACATATGTGCCCCTATTGTGACCATTTAAGTGCCCCTATACTGACCAGGTTACCCGAGGGCCCCTATACAGACCAGTAAGGTTCCCACCCGTCGCCTCCTGTATGATATACTACATGTACACATGTGCCCCTATTCTGACCATTTAAGTGCCCCTATACTGACCATGTTACCCGAGGGCCCCTATACCGAACCAGTAAGGTTCACCCGTCGTCCTCCTTTGTATGATTATACTAACCCATGTTCTCAGTGCCCTATTGTGACCATTTAAGTGCCCCTATATGACCATGTTACCCGAGGGCCCCTTACGGCCAGTAAGGTTCCCCTGTTCCTGTATATACATGTACACATGTGCCCTGTGACCTTTAAGTGCCCATATACCCTGACCTGTTGCCCGGGGCCCCCTATACGGGACCAGTGGTTCCACCCGTGTCTGTATGCTATACTACATGTACACATGTGCCCCTATTGTGACCATTTAAGTGCCCCTATACTGACCATGTTACCCGAGGGCCCCTATACAGACCAGTATGGTTCCCACCCGTCGTCTCCTGTATGATACTCGCCATGTACATATGTGCCCCTGTTGGGACCATTTTAGTGCTCCTATTTGGACCATGTTACCCGAGGGCCCCTATACAGCCCAGTTAGAAGGGAAATAACATTACATAACACTAGTTCCACCACATTAAAGTAACTAAATATCATAGAAACTACTGCCCATATGTGTGTCACATACAGCGCAGTATAATTGTCATATAGTTGTTTTAGATTGTGCTGTTACGCAGGCTGATCTTGAGCTACACAGGTGACAAATGTCGTAATGTCCATTGTTATAACTGTGGTACATATACAATGGTTCACTCGTTCACTATACTAAATTATCGCTCGACGTTAGCCTTTACATGGCGTTAACGTTAGTGTTACACTAGTACTGTTAGGCACGCTGTTCTGTGCTCATACTGGTTACAAATGCCGTAAGATCCTGTATCTCAACCCTTGGTAGACATACAAGTGTCCCCTTATATACTTATCAGTGTTACAAATAGATGTCAGTGTTTATATGGCATGTTTATAAGTGCTCCTATATTGGCCATTATTCTGCCCCTATACTTACCATGTTACCATAGTGCCCCTATAGTGGCCGTAACGTTACCACCCCCTCTCGTTATTTGCGCGGTTTTCAAACAGTGCGTGTGTGTTATTTGCGCGGTTTTCAAACAGTGCGTGTGTGTTATTTGCGCCGTACATTAGACTGTATTTACAGACTTTGATCAGTTGTGGGTATGAGGGATAAAATCATTCGGTCTTGTTGATCTACCACTTACTACAGACAGTTACATAATGCAATACGGTGATGGTAAACGGTGCCGTATGAAGGATGATCACCAGCGTAGGCGCGGATAACCCTGTGTATGCATGCAGTCGGACCAGTGTCAGCGTTATTCCTATGTGTTTGAGTTATAATATCGACTACTGTTCATCTGTTCATAATGATTAGACCGTGGATTTTGTATTTTGTCTGAATTCATTTGCGCTACCCGCCGTTAACACCCGTATCCCGGACATTCAAGTCATGATATATTATATAAAACATTTCCCGTTAACGAGATTTATGAATATGCATGCGAACAACAGTAATATACAATACAAATGAGACACTCCATGCGATTTTGTACCTTCGGAAATCTGCGTAATTTCATAATATACGTTTACAAAATGTACAATACGTTCCGTAAATTGCGTCAAAAGTTGACAAAATTATATTCCGCATGTACTCTGAAAGTTTTGTCAACTTTTGACTTTGTTTATGAAAACTATTGTTAATTTTGTAAACGTATTTAATGAAATTACGCAGATGTCCGAAGGTACAAAATCGCATGGCGATTGAGACAATCGGTGCTGCAAAAACCGAGCTTGCATTGTCTACGTTACAAACCAGCCTGTTAACACTTGGACCGTCGGCAATGTTTCCTCATATTCGCCGGCGATGGTGGAACCTAAGTGGTCATCTATCACGAATGTCAATTAGCCAGGTGTACTCATTTGTGAAATGTCATAAAACAACAGCACCGTCAGACATCAGTCGTCCGACGGTTCCAACCGTGCGATTCCTACCATTACATTTAGCGATACCGCTGGTATTTCATGAAATAGTTGCGGACATTTTGAATTGGCGTTGTCAGTCTTACACGAATCGCGCTGTATTCAAATGTCCGCTATAATAAAGTTGTTTACAACGGGGCCCACAGGGGGCATGGATTTCTTTTTAATAATTCGTTCCCACGAAATAACAATTTCGTTCCCTCAATTTAACAATTTGTTCCCTCGAATTAACAATTCGTTCCCTCGAAGTAACAATTCGTTCCCACGATATAACAATTCGTTCCCACGAATTAACAATTTGTTCCCATGGGAAGGAATTGTTATTTCGTGGGAACGAATTGTCAAATTGAGGGAACGAATTGTTAATTCGTGGAATCGAATTGTTATATCGTGGGAACGAAGTGTTATTTCATGGGAACGAATTAATACAAAAAAGGAATTCTACGTCCCCTGCTGCGGGCCTCCGTAATTTCTTGTAACTTGTCTGATCATAAATGATTTTCTCCTGTTTTGTATTCACAAGACAGCCGTGTATGCTATTAGATAATATAAAGAATGAGAAGGAATGTAAAATATCCCTTTTAAAAGTCAGTATTTATATTGCCAATGACCCAGGGATCATTACTGAGAAGTCAATTGTGAAGGCTGCAACATGAACGGTATGCGTGCCCTGTCTATTTATTGCCTTCTCTAGTATTACATATTGATATATATTGCTTTCATTACGAGCATCGATGCTGTAACGTCTCTTTATACTTTCTAAATCAAATCACGCTCTGATTTACTCAGTTGGTCCGATGCTGACAAAGCCGGCGCTGTTTATGGTCCGTGATGAATTTGTCACCGGTTTAGTCCCGGATAGTTGAGGGTATTAACTCTGCGACTGTGTGGACTAATCAGCGTGTGTAGTTAGTTTCAAGGAAGTTGAAAATTCCGTAATTATCGTGTACACGTGTACCGCTAATAGCGGAAAATATATCTATTGGATAATAGCGGGAAAAAATATCTAGCACCGATTTCATCAAAATTGCAAAGTATACTTTTCTAACAAAGTATACTTTGAGGGAGCAATTATTTATTTTTCCTGAAATGCATTATTTCACATAGAACTAACGACTGCATATATTTGATGATTAAAAGTATGCAGAATTATTATACTGAATTTATTACATTATCACAGCCATTAAATGGCTGTGATAATGTAATAAATTCAGTATAATAAAAATTAATAAATTTATCATAAAATTGAAAATTTCTCCCTCAAAGTATACTTTGCTACTAAAGTATACTTTGCAATGTTGATGAAATAGGCTACAGCGCGAAACATCTAGTCCGCCATTATGCTCATGTATACACCAATTCATACATATCTAAGTCAGGCGGGTTGTGTTCATGTACATACATGCGTAAGGCTATACAAATACGCTCTTCAATAGCATATACACCACTTGTAAATGTATTACCTGTGCTTTGTGAGGCAGCATACAAACATATTGAACTATATTGTTTTACGAACGACCACTGCATATACTTGTCCACCCAGACATTGGTTCGTGCTTGGGAGTATTAAATTGTCGTATTTTGAGCGTGTTTGTGATCGGCTCGACACACAGTTAGTTTGTGAGTGCACGTGATATAGCCGTTACTTGTGGATGTGAATGGAGAAATTGGGGCTTATGGGTTTTGTGACTTATGCAGATCCAGCTCAAACCTGAGGTGCCAGACAAAAATCACCTGATGAGCTAGTTTCTAATATAAATAAACACTTATAATACATATGATACTGACATAAGATTTTGCTGCGTAGTAATGAAATGATGCTTAACTTCAAATGCTTCTTCGCAACGCAGAGGCGAACATTAAACATGTCAACCTTTGTTTATAAAGTCGCGTTGAGAACGTGTAATCCTAAAAGATCACATATCGAACCACAGGTGTTTGATCAGATGGTCACTATGTTGGTGCCAAGGGGACATTTCGGTGGATTTTGGTGGATTTCGTTGGTTTTGGGTAATTTACATAGATTTGTGCAACCACTAATGCTCAATCATTACACACGACATAACTCGTCTATTATCTACACATTCACCGTTCCGAGCTTTCAGACCTCTTTTATACTGTCAAACGACGACGATTCCATATTTAAACACATCCGCCTAATCGCCTGTCTGACGTGTGGGTTGAAGATGAAACCGTTATGACAAATTGCTTGCAGTATCTTTGTGGTGCTTTCAATCAAACTTTTGCCAATATGTATCGGTCCTCTTTCTAATTTGGACATGTTTTCTTTGCGACCAGCGTAGACACTGATCAGCCTGCGCATCCGCGCAGTCTGATCAGTGTCTACGCTGTTCGACGTTTATTTGATGACCCAGTTATGAAGATACTAATTGGCAATTTAGATGGCCACGAGTCTTCAGGAGTGGCATATATATACTCTTATAATATGAGGCACGCCATGTGATTTTGTACTTTCGGACATCTGCGTAATTTCATGAAACACGTTTACAATGTTTTTAATATTTTCCGTAAATGGCGTCAAAAGTTGACACAATTTTCAGAGTACATGCGGAATATTAATATTCCGCAGGTACTCTGAATTTTTTTCAACTTTTGATTTTATTTATGAAAAATATTGTAAAGTTTGTAAACGTATTAATGAAATTACGCAGATATCCGAAGATACAAAATCACATGGTGTGTTTCATATATGGCTTTGACTGGAGAAATGGGGCTTATTGGATTTGTGACCAGCGTAGCTCCGGATCAAATAGCACACTCAGTAGTCTGATAGTGATCTATATTGATTGTTAGAAGCGTGAACGGTGTTTCGTTGATGGAATGCCGAACTGTGCAGATCCTGATCAGACTGTGCGGATGCACAGGCTGATATGGATCTACACTGGTCGCACAATCCATAAGCCCCATTTCTGCAGCCACAGCTACACATGAGTGATGATTTAATATGATTTAATATGCCTTTTACTGAAACCATTATCATTATGAAATCGGTCAGCGAATTTCACAAATGCCATATTGCACCATCACTTGTAAATTAGATTTACTTCATAAGCACATAAACATACATTGAAGGTGTACTGATTAACCGGCGGTTTTCTGTAGTGTTATCCATGTACAGCCTATTATATGCAATAACTAGTTTATCAAAATAGTAAATCAATCAAACAGTAAATCAATCAAGAGCTACATTGTTAAAGACTATATTAAGGTACGTTGTGTCATGATGTGCTGCATAGTTGTTCATTTATCGCGAGATTGGGACGTATTACGCCACAAAGACTGCATTATGAGCGAGTTTAGACAAGAGGCAATTGCACAAACGACTGCCTAATGCAGCGAATAACAACACGACTGTCTGTCTGAGCATTTCATTTTGAACGCAAATTAGATTTATTACCGTCGCTAAGCACATCGAATTTTTGTGCAGACATGTTTTGTCTTATATTTAATGGTGGAATTTGCCTTAATGGTATTTGATATCCGATGCAAACGCTATTAATGTCTTAAAGGTACATGCGCACTCAGTAGGCACAACATGTTCGTTATATCAGAGACGTCATCTGAGACATTTTCTGGCAAAATAAACATTCATTCACCATTACACCACATATTGATTGGCATTATTATACTTTTTATATCAGACGTAAATTTCCACACTGACATCAGGGACGTTAACCGTGTTGCCTTAACATGTTAACGGACATTGCTATTTATTCTCTGTATTTATTTTTTATGTGTAATGATCATACTTTATAATATGTCGAAACTATTTTTTTTTCAGGTATCTTGCCTCATTTGCATATGAAAATAGCCTGATACCACCGCGAGTCACTATCAGTAAAACAAATATTACTAAACGAGTATATATGTATAGCGTGCAATCGTAATCTTTAGAACTGGTAGAATAGTGGCACAATTCTAAACTTATTTAATTCCTATAAATAATAGTTTGTGCCGACTGAGTGGGCATGTACCTTTAAGTTGCAGGATGTGAGTTGCACGTACGGTTCCACAGCGGGAGCCACTGGACTGGAGAAATTGGCCTTATGGGATTTGTGACTAGTACAGCTAGCACATTTCTGTAGCATAATAACGGTACATTCTCCTTGGTAGAAGCTTGACGGGTGTTCCATTAATGGAATGGCGACCAGTGCAGATCCTGATCAGACTTTGCGGATGCACAGTCTGATCTGGATCTACACTGGTCGCAAACTGACCCATACGCCACATTTATCCAGTCACAGGAATTGGAAAAGTCTAACGTTGATGGTGCCACTAAAGTAGTTTTGTCATCTGGAATTGTTGCGGTCTAATTCCCAGTTTGTGATAACCGCAATATCCCTCCGCCGCCTTGTAAGAAAACAAAACAAACAGGTTTATGGCGGCCATTTTGTATTTTAATTCAATTATTTTAAGTCGGCCGCCAAGGTTTTTCAATATCATTTGACCATTACCCAATTCCTAAGATGTGCATCCGACAGAAATACAAAACAATGTATTTGTGGTATACACCCCCCTCACCGAGTCTAAACAATGAATTATGGGAGCCATTTTAAATGTTTTTATATTTATTTTTACGGACCCCAAAATGTGTTAAAAGTACATCCAGACGAAGCGCTGTGCCAAGTTTGGCACATTTGGCCGGCGTGTTGCTATCAAATAACTAAGCGGCCTAACTAGGGTGGGGATGGAAGACCGTGGGAATAGAGAATAAGTTTCCTATCGTAAAAATATCCGGCAAGGCTCAATAATTTCTTTATTTCTCATCAGAAGTATATGTTGTGACCACTCATTTGAACCGTCTCGCCGAGTACTTTGGTTCAGAAATAAGGAAAATAGATAGAGAATAGTAGGTTAGTGCCGTGAATGGGAAAAAATATCCGGCAAGGCTCTATAATTTCTTTATGTCTCATTAGAAGTATATGTTGTGACCACTCATTTGAACCGTCTCGCCGAGACGGTTCAAATGAGTGGTCACAACATATACTTTGGTTCAGAAATAAGGAAAATAGATAGAGAATAGTAGGTTAGTGCCGTGAATGGGAAAACATATCTGGCAAGGCTCAGGAAACGGGATGGGCGAGGCTCTGCCGAGCACATCCCGTTTCCGTGCCGCGCCAGATATTTTTTCTCATTCACGGCACTAACCATTCTATTCTATTTATCCCGTCAACACCTACAAATGGCTGTAAAATGCAAAAATTGTATTGACTGGATATCAAAAATGTTTCACGGCACCGTGTTTCACGGCACATACGCACTGTGTTGACGGGATAAAGTGTGTTATACGTGCACTATATCTGATGGACGTCGGCTCAACTGCCCTGCTTAGGAAACTGAGAATCAATTCACGCCCATAGTTGGCTTGGTTTCTCAAGGGATCTGTCACAAGACACCGGCCATTAGAAGTCATCTATACAGCGGCGATGATAGATTTACATGTGGACCGCAGATTGAGAAATGGACCGTAGTGACATTTATCGCAATGACATGGCTGCCGAATACTCCCACGAATCTGTCGCCATTGTACGGCTACCGAACACCGACAGAACCATGAATTGTAGCGTGCGATCACAGTTTCTGCTGACGGAGTGAGCGACTAAAACAGCTATCGTTTGCCGTTTTTCGACACCGCTCACAACCGTGTTCAAACGTACAGCGTGTGCTGTTTGACCATGGCTGTGGACAATGCTCATTCCGGGGCCAAGCCAATACCTACCTACGTAATGCACGATTGTGTCTCATGTCGCTACGAGAACGCGCCATTGCGTCAACAGACCAGTTTACAACGGTCGCACTGAAATTTCGAAATTGATGCGGCTGCATCACGCGACGTGTACTGCGGCCACATTAATATTATATGTATGTGTAAAACAGCTGTTTGAATGGAACAGATTATCAAAGTACCGAAAGTACTGCATAAATGCTAAAATTACACGGAATTTCCGACGGAAATGTAACAATAACGTTCGACTATGTACAGCCGCGTAAACGTTTGCCATTGCACTCTGAAACTGTTCCGTTGTGCCACGGCAAACGCTTACCCACGGCTGGACATCGTCGAACCTTATATTCGGGCACATAAGCAATGATTCAGCTTCGGAATGATGACTGATCCGGGGCTCAGCTGGTCGCTAGCGTTGTAAGCTTCATGTTCTTAGCCATCGCTGGCCTTCACTCAATTTGCTGGTACTACAGAGTGCACAAACTGAACAGAACATACCAGTAGCCTATTTCATCAACATTGCAAAGTATACTTTACTAGCAAAGTATACTTTGAGGGAGTAATCATTTATTTTTCCTGAAATGCATTGTTTCAAATAGAACTAAGAAATGCATGTATTTCATGATTAAAAGTATTCAGAATTATTATACTGAATTTATTACATTATCACAGCCATAATGGCTGTGATAATGTAATAAATTCAGTATAATAAAAATTAATAAATTTATCATAAAATTCAAAATTTCTCCCTCAAAGTATACTTTGCTACTAAAGTATACTTTGCAATGTTGATGAAATAGGCTACAGAACAGAAGTGCATATGTATATGCAAATGCAACTAAATTCAGACAAGAGCTGATCAGACCCAAATGTGTGCCACCTCCATTTGCATGGAGATCTGTAAGATTCCAGGGGACATGGATTTTTTTTATTAATTCGTTCCCAAGAAATAACAATTCGTTCCCTCAATTTAACAATTCGTTCCCGCGATATAACAATTCGTTCGCACGAATTAAAAATTCATTCCCTCGAATTAACAATTCGTTTCCACGAAATGACAATTTGTTCCCTCAAATTAACAATTCGTTCCCTCGAACTAACAATTCGTTCGCACGATATAACAATTCGTTCCCGTGGGAATGAATTGTTATTTCGTGGGTACGAATTGTTAAATTGAGGGAACGATATTGTTATTTCGTGGGAACGAATTAATAAAAACAAAATTATACGTCCCCTGCGGGGCTCCGTAGAATCTAGGGTTGGCATGAATATTCATTCCAATTTTTTCGTGTGGAAACCTATTCATTCTATCAACGTTTCCCATGTAACGAGGACGGCCTATATATTGCTTATCGTCATTCAATTAGCGATCGTTGAACTCTATGTACGATGTCGTATATTGCATTAATCGTATTTTTCACGCGGTGTAATGTCCCTGTAGCCTATTTCATCAACATTGCAAAGTATACTTTACTAGCAAAGTATACTTTGAGGGAGAAATCATTTATTTTTCCTGAAATGCGTTATTTCATATAGAACTAACAAATGCATATATGTCATGATTAAAAGTATGCAGAATTATTATACTGAATTTATTACATTATCACAGCCATTAAATGGCTGTGATAATGTAATAAATTCAGTATAATAATTCTGCATACTTTTAATCATGAAATATATGCATTTATTAGTTGTATATGAAATAATGCATTTCAGGAAAAATAAATGATTACTCCCTCAAAGTATACTTTGCTAGTAAAGTATACTTTGCAATGTTGATGAAATAGGCTACAGGAGTGACGGGATTGACATTAAAGGTAGAGTCCCACGTGTCAGGTTATAACATAGGGAGGCAAATTGTTTTCATCCATTCTTTCGATATGACATTGTTTGGGCAAAATAAATTCATGCACCATTACCCGACGTATTAATTAGCAGTATTATTCTTTATATATCTAACGTGAAATTCCACACTGACATTAGGGGCGATAATCGTGTTTTCTTAAACTGTTAAACGAAAATTACTATTTATTACCTGCATTTATGTTTTGATGTGCAATGATCATACTTTATAATCTGGCGATAAAACTATTGTTTCAGGTGACGCAGTTAATTTTAATAAATAATTTAAAAATGGCATGCCTCATTTGCATATGAAAATAGCCTGATACCACCGCGAGTCACTATCAATACAATATAGATTACTAAATAATTATATCTGTGTATCGGGCACTCGTAATTTTTAAACTGGTGGAATAGTTAACAATTATACACGTATTTAATTCATATAAAGTTACATTATGCTTACTAGATGAGACCCCAACCGTAAAGACAATGTGTCTTGGATATGCGCAAGTAATTAGCGAACACTTTTTGTCTAAATAATATGATTACAAATGTTATAGTATTTCTCAACCCAGTTGTACATTGGGGTTTGTGACCCCAATGTACAACTGGGTTGAGAACTACTATAACATATGTAATCATATTATTTAGACAAAAACGTGTATAATACTGAAAAATAACCAGCGTTGCGAGCACTATGTTGTTGGTGAATCCCCACTTTAATATGTTAGGCCAGAAAAAAACGTACATTGATTCTCATATATCGCCGGGTCAGAAAAGTGCATGCGCGTCGAGCATGAGGTTGTAGCAACTGTATATCTAACATATATTCATCTGGCGGCTTGAAAACAAAGGAACAAACATCTCGAACAAAGAATATATATATATTTAAAAAATCCGCCCTCCCGCGTCACATTCCGGAAACCCCGTGTCTGAGAACCAACGTACTTTTGTATGACCTTATTCAGCACCAGTACAACTTGATGTTGTAAACGAGGTACAAAATCACATGGCGTGTCTCAATGGGAAATGATATAAATGTTCTTACAGCTGTAGCCATTTATTCTACATTGCAACCTTCTTTCTCAATGAGACGATTCTAAAGCACTCCCAACTTGCCATTTTTGATGGTTTTCATTTCCACAGTGGACAGGTATGGCAAGTTGGGAGTGCTTTAGAATCGTCTCAATGAGACGATTCTAAAGCACTCCCAACTTGACATTTTTGATGGTTTGCATTTCCATAACCAGGCACTGTAATACTTGCATTTAATATTATCCTTTTTTTGAATACCATATATTTTATCTGATTTCTCCTATATGTCTGGAATCCGCGTAATGTCACTCTGGCATCATCGAAGAATTAAATTATTAATGGTGCATGCCCACTCAGTAGGCACAATATGCTCTTTCTAGGAATTAAATAAGTGTATAATTGTGTCACTATTCTACCATTTCTAAATATTACGAGTGCACGCTATACAGATATAATCATTTATTAATCTTTATTTTACTGATAGTGACTCGCGGTGGTATCAGGCTATTTTCATATGCAAATGAGGCATGATATTTTTTAATTATTTATACTAATTAAATGCGGCACATGAAAAAAAAAGAATATTTCCTACAGATTATAAAGTATGTTCATGACACATCAATTAATAAATGCAGATAATAAATAGTAATGTCCGTTAACATTTTAAGGAAACACGATTATAGCCCCTGATATCAGTGTGGAAATTTACGTCTGATATTAGATGTATAATAATGCCAATCAATACGTGGTGTAATGGTGAATGAATGTTTATTTTTTCGGACAACATCTCAGATGATGTCTCTGATATAAATAGAGAATAGTAGGTTTGTGCCGTGAATGGGAAACATATCCGGCAAGGCTCAATAATTTCTTTATTTCTCATCAGAAGTATATGTTGTGACCACTCATTTGAACCGTCTCGTCGAATGTTTATTTTGTCGGACAACATCGCAGATGATGTCTCTGATATAAATAGAGAATAGTAGGTTTGTGCCGTGAATGGGAAACATATCCGGCAAGGCTCAAGAATTTCTTTATTTCTCATCAGAAGTATATGTTGTGACCACTCATTTGAACCGTCTCGTCGAGACGGTTCAAATGAGTGGTCACAACATATATTTTGGTTCAGAAATAAAGAAAATAGATAGAGAATAGTAGGTTAGTGCCGTGAATGGGAAAACATATCTGACAAGGCTCAGGAAACGGGATGGGCGAGGCTCTGCCGAGCACATCCCGTTTCCGTGCCGCGCCAGATATATTTTCCCATTCACGGCACTAACCTACTATTCTATTTATCCCGTCAACACCTACAAATGGCTGTAAAATGCAAAAAAATCGTATTGACTGGATATCAAAAATGTTTCACGGCACCGTGTTTCATGGCACATACGGACTGTGTTGACGGGATAAAGACCAGCTTGTGCCTACTGAGTTGGCACGTACCTTTAAATTTGCATGATGGCTGCCAAATAATTATAATTGTAGGTCGGCGTATTTACTTTCAACTGTCATATTCTCTACACGATATTACCGGTTCTTTTTCTTAATTTTCGGAATAATGTATTGCTAAATTGGAGGAAGATGTATTTATTGCATAAACTGGGAGTTTACAGTGTAATAACACAGTGTAATAATACTACAAGTAGTACGTGTTAACGTTACAGTAATTCCAGCACAATATTTACACAATTCCCTAACATTTGATTGGCCCGTGGCAAGTCTCTGTCCAAAATTTATATCCCAGTAAACTCCCACGCCGAACTACTTTCCGTAACCATGAGGCGCAGTTAAAATAATTCTTAAGAAAACGGAAAATAAACACATGTTCTTGATGAATTTATTTCAAATGCTGGAATTATAAGGAATGAATGGCCTTTTTGTGGAATTTATCGGGGATATAAACTTGGAAAAGTCGCGGTAATACTGGACGAGGCCTTCCGGCCTTCGTCCAGTATTCCAGCGACTTTTCCAAGTTTATACCCCGATAAATTCCACAAAAAGGCCATTCATTCCTATAGTAATAAAGTAAACGATAACGCTACGTAAATATATTACTACTGTCTGTTTCACGAAAGCGTCCCCAATTGTACGGCCATACAGTGGACCCTCACTTAACCGGACACCCTGTAAATCAGGAATTTGATTAATCGGAGCCATACTTGTGTGCTTTGCGATCACGAACAGGCATTATCACCTGTGATAAATGAACAAGAAACCCATTAAAATGATGATCAGATATGCTTCTGGTTGTCCGGTTTAGAGAGGTTCCACTGTATAAACAATGCAAACACAATATTTTTTTCGATAATGTTGAATCAAAAATTGTGAATGAACCTTCCTTTTATTTTGTGAAATTTGGTCCAATATTAATTGACTTGCCCTCGTTTAAGAAATATCATATAATTTACATGGCCATTCTTGTAAGCCAGTCTGTATATAAACTGCTGTTCTGTAACCTAATATTCCCGTGCATTTAGCCAAAATCCCGGTTTTATTCTCCGCCAGTCATCAACCCGTTTCTGTTCTATTTCACCCGTGGTGTTTTATGTCCCTGTATCGTCTAACCGTCGTGGTTTATGTAACATGTTCATACACATTCCTCGTTTATTTGTCTTCATGCTGTGTCAGAGTTCTACATCAAGGAACGAAAGAAGACACAAATACTAATAAACTATAAAAATGTGAGACACGCCATGCGATTTTGTACCTTCGGATATCTGCGTAATTTCATTAAATACGTTGACAAAATTTACAATATTTTCCGTAAACAGCGTCAAGAGTTGAAAAAAAATTCAGAGTACATGCGGAATTATTATATTCCGCATGTACTCTGAAAATTTCGTCAACTTTTTACTTTATTCATGAAAAGTATTGTAAATTTTGTAAACGTATTTAATGAAATTGCGCAGATGTCCGAAAGTACACAATCGCATTGGCGTGTCTCAATTATGCACCCGGCTTTGGACTTACCTCCCTTATCGCATCGCTGGAGGTCGCCGATATTGATTTCGAGGAAATACAATGTTTTCCGTAAACGACGTCGAATGTTGACACAAAATCAAATTCCGCCTGAGCTCTGTTTTTTTTTTGTCACTTGTTGACGTCATCTGCTGCTAATATAACATATATAGTATCAGGGCTCCAGATAAGGAATTAGTAATTGAGTATGTTCACTCCATCATTTCTGAAACAATTGGGTATTTCAAAATTTTAATTGGGTAAAATAAAATCACACTACTGTGTACACATCAACAGACAGCAATTATTGAATCGTTTGCTTCGAAATGAAAACATGTCTTGGCATTTCATTAGAATTGTCTCCATGGAGACAATTCTAATGAAATACGAAGATGTGTTTTCATGGAAAATAGAAAAATATGCCATATTTGTGGTCTGTTTATTGCAGAATGATAAAGGTACCACAACATTGTTATTGCTTTTTGATACTCGCTACTTCTGATTTCAATTTGTTTTTGGCAAATTTAATTGGGTATTTACGCAAATACGCAGCTTATCTGGCGCTCTGGTAAGTATAGAGTATACAATATAGGTGAAGGTGAAAGTGCTTAAAGGTACATGCCCACTGAGTAGGCACAAACTGTTCTTTATATCAGAGACATCGTCTGAGACATTTCCTGGCAAAATACACATTCATTCACCATTACCCCACGTATTGATTGGCATGATTATTATACATTTTATATCAGTCGTACATTTCCGCACTCGTATCAGGGGCGATAACTGTGTTGTCTCAAAATGTTAACGAACATTACCATTTATTCTCTGTAGTTATGTTTTGATGTGCAATGAGCATACTTTATAATCTGTCGAATTTTATTTTTTCCAGGTGACGCATTTAATTAGTATAAATAATTAAAATATATCATGCCTGATTTGCATATGAAAATAGCATGATACGACAAGCGTCACTATCATTAAAATAAATATTACTAAATGATTATATATGTATAGCGGGCACTCGTAATTTTTAGAACTGGTGGAAAAGTGACACAATTATACACTTATTTAATTCCTATAAAGAACATTTTGTGCCTACTGAGTGGGCATGTACCTTTAACGGGGCATATCAGGATAGTGTAATGCTTCTATTGTCACCAATATAGAGGTACATAAATATCGAATATCCTATCGCGTTGCGTTCAACAAGATAGAAAATCTTATAGTTATGTACCGATATCGGTGAAAATAGAAACAAGCCAGCAGTCCTAGTATCGTCATATATCTTCAATTAAACCACTTTACACAGGGCCATGAGGAAAACATTTTTATAGTATTTTTTTTCTTCAAAAAATCCTGCACGTCGAGCATTTGGTATCACACTATAATTCCAGCACAAAAATATTTACACAATTCCCTAACATTTGATTGGCTCGTAGCAAGTCTCTGTCCAAAATTTATATCCCAGTAAACTCCCACGCCGAACTACTTTCAGTAACCGTGAGGCGCAGTTAAAATAATTCTTAAGAAAACGGAAAATAAACACATTTTCTTGATGAATTTATTTCAAATGCTGGAATTATAAGGAACGAATGGCCTTTTGTGGAATTTATCGGGGATATAAACTTGGAAAAGTCGCGGGAATACTGGACGAGGCCTTCCGGCCTTCGTCCAGTATTCCCGCGACTTTTCCAAGTTTATACCCCGATAAATTCCACAAAAAGGCCATTCATTCCTATAGTAAATTCGCCACATGATCAATAAAAAAAACGATGCTATGTTAAATCCAATCATGTGGGACGAAAATGTTGTCATTTTGCACGTCTAATCAGATTATAGTTGCTTTATAGATCATAAATGCATCAGTCGACTTGAAAACAAAGTTGAGTCGAATATCTCGAACAAAAAACAATATATTAAAAAATTCGCCATCCCGTCACATTCAGCAAACCACGTCTCTGAGAACCAACGTACTTTGTATGGATTTACGTCCGGGACATCCCTTATATCAAGGTATATGATCACGTGGTACTAACAACAACAATAAGTACTGAAATTTCCAGAATTAAAATTGATTCAAAGTATGTATTATTTTATAGTGTCCTTATTACGTAACAGATGTTGATGAAATATGGCGCATCAAACGCGTCGTGTTAAGCTGCATTTGGTGGTCTCTGTATTTTCGCCCAAACTTCTGTCGTTTTTGCGAAGAATCGATTTCCGTGTCTCCGACATAAGTCTGTGCCAAACTCCCTGGACGACCAAATGCAGCTCATGAAGACGCGTTTGCTGCGCCATATTTCATCAAAATCCGTTTCATATTACGGAAATTATCAAATAATACTTTCAAGATTTCAACACTTTCAGCCTCTGTTGTTGTTGTTATAACCACGTGATCATGCACCTTGTATATGTGACCGTCAATGGATAAATGGGGAGTATGGAGTTTGCGACCAGTGTAGGTCCAGATCAGCCTGTGCATCCGCAGTCTGATAAGGACCTGCTCTGTTCTCCATATATTTTCATCAATGAAACACCTGACACGCTTCAAACAAGCAGAACGTATCGTTATTATGTTGCATGGGTGTCTTATTATCAGGAGCAACACTTCTCAGAATTCCCTTAAGCCCCAGTTTAACTCTTTGCATGCTAGCGGCCAAAACATCCGCCAAACGAATTAGGACTGTATGTTTTATTTCTCTCTGTAAATATGTCTTGAAATTTCATTAGAATTGAGTCCTCAGGACTCAATTCCAATGAAATTCCAAGACATATTCATGAAATTTACGGGGAGAAATGCAAGAAAATATGATTAATTTTTGTCCGCTAGTTTTGAACTATTTACAGCCCCCAAGTTTCCCAGCATGCAAAGAGTTAAATTACTCTGCAGAATTTTCAGACTAACTACACAAATACTGCTGCTAAATTTGTTGGCGGACTCGTAGTGTTAACGGCTGGAACATCATTTTCCACATGTTAAATCCCCATAGACATCTTCACAGAGTGAAGATGTCTATGGGGATTTAACATGGGGAAATTTTTTTAATCAGTAATCATTAAAAGGAAGAAACCGCCGTCGTATTAAATGAAAAATAAGATTTACCTCAGACTTCATGGGCGCCGCCATTACTGCAGTGTAAACAATTGACCACGTGATCCCATACCCTTTTATACGTGATGGGACGATCGCGTGCCATTGGTGGTCTGTTAGTATATCCACATGACCGGAGATCAAGGATCCCACACACCAATTCATTAACGCGGTCTTCACTAACATCGGTCGTACTATGTTTGTACATGTACTAAATAATAAATAAAGTCGGCAAACTCAGGTTATTGTTGATCATGATTAACAATCGTTAACCTTGGAAATACATTCGTTATATTCTTGTTTTGCAGTGGTACGTGGGTCTCCATTTGGTATCTTGTTTTCTATGCTTATCTATTTCTCGCCTGTGTTATCACCCGATGTAAACTGATACTAGAAATTCGAATATTCGTGTTTCTAGTATCAGGTCACATAAGGTGCTTACTCCTCATTCTTCTGTGTTAGTACCATATTGCATGACATAGTTATTTTTGGTATTTTGTTCTCTATTTCTCTCTTGTTTTAGTAACTAGTATCACCTCTGTAACCTGATAATAGAAACATAAATATTCGTGTTTCTAATATCTGGTTGCATAGGGTGTTTATATTGCATTCTAGTCCCTCCTATTAAAATCACAGGCATTCGGCTTGTTTCGGCTTTCATCGGTATAACTATATATATATATATAAACGGTTTATATATTATATAGAGATTAAATGTCATATTTCACAATGCTTATTATATATATATATATAGTATTGTAAAAAATAAATGGTATAATCAAAAATTTAAGTGTAAGTTAGATAATGTATTCGAGTCGAAGCCACAGTTAGATCACGGTTCGTCCGCATGTACGAGGAGATAATCCACTCGCTTTAGCGAGTGGATTATCTCCTCGTACATGCGGACGAACGTGATCTAACTGTGTTATCACATCCTCATGTCCATACATTGCCCATGCGCTGTATAAATGCAAAATAACTGGCTTGAGAAATAAACGTAGTAATAGCATGTTTAAAGGTACATGCCCACTCAGTAGGCACAAAATGTTCTTTACATGAATTAAATAAGTGTATAATTGTGTCACTATTCCACCTGTTCTAACAATTACAAGTGCTCGCTATGCAGATATAATCATTTAGTAATATTTATTTTACCGATAGTGACGCGCGGTGGCCATTTGCATATGCAAATGAGGCATTATATTTGTTTTATTATTTATACTAATTAAATGCGTCACCTGAACAAATAATATTTTCGACAGATTGTAAAGTATGATCATTGCACATCAAAAAATAAATACAGAGAATAAATAGTAATGTCCGTTAACATTTTAAGGAAACACGGTTATCGCCTCTGATATCAGTGTGGAAAATACCTCCGATATAAAATGTATAATAATGCCAAACAATACGTGGGGTAATGGTGAATGAAAGTTTATTTTGTTACAAAATGTCTCAGATGATTTATCTGATATAAAGAACATTCTGTGCCTACTGAGTGGGCATGTACCTTTAAAGTCATGTATTTCATTTAGCGAGTAGTCTCTCTGTAAACCAATCACAATGTTTTGTTTCGTTTGCAGTACCTGTATGTTCTTCCGATATCGTTTATTTACAGTTGCCGTGCCAATAGATCCAGCACTGTCCATCACAACAGCGGACCTAGAGCGCCGAGGTTGCATCACCCACGGTATTTGGTTTGGATTTTACGCGGGCTGATAAAGTTAATGTTCTGAAATCGCCCACGATACGGGGATTATATTTAACGCGGATGGATCTATATTTAGCGTTGTGAAAGGCAGTGTCAGCGTTTTGTTAAGCTGCATTTGGTGGGCTCTGTATTTTCGCCCGACACGGAAATCGATTCTTCGCAAAAACGACATAAGTCTATGCCGAACTCCATGGACCACCAAGTGCAGCTCATAAAGCTGCGCCATATTTCATCAAAATCCGTTGCATATTAAGGAAAATATAAAATAATCCTTACTTTGTAGTGGGCGACGTTGTTGTTGTTGTAACCACGTGATCATGCACATTGAGTGTCAGTGCATGTAGCTGTCAATATGCGGAGTGGGGTCGGGATGTGGGACAGAGAACACAATTGACAAGACAATACTTACATATATGGAAATGTTCCGCGTAACTTTCACCCCTAAGTAACTGAATGGGCTGCGATATGTTAATTTTGCAACCAATCCAATCATCGCAAAATGATTTTCAGACTATTCCATTTATAAAAAGGGGGTATTTGTTGTTCTCAAAAATATGAAAATTACTTTCAAACAGTGCAGATCCTGATGAGACGGCTCGTTACGAGCCGGCTCATCTGGATTTGCACTGTTTGCATAAACCGATATAGCGGGCTTTCGTGTTCAAAGGGTTAACGCGGACGGATTGATTTATAGTAAATATGAACTAATCAAAGAATTGTGTCGGAATATTGCCGAATGGTACGCTTGTAAATAATTTAAAATAGTGTTAAATCTTGAACTAAATATACGTTATATAGAGTTTATTCAACTATCATTTTGAAAAACCGGATTTATTTCCCTTAACATCTGGAAATCCGATAAAGAAACGAGTGCGGAATGCGGAGTACGAGTTTCTTTGTCGGATTTACAGATGTTAAGGGAAATAAATCTGGTATTTCAAAATGGTAGTGGAATAAATTGTATATTACATACTCTTCGAAAATGTGAAATTTGCTTAGAACGTTGTCCAAATTGACAATTAAATTAGCGTATGAATTATTTATTCGCCGGAAATTACGTCAAAATGTGACGTCAGTTATGTCTCGCGAACGTCTAGGAGGAACTATTTCCTTCAAGGAAATAAATCCCTCTAGAATCACGGTAAATCACTGGGTAGCAAGTACTATATTGGTATAGTGAGGCCCAGTCAGTTGCTATGTTAATGGTGAATAATTATTCTATGCAGTGGAATTCCAGTATTGGGCTGTTACGGTAGTGAGTGTCGATATTGAGTGGTCACGCTAGACTGCGTCACCATTTCTCTGACGGCATTCAACGTGGATATCCGGTTGGCACTCCAGTGAACGGGCGCGGGCGGGTGTTATGGTACACCGGTTGGCTTCATTGCACGTGGAGCTAAATATAACATATTACTTATTGACAGCTGGAGTAAATATAAATAACCGTGTCGGCAGCCTCTGAGAGATTGGATGTGAGATTAGCGTCCGTGTTTGGTCACAGTTGAATACCGCGTTGCAGGATGGTAACATTGTTATAACATAGTTTGTTTATTCAACTATCATTTTGAAATACCGGATTTTGTTCCCGAGATATCTGGTAATACGATAAATAAACGAGTGCGTTAGCGTATGATATTGTTTCTTAGCCGGAACTGACGTCAAAACGGGACATCAATTACGTCTCGCGAACATCCAGGAGGAAATATTTTCTTCAAGGAAATAAATCCCTCCAGAATCACGGTAAATCACTGGGTAGCATGTAATATTTTCTTAATTATGTTTAAAACCCCGCAAAAGTCAGAGAAATAAATTGCCATAACAACAACAATTCAATTTTAGAGGCGATTTGTGTTTTCGTGACAATTTTGTATTTCTTTGACTTTCTGCATGTTTCTAAACATAAGTAATCCTTTGTACCAGAAAGCATCGCTATATAGCTGTTTATTCAAACAGTGCAGATCCAGATGAGCCGGCTCGTTACGAGCCGTCTCCTCAGGATCAGCACTTTTTGAAAGTAATTTTCATATTTTTTAGAACAAAAAATACCCACTTTTCATAAATGAACTAGTCTGAAAACAATCTGTGACGGTTAGATTGGTTGCAAAAGTAGCGTAAACAAATACATTCCAGTTACTTAGGGGTGAAAGGGTTAAGAAGTTCTTAATCAGTTCCACCATTACCTGACACACGTTATTCACCTGTGTGTTTGGTTGGAGATGGGCGACATGGAAGAAACGTTTTCTATTGTGGCGGAATTTAATTCCACGGCCGGGCCGACGACCGAAGTCACCAACAAAGAGAATACTTTTGATTTTACGGTAAGATTGTAGTGCGGATAGACACTATATACCAATTGTCGTATATCTTACACATTTGAATTAATGCCGTCATATTTCTTTTTTCTTGTTTCATTGTTTTAATAAAGAAAATGTATGTGTCAACACATAAGGAGATGATTTAAATTAATTTATGATTTGTTGAGATATAAAACATGCTTTATTGAGAAATGATACTTAAAAACACCGCTATTTTTTTCCATTTTTAACAATAAACGCATACTTTGTTAGCACATGAGAATTACCTCCGAGGGAGATGATTTCAATTTACTGGCTGGCAAAATATACCGTTTGTTGAAATAAATCTTATTTGTCTACTGTGTTTTACTTATTTTTCCTATTTATGTCTAAGATCATATTTGACTGGCACATTCTTAAAACAAAACAAGAACGGCATACGGCAATATTTTTTTACCGCTTTTAAAGGGTTAATATTGCCAACCTGTAGCCTATTTCATCAACATTGCAAAGTATACTTATCTAGCAAAGTATACTTTGATGGAAAAAATTTCAATTTAAGCATAAATTTATTAATTGTTATTATACTTAATTTATTACATTATCACAGCCTTTTGGCTGTGATAATGTAATAAATTCAGTATAATAATTCTGCATACTTTTAATCATCAAATATATGCAGTCGTTAGTTCTATATGAAATAATGAATTTTTGGAAAAATAAATGATTACTCCCTCAATGATGAAATCGGCTACTGGGCTTATTCCTACATAAAAACATCTGAGCATATACTCGATTATCATGATGGTAAAACAAGCATTCTGATTAGTTCAGCCTGGTCTGCGCTCATGTTCGACCAATCAAACTGATTGGCTTCGAGTATATTCCCAGATCGTGTATTATATGTGGCTGTGACTAGAGAAATGGGGCTTATGTGATTTCTAACCAGTGTAGGTCCTGATCAAATACAACATTCCTGTAGTCTGATAACGACCTATATTTTTGTAAGAAGCGTGATGGGTGTTTCAATGATGCAATGGCGAACAGTGCATATCCTGATGCGTGTGGCAATCTACAGTGGGGTCGGCGTGTAAGTGCACACACGAACGAACACGACAGGTTGTTCCAACCTGTCGTGTTGGTTCATGTGTGCACTTACACGCTGACCCCACTGTATGGTGGAATGTATCCTGATGCGTGTGGCAAACTATGGTGGAATGTAACCTAAATAATAAGCTGAACCGTTTTAACAATATACATACTATTGATCAAAGTATTGAAAGTACTGATGCGAGGTAACCACCAACATTGACCGGTGGATGGTTGTCGGAGGTGGAGAAATGAATGGCTGCTTAAATGCATCTTAGCGATACCTTAGAGGTACATGCCCACGCAGCAGGTTACACTGTACTACTACTTTTCATTTTCTGTCATACCTTATATGAGCCATTTGTCTACCCACTAACGAGTTATTTTCAATTACGGCGCGTGTTAATTGGTGTTAAATCGCATTTTATATGCCGCGACCAGAAAGGGTATTTTCCGACCTCGTGCTATTTTTACCAATACGCGTCACGTGACACGGTCAATCATATCACATCTTTGACATGCGCAGTGAAGTATCGGAAGTTGACAAGAGAAATCTCTGTTCCGAGTCCAAATCTAAATTTCCACGTAACTCTTTCCATTTGGTGATCTGGTCGCCAATATTAACCACTCTCTCTCTCTGTACTGCCTGTCCCTCAGACATTTCGCCTTTTTTTTGGCCGACGCCGTTTCATACAATTTCCGTCCTGGACGTTTCGACATGTTGATATTCTTGTTTACATATTGGGAAGCCTACTGGCGCGCGTAGTATACTGCCTAGGAACATCCAGGATAATACGTACATTAAAACATCAATACAGTTTGTATGTGCAATTAATTACAGATAAAACTCAAGGTGTATGATCACGTGGTACGAAGAACAACAACAAGTGAATGAAACTTCCAGAATCCATCCGATTCACAGTACGTATTATTTTATATTGTCCTTATTACGTAACGGATTTTGATGAAATATGGCGCATTAAACGCATCTTGTTAAGCTGCATTTGGTGGTCTGTACCTTTGCCCAAACTTCTGTCCCTTTTGCGAAGAATTGATTTCCGTGTCGGTAAACACGGAAATCGATACTTCGCAAAAACGACATAAGTCTGTGCCGACTCCCTGGACGACCAAATGCAGCTCATGAAGACTCGTTTACTGCGCCATATTTCATCAAAATCCGTTGCATATTAACGAAAATATCAAATAATACTTACTTTGGAGTAGGCGACATTGTTGTTGTTGTTGTAACCACGTGATCATACACCTTGTATATACTGTTATGTGATTTTGTTTTCCTTCACCTGTGATTTAGCCCGTTCACTCATTATGCACTATAAATACTACAATAATCTATTTTAGCCGTACGACCGTGCATGCGCAGTGATCTCGTTAGTGCTGTTCCTGTTGATCATCCCGCTGAACAGTCTCCTGGTCTACACCATCCTGGTGAAGAACAAGAAGCGATCCCGACTACACTTCTTTATTCTACACCTGGCCGCCGCAGGTATCTGTAATGAAATGGTCTTGTTCTGACCTATTCAATGGTGCCCCATAGAGATGAAACGCACACACTTATATTTGTATTGTCTATATTAAGGTGTATGATCACGTGGTACTAACAACAACAACAACAAGTACCGATTCAAAGTACGTATTATTTTATAGTGTCCTTATTACGTAATGGATTTTGATGTAATATGGCGCATCAAACGCGTCTTGTTAAGCTGCATTTAGTGGTCTCGGTACTTTGGCCCAAACTCCGACACGGAAATCGATTCTTCGCAAAAACGACATAAGTCTGTGCCAAACTCACTAGACCACGAAATGCAGCTCACGAAGACACGTTTGCTGCGCCATATTTCATCAAAATCCGTTCCATATTAAGGAAAATATCAAATAATACTTACTTTGGAGTGGGCGACGTTGTTGTTGTTGTAACCACGTGATCATACACATTGTATATGTGGATGTGACTTGAGAAATGGGGCTTATGGGTTTTGCGACCAGTGTTAATCCAGATCAGCATGTGCATCCGCACAGTCTGATCAGGATTTGCACTGTTCGCCTTTCCATAAATGAAAATACCCGCCATGCTCCTAACGAGCACAGTCTGATCCGAATCTGCACTGTTCGCTATTCCGTGAATGAAACGCCCGTCAGGCTTCTAACAATCGATATAGATCGTTATCAGGCCATTTGATCCGAGTCTGCACTGGTCACAAATCAGCCACGTATGAACTATGACTATGCCGGGACAACAATTCCACTGGTCCCCTGCAGCTAGAGATTCAGAAAACAGCTGCAACAATCTGCAATAACCAGTTTATATATTGTGGTCGAGTTTGTGGATAATTGGGGCTTATGGGATTTACCACCAGTGTAGATTCTGATTAACACTCTGCATGCTGGGTAACTTATAAGCTATAAATAGTTCAAAAATATCTGAAAGGAAGGTGTTCGAGACATTTCCCACCCTTCAATATAAGCCAAAAAGAAAAAAATTCATTATATTTTCTTTTATTTTTCCTTGTAAGTATCATGAATATGTCTTGGAATTTCATTAGAATTGAGCCCGTAGGACGCAATTCTAATGAAAATTCCAAGACATATTTACAGAAAGAAATTAAGAAAATACATACTCCTAATTTGTTGGCTGTTATTTTCACCGCTAGAATGCAAAGAGTTAAAAATCACACTCCTGTAGTCTGATTACTATCTACATGTATATTGCGGGTGTTTCATGATGGAATGGCGGACAGTGCATATCCTGATCAGACTGTGCGGATGCACAGGCTGGTCTGGATATACACTGACCGCAAAACCCATAAGTCCCATTTATCCATCACAGCCACAATTACGTAATGGCGATACTTGAGCATCTTACGGAAAGGATAATTACCTCTAACTAGGCGTCAAAGGAGGGAAAACGCTTTCTCTAAAAAACTTTATGATTATGTTTTCCTCGTGGGTATAAATAATGAAGCAAAACATGCAATGTTAATATTCGGCAAGCAGTACAATTATCGAGCTACTTATGCTTGAATGTTCGTTACATCGACAATTGTTTGAGCGAAACGTTAAAATATGAAACAAAATTGTTTGATTTTTTACGATGCAAGTAGTTGGTTATTTTCTGCGCTAGTAGCCGATTTCACCAAAATTGCTAAACATACTTATCTAGCTAAGTATACTTTGAGGGACTAATCATTTAGTTTTCCCGAAATGCAGTATTTCATATAGAACTAACGACTGCATGTATTTGATGTCTAAAAGTATGCAGAATTATTATATTGAATTTATTACTTTATCACAGCCAAAATGGCTGTGATAATGTAATAGATTGAGTATAATAATTTGGTTAGAAAGTATTTTATTTCATTAAATGAAAATTTCTCAATTAAATTGTACTTAGCAAGACAAGTATACTTTGCAATGTTGGTGACATCGGCTACTGGTAGTGAAATAATGCTCTTCCAGTTCGTGTATTGACGGGTCCCTCGTGAATTATTCCGTGACATATCTGCGGACCGGATATACTCGTTGGTTGTTAAGGTATCCGGTTTGTTTCCATGGCAACCTGTTCGCAATTATTTCAACGTAAATCAAAATCAAGGCCAGGCATCATCAGTATAGACACACATGATGTACTAGAATCGTCTCAAGAAGCGATGCGTCTTATATGACGTACACAACGTTGAACACATTGTAGATCTAAGTTTGTTTGTTGGGTCCAAATTAGCTCTTATACCTTGAATAAACACGGACCAAGCAGCTATAGGCACACCTTGGTAGAACCAGCTGGTAAAGTGGGAAATACAATTGTAATCCAGAGCTGCAGATAAGGAATTAGTAATGAGTATTGTCACTCCATCATTGCTGAAGCAATTGGGTATTTCAAAATTTGAATTGGGTAAAATAAAATCACACTACTGTTTACACATCAACAGATGGCACTTATTGAATAGTTTGCTTCGAAATGAAAACATGTCTTGGCATTTCATTCGAATTGTCTCCTTCCGGCCTTCGTCCAGTATTCCCGCGACTTTTCCAAGTTTATACCCCGATAAATTCCACAAAAAGGCCATTCATTCCTATAATACACTTGCTTCTATCTGTTATTGTCATTACGGCAACACCGCACATACTACGAGGCTACGCCATACTTATGTCAATGGTATGCTAACATACTACCACTTCAAGCGAAGCTATTTCGGTTACTGACATTATTCTTACTGGCACGTGTAAAGAAGCAACTGGAGCTATTGTTGTGTTTTTGTTCTTAAGGGTACATGCCCACTCAGTAGGCACAACATGTTCTTTGTATCAGAGACATCATCTGAGGCATTTTCTGGCAAAATAAACATTCATTCACCATTACTCCACGTATTGATTGGCATTATTATACATTTTATATCAGACGTAAATGTCCACACCGATATCAGTGCGAAAACCGTGTTTCCTTAAAAAGTCAACGGACATTAAAATTTATTCTTTGTATTTATGTTTTGATGTGCAATGATCATACGTTATATGATTATATCTGTATAGCGGGCACTTGTAATTTTTAGAACAGGTGGAATAGTGACACAATTAAACACTTATTTAATTCATACAAAGAACATTTTGTGCCTACTGAGTGGGCATGTACTTTTAACACTTTCATCCCTAAGTGACTGGAATTGATTTTGATATATTCATTTTGCAACCCATCCAATCGCCACAAAATGATTTTGAGACTAGTCCATTGATAAAAAAGGGGTGTTTTGTTGAAAATTGCTTGCAAAAGGTGCAGGTCCTGAGCCGGCTCATCTGGATTTGCACTATTTGCATAGACCGATATAGCGGGTTTTCGGGTTCAAATGGTTAAAGGTACATGCCCACTCAGTAGGCACAAACTGTTCTTTATAGGAATTAAATAAGTGTATAATTGTGTAACTATTCCACCAGTTCTAAACATTACAAGTACCCGCTATACAGCTATAATCATTTAGTAATATTTATCTTACTGATAGTGACGCGCGGTTGTATCAGGCTATTTTCATATGCAAATGAGGCATGATAAACAATTTTTATTGATAATAATTAAATGCGTCACCTGAAAAAAATAATATTTTCGATAGATTATAAAGTATGATCATTGCACAGATTAATTACGGTTAATTGTTAGTTTATGTAATATATTTATTTACAGTTCGCCCTACTTGCTAAGCCAACCGCTGGGCAGCATTGTGTTCCACTTATTTCACATATTCACCGCAACATATTACCCGGTTTACTGATTAACTAACTGTTCGCCCGGAAATGGAAATGAATACACGGAAGTGACATTGCATTGTACACTTTGCTGAACTATAAGTATGTTATTGTTCACATTTTGGATTTTCAGGAACTAAATGCTGCGGTCGCTAGCGACCGCAGCATTTAATTCCTTAAAATCCAATATTTGAACAATAAGTTATACTTAGATACAAGTTAAATCACTGTTACACACACGGTTTACTCGTCTCTAAATTTTAACTGTTTGCTAATGCAATAATTAGATAATAATTAACTGTATGTTTAAAACAGACAATCGGGACCCTTAAGTCGGGCAACAAACAAACTGTTTTCCCGTGGACTCCGTGGTTCAGACATCATGGTGGATGTGATCAAGGTGGTTCAGACATCATGGTGGATGTGATCAAGGTGGTTCAGACATCATGGTGGATGTGATCAAGGTGGTTCAGACATCATGGGGGATGTGATCAAGGTAATAATACATTTTATTCACTCTAAGCCACATACGTGACACACGAGGTATACAATAGATTACATAATACAACGATGGGTAAAAATACAAAATGCATATGTATAAGCTCACTAGTCATTATAACCATAAAGCATTTCTTATAAAAATAGCTAAATTTCTTAATTGCTTTCCAGATTTTTTCTCAAATAGCTGTGCGAATTTTAAAATATTTGGTCTTCTAAAATAAAATGGCTTGATATACCGTTTTCGAACTTCATCATAGAAGCGGCACTCGAAAAGGAAATGAAACTCGTCACCGAGAGCACCAGCGCCACATTTGTTGCAGACACTGCTTGCTCTCGGCACACCTGTCCATCTACCAGTTTCGACCGCCAGTCTATGATTACAAGTTCGAAATCTGGTCAATGTTTTTCTTAACCTTTCCGTGAGATTAATTAAATATGTTTCTAATCCAAACTCTGTTTTAAAGATTCTATACGTAATTCCACGTGAAGATGAATCGATGCTGGTGAGCCATGACTGAATAAACTGGTTCTGAAGCTGAGTCCTGGCGTATTGGCTCAGCCAGATAGCATTAACATCGTTCTGGCTAAGCCATACGCCAGGAACTCCAATTTCAGTTAAAATAGATTTAACATTCTGAATCCATCGGAAATGAGTCACATTTGCTTCATGTTGTGTATATAATAACTTATACATAAGAAACAATAATTTACTCTGCTTCCCTGAAACTAATTTTGCCCAAAACGAAATAATTCTACATTTCATGTCAATAATAAGCGGAAATTTGCGGAGTTCTCCATAAACCATGAAATTTGGTGTGGATTTCTTTACCCCCAAAACAGTTTTACAACATTTCAAATGAATTGTTTCTATAGCCGAAATGTTTTCAAATCCCCAGATTTCACAGGCATAGCAGAGAATTGGAGTGATACATTGATCAAATAACTTAAGCTGACAGTCTACTGGAGTTGACAAGTTGTTAATCTTTCTAAATAGGCCGAAAAGAGCTTTGGATGCTTGGTCAATCAACTGTTTCTTAGTCTTATGAAAAGTTCCGTTTTTTGAAAAAACATTTCCCAAATATGTAAAGTGGTCTACAATTTCAATTGTGTTATCGTTATATGTAAAGGCTATCTTTTTTGATGATTTACGTTTTTTGAAAATCATAATTTTTGATGCGTTTACTTCCAATTTCCACTGAATACAGTATTGATGAAAATAATTTAGAGCATCTTGTAGGCCAGTTTCTGTCTCAGACATGAGAATAGTGTCGTCAGCGTATAATAACAAGAATAGTTTAACATATATATCTAGATGTTGAAACATGTCAGATGTAACCGATTGTAAATCTACAATACCGCATACATTGAGAAAATCTTCAAGGTCGTTCAAAAACATGGCAAACAAAAATGGTGACATATTTTCACCCTGCCTGACACCCACCATGCATGGGAAGTATTCTGAAAAGTAATTTCCTACTTTAACATAAGATTTAATACATTTATACATGTTTTTAATTATGTTTAAACATTTCCCGTTTATGCGGGACAGCAACAGCTTATACCAGAGGCCATTTCTCCATACAGTATCAAAAGCTTTCCTAAAATCAATAAATGCGCAGAAAAGAGGTTGCCTTTTACTAAATAGTATTTCTATAATTGCATGTAAAGTAAAAATGTTATCAGCCGTACTATATCCTTTCCGAAAACCAGCCTGTGCCTCAGTTATAAGCCCATTCTGTTCAGCATATGTTGTCAACCTATTTGTAATTCCGGACGGGATGCAATGCGACATGAACTCAGTGAACTCGTTTGTATTTATTTATTTATTTTTTTTTAAAATTGTGATTTTTATTTCCAGATATAGTTTCGTTTGTAGTTTTGTAATTCCCACTTTACCAGCTGGTTGATCATACTTGAAAATATGTCGACAATGTTATTTTGTTCAAGTGACACATTTAATTAGTATAAATAATTAAAAAATATCATGCCTCATTGCATATGAAAATAGCCTGATACCACCGCGAGTCACTGTCAGTAAATTAAATAATTCTACATGATTATATCTGTATAGCGGGCACTTGCAATTTTTCGAACTGGTGAAATAGTGACACAAATATATACTTATATAATTCATAAAAGGAACATGTTGTGCCTACTAACAACAAATGAACTGTATGCCCAGAGACTCCCGTGTGTTATACATTCGATTCGGCGTAAACTTAAGGGTGGGAATTGGCTCGAACATTTTCCATACCCGGTCATATACATCAGTGTGGGCTTGTTTTACGTCTGCAGTGGGGCCCATTTATATGAATAGGGCCGCTTAGAGCGACAACAAAAACAAACATTGACTGGATTGGTAATATCACCTGATGTTTCAGACATCCTAGTTGGCGTGGTCACCGTGATGCCTGACGGGATCCAGAGTGCCATGTACGGGGCGTGGTATGGCGGGGATGTGCTGTGTCGGGTTTGGCGCTTTCTCAAGATGGTCGTCATCTGTGCCTCCAATAATCTCCTCATAGGGCTCAGCTTCGACCGGTTCTTGGCTATTAAGTGCCCCATGAAGTTTGTGAAAATAGGTAGGTACGCTACAAGCGTTGAATCGAAAGAACAATTTGCCTGGTCAATCATAATCATATCAAACACAGGATGTGCTCGAAGCCCATGTTGCGTATTTTATATTTTAATCATCATTAGCATCACCAGCATCATCGCCATCGTCATCATCAACATCACCATCATCACCCGTCGTCGTCTTCGTCGTCGTCATTATCATCACTACTATCATCATCGTCATCATAGTCGTCGTCGTCATCATCATCGTCGCCATCGTCACCGTCGTCATCATCATCACCGTCGTAATCGTCATCGTCGTGGTCAACACCACCATCACCATCTTCATCAAGTTAACATTGCGTCAGATCTTTGGGAATTGTTTATTGTGGGGTTTTCATTGCGTCATGTATTTGGGAATTGTTTATTGTGGGGGCTTTCATTGTGTCATGTCTTTGGGAATTGTTTATTGTGGGGGCTTTCATTGCGTCATGGCTTTGGGTATTGTTTATTGTTGGTCTTTCATTGCGTCATTGCTTTGGGAATTGTTTATTGTGGGGCTGTCATTGTGTCATGTCTTTGGGAATCGTTTATTGTGGGGCTTTCATTGTGTCATGTCTTTGGAAATCGTTTATTGTGGGGCATTCATTGCGTAATGTATTTGGGAATTGTCTATTGTGGGGCTGTGATTGCGTCAGGCCTTTGGGAATTGTTTATTGTGGGGCTTTCATTGCGTCATGGCTTTGGGTATTGTTTATTGTTGGGATTTCATTGCGTCATGGCTTTGGGAATTGTTTATTGTGTGGCTGTCATTGCGTCATGTCTTTGGGAATCGTTTATTGTGGGGTTGTGGGCTTTCATTGAGTCATGTATTTGGGAATTGTTTATTGTGGGGCTTTCATTGCGTCAGGACTTTGGAAATTGTTTAATGTGAGGCTGTCATTGCGTCATGTCTTTGGGAATTGTTTATTGTGGGAGCTTTCATTGCGTCATGTATTTGGGAATTGTTTATTGTGGGGCTTTCATTGTGCCATGTCTTTGTAAATTGTTTATTGTGGGGCTTTCATTGTGTCATGTATTTGGGAATTGTTTATTGTGAGGCTTTCATTGTGTCATGTCTTTGTAAATTGTTTATTGTGGGTCTTTCATTGTGTCATGTATTTGGGTATTGTTTATTGTGGGGCTTTCATTGTGTCATGTCTTTGGAAATTGTTTATTGTGGGGCTGGCATTGCGTCATGTCTTTGGGAATTGTTTATTGTGGGGCTGTCATTGCGTCATGTCTTTGGGAATTGTTTATTGCGTGTGAGGCTTTCATGTCGTCATGCCTTTGGGTATTGTTTATTGCGTGTGAGGCTTTCATGTCGTCATGTCTTTGGGTATTGTTTATTGTGGGGCTTTCATTGTGTCATGTCTTTGGAAATTGTTTATTGTGGGGCTGGCATTGCGTCATGTTTTTGGGAATGTATTTGGGAATTGTTTATTGTGGGGCTGTCATTGCGTCATGTCTTTGGAAATTGTTTATTGTGGGGCTGGCATTGCGTCATGTTTTTGGGAATGTATTTGGGAATTGTTTATTGTGGGGCTGTCATTGCGTCATGTCTTTGGGAATTGTTTATTGCGTGTGAGGCTTTCATGTCGTCATGCCTTTGGGTATTGTTTATTGTGGGGCTTTCATTGTGTCATGTCTTTGGGTATTGTTTATTGTGGGTCTTTCATTGCGTCATGTCTTTGTAAATTGTTTATTGTAGGGCTTTCATTGTGCCATGTATTTGGGTATTGTTTATTGTGGGGCTTTCATTGCGCCATGTATTCGGGTATTGTCTATTGTGGGGCTTTCATTGTGTCATGTCTTTGTAAATTGTTTATTGTAGGGCTTTCATTGCGCCATGTATTCGGGTATTGTTTATTGTGGGACTTTCATTGCGTCATGTCTTTGTAAATTGTTTATTGTGGGGGCTTTCATTGCGTCATGTATTTGGGTATTGTTTATTGTGGGCTTTCATTACGTCATGTCTTTGGGTAATTGTTTATTGTGGGGCTGGCATTGCGTCATGTCTTGATGCTCATGTCATTTGGGATTGTTTATTGTGTGGGGTACTCATTGCTTTGAATGCATGTGGGTTGTTTGGGTCATGTCTTTGGGTATTGTTTATTGTGGGTCTTTTATTGCGTCATGTATTTGGGTATTGTTTATTGTGGGGCTTTCATTGCGTCATGTCTTTGGGTATTGTTTATTGTGGGGCTTTCATTACGTCATGTATTTGGGTATTGTTTATTGTGGGGCTTTCATTACGTCATGTATTTGGGAATTGTTTATTGTGGGGCTGGCATTGCGTCATGTCTTTGGGAATGTCATGTCTTTGGGAATTGTTTATTGTGGGACTTTCATTGCGTCATGTCTTTGGGTATTGTTTATTGTGGGGCTTTTATTGCGTCATGTATTTGGGTATTGTTTATTGTGGGGCTTTCATTGCGTCATGTCTTTGGGTATTGTTTATTGTGGGGCTTTCATTACGTCATGTATTTGGGAATTGTTTATTGTGGGGCTGGCATTGCGTCATGTCTTTGGGAATGTCATGTCTTTGGGAATTGTTTATTGTGGGACTTTCATTGCGTCATGTCTTTGGGTATTGTTTATTGTGGGGCTGTCATTGCGTCATGTCTTTGGGAATTGTTTATTGCGTGTGTTTATTGTGGGGCTTTCATTGCGTCATGTCTTTGTAAATTGTTTATTGTGGGACTTTCATTGCGTCATGTCTTGGTAAATTGTTTATTGCGGGGCTTTCATTGCACCATGTATTTAGGTATTGTTTATTGTGGGACTTTCATTGCGCCATTTCTTTGGGTATTGTTTATTGTGGGGCTTTCATTGTGCCATGTATTTGGGTATTGTTTATTGTGGGGCTTTCATTGTGTCATGTATTTGGGTATTGTTTATTGTGGGGCTTTCATTACGTCATTTCTTTGGGTATGGTTTATTGTGGGGCTTTCATTGCGCCATGCATTCGGGTATTGTTTATTGTGGGGCTTTCATTGTGTCATGTATTTGGGAATTGTTTATTGTTGGGCTGTCATTGCGTCATGTCTTTGGGTATTGTTTATTGTGGGGCTTTCATTGCGCCATGACTTTGGGAATTGTTTATTGTGGGGCTGGCATTGCTTCATGTCTTTGGGAATGTCATGTCTTTGGGAATTGTTTATTGTGGGACTTTCATTGCGTCATGTCTTTGGGTATTGTTTATTGTGGGGCTTTCATTGCGTCATGTCTTTGGGAATTGTTTATTGTGGGGCTGTCATTGCGTCATGTCTTTGGGAATTGTTTATTGCGTGTGAGGCTTTCATGTCGTCATGTCTTTGGGTATTGTTTATTGTGGGGCTTTCATTGTGTCATGTCTTTTGGTATTGTTTATTGTGGGGCTTTCATTGCGCCATATTTTTGGGAATTGTTTATTGTGGGGCTTTCATTGTGTCATGTCTCTGTGAATTGTTTGCGTCAGGTATTTGGGTATTGTTTATTGTGGGGCTGTCATTGCGTCATGGCTTTGGGAATTGTTTATTGTGGGGCTTTCATTGCGTCAGGTCTTTGTGTATTGTTTATTGTGGGGCTGCCATTGCGTCATGGCTTTGGAAATTGTTTATTGTGGGGCTTTCATTGCGTCAGGTCTTTGTGTATTGTTTATTGTGGGGCTGTCATTGCGTCATGTCTTTGGGAATTGTTTATTGTGGGGCTTTCATTGCATCATGTCTTTGGGTATTGTTTATTGTGGGGCTGTCATTGCGTCAGGTCTTTGGGAATTGTTTATTGTTGTCCTTTCATTGCGTCATGTATTTGGGAATTGTTTATTGTTGGGCTTTCATTGCGCCATGTCTGTGTAAATTATTTATTGTGGGTCTTTCAATGTGTCATGTCTTTGGGTATTGTTTATTGTGGGGCTTTCATTGCGTCATGTCTTTGGGTATTGTTTATTGTGAATCTTTTCATTGGATCATGACTTTTGTGTATCGTTTATTGGTGTTGGGCTTTCATTGTGTCATGTAATTGGGGTATTGTTTATTGTGGGGCTTTCATTGCGTCATGTCTTTGGGTATTGTTTATTGTGAATCTTTCATTGGATCATGACTTTGTGTATCGTTTATTGTGGGGCTTTCATTGTGTCATGTCTTTGTTTTGGGATTGTTTTATGGTGGGGTCTTTCATTCTTTGTCATGTTCTTGGGAATTGTTTATTGTGAGTCTTTCATTGCGTCATGTCTTTTGGAATTGTTTATGGTGAGTCTTTCATTGCGCCATGCCTTTGGGTATTGTTTATTGTGGGCCGACTTTCATTGCGTCATGTCTTTGGGAATTGTTTATGGTGAGGCTTTCATTGCGCCATGCCTTTGGGTATTGTTTATTGTGGGCTGACTTCCATTGCGTCATGTCTTTGGGAATTGTTTATGGTGAGGCTTTCATTGTGCCATGTCTCCGGGCATTGTTTATTGTGGGGCCTTCATTGTGTCATGACTCTGTAAATTGTTTATTGTGGGGCTTTCATTGTGCCATGTTTATGGGAATTGTTTATTGTGGGGCTGTCATTGAGTCATGACTTTGGGAATTGTTTATTGTGGGGCTGTCATTGCGTCATGGCTTTGGGAATTGTTTAGTGTGGGGCTTTCATTGCGTCATGTCTTTGTGTATTGTTTATTGTGGGTCTTTCATTGCATCATGTCTTTGGGAATTGTTTATTGTGGGGCTGTCATTGCGTCATGGCTTTGGGAATTGTTTATTGTGGGGCTGTCATTGCGTCATGGCTTTGTAAATTGTTTATTGTGTGGCTTTCATTGTGTCAGGCCTTTGTGTATTGTTTATTGTGGGGCTTTCATTGCGTCAGGACTTTGTGTATTGTTTATTGTGGGGCTGTCATTGCGTCATGTCTTTGGGAATTGTTTATTGTGAGGCTTTCATTGCGTCATGTCTTTGATAATTGTTTATTGTGGGGGCTTTCATTGCGTCATGTATTTGGGAATTGTTTATTGTGGGGCTGTCATTGCGTCAGGACTTTGGCAATTGTTTATTGTGGGGCTTTCATTGCGTCATGTCTTTGGGAATTATTTATTGTGGGGCTTTCGTTGCATTTGTTATACATGTATTTGTATATCCGTTATACATATTCAAGGTGTATGATCACGTGGTACTAACAACAACAACAAGTACCGATTCAAAGTACGTATTCTTTTATTGTATCCTTATTACGTAACGGATTTTGATGAAATATGGCGCATCAAACGCGATAATCGGAACCTGATGGCGTAACGATCGGCTCCTCAACGATTATCAAGGTGCATGATCACGTAGTTACAACAACAACAACGCCGCCCACTCCAAAGTAAGTATTATTTGATATTTTGGGACGGGCTGTAACTAATGTTGCTAAAACTTGCTAAAACTTGTAGCTCAACCCGTTTGCTCTTCTAAATTAACCTGTATGTATTAACTGTAAAGTTACATTGTAAATTTAGAGCAATAAAATATGTTTAAACTAAACTAAATTTGATATTTTCCTTAATATGCAACGGATTTTGATGAAATAGGGCGCAGCAAACGCGTCTTCATGAGCTGCATTTGGTGGTCTATGGAGTTTGGCCCAAACTTCTGTCGTTTTTGCGAAGAATCGATTTCCGTGTCTTCGACACGGAAATCGATTCTTCGCAAAAACCACATGAGTCTGTGACAAACTCCATATACCACCAAAATCCGTTGCATATTAAGGAAAATATCAAATAATACTTAATTGGAGTGTGTGATATTGTTGTTGTTGTAACCACGTGATCATGCACCTTGATATTGCTGCTTTCCACACAGCCGATTATGGGGTGCATATGTTTGTGCCGTGTTGAAGACTCATCATAGCATGTTACTAGCATGGCGTATTTATTGTTAATTCTTTGGTCTCCTTTGGATATCTCGTTCTCTAGTTTTCCTTCAGTTCATACACCAGGCTCGATTTACGACTGTGTGCGTCATCGTCATCATCATTGTGTTGTAGGAGTTTTGACGTTGACTAGTGTTTCACTTGGATGATCTAGTATTTCACTTGTATGATACATTGGCTTTACTCAGTGTGTGGCCATGACATATCTCCGAGTTAGCTCGTGTATGTACTGTATATCCTGGCATTCAGTGGCAACCTCATTGGCACGCGTCTTTACAATTTGTTACAAACATAACAAGGAATGGGTGGTTTAGTAATCATTGGTCTCGCTTCATTAACTAACCGCTTCATACAGTGTTTTGGTTACGGAACGGTTGCCATTGAAAACAGCAATAGTGTAGATTGCAGGGCTGGAAATTAGCAGAACTGACGTGCTGTCAAACATGACATTTTGCAGAACGTCTAGAAATCCAGCTAGTTCGCTGATGCGAGTCACATTGGATTAAAAGAGAATGAAAACTGGACTCGTCTCGACTGGCATCTACTCGTATTTTTCCTGCCATGCCATGAAATGAATGGTCTTATTGGCTTTTATTGACCAAATCCGGGTCTGATATATTTCCTGAAATCTGGATTTGAGGTTCCTGATAATTGTATAAAGATACTAGTTAATGTTTTAACACGGGAAGCACACTTTTACGCTTTTGTGGGTGCAAGCGTGTAATTGTTATAAAGAATAGTAGGTTAGTACCGTGAATGGGAAAAAATATCTGGCAAGGCTCAGGAATTTCTATATTTCTCATCAGAAGTATATGTAGTGACCACCATTTGAACCGTCTCGCCGAGTCGGTTCAAATGAGTGGTCACAACATATACTTTGGTTCAGAAATAAGGAAAATAGATAGAGAATAGTAGGTTAGTGCCGTGAATGGGAACAAATATCTGGCAAGGCTCAGGAAACGGGATGGGCGAGGCTCTGCCGAGCACATCCCGTTTCCGTGCCACGCCAGATATGTTTTCCCATTCACGGCACTAACCTACTATTCTATTTATCCCGTCAACACCTACAAATGGCTGTAAAATGCAAAAATAGTATTGACTGGATATCAAAAATGTTTCACGGCACCGTGTTTCACGGCGCATACGCACTGTGTTGACGGGATAATACAAATTTCATGAGTTGGCCTTTGGAATTGTTCCCACCCCTGCAAATACTCGAAGGCTGATACAAATGCATTTCTTTGAACAAAAACAATCGCATTTCTTAGCTATAATAGTTTACCTGATAAATAGAATGCCAGGCCAGTGTCTATTGATATCACGTTTATAATACATGAGGGCCGTTTCACTAAACTTCGTACAACTAAAATGTTCGTAAGTGCAAATTTAGGATCGTCTGGAAATTTTAATTGATGGATTTACATTTATTGAACATAGGCTGCATATGCACCCTATGCTCAATAAATGTAAATCCAATAATTGTTTACAAGAAAACATTGCTAATGTGAAATTTACATACTATCATAACTTAGCACTTACGAACATTTTAGTCGTACGAAGTTTAGTGAAACGAACTCCAGGCTAGTAAACACGTACGAATTCCGAGGACACTCAGCCAATGAAACATCAGTGAAAGTGATAGTTTTAGAATATGGATTGACCCTAATACATTGTCAGGGCTCCAGATAAGCTGTGTATTTGCGTAAATACCCAATTAAAATTGCCAAAAACCCAATTGAAATCAGAAGTAGTGAGTATCAAAAAGCAATGAGAACAATTGTGGTACCTTTATCATGCTGCAGAATACAATAAACAGACCACCAATATAGCATATGTTTCGTATTTTTCCATGAAAACACATCTTGGTATTTCATTAGAATTATCTCCCAGGAGACAATTCTAATGAAATGCCAAGACCTGTTTTCATTTCGAAGCAAACTATTCAATAATTGCTGTTTGTTGATGTGTAAACAGTAGTGTGATTTAATTTTACCCAATTAAAATTTTGAAATACCCAATTGCTTCAGAAATGATGGAGTAACAATACTCAATTACTAATTCCTTATCTGGAGCACTGCGTTATATCAGTGTCGATGCTTGATACAGCAATGTTATTATCAGTCAGTGTGTGTATATGTGGTCAATATGCACTCAGGTACTTGTATCCGATATAGTTGCGAGCAGCGTAACGTTATATCGATGATTCTGCTGGTATATAACGGTAGTAAATCAGTAAATCAGAGTTACGCTCCGCAACTAGTACCTGATACAGCTCAACATTGATCACACATGATTCATTCACACATGCAGCCTGATATGTTGCTGTGACTGGAGGAATGAGGCTGATAGGATTTGTGACCAGTGTATGTAGCCTGATGGCGATCACTTTGGAAGCATGACGGGTGTTTCATTTGTGAAGAACGTCATACATTTCTCCAGTCACAGTGAGACACGCCATGCGAGTTCGTACCTTCTGACAACTGCGTTATTTCATGAAATACATTTACAAAATTTAACAAATTTTCCATAAATGAAGTCAAAAGTTGACAAAAATCGCAGAGTACATGTAAATGCGGAATTATATTCCGCATTAACTCTGAAATTTGTGTCAACTTCTGAAGTCATTTACCGAAAATATCCCATTTTCTGTAAATATATTTTATGAAATATCGCAGATGTCCGTAGGTACAAAATCGCATGGCGTGTCTCACTCGACATATCGATGAGTTTTGTATATGCATCACACTAGATGCACCAGGAATGCACATTTTATCAGATCATATCACATAAATATTGTAATTTTTGCAAAACACCCTGGTTTTCTGCACTCTAAAACATGAGGTAATTTCATGATTTTCTTCTTAGACAATAAATAGCACCATTATATAATCGCATAATGAGTGTTCAACACGATGCCACTTAGTGTAGGCTGTCTTATGCACCAATTAAAAGGCTTTAGAAGTTTAATATGCTTCAAGTGGTACTCGGTAAACTTCCAACTTCCAACTTTACATTTTTGGTGTATCACAGACATTCCCCAGCTCTCAAAGCAAGATTGATATGTTCTAATGTGTTTCTACAATGATTAAAGATGCATGATAATCGCGGAACATGTTTAACAGAAATCATACATTTCGTTAGTGATCTTATTCCTGTATGCGTTGTAGATGATGTTACTAACAGTAGTTGGTTAAATAACGTCATACTTATGTCAGACCTCTTGGAAAACCCTTCTGTTTTATTGTGAGTTCAATTATGTCCCACAAACGTATATTTGTATGTTACAGTCGAACCTCCCCGAACGGCCACCTCTCTACAACAACACCCTCTATGTAACAGCCGCTATTTTATATCCCAAATGGATGATTTCCTCTATATCTAACCCTTAGACTGCTGAGCATGAAAATTGTCGTCTGATGTTGATTTTGCAATCTTTCTCAATAAAAACCTGTTTTGACAGCACTAAAATGCTGTCAAAACATGTTTTTATTGAGAATTATTGAAGAAAATAAATAAACATCAGATGATAAAATTTAATTCAGCATTAACCTCCCTACAACAGCCACCTCTCTATAACAGCCACTTTTGCGTCTTCCCATGGGTGGCTGTTATAGAGAGGTTGCATTGTATATACACACCATAATATCAGATAATGTGTATGCTCCCGCCACCGAATTGAGTAGTGTTACCGGCGTACGTCCCGTTCGTCCTTGCATGGATCTGCTCGATATTTCACACACCCTTTGCTCTGATGGTCGGCTTTCATGTTGTGACAAATCCATGCTTTTCTGACCCTCTGTTTTTATTTGGCTGCCAGCGGGGGCATTCGTGTGTCGACAGGCCACATTTCTAGTTTGTATTAAATTTAATTCACGTGGTTAGTGGAAAAAGGGTTGAAGTCATAAGGGATCCCTTCAACCCTACTGTCTGTGCCACGTTTTGCTGCCGATGAACATTTGGCCATTAAACACATTAAATCTAAAAAAGATTTAAAAGTAAGTACTTTTTCATCAATAACAAAAAAGTCACCCCCCCCCCCCCCAAAAAAAAAGTATTTGATGAAATTCCATCAAATATTGATTTTATTGCGAAAAAAATATTTCCCTATGGGAATTTAATATGGGGTCAATTTCGAAAGCTTTTAGTTTTTTGATCCTGGAGGATCAAAAAACGAAATATTTTGGTAATTAACTCCGAAACCTGGCGAGATAGCTTTAAAATGATGTAACTAATAAAACAAAAGTTAGACTTTGAAAATCGGTCCACAGATAAATAAAATATTCAAAAAAAATCTATTTTGAGCCCCCATGTTTTTTTCGCAATAAATCAATATTTGATGAAATTTCATCAAATTAATGATTTTGGGGAGGGTTAATATTTTGTTATTTATGAAAAAGTACTTACTTTTAAATATTTTTTAGATTTAATGCCAAAATTTCGTCGGCAGCAAAACGTGGAACAAACAGTAGTGAATGCGCTGACAGTTGGAAATCGACAAATCCTGTATATATAGAGAATAGTAGGTTAGTGCCGTGAATGGGAAAACATATCTGGCAAGGCTCAGGAATTTCTTTATTTCTCATCAGAAGTACATGTTGTGACCACTCATTTGAACCGTCTCGCCGAGACGGTTCATATGAGTGGTCACAACATATACTTTGGTTCAGAAATAAGGAAAATAGATAGAGAATAATAGGTTAGTGCCGTGAATGGGAAAAAATATCTGGCAAGGCTTAGGAAACGGGATGGGCGAGGCTTTGCCGTGCCGCTCCAGATATTTTTTCCTATTCACGGCACTAACCTACTATTCTATTTATCCCGACAACACCTACAAATGGCTTTAAAGTGCAACGAAATAACCCCAGTCACCGCACATATTCATACGCAGTGATCAGGTCGTATTGACAGGATATCAAAAGTGTTTCACGGCACCGTGTTTCATGGCAGATACGTACTGTGTTGACGGGATAAAAAGCGAATTGTGTCACACTTGAACGGCGTCCTTGGACTGAGCAGGTCGTGTGTTTTTACCGGCCGGCAATTATCTCAAGGTTACCGGCGGCGGCCATTTGAACTGTTGGAAATTAATTTATAGTTCCATTGTGTTTATTCTTATTCACTGGATTGTTACTTCTGCATTTGCGAAACGGTAGGTCGGGGATGGGGTGTACTTGTGGTGGGCGATTTTCCGGCTGGAATTGAGCTAATTTAGACTAGTTGCTAAGGCATGTTTTGTTCTTATTATTCATATATCCGTGTTCTGGGTGGTTGATTGTGGCACCTTGTGGATCTGCCTGGCCTCACGGTAGGGCAGTTGACTATTTGGTGCATTCGACTGCCACTTATAGAACACAACCCATGTGTGTAGCCCTTCTGGGACTGGGACTGGTTTGTGGTGACACCCGTGTGGCTCTGCCTGGCTGCCGATATAGCGGATAAGCAGGGCGGTTGACCTATCTGGGTGTATCCCGCGGCCATTACTGGGTTCTGGATTGAATATGCGCATATTATTATTATTATTATTATTATCTGGTGTGTAATCGTACTGCGGCCAGTTCGCACCAGTGTGACAGGCGACGTGTTAACACATGGGGGTACGTCGACACCACGTGGAGCCAATGTGTTCAAGTCCCTGTCACGTTAGGTCAGGATGTCCAGGCTCAAGCTCAGCCGAATTTCTACAAGCCATTGCCTGCTTCTGGCCCCGGTCTACCTTGGAGCTGTCGGGATGTGGCAACTCTGTGGGCGAAAATAGCACGTGTTTTACTGACTATATGGCACCAACTCGTGCTAATTAATAAAAACGTCATTGTTAATTTAGCATCTAACGCACAGGTGGATATAAATAGTGCAGATTTAATTACACATGTATAGAGCATAATTATGATGGATGGCGGCACAAGGAAAACAAAAATATCTGGTATTTGAATCATATTTTATCAGATCCTACGAACACCTCGTATATCGTGCTCTTCATCGGCCAGCCGCTCCCACACAGACGCGATGGGAACCGGAAGCTTACCTATCAGCGCCATCTTGTGTAGATCTTTTATCGCAAGTTTCTCAGCAAATCTGTAATCATTTATAATTAGTTGCCGCTGTTATGCGCGTTTTTAGACCGCTACCTGCAATTAATATAACTCTGCATGCTAACTGTGAAAATATCAGCCAATAAATTTAGGGGTATTTTTTCCTATTTCTCTCTATCAATATGTCTTGGAATTTCATTAGAATTAGTCCTTGAATTTCATTAGAATTGAGTCCTTAGGACTCAATTCTAATGAAATTCCAAGGCATATTCATGATATTTACAGGAAGAAATAAAAGAGAATATAACGAATTTTAATCTGCTATTTTTGAACTATTGATAGACAAATTCCCAGCATGCAAACAGTTAATCTCGAATCCTGGTTTCTGATATCTTCCTTTAAAAAAAAAATTAAAAGTAAAGAAAAGTAATGTGATTAAACTGATGCGTGTTTCAGCAGTATTTTACAGAAACATTATAAACATATAAATGCTCCGATACGTTTAGAAACGTTAAATATTTTTCAGTGAAATGCCTTAATACGTATTTGCGGAATATAATAACGGTTTAACACATATTCTGGTTATTTGTTTGGGGAAATGAGAAAAAGAGTATGTCCCTCAAGATTGTATTATTTCTTTTCATCATAAATACCTGATTGTAAACAAATAAAAAAGTACCTGTTTGCAGCAACTTCAAAGCGACTGCGAACTCCGTTGAAATAGTTCAGTATATTCAATTCTCTTGCGGAGCCATTTTTCTGCAATGCTATACCACGTATCGGATGTTAGTGGTAACACAAGGCACCCGACGGGACGCGAAGTTGGTACAGTACAGTACAATTAACCCTTAGAATGCCGGAACCGAAAATAGTCGTCTGCTGTTAATTAATATTTTGTCTTTTCTCTCAGTAAAAACATGGTTTGGCAGCATTTTAGAATCATTTCCATAGGAAATGATTCTAAAGTGCTGCCAAACCAAGTTTTTGATGAGAAAAATGGAAAATAAAAAATATTCAGCAGACACAAATTAACCAATTTCCGTGAAGGTTGAAATATTGTTTTATTGAAAAATGTTATTTTGTTTATTTTGGTTTTATGTCGTTACTCGCATTTTTTTAATATGACATTATTACAATTTGCTCATACACCATTGCAGGCAATAGCATTAACTTGTATATAATTCCAGCACAAAAATATTTACACAATTCCCTAACATTTGATTGGCCCGTAGCAAGTCTCTGTCCAAAATGTATATCCCAGTAAACTCCCACGCCGAACTACTTTCCGTAACCGTGAGGTGCAGTTAAAATAATTCTTAAGACAACGGAAAATAAACACATTTTCTTGATTAATTTATTTAAAATGCTGGAATTATAAGGAATGAATGGCCTCTTTGTGGAATTTATCGGGGATATAAACTTGGAAAAGTCGCGGGAATACTGGACGAGGCCTTCCGGCATTCGTCCAGTATTCCCGCGACTTTTCCAAGTTCATACCCCGATAAATTACAGGACCGTGCCATTTCTTCAAGAGCTGCAATAATCACAAATCCCATAAGCCCCATTTCTCCAGTCACCGCCACAAATAATAATTTTGGAAAATGACTGGAAACCTGACTAGATAGCTTGGAAATGATCTAACTAAGAAAACAAAAGTTAAATTTTGAAAATCGGTCCACTATTTCTGAAATTAGAAAAAAAGTCCCCATGTTAAATCTCCATAGACATCTTCACTCTGTGAAGATGTCTATGGGGATTTAACATGTGGAAATATGCCACATTTCTCCAGTCACGCCACAAATAATAATCTATGTATGTTTTGTTTATTATCCTGTCAACACAGTGCGTATGTGCCGTGAACCACGGTGCCGTGAAACGTTTTTGATATCTTTTGATATCCTGTCAATACGACCTAATCACTGCGTATGAATATGTGTGGTTGTCATACTTGTCGATTCTCCGATTTTGAGGATGAGGCTGGGGTTATCTTTTTTGCATTTTAAAGCTATGTGTGTCGACAGGATAAATAGAATAGTAGGTTAGTGCCGTGAATGGGAAAATATCTGACACAGAGCCCCGCCCATCCGTTTCCTAAACATTGCTGGATATTTTTTCCCAATTGTTTTTGTTTTACCGAAAAATCGAGTCCAGTTAATGTAGGCGCACAGGAATCATAGGAACTCGCTTAATGTCTGTTTCACCAAACCTACCCACATTTTACGGCTATATAAACAATTCAAAAACAATAGTTTTTTCGATAATATTAAATTAAAGGAAAATTTAAGCATGAGCCTTCTTTTTATTTCGTCAAATATTGGTTTTATTGCGAAAAAACAATTTCCCCATGTTAAATGCCCATATACATCTTCACTCTCTTTCCCCATGTTAAATCCCCATATACATATTCACAGAGTGAAGATGTCTATGGGGATTTAACATGGGGAAATATTTAGAATTTCAGAAATACTGTTTTTCTTAGTTAGATCATTTCCAAGCTATCTAGCCAGGTTTCGGAGTCAATTACAGACAGTAGGTAATTGTTCACGAACAAGTTTAACACAAAACATTTATTGTGATAATAAAGCACGAGAATTAGCGCATTGACAGCGCCATATATCATCAAAATCCGTCTCTTGGTTAGGAAGGTCTAACATAAATTTACAGTACAATTATTCTCTATTTTCAGGTTCAATGATCGATAAATCGCTCGTTATCGGCGCCTGGTGCGTCAGTGTGGCATCGTCCGGACTATTTTTAATCTTCTGCGAGGGGCGGAGTGGTACAGTGGAAGAAGGCGGTTATTGTGATTTAAATCTTCCGCCAAACTGGTGGAAGGTGAGAAAATAGTTCGGTTTGATATCCAATAGGATAGCTACTTCGGTGGTAAAAATATATGCATTGTATATATTTCCGACTGATAAATCAAGGTGCATGATCACGTGGTTACAACAACAACAACGTCGCCCACTCCAAAGTAAGTATTATTTGATATTTTCCTTAATATGCAACGGATTTTGATGAAATAGGGCGCAGCAAACGCGTCTTCAAGAGCTATATTTAGTCGTCCAGGGAGTTCGTCCAAACTTCTGTCGTTTTTGCGAAGAATCAATTTCCGTGTTGCGGAAATCGATTCTTCGCAAAAACGACAGAAGTTTGGGCGAACATACAGAGACCACCAAGTGCAGCTTAACAAGACGCGTTTGATGCGCCATATTTCATCAAAATCCGTTACGTAATAAGGACAATATAAAATAATACGTACTTTGAATCAGATGGATTCTGGAAGTTTCAGTACGTGTTGTTGTTAGTACCATGTGACCATACACCTTGTAAATGGGGTTTATTGAACTTTGGATCAGTGTAGACACCCAGATCACCCTGATTATCCACGAGTCTGATCATCTTATGCACTGTTCGTGTTCAGTTAAAGGGGCATATTAGGATTTGGTTTTAGAAGTACTATGAAAACTAAAAACGTGTTTTCAACATGGCCCTGTGTAAAGTGGTTCAATCGAAGATATAACGCAACACTAGGACCACTGGGTTGTTTATATTTTCACCCATATAGGTACATACATATCGGATTGTCTATCTTGTTGTGTTCAACAAGACAAGATAGGAAATATGATACTTACTTATCCCGTCAACACAGTGCGTATGTGCCGTGAAACACGGTGCCGTGAAACATTTTTGATATCCAGTCAATACAATTTTTGCATTTTACAGCCATTTGTAGGTGTTCACGGGATAAATAGAATAGTAGGTTAGTGCCGTGAATGGGAAAAAATATCTGGCGCGGCACGGAAACGGGATGTGCTCGGCAGAGCCTCGCCCATCCCGTTTCCTGAGCCTTGCCAGATATTTTTTTCCATTCACAGCACTAACCTACTATTCTCTATCTATTTTCCTTATTTCTGAACCAAAGTATATGTTGTGACCACTCATTTGAACCGTCTCGGCGAGACGGTTCAAATGAGTCACTCATCGGCGAGACGGTTCAAATGAGTGGTCACAACATATACTTCTGATGAGAAATAAAGAAATTCCTGAGCCTTGCCGGATATGTTTTCCCATTCACGGCACTAACCTACTATTCTCTATATATCCAATGTTCAATCGGTGAAAACAGAAACAACCCAGCAGTCGTAGTATTGTCTTCAATTAAACTACATTACACAGGGCCATGATGAAAACACATTTTTTTTTAAAGTCCTAAAATGCGCCTTTAAAAGCCTGCGATGCGTCAAATACTAACCCGAATGTTCTGTCTGTAACGAATGGCGATTTACAAACAAGTCGCCCTGCGTTACCGACAGAACATTCGAGTTATGCCTATACAGTGAAACCTCTCTACTGAGAGGTCCCCAGGGTGTCCGGCTTAGAGAGGTTTCACTGTAAATCAATCATTCTGAGCCATATATGTGTGCTATGCGATCACTAGCAGACATTATAACCTATGATATATGACCAAGAAATGCATCAAACATATGATCACGTATTATTTTGTAGTCGGTTTAGAGAGGTTCCACTGTATAATATGCTTGTAACAAATGTCAACTGACGTATTTCGTCCACTGGAGTCGCACAATGTTGCTGTTCAATGGTATTCACGTACACTGCCAGCCGCGTTAATGTGGCTACGTGTCTGAAATATAGAGAATAGTAGGTTAGTGCCGTGAATGGGAAAAATATCTGGAAATTTTAGGAAACGGGATAGGCGAGGCTCTGCCGAGCACGTCCCGTTTCCGTGCCGCGCCAGATAGTTTTTGCCATTCACGGCACAAACCTACTATTCTATTTATCCCGTCAACATCTACAAATCGCTTCAAAATGCAATAAAAATAACCCCAGCCACCGCACATATTCATACGCAGTGATTAGGTCGTATTGACAGGATATCAAACATGTTTCACGGCACACGCGGCACTTTCATCATACACCCGAAATTTGAACACACAATTAAACATATTGATTGGTCGGACCTGAGCAAACGCGCAGGCTCGGCCAATCAAAATGTTTGATTCTCAACATGGCATTGGTGTACACACACAATCGCCTGCGTTAACCCTTTGAATCCGAAAGCCCGCTATAGCGGTTTATGCAAACAGTGCCGATCCAAATGAGCCGGCTCGTAACGAGCCGTCTCATCAGGATCTGCACTTTTTGAAAGTAATTTTGATAGTTTTGAGAACAAAAACACCCCCTATTCGTAAATGGACTAGTCTGAAAACCATTTTGTGACGGTTGGATTGGTTGCAAAATTAACATATCAAAATCCATTCCAGCTACTTAGGGGTGAAAGGGTTAATCTTGCCTATAGTCTGTTTCACGAAACCTGCTCAAATTTTACGGCTATATAAACAATGCAAAAACAATATTTTTTTCGATAATATTAATTTAAATCAAAATTTAAGAATGAGCCTTCTTTTTATTTCGTGAAATTTTGTCAAATATTGGTTTTATTACGAAGAATTGATTTCTCTGGGAATTTAACATGGGGTAAAAAGAGGTAGAGGACTTGTGGGAGGAATAAAAAAACAATTTGTTTTGGAAATTGACTCCGAAACCTAGCTAGATAGCTTGCAAATGATCTAACTAAGAAAACAAGAGTTAAATTTAAAAAATCGGTCCAGTATTTCTGAAATTATAAAAAAATTCTATTGGGGATTTAACATGGGGTAATTTTGTTTTCGCAATAAAATATTTGACCAAATTTCACGAAATGAAAAGAAGGAAATTTTCCTTTGATTTAATATTATCGAAAAAAAATATGGTTTTTGAATTGTTTATATGGCCGTAAAATTTGGGCAGCTTTCGTGAAACAGACTATAGATGTCAACATTGACACAATGGCTTTCTGTCCGTTTAGAGAGGTGCCATCGTAATTTAGGTCAATTGAGTCCATATGAGACATTCCATGTAATGTACCTTCGCACATCTGCGTAGCTTCATTAAATACGTTTACAAAATTTACAATATTTTTCATAAATAAAGTCGAAAGTTGCCAAAAATTTAAAAGTTCAATCGGAATATAGTTCCGCATGACTCTGACAGTTTTGTCAACTTTTAACGCTATTTACGGAAAATAGTGTACATTTTGTAAACATATGTAAGCAGATGTCCGAAGGTACAAAATCACATGACGGTCTCATATATCAGCATTCCAATACAGGTTTCCGTGCTTTGCAATCATGGACATTCATTATCAGCAAAGATAAATGACAATGAAATCATTCATCAAAGGTATGCACGCAGAGTGTCCAATTTAGAGATGTTTTACTGTACGTGTATATTTAAAACTTCCCGGTTTTCGAGGTTATAAATATTATTTTCTTACCACGTGACAAGATTTCCGCAGCCAGTAGTGTACGGTTCCAATATTTGTATTAAAGTGTGATTAAATTAAACCATTATACACGTGTGTAACCGTCGACAGCAATAATGTGTTTCTGTCGCATTTACAATCAATTTGAGTGTCTGGTTCTAGTAGGGGAAATTGACAACTGACGCTAACACAGATTTATCCTTACATTTTAAGTGGTTTGGCATCTTTATCTGTATTGGTTGTCCTGTTTCATTTCGCATTTTATCGCATGGACAATATTTAGAAATGTTGCGTTATTTACGATACATAATTGTGGATGTGGCTGGAGAAATGGGGCTTATGGGTTTTGCGACCAGTGTAGATCCAGATCAGACTGTGCATCCGCACAGTCTGATCAGTATCTGCACTGTTTGCCATTCAGCCAGTGATTCACATATAATGAATGCATTTGCCAGCAGATATAGATCATTATTAGGCTACGCGTGAGTGCTAGCATATCAGGAATCAGACTGGACACAAATCCGATAAGCCCCATTTCTCCAGTCACAGCCACATATATGATGCAATGAATTCCTTGTCAGTCCTCATTGCCTGATCCTACACCACTCCCAATGCATGCCAGGCCCGTACGCAGGGGGGTGCGACGGGTGCGTACGCACCCCCCTAAATTCGCCGAGGTCCGCTATTTTTCAAACAGTAATCTCAACAAATCTTGAAATGCATTAATATACAGGTAATTTGCATGAAAATGCCACCGTTGAAATCCGAATGTAAATGACATAAAATGCAGGAGAGTGCATTTCAGGCCATCTAGGTTTAAAAAATGTCAGGGGGCTGCGTCAGGGGCGAGCCCCATGTAGTGGCGCGAGTACGCTAGGGGGTACCCCCCTAGCGTACTCGTGCCACTACATAGGGCGAGCCCCTGACGCACCCCCCAATAGAAAATCCTGCGTACGGGCCTGCATGTAGTCGTACAAACTGTCCAATTGTATTTGATTGCAGCCGTACGTAACGCTGGTGGCTGTTGTTGTTTACATCCTGCCCACCGTTGCCATAGTAACGTGTTACGTCGCCATCTGTATGATTATTTGGATGAAATGGAAGGAAGGTCTGAAACTGTCGGAAACGAATACAATTAGACGTAAGTAACTAACAGACAGCATTGTAATGGGGTAGTTCGATATATTACATGCTACCCAGTGATTTATCTTGAATCTGGAGGGATTTATTTCCTTGAAGGAAATATTTCGTCCTAGACGTTCGCGAGACGCAATTGACGTCATTTCTGACATGACTTCCGGCGAAGAAACAATTCATACATATGCAGCCCATGTTCAATAAATGTAAATACATCAATTGAAATTTCCAGACGATCCTAAATTTGCACTTACGAACATTTTAGTCGTACGAACATTTAGTAAAACGCCACCATAACAGTTAAGAAAGTGTATATCACAAGGGGGCCGTTTCACTAAACGTTGTACGACTAAAATATTCGTAAGTGCAAAAGTATGATAGTCTGTAAATTTCACATTACCAATCTTTTCGTGTAACACTTATTGGATTTACATTTATTGAGCATAGGCTGCATATGCAGCCTATGCTCAATAAATGTAAAGCCATCAATTGAAATTTCCAGACGATCATAAATTTGCACTTACGAACATTTTAGTAAAACGCCCCCAATAACCAATTCGCTTCGTTGGGTCGACGAGCCAGTTAGATCACGATTCGTCCACATATACGAGGAGAAAATTACACATCTCATGTTCACACATTGCCAATGTGCTGTATAAATGCAGAAACAAAACTAGAAAATGTATTAATTTCAGAGCTCCAGATAAGGTGCGTATTGGCGTACTTTACGCACTGATTTTAGGAGAATACGCATTGATTATTAAATGTGGGAGCACAAAATACTCACAGCAATATGAAAATACACATTGATTGTCAAATTGAGTAGTGAAAATACTGTAATAAAGTTGAAATTTACTTAGTTAGGCTGCATAAAGCAAATAGCGTTGGCTTTTTGCAGCTCAAATAAGTGCATTTTTAAATTAGTTTTATTTTTTTATCATGTATACATTTGTAAAAGTACAATACGCATTGAATTCGAAATCTGGGGGTATAATACTCCTTTGACACAAAACTTATCTGGAGCTCTGCTGTGATATCACGGCAGAGCTCCAGATAAGTTTTGTGTCAAATGAAAAATGACAAGTTATGCTCCTTACCTTTCAGATGCAAAGCTTATCATTAAGGAAAAGCCCGCGAAATCGACCAACACCGGTTTGCTGCCCAAGGCCAAGGTCAAAAGCGTCAAAATGACGTTAGCCATATCTTTAGGTATGTCGTCATTATAACATGGTGCCCATTTATTCGGGAGTAAAACTGAGCAGATAATCCGGAAGCCCTTTTTTGTTCTTTTAATCTAACGGATTTTTATGAAATATGGCGCATCAAATGCGGCTTGTTAAGCTGCATTTGGTGGTCTGGGTACTTTGACCGAAACTTCTGTGGGTTTTGCGAAGAATCGATTTCTGTGTCGATTCTTCGCAACAGCACACAACTATGTGCCGAACTCCCTGGACCACCAAATGCACCTCATGAAGACGCGTTTGCTACGCCATATGTCACCAAAATCCGTTGCCTATTGAGGAAAATATCAAATAATACTTACTTTGGAGTGTGCGCGCTTGCAACACTTTCAGCCATTGTTGCTGCTGTTGTAACCACGTGATCATGCACATTGAGTATTTCTCCCGATGGTAAACTACATACATCATCCTTCGATTCATAGATAATCGATTTGTAAATGTGATGGAATATATGTATAACATATATGTGGACACTGCCGTCCGTTGTCATGACATACCGCACATGTTCTTAGGTACAAAATCACATGACGTGTATCATATCATATGTGATAGTTCTAATAAATGAATTCGGAAACTGAAAACCTTTACAATTATTAAGTGTATTTCCTTTTCGTCTATTTCAGCGTTTTTTATCTGTTGGACGCCGTACTTCGTGTGTACACTGTTTGATGTCTACGAGATAGAAGTCTTCAACCCGGGGGTCAACATGATCCTCAGCATGTTGTATCCACTAAACAGTGCAGCCAATCCCATAGTGTTTATTCTGTTCAATCTCAGGATGTTCGGGTTTTCTAAACTCGTTGGTAACCCGAGTTCGACGAACGGTAGCAACACAAATACTCAGATAACGACAGCGTGTTAGATGGTAGTAACCAGGGCAGAGCTCCAGATACGTTTTGTATCTAAAGAGTAATATTATACCCCCATATTTCAAATTCAATGCGTATTTTACTTTTATAAATATATTTTTCATGTTCTTCCTTATTAAATAGGCAACAAATCATGATAATACATCACATTTAACAATTCACTTATTTGAGCTGCAAAAAGCAAACACGGTTTGCTTTTTGCAGCTGAAATAAGTAAATTTTCAACTTTATTATAAGTATTTTCGCTACTCAATTTGAAAATCAATGCGTATTTTCACAATTCTGTGAGTATTTTGTACTCCCACTTTTCATAATCAGTGCGTATTCTGCTAAAATAAGTGGGCAAAATACGCACCTTATTTGGAGCTCTGACCAGGGTATTGAATCACGCGGTTTCCGACCGACATTTTCCGACGTGACGTAATATGTGACATAATTTCACGTAGATTTTCCTTGATATCTCTAACAACTTGACGGATGTTGATGATATATAGCGCACCAAAGATGATGACTTGTGTGTTTTATGCATGCGTGTTGGCTCCAAACGTTACTTACAATAACTCATAACTTTCACGAAGAATCGATTGCCGTTTTTGTCTCGCCCGCGAAGGCGGAAAGCGAGACATATGTGTTGCTTTTCCGGAGTCGTCGGCGGCGGCGTTGGCGGTGGCGTCATCATTCAAAGTTTTCGTGTTGCGGTCATTACTTCAACACCTTATCAGCTACAGACATCAAACTTTATACATAACTTTACTATGATATGTAGATGTATATAGGACTATTCTCGGGGCCCCAGGGTCAAGGTCAAGGCCCCAGGGTCAAGGTCAAGGCGGAACAAGGTGAGGCATTTGATTCCGCAGAATTCGTGTTTTCTCTTTCATTCACGTGCTCTAGAGTGTTATTTACATTGACGAGTCTTCGCCCAACCGACAAAATTATTAGATTAACCCTTTCAACACCACAGGCATGTATATAGAGAATAGTAGGTTAGTGCCGTGAATGGGAACAAATATCTGGCAAGGCCGCGCCAGATATTTTTTCCCATTCACGGCACTATATAACCTACTATTCTATTTATCCCGTTAACACCTTCAAATGGCTGTAAAATGCAAAAATTGTAAAATTGTATTGACTGGATATCAAAAATGTTTCACGGCACCGTGTTTCACGGCACATATGCACTGGTTGACGGGATAAAGTGGTATTGGCAAACAGTGTAGATCTAGATGAGCCGGCTCGTGACGAGCCGTCTCATCAGGATCTGCACTTTTTGAAAGTAATTTTCATATTTTTGAGAACAAAAAAGGCACGACCTTTTCATAAATAGCTAATCTGAAAATCATTTTACTGCTAAACTGGCCTACAAGATTTATGCAACGTTAAATTATGAGACCCTAATAAAAAGTGTTATCCCGTCAACACAGTGCGTATGTGCCGTGAAACACGGTGCCGTGAAACATTTTTGATATCCAGTCAATACAATTTTTGCATTTTACAGCCATTTGTAGGTGTTGACGGGATAAATAAAATACATGTAGTAGGTTAGTGCCGTGAATGGGAAAAAATATCTGGCGCGGCACGGAAACGGGATGTGCTCGGCAGAGCCTCACCCATCCCGTTTCTTGAGCCTTGCCAGATATTCTTTCCCATTCACGGCACTAACCTACTATTCTCTATTTCTCTTAAATTTGCAAACATGTTCTACTGATTTGTAATTTCAGCATAGACTTTGTCTTGTTTGATTATCTTTGGCATAATTGCAACTTGCAATACTTAATATAAGTTCATCTTTATGTGATATGGTTAGAAATCATTAACGTAATTCCCTTTTTACATACACGGAAATTATAAATCTTGGTCAGACTACGTTAGTTTACAAAATTACTTACGCTGGTTGTAACTATTTGTATCGTTGCATGTTTTCTCTTGATTTCACGTCAATATTAACGAGATTTCCACTGATTATCGAAACTAGTATTGGTGAAAGTGTCACAAGTTATAAAAGTGTCAATAAATGTAAATGTATTGTTTTTATTTACGGTGAATTAAGCAGAATCATCGCGAATTATTTATTGCAAACTAAACTTCCTTGAACTTTATTTGTACAGAGGAAGAATATCACGGAAATTGCCGACTGACCATCACGTCCGTATTGGTCAGCTGAAATTGACCATGTGGTCACTATGGAACATGTTGTGCATTTGCTGCGCTATGTTTCATACAAACATCAGTCATTCCGTAAGAAAGGTATTAAAGGAAATATACTGTAAACGCATCTAATAACATAACATCACGCCGTATACGGAAACCACGTGATCACACACCCTGTTAATAATATTATTAAAGTGATAAAGGTGGCTAATGTATGTCATGTGACCCTGCCTGCTATCTAGGCCATGTTCATCGTACACTGTCCTATTGCTAAAGTAGTTGCGAACGGTAACTCTTGCAATCTACTCCCGTACCGTCCGTAGCTACGTAAGAGTTACCGTTCGCAACTATTGCTAAATATATCGGTAACTACGGGAGCAACATTGATGACATAAAGTGCAGATAGTGTATGCCGATCACGCCGTTCTCATAACTGTATTAGTTTCGAGAAAAAATACATTTGAGGCACGCCATGGGATTTTGTACCTTCGGGTATCTACATAATTTCATGACATACGTTGACAAAATTTACAATGTTTTCCGTAAATGACGTCAAAAGTTGACGCATGTGGAATTTTTGTCAACTATTGAGTTTATTTATGCAAAATATTATAAATTTTGTAAACGTATTTATGAAATTACGCAGATGCCCCAAGCTACAAAATCCCATGGGTGCCACATTTATGTAAGTTTTCTAGAAATAACTCCGAAATGGATCCGACTACGACGACTGCGCGTTACCGTCGGGAATGTGGGATCGCAGCTACTTATTCCCATTTACAAATCTAGTTATAGAGACCTGGGGCCCGTTTCACTAAACTTCACATTAACATTATTATAGCACAACAATGAGTTTTGCGAACACAGTAGACCCAGATCAAACTGTACATCCGAGTATACACTGATTGCAATAACATCAACAAGTGGGATCGTAGCTAGTTATTTCCTTTTGCAAATCTGTGCATAGAGATCCGGTCCTCTGCTGTATTTCAGCGTTTATTTCTTACTGAGTTTTGCGAACAGACTAGATGTGCAGTCTGATCTGGGTCTACTCTGTTCGCAATAACATTAATACGTGTGAACATATGAATCTGGCAAATACTGTAGTCCCAAATCAGATTGCGTAGATATGTACGATGAGTTAGATCAACACTAGTCAAACCCACTATAATTCCAGCACAAAAATATTTACACAATTCCATAACATTTGATTGGTCCGTTGCAAGTCTCCGTCCAAAATTTGTATCCCAGTAAACTCCATGCCGAACTACTTTCCGTAACCGTCAGGCGCAGTTAAAATAATTCTTAATAAAACGGAAAATAAACACATTTTCTTGATAAATTTATTTCAAATGCTGGAATTATAAGGAATGAATGGCCTTTTTGTGGAATTTATCGGGGATATAAACTTGGAAAAGTCGCGGGAATACTGGACGAGGCCTTAAAAAATTACAATTTTCGAGAAAAAAATAAAAAAAAATATATATATCGAAAATTGTAATTTTTCATCGCTTCGTCCAGTATTCCCGCGACTTTTCCAAGTTTATACCCCGATAAATTCCACAAAAAGGCCATTCATTCCTATATCGACTCCTTTTCACAACAAATCATGCTACATTCGCTCTTATTACGAGCAATAAGGCCCTAGACTACACCATTTGGACCGGATTTCTATAAATAAATTCAACGGGAGATAACTAGCTATGATCCCTCATTACAAACTATGACGTGCCGATTATGGTACATAATGGCTTTGGCCGTTCACTTTGCATAATCTACAGCATAACCTACAGCATAGCAAGACTATGACACCTTCCTCGTAGCTATAGCCGCTTCGGAATGATTTTGAGAAAACTTACATAAATGTATTTTAGAAAGAAAAAAACCATTTATGAGGGGTTATTTTTAGAGAAAAAAATACATTTTTGTAAGTTTTCTCGAAATCATTCCGAAGCGGCTATAGCTACGAGGACGGTGTCATAGTCTTGTTATGCTGTAGATTATTCCGGGGCAGCTGCACTGCACCGAATGAAAATCTCTATTGTCGTTGTTGAGGTACATTGTATTTATGAAAATGTAGCAAAAGTGGGTCAAGTAGCAGGTGCGCGTGACGTAATGTAGCCGTCGTCAACATGTGCTGTACTTTGCAATGCAATCTCATGTGAACCATTAACTCGAATATGTTGGCTGTCAGTCAATGTTACATATAGCCAGGGCTCCAGATAAGGAATTAATAATTGAGTATTTTCACTCCATCATATCTGAAGCAATTGGGTATTTCAATATTTTAATTGGGTAAAATAAAATCACACTACTATTTACACATCAACAGACAGCAATTATTGAATAGTTTGCTTCCAAATAAAAACATGTATTGGCATGTCCTTGGAGACAATTCTAATGAAATACCAAGATGTGTTTTCATGGAAAATAAGAAAAATCTGCTATATTTGTGGTTTGTTTATTGTTTTCTGTAGCATGATGAAAAGGTACCACAAATTTGTTATTGCTTTTTGGTACTCGCTACTTCTAATTTCAATTGGGTTTTTGGCAATTTTAATTGGTTATTTACGCAAATACGCATCTTATCTCGAGCTCTGTCGCCATAACGCACATATATATGTACATGCTGTTAATGTTGTATTGTATTATGAACATATCTCAAATAGGAATCACGTAGGAATTTCTAGGCTGGCCAAACGTTAACTTGCCAGCCATGCTTGACTAGCGAATACTGCACTATTACAGATATACATGTATGGACAAATCTGCATAATGAATACATTGAGGTTCGTGTCAATGAGAGATCGTAGCTAGTTATCTCCAGTTGAATTTATTTATAGAAATCCGGTCCAAATTGTGTAGTTTATGACCTTATTGCTTGTAAAAAGTGGCGAATGTGTCACGATTTGTTATGAAAAGGAGCAAGTATAGAGATTTCGACGAGTGTTGATCCAGATCAGTATACATAGCTTCGCAATCTAATCTGTGACTTCACAGTTATTAATGTTAATGCACAATCAGTGTAGACCCAGATCAGACTGCACATATGTGCAGTCTGATCTCGGTCTACTCTGTTAACACAACTCAATGTTTGTGCTATTCAGTAAGAAATAAACGCTGAAATACAGCACAGGACCATATCTCCATAAATTGACTTGCAAAGGGAAATAACTAGCTACGATTCATCATTAAATTCACGATAGAATGGTCGGTAAACAATGATTCTTGATCAGTGACGATGTCTCAAATTATATAGGAACGGGGGATAACTCCTATATGACATAGAACGTGTTATGATACACAGTTACAGTTCTTTGGTTAGAACTTGCGCATCAGTAACACTACAATTTAATATGAATGATTGTGCTGCTATTGGCAGGATTTAGCTGATCTTTAGAGGTCTAATTAAACAGTTGACTGATGACTTGACAAACAAAATAAGGTATATGCATTCTGACTGATGTACAGAAAACGTACATGTACGTCGTGTAGTTCTAGCCAATGTGCAAAGCATGTGCATTATCATACATGTGTCGCGAGGAAACGCGTAGGAATTTCGAAGCTCGCCCGATTCATTTTCCACTAACAAACAGACAATGTATTATATACTTAGCACCAATACAGAGTCCGAGCAAATAAGTCCAATAAAACGATTTAAATTAATGCACGACGACGGTAATTGATTATCAGTCGTAAAGTACTGTGTGGGACAATATAGTGGACGGGAGATAACTCCTACTTGACTATTATGCATTCCGACTCGCAGTTAAATAATCTTCGTCTAAAATTCTTTGGAATTAAATAAGTGTATACTTGTGTCACTATTCCACCAGTTCTAGAAATTACGAGTGCCCGCTATACAGATATAATCATTTAGTTATATTTATTTTACTGCTAGTGACGTGCGGTGGTATCAGGCTATTTTCATATGCAAATAAGGTATGATATTTTTCAGTTATCTATACTAATTAAATGCGTCACCTGAACAAATAATATTATTGACAGATTATAAAGTATGATCCTTGCACATCAACAAATAAATACAGAGAATAAATAGTAATGTCCGTTAATATTTTAAGGAAACACGGTTATCGCCCCTGATATCAGTGTTGAAATTGTACGTCCAATATAAAATGTATAATAATGCCAATCAATACGTGGGTAATGGTGAATGAATGTTTATTTTGCTAGAAAATGTCAAAGATGATGTCTCCGATATAAAGAACATTTTGTGCCTACTGCGTGGGCATGTACTTTTAAAGAATGAAAGTATCTGGGAAAGAAATAAAAGCTTCCAGTCGCAAAATCTCCGAGTATGTACCCCTTGTTTGAACTTGAAATCAAACCGTTTGATTGGCCGATCCTGAGCATAGCACAGACTCAACCAATCACTGCAAAATGTTCTTTGATTTGATAACTATATTGCTTTATTGGAACATTAAATCAGGGAGTTTGATTGGCCGAGCATGAACATAGCAGAGACTCAACCAATAACTCTTCTTTGGTACATGCACTAGCATACTGCAGGATCATAGTAGGGCCTAAAAAGTGTACACGGATTGTTTGTGTTGTGGGTAAGGCCAAAAACAATAAATTGTTTGTTTCCGTTAACACCTGGAAAAAAAACTATGGTAGGTAGGTAGGCGAAACTTTCTTTTTTTCTCAATTTTTTTTCCATTCACGACACACTTTTTGTACTGGATATGTTAACCCTTACTACGTTGAATTAAATGTTGTCGTCTGCTGGAAATGTTTTATTTTCAATATTTCTCGACAAAAACTTGGTTTTGACAGCACACGAGAATCGTCTCCAGTGGAGACGATTCTCATGTGCTGTCAAAACCAGTTTTTTGTTAAGAATTAAAGCAAAAATGAAAAACAGCAGACGGCAATTTCCGTCAACAGCGTAGGAAGGGTTAACCCACTATGGGTTAGTGAAAATATACTGTTTTTATCCAAAAAATTATCGATATGACGAAAAAAAGTGTAGGGTCAGTCGGGTTAGTCGAAACAAACAATATTTTTGTTTACGCCTAATCTGATCTGGCGTTATCTAGTATCAATGTCAAGGTCACAAGGCCGCATAATATGATCCACGAGTAGTAAGCCCTGCTTAGACTGCGTAGCTCATGCTGATCTGGATCTAGGGTATGTCCACATTGCCTTGCTTCGCTTCATTTTACAATACATGTATCATGTTGCATGAAACGAACGTATTCATTGCAAACCGATGTTTAGTATTTTAAGTTTACATTTGTAAATAAACTGTGATAATTGTGGCTGTATGTTGATTCCATTCTGTCCATATGTAGCAAGCCAATAACACATTAAAGACGGGATACACTTATAGTAGTATGAAACGTTTTAGGAGGAAAATCCTATTTTCTTTATTTCATCTCGAAAGTATATGTTGTTACCACTCATTTGAACCGTCGACGAAAGTATATGTTGTTACCACTCATTTGAACCGTCTCGACGAGACGGTTCAAATGAGTGGTAACAACATATACTTTCGAGATGAAATAAACAAAATAATGAGATTTTTTCAACAACAATTATTGTATCCTTAGACTGAAAACAGCAAGGATTATGAAGTTTCTGTACCAATATAGCTCTCTATTTATTTATTTTTTCAAAATACTTGAATAGTGTGCTTGAGATAAAGCAGCTTGATTAACCGAGCCTGAGCTGTCCTACATCTCGGGTTCAGCCAATCAAACTGCTTGATTGCGAGTTAAAATTGTCATTCGATGTTTAGAAATGTTGACATCTCGGCAAGATTGACGCAGGTAAGATGGGTTATATCAGGATTTTTTGGAAACAAATACCATAGAAAATAAATATAAAACAAGTTTTCATCATGGCCCTGTGTAAAGCGGTTTAATTGCTCGTGCGGCTTAAATAAAAAGCTGGATACACAGTTGATGAGGCGCGGAATTCATTGACACGAGTTGATCGGGCAGAAAGATAATGATTTGGGTCCTAACTTAAACAAAACGCCCACAGAGAACAGAATGTTAACCCTTTGAACCAGAAAGCCAGCTGTAGCTGTTGATGCAAACAGTGCAGATCCTGTAGCCGAGTTCATCAAAATTGCAAAGTGTTCTTATCTAGCAAAGTATACTTTGAGGGAGAAATTTTCAATTTTAGGATAAATTTATTAATTTGTATTATACTGAATGTATTACATTATCACAGCCATTTTTGCTTTGATAATGTAATACATTCAGTATAATAATTCAGCATACTTTTAATCATCAAATATATGCAGTCATTAGTTCTATATGAAATAATGCATTTCGGGTAAAATAAATGATTACTCCCTCAAAGAATACTTTGCTAGAAAAGTATACTTTGCAATGTTGGTGAAATAGGTGACATATGAGCCGGCTCGTAACTAACCGTCAGGATCTGCACTTTTTGAAAGTAATTTTCAAGTTTTTGAAAACGAAAAACTCCCTCTTTTCATAAATGGACAAGTCTGAAAATCATTTTGCGACGGTTGGATTATTTGCAAAATTTACATATCAAAATCCATCCCAGTTACTTAGGGGTGAAAGGGTTAATGTTTATGTTGTTGTTATCATCGCCATATCCTTCCGAAGTCGTCGCTGTTGTTTGTTTTCTGTATTCTGTCAAACTGCAAAACTGTTGCTGTGGATCTTAATTAATTAGTGGGTGGTGGTCGGGCGAATTAGACGGCGTAAATTAACGGTATGGGTTCCTCCTTATAGGAATCACGATTTGCCTGGTTTGGCCCTCAGGTACGTTTTTATCTTTGGCTCTTTAGTTACCTGGGAGTTGAATTGGGTTATTGCCCATTATAAAAGTAGTAAGATTATTACTGATCCTATTGCTTTTGGGAGGGGCCAAGTGATTCTGGTGTGGCGAGGACCTGGCATCAGATCAGGATTATTCTGATTTCAGGGCTGAATATATAGTTTTGTTGATTGTAAATATTCAGTTCTGATTTTGGGATTTTCCCCCATTTGTACATGTACTTGAACATGTACATGTACAGGTAATGTATGGGATTTAGTACTAAACCCATTGACCCGGCCTTAAATGACCTTAGCTGTTGATAGGCCGTTACACCCCAACAAACAAACAAACTGTCGAACTGCAAAACTGTTGCTGTCGATCTTAGTTAATTATCTTATGAACAGACCTTCCAAACCCGGGCATATGACCCCAGAAAACGTGTAAAGCCATTGGCCGTTGACCCGTTTTCTTTCCGAATTTAGTATTTGTTGCAATGCAGTCGAAATGTGTGCTTTAAATTAAGGTGGTTATGAGACGGTTAATTTAACATAGCTAGTTCATTCTCCTACCGCACTGCTATGGGTCAACATTTGTCGATCATTTAATACGAGTATTTTGCGGGTCTCGTGTACAGGAGACCCGCAAAATACTCATATTAAATTGTGTATATTCTCCAAGCCTAGTCTATGCTGGATGCAACTTAAATATCACAAACAATAACCGGGTTTCTTGTGATGTAGAAGACCGCATTTCTTTGAAGTTTTCTTTTTATAATCCATATGAAAAATGTTTATTGGTGACGGACCAGCCTTGAACCTGACCAATTAAACGGACATCGCTGACCACTGACCTGATCACATGACAATAAGGGTGACGAATGTGTTTTTTTGTTTTATTATGTATAACTATACTTGTGAGTCACAGACAGGAAAAATAGATTATTGAATTTTGACTAGTGTAGTCCCTGATCAGCTATATTCTGTCAGATTCATCAGAGGCTGATATGGGGCTACACTGCCAATAAGCCCTGCTTGTGTCATTGCGTGTCACCAATGAGTACAGGTACACACACAAAACACGAACCTAAAAATGCATTCAGTTTTTATTCTTAAGTTAATAGTGTATATTGTCGGCGGCCATCTTGGTGACCATCTTGGATTACACAGCTACATATAAATCACGGTTTCCGCATTTGTTTTAATATTTCCAGGATCATTTTTTTTTAAAGAAATCCAACTTTTTCTCGTTTGCGCCCGCCGTAGTAACTCAATAAAATGTATGTATTTAATTTATATAATATTTGTACCGCTATGTCAGAAATTCGCTTGTTGCGCTTGCAACCAGTGAAGCCTCGTATACCATCCGTGCATTCTGATCAGGGGGGCAGAGCTCCAGATAAGCTGCGTATTTGCTTAAATACCAAATTAAAAGTGCCAAAAACCCAATTGAAATCAGAAGTAGCGAGTATCAAAAAGCAATAAAATTTTTGTTGTACCTTTACCATGTTGCAAAAAACAATAAACAGACCACAACTACAGCATATTTTTCTTATTTAAAATGAAAACACATCTTGGTATTTCATTAGAATTGTCTCCAAGGAGACAATTCTAATGAAATGCCAAGACATGTTTTCATTTCGAAGCAAACTATTCAATAATTGCTGTCTATTGTTGTGTAAGCAGTCGTGTGATTTTATTTTACCAAATTAAATTTTGAAATACCCAATTGCTTCAGAAATGATGGAGTGAAAATACTCAATTACTAATTACTTACCTGGAGCCCTGAGGGTGTACACCGTTCGCTATGCAAGTGGGGGAAACTTTTCTGATGTTTCTCATATATTCGTTACATCCGGACTACAGTGGACCCTCTCTAAAGCGGACACCAAGAAAATATATGTGATTTCATTTTGAGATGTTTCTTGGTACTGCATCTAAGATAATAATGCATGTTCATGATTGCAAAATACACAAGTATGTCAAATAATGGTAATATGCCTGATTTACAGTGAAACATCTCTAAACCGGACACCCTGGGGACCTCCCAGGGTGTCCGGTTTATAGAGGTTTCACTGTATTAGCTGATCAGCAACTACGCTGGTAAACAATTCGATAAGTTGTTTTTGTCGTGGTGGGACATACATGAGAAATGTTCGTGGGTTATTGAAAGGGGTCAGCGGAAGAAGGGGGTTAACTCCCTAATGGAGTTAATCCCCTTCTTCCACTGACCCCTTCATTTATGTGTAATATGACAAAGAGCTATCGTCTCCCATTGCGTTCATAATTTTCATTCCTGTAGCCTATTTCATCAAACTTGCAAAGTATACTTATCTAGCAAAGTATACTTTGAGGGAGTAATTATTTATTTTTACCGAAATGCATTATTTCATATAGAACTAACGACTGCATATATTTGATGATTAAATGTATGCAGAATTATTATGCAGAATTTATTACATTATCACAGCCAAAATGGCTGTGATAATGTAATAAATTCAGTATAATAAAAATTAATAAATTTATCCTAAAATTGAAAATTTCTCCCTCAAAGTATACTTTGCTAGAAAAGTATACTTTGTAATGTTGGTGAAATAGACTACTGATCAGGAGCTACACTGGTCAATAACACCATAATCCCCCTGTTGTCGTGGGTCGTAACGCCTCGTCTAATGGATTCACTAATGATGAACATACCGCCCTAATTGAGGCGTGTTTGCATAACTCATTGTCCGTCTGACCGGTCAGTAGGGGTGGTGTGTAAATGGACGTGTGTGGTCCGGTACTGCCGCTACCAAACGGTGACATATGAGGCCAGTGTATACTCTAGTCATAGTTTGCATTTTGTTCTTGCATTGTTTATATGTCTGTGAAAAAATTGCAGGTTTCGTGAAACAAACAATATGATAGCATTGGTCCTGCCCCTGATTGTTTTACCGCGCTCTATGCAACACGGTTCTAGAAACACGAATGTATCATGATGCATAGTGTTGGGTTGTTGAAAAGAAACAACGTCCATCCTTCTGTATTGATGTAGGAAAAGTCAAAGTTCCCACTATGTCATACACCACCGCCTGCGCTATTCTTGCCAATATTTGAATTTATTTTTATGTAAAAATTGAATATTGTACTTGAAATCAAGCAGCGTGATTGGCTGAGGCTGAGCTGTGATACAGCTCAGCCTCAGCCAATCAAACTGCTTGATTGTTAGTTGATACTGCTAATAGATATTCAGAAACGGTGACATATTGGCAAGATTAACGAAGGCGATGGTGTAGATGGTGTATATATGTGTGCTACAGCTCAGGCTCAGTCAATCAAACTTCTTGATTGTTAGTTGATATTGCCAATAGATATTCAGAAACGGTGACATATTGGCAAGATTAACGAAGGCGGTGGTGTATATATGTGTGCTACAGCTCAGGCTCAGTCAATCAAACTGCTTGATTGTGAGTTGAGATTGCCAATAGATGTTCAGGAACCAGGCGCGGATCCAAGATTTCGGGTTAGGGGGGGGGGGCGTAACTAATTTGCAATACTTGACTATATTATCGCTCGTTCGATAATATAGTCAAGTATTGCAAAACAGTCGACCGAGCGGAGCTCGGGATAGCGTTAGGGGGGTCCTTCCCCCCGGACAGTTTTTGAAATCTACATCGCATTTCCTGCGTTAGGGGGGTCCTTCCCCCCCGGACAGTTTTTGAAATCTACATCGAATTTCCTGCATTCTGGCGCATTTTGGAGCAAAACTATTGACACTGTCACAGTAGTAGACATGATTTTTTATTGATACGTTTAAATTTTGAAACAATAAGAAAACGACCGAAAAATGCATGGAATACATGGCACTTGGCATGAAACGTGCCTTGTAACTTGTAAAAAAGATTCTTTACTCGGCGAAGTTTAGGGGGGGGGGGGTGGGGGCGCCGGGTCCGCCCCCGCTGAATCCGCCCATGGGAACGGTGACATATTGGCGATATTAATGCAGGTGGTTCTGTAGGTCCGTGCCTGTGTTTTCTGTTTACTCTGTACACAATGGTCATATAGGGCGGAAATGTAATATTTGCCGAAATCTCGTGGTTGTCGAGATAGACAAACAGAAACGTAATTGGGATGTACCTCCTCAGACAGCGGACTCCAATCACGCTGTGTGTCTGTCGGATTAGATGTTCAAATATTCCACTGTCATTTTGAAAGCAAGCTTACTTTATTTTCTCCTAGATGTTTGTAAATTCGATAATGAAACTAGTGGGTAGCATTATGTTGGTGAAAGTTGACATGAACTGTTGTTTTGTTTTTGCAATTTGCTTATTACCAAGCCGTATCTCATTTTTTGTCTGCATTTCATAAAAACAGATGCACATATTATATAGCTTGTGAATTATGTCGTTTGTTTTTTTACTTTATGAAACACACCTGCGAATCAGCATACTTTTCTTTTACCAGGCTCTCTATTCAGTCAGTCAAACTCACACATATTGTTTCAGCAAAGAAGAAAAAGCGTTGATATATCAATACGTTGTTTATTCATGTCTTTGTGTACCTAAGCCTCCGGATGTGGCGAAAATTAAGCGTTTGGAGAAACATCCATAGTAAGAACAACAACTCGCTATGCACTTGATGATGCAGCTGGGTTGATGATGAGTCGGTGTCCCTTCCTGGTAGTGGACATCTTGTCTGTTGTGGGTATTCGATACCCGATCAGCCGGACCAATGTCTCTGTACTCAGTTATGTCCGGATGGTTTTATCTTTTCCATGCAAGCTTGGTGTGATGCTTCTGCAGGCACTCAGGTTTTTCTCTACATTAAAAACAGGCCGCGGCCACCTGGCCGACTCTGTGCCAGCATGCTGGTCGTGTATAGGTACATACCAAACCACGTGTTTTCTAAAAAAAAATTAGACAAGGTACAAGTCAACTGAGGCGTGTCGGAACAATGCTCTCGGAGAGCATTGTTCCGACACTCCCCAGTTGAGGCTCGCAGTCTTTGTGGCTTTGGAGATTGGGGCGAAAAATGAGCGCCTGAATTACAGACATACAACAACAACAACCGTCTTGCTGTCGAACAGTGGGCAGACTCGAACTCGAAGATCCGCCATTCATGTGAGCGGTGGAGCCTGCATAGACTGATTACTAAAAATGACAGGTGATCATGCCGGTAATCATTCAAATAAGTTATGGGTAAATGGATGTGTCTGTTTTCTGTTGATAAATAAACTGCAACTAGTTTTCATTTATAAAATTAAAACTGCAAAACAAATGGCGTTATTTAACAATCAGGGGAAGCAACTCGTGTAGTGTATACTGCAATAGCAAGCCAGCACATGTGGAGTCGTAGTACCGTCATTTGGGCAACTGGTTCAGACATTATCATATGTATGTTCAGAATATCTATACAGAAAATGAGATCATCTACTTGCATAATTATGTCTAACTGCAAAAATGTGTCTTGCGTTAATTGTAGCAGCCAATGATATATAAGTTTTGCAAGTTTTTCCAAAATTATGAATCGTCATGTCAGTGTGCTTTTAAATCAAAATTCTTATATTATTAAGCTTAAACCTTGTTAAGCTGATAGAATGGAGACCTAGACATAGGCCCTGTGATCTGGAACTACACTGGCCACATATGCCATAATCCCCATTTCTCCATTCACAGTTTGGGTGCTATCATGACCGTAAATGGTATTATATTTCTACAGACTTGGTTCAGGAACACTTCAAATAGAGTGACAAAAAATGTCATAAGCCCCATTTCTCCAGTCTAAGATCAGGAACTAGTGACCACAAATTTCATAAGCCCCATTTCTCTAGCCAATAACAAGCTGGACATGACAACTATGTAGGGTCCCAATTATCAAGTCACAGATCAGGAGCTACACTGGCCACAAATATCATAAATCCAAACTTCTCCAGCCACAAGTTTATATCAGCAGTTACACTGGCCATAAATGTGACAACCCCGATTTTTCCAGCAATCGATCAAGACCTACACTGACCACAAATGTGGAAACCCCCATTTCTCCAATACAAGATCAGGACCTACACTGGCCACAAATCCCATTTCTCCAGCAATTGATGAGGCCCTACACTGGCCATAAATGTGACAACCCCCATGTCTCCAGCAATTGATCAGGCCCTACACTGGCCATAAATGTGACAAACCCCCATTTCTCCAGCAATTGATCAGGCCCTACACTGGCCATAAATGTGACAACCCCCATTTCTCCAGCAATTGATGAGGCCCTACACTGGCCATAAATGTGACAACCCCCATTTCTCCAGCAATCGATCAGGACCTACACTGGCCACAAATTCCACAACCCCCATTAACCAATAACAGATCAAGAACTATAGTGACTCCAAATGCCATACGCTCCATTTCTCCACACACAGCTGCAAATTAGCAACTACTGTGTCTGTTCCACGTTTTTAGATGAGAAAAAAATAAAATCAGTCATGTTTGATGCAATATAAAAAACAACAAATTTAATAATAAAAAAAAAAATGTAAAATGCAAATACCCTATCTAACTTTTTTCGAGGTGTTACCCGAAACAAGCAATTATTTTTGTTATGCCTAGCCAGTCTAGCTCCTGATCCCGGAAAATGTCAGTGTAGATCCTGATCAGACTGATCTGGATCTACACTGATCACAAAAACCATACTCTCCATTTCTCCAGTCACAGTCACTGTCAGGGGCATCATTGGCTACACCTGTCATATACCTCATTTTGCCAGTCATGGATCAGGAGCTAGACTGGCTAGGCCTAACAAAAATAATTGCTTGTTTCGGGTAACACCTCGAAAAAAGTTAGATAGGGTATTTGCTTTTTAAATTTTTCGTTTTATTATTAAATTTATTGTTTTTTATATTGCATCAAACTTGACTGATTTTATTTTTTTCTCATCTAAAAAGATGTAGGGTCGGTGTTTTTTTGATAAAAATGTCAGGTCGGTTACTCGATACAAACACATTTTTGCCCTACAAATCATATATTTGGCTGGATGTGCCAGCAGAGCAATTATACTGACCACAACCCCCGTTTCTCCAATAACAGATCAGGACCTACACTGGTCATAGATGTCAAAAGCCCTGTTTATCCCGTCAACACGGTGCGTATGTGCTGTGAAACACGGTGCCGTGAAACATTTTTGATATCCAGTCAACACTATTTTTACATTTTACAGCCATTTGTAGGTGTTGACGGGATAAATAGAATAGTAGGTTAGTGCCGTGAATGGGAAAAAATATCTGGCGCGGCACGGAAACGGGATGTGCTCGGCAGAGCCTCGCCCATCCCGTTTCCTGAGCCTTGCCGGATATTTTTTCCCATTCACGGCACTAACCTACTATTCTCTATCTATTTTCCTTATTTCTGAACCAAAGTATATGTTGTGACCACTCATTTGAACCGTCTCGGCGAGACGGTTCAAATGAGTGGTCACAACATATACTTCTGATGAGAAATAAAGAAATTATTGAGCCTTGCCGGATATTTTTACGATAGGAAACTTGTTCTATTTCTCCAACCAAAGCAGCATATGTACATGTAATGTGCCAGTGGGTTCACGCATAGTGTTTGTGTTGGCCACCTGCCTCCGTATATCCATGTAAATATTTAGATAATGCCCAGCCAGAATGTACACACAAGTCATTCTGTTGTTTTTTTATTTCAGATAAATCAAGGGGTAAATTAATATCAGACGGCGAATACGAATGGCTGTGGCCTGCTACCAGGTTTTGAGGTCCTGCGGACAATTTTCTTACTGACTGTTCCAAGGAGGTACCCTTTGCTTGTCCAGTAGCCGATTTCATCAAAATTGCAAAGTATACTTTTCTAGCAAAGTATAGATTGAGAGAGACATTTTCAATTTAAGGATACATTTATTATTTTTTATTATACTGAATTTATTACATTATCACAGCCATTTTGGCTGTGAAATGTAATAAATTCAGTACAATAATTCTGCATACTTTTAATCATCAAATATGTGCAGTGATTAGTTCTATATGAAATAATGCATTTTGGGAAAAATAAATGATTACTCCCTCAAAGTTAATGTTAATGTGTCTGAACATCTATTGGCAATCTCAACTCGCAATCAAGACAGCTCAGACTCAGCCAATCAAGCTGTTTGATTTCAAGCAAAATAATCAAGTATTTTGAAATAGAAATAAACTCAATTATTGACAAGATTAGCACAGGCGGTGGTGTATATGTTTTGTTTATTGGTTTTGTGTTAATTGATGTACCGTTTCTGGTTGATTTTCCATGCCTATTTAACAAATACAAATACTGGGATCACGAGACAAATGCCAGGCTGCATGAGCAGTTTGAATACGGGATCGAACGCGTTAGCCCGGCCTAAATGACCTTAGCTGTTGATAGGCTGTTAAACACCAACAAACAAACATGCTGCATCAGTGAGGTACCTGATAAGGAGCCAGTGTAGTGGTATGGCATTGAACTTAAATGCCAGAGAATGTGGGTTCAAACCCCGCCCTAAGCGTGAAAAATACTTCCATAGTGCCAGGGCTCCAGATAAGGAATTAGTAATTGAGTATCGTCACTCCATCATTTCGGAAGCAATTGGGTATTTCAAAATTTTAATTTGGTAAAATAAAATCACACTACTGTTTACACATCAATAGACAGCAATTGTGGAATAGTTTGCTTTGAAATGAAAACATGTCTTGGCATTTCATTAGAATTGTCTCCTTGGAGACAATTCTAATGAAATATCAAGATGTGTTTTCATGGAAAAGAAAAATATGCTATATATGTGGTCTGTTTATTGTTTTCTGCAGCATGATAAAGGTACCACACATTTTATTGCTGTTTGATACTCGCTACTTCTGATTTCAATTGGGTTTTTGGCAATTTTAATTGGGTATTTAAGCAAATACGCAGCTTACCTTACAGTACAGTCAAACGTGTGAATAAAGGCCAGTCATGGGAAGAGAAAAATCTGGCCTTGTTCATTTATGTAGTACAGTCAAACCTGTGTTAAAGGCCACCTCCGAATAGCAATTACCTGTATATAGTAGTAGTATTACCTGGTAGTAAATTACTATATAAATGACCCTGTGAATAAATACCACCTGTAAACAAAGGCCATATTTTTCTCTTCCCATGAATGGTCATTATTCACAGGTTTCACTGTATTTGTATAATTGGGAAAACAAAAGCTTGGCTGCTACAGACAAGTAATTGCTATTCGGACAGGTTCAACTGTATTTCCATTTCTCGTGGTATTTTGGATGAGACTTGAAACTGAGGTCCAGTCTCTATATAACCTTAGCTGTTGCTGAGACGTTAAACCTTGAAGACTTCAGTACAACAAATTATGTTGCAGCCTGGTCGAGGACATACAACGTTTGTGGCGAACAGCATAGACACTGTTCCATGGTGAGGACCGATTTGTGCACAGGCAGATTAGAGACACCAGCGTTTACAGGTATGTCATTTCTATTAACCCATTTCATGCTGAGGATCTGCCATTTTGGTTGGGGAAAATCATAAATATTTTCTTTAAATGTGCTTAAAAGTATATGTCACGACCACCATTTGAACCGTCTCATCGAGACGGTTCAAATAAGTGGTCACAACATATACTTTCAATGAGAAATAACAAAAATAAAAATAAAATATTAAAAAAAAATCATACCCATAAAGATGTATTCCGCATGTGATGGGTTAATCACACACTTGGCTCCCAAAATGTCTCCTAACCTTTTCACCCCTACATACTATATATAGCAAATATGTACAAACACTGCAGATGCAGATGAGACGGCTTGTAACAAGCTGGAAATCAATGGAAATCAATTTGTTAAAAACAAAATTCCCCAAAATACCCATATATCTGATTAATGGTATAGTCCAAAATGAGCATGAAATTAACACTGTCAGATATTTAGGGGTGAAAGGGTTGTTACGTGTGTGACATCGAGCTTCTGTTCAGTGTACACAGCATTTCCGCAAAATACCCATTCAAGTTTACCGCAAGAAATAGGCAATTGTCATCGCTATGGACATGAGGGATCGTAGATAGTTATTTCCCTTTGCAAATCTATTTATAGAGATCCAGTCCTTTGCTGTAGCTCAGTGTTTATTTCTTACTGAATAGCACAAACAATGGGTTTTGCGAACAGAGTAGACCCAGATCAGACTGCACACTTGTGCAGTCTGATCTGAGTCTACACTGATTGCAATAACATTAATAAGTGTGAAAACGACACTAGTCAAAATCACTTAATTTCTCCTTTTCATAACAAATCAAGCCTCATTCGCCCTTTTTACACGCAATAAGGCATTAAACCACACAATTTGGATCGGATTTCTATAAATAAATTCAAACTAGCTACGATCCCCCTCATTGGAGTGGTAACAGAGAAAACACAGCAGGTTATTTTTGTTCACATTTTTATTGTTTATACACTGTTTTGATTTTCTGCTCAAGCCACCTCTGTCATAAGGTCAAAGGTGAAGATCATAACGAAATAACGAAAGGTCGTGGAACATGCGCCACGCCCACTACTAATTAGAATTGCCTGGCTGTCGTGCAGAAACGCTGGGTAACGTCACTGTCTTACATCACCGCCTGCGATAATCTTGCCGATATTTTGTCTTTTTTTTTGTTTCCAAATACTTGAATATTGTGATGGAAATCAAGTAGGTTGATTGGGTGAGCCTGTGCTGTGCTACAGCTCAGGCTCAGCCAGTCGAACTGCTCGATCGCAAGTAACTCAAGTTCTCTGTCTGTAACGCAAGGCGACTAACAATATTTTGTCTTTTTGTTTATTTCCAAATACTTGAATATTGGGATGGAAATCAAGCAGGTTGATTTGATGAGCCTGAGCTGTGCTAGCTCAGCTCAGCCAGTCAAACTGCTCGATTTCAAGTAACTCAAAATTCTCTGTCTGTAACGCAAGGTGACTTACAAGTCGCCCTGCGTTACAAGACAGTGAATTCGGGTTAGATTGCGAGTTGAGATTGCCAATGTATGTTCAGAGACGTTGACATCTGGGCAAGATTAACGCAGCCGGTTGTGTATTACATCTTCTCATGTGTTGCTAAACAAATAATACATGTACATTGTCTATACTGACCACTGCTAGCCAACCAGTAATAATTGATACAATTAACTCTTTGCATGCTGGAAAACTTGTGGGCTATAAATAGTTAAAAAATTGCGGACAAAAAATCATCATATTTTCTTGTATTTCGCCCCGTAAATATCATGAATATGTCTTGGAATTTCATTAGAATTGAGTCCTCAGGACTCAATTCTAATGAAAGTTCAAGACATATTTACAGAGAGAAATAAAATATTTACTCCCAATTCGTTTGGCGGATATTTTCGCAAGTATCCGCTAGGTGGATAAAACATGTTTTCCAAGTCTTTAGTTCTATGAGTTATTGATCATATTGGATGTTTAAGGAATTAAATGCGAGGGAGCGCTAGCGACCGCAGCATTTAGTTCCTGAAAAATCCAATATGTGAACAATAACATACTTATAGTTCAACAAAGTGTACAATGCAATGCCCCTGCGAATAAAGACCACTGGGAACGAAGGCACAATCTTTTTCTTCCCAATGACTGACCTTTATTCACAGGTTTGACTGTAGTTAGTATTGGTGCAGTTTTTCAATTACAGCCCTGTGCTGCATATGCAGCCTATGCTCAATAAATGTAAATCCAATAATTGTTTATAAGAAAACAGTGTTAATGTGAAATTTACAGACTATCATAATTTTGCACTTACAAACATTTTAGGCGTACAAAGTTTAGTGAAACGACTCCCAGGTTTGGTTGTAATCAGTCGTTGTAATGAAAACACAATGTGACCAGTCTGTTCTTGAGGCAGAACAAACTTTATTAGCGGGTAATTATTCCACTGTAAACCTTACATGCTGCAGGGATGAGAGCGATGCTGAGAAAAAAAGTCTGAAATACCTCTGAAAAGACTGAAAACTCCTAACCCCCCTTGCAAAAGTATCAAATTTGGACAGATCTGACTGAACCTGTAACATTTCGAAAATTCACTTTACAAGAGAAAAGTCTGAAATCAGCCAAAAATCTGAGAATTCTCATCCCTGATGCTGACTTTTTTCCAGTTCCGAGTATGAAAAATACGAAATAATATTCTCCATTTTGCTTACTTCTACTCGAAAGTATATGTTGTTACCACTCATTTGAACCGTCTCGTCGAGACGGTTCAAATGAGTGGTAACAACATATACTTTCGAGATGAAATGAAGAAAATAGGATTTTCCCGCCTAAAAAGTTTCATACTACTATAAGTGTATCCCATATACTTCCTGCCGAATTAAGAGAATTATGTTTTAGATTTTGTATGAAAAATTGCGCAGCCTCAGCATGGGATGGGTTACAGTGACTGAATGCTCACAAGTTACTACGTGTACCAACACAATAGTATTATACACAAACATACAATATTGCACAAGTGTACATATTTCTCCATCCACATACTGTGGCAGACGAACAGGCGTTATCCGAGTAGGGTCGCTTTTGTTGTTTTTATATCATTTTGAAGAAAATATGTGATATTTAGTAATGTGAGCTTTAAATGGTATCTTACATTAACCCATTTCATGCTGAGGTGAGGATACGCCATTTTTGTGTGTGGAAAATCCTAAATATTTTCTTTATATGCGCTCGGAAATATATGTCGTGACCACCATTTGAACCGTCTCGTTGAGACGGTTCAAATGAGTGGTGACAACATATACTTTCATTGAGAAATAATAAAAATAAAAATAAAATATTGAAAAAGTTCATACCGGTAGCCGTAATGGTGTATTCCGCATGTAATGGGTTAATTAAGTAACATTATAGTTATGATTGAATAGTTGATTGTGGTGAAAATGTGGGATTTCGAAGAATCTATGAACAAAAATGGGCCGAGATCTACAAGATGGTATTAAGTTTCTCGTCATTATAGCTCCTGAATCATGCATATCCAAAAATGAGCCTAGATCAGTCCCATTGGTGGTATTAAGTTTTCCGCTATTATAGCGCCAGAATCATTCCTATCCACAGTTTGTTCGTTATCCAGTTGAGAAACTCCCGAATCCTCTAAGTGTGAGTACAGAAGTAGAACCACATTTTTTTGACAGGTACATATTGGCGGGAAATGACAGCATTCGTGCAACACGTTATTGAGAAAATCACCGTCATAAAACAATGTGTACACATTTTTATTGTACGAAGTTTAACGAGACAGCCCCAGATAATCAATACACCTTATGTGTGGTGGCGAGTCACAAGTTTTTGGACAGTCGGGCGAATCATAAATGCATTAACGGTTATAAGAGTGGACCTTTAGTTGGTATTATTTCAAATATGAAATATTTGCATTAAAACGTCTAACCCGAATTTTCTGGCTGTCACGCAGTGCAGGACAGCCAGAAAAGTCGGGTTAGAAAACGTTATACTCGAACAAATAATATACATGTGGTATAATTATCAAAAATCATTTATTATAAAATTCAACTATTGACATGGTATGACTATCACACATGGTATGACTATCACACATGACTATCACACATGGTATGACTATTATTACACATCAGTATCAGTAAGAAAGGCAGGCGATTTGACAAAGCCGGGCTTATGGTGTTGCGAGCAATCTTGCCAAATAGCTATAAATCATTTTATTTCAAAATGCTTGAATATTGTGCTTAAAATCAAGCAGATTTAGTGGCTGAGTCAGTACAAAATAGTCCAATTTAGCAACACAGTCAGGGGCGCCGAAAGCATCATAAGATTGGTCCGGCGAATCTAGTGGGTGCACCCGCTACCCACCCAACGTGTATGTTGTTACCACTCAGTTGAAATGTCTCGCCGAGACGGTTAAATTGAGTGGTAACAACGTACATTTCTGATGAGATGAGAAAAATTGTATATATATGATACAGGAATTCCGCTGGGGAAAATAAAAAAAACAGAACAATTGGCGATAAAAAAATTACAATTTTACAAAAAAAAATCTTTTTTTTCGAAAATTGAATTTTTTTATCGCCAATTGTTTATTTTTATCGCCAATTGCGAAAGTGGCGATCGCCAGCGGAATCCATGATGATAATGGATTCCAAATAGGTCAAAAGTATTGATCCGGCAGTCGCCTGACCTGTTCCGACGCCCCTGACAGTGCATCATGATATAATACTATAGCACCTTTGGTATTCGATGAAAACTGTAATAAGTATATCGTATTTATTACAGGCATGTAAACGGTCTAATACATGTACACAGTATATACAATTACCTGACGCTCTATAAATACAATTGTAAATACATGTATGTACAAATCGGAGTCAATTACATGTATATGATGTCTAAGGCAGGCTGACGAAATTTGCGATTTTATTATGCCCCCCCCCCCCCCCCCCCCCCCCCCCCCCCCCCCCCCCCCCCCACCCCCCCCCCCCCCCCCCCCCCTATGCGTGTACATTTACGACAAAATATGCGAATTTATTTTCTTTTTCTGTGGATTTATGTCATAAACTGTAATATATTTGGATAAATGCATACTAAAATAATACTGAAAATGTTATAGCTTTTGTTTCGTTTTACAAACACTTAAGTTTGACAGTTAAGTTAACATCAAGGTGTGACTACTTAAGAATTGGAAAATGTGAGATTTCTTTACACGTTTGTGAAATTTATTACTATTTCGTCAATAAAATACCACTTTAGAAAATATCCACATATTATATAACACCCGCAGTTATGAACATCCACAGAAATAACGTATTGACCAATCAGAAGCCTGCATCGTGCACACGTGACACGGTCTGTTCACGTGACAGCAGATCATTGATTCCATAATATCCGTCTGGAATTGAAACTAGTATGAGACACGCCATGTGATTTTGTACCTTCGGACATCTGCCTAACTTCATTAAATACGTTTACAAAATTTACAATATTTTTCCCAAATAACGTAAAAAGTGCATGTACTTTTGACGCCACTTACGGAAAATATTGAATGAAATTGCGCAGATGTCCGAAAGTAAAAAATCACATGGTGTGTCTCAATTATGAGGCTGTGACCAGAAAGAGATACGCTGTACATATTGTTGGTTTTAAAATTAGACCCGAAAATGACACGAAACTGTCTATTATCCCGTCAACACAGTGCGTATGTGCCGTGAAACACGGTGCCGTGAAACATTTTTGATATCCAGTCAATACTATTTTTGCATTTTACAGCCATTTGTAGGTGTTGACGGGATAAATAGAATAATAGGTTAGTGCCGTGAATGGGAAAACATATTTGGCGCGGCACGGAAACGGGATGTGCTCGGCATAGCCTCGCCCATCCCGTTTCCTGAGCCTTGCCAGATATTTTTCCCCATTCACGGCACTAACCTACTATTCTCTATATATTTTCCTTATTTCTGAACCAAAGTATATGTTGTGACCACTCATTTGAACCGTCTCGGCGAGACGGTTCAAATGAATGGTCACAACATATACTTCTGATGAGAAATAAAGAAAGTATTGAGCCTTGCCGGTTATTTTTACGATAGGAAACTTGTTTAACAAGAGGCCACGGGAGAGAACTATTCTCTATATATTTAATAATCAATGCACGTGCACGTGAATTACATTTTGTCATGCTGATTTATCTTCCAATTTTATAAAACAAAGCATAATTTGTCAGCACTTTAGAATCATTTCCAATGAAATATTTTTCTAATGTGCTGCCAAACCATGTTTTATTTAGAAAAAAGACAAAATATGAAACGAGAGGAGACAAGTTTGGTTTCCCGCATTATACGAGTTAATACTGTATGTTGTGAGTCCACATACAGAATACAGTACGTCTCGGGGTATGGCGACCATGGTCCACAGTGCTGAACAAAGGTATGTCGGGGCAACATGTTCATAATGATTGGCAGCACAAATTCTGAACAAATAATATTACACCACAAGCTGCGTTAATATTGCCAAAAATAGCCAGTGATTATAAAACTAACTTGAGCATGTAATCAACGATCATGTTCGAAATCAATCAGCTTGAATGGCCGAGTCTGGGCACAGCTCAGACTCGGCCAATCAAGTTATTTGATTGCGAGTTCAGATTTCCAGTACCCGGTCTAAATGACCTTAGTTGTTGACAGGCAGTTAAACACCATTAACTCAAATCAAATCAGATTTCCAGTAGACGCTCAGAAAGGTTATAATCACGGACATTTTGGCGCGATTTCAGCAGCTGTGTGTGTATATGGCTGCATGCATTGCTTGTAAGGAGAACAAGAATACAATGATTCTCTCGATGAGAATCCTATAATATATAATTATCCAAAACACGTGACCTGTCTGTGACATGCGCAATGCCTGGGCCGTAGAATGGGTTAGATCCGTTTGACCCAGGAAATAAAAATACTGAATTATCTCCCTTGTTCTGAATCTCAAGCGGTTATCGCCCCTGAGGAATTCAAATTGTTTGGATTTTCTACAATATCACAACGTGGATCCAATCTCAATGCTCGCCCCGCCGTCCTCGCTAGGAAAGAGGTCAGCAGCTCAAATTGTCAACAAAGTACACATAACCACTTTTCTGTGCAACCGGAATTGCACAGTCATTCGTTAATGGACGAATCGTGGCGTTGTTAAGAGATGAAAACCGGAAGTGAACTATACGCCATCTTGTCGGCGCGATCTGTATCACTGGTTCGCTTGAATTTGAAAGCGTCCATTCAGGATGATGAATCCGGAAATATGCCAGATAAACATCTGTTAAGCACCAATAGTTTGTTATTTGTCCCTTCAAACGTGGCTTAACTGTAAATGTTTGTGTAATGTCGAATTGGTGGAACAGCTAGTTGGTGTTGAATACTTTATCGGAGGGCGTGAATAAGAATACCCGGTGTTACGACAACAGAATTTGCCGTTGCACAGTTTTCTCCACGTGTCCACAGTCTTGCCAGTCCATACCCAGAATCCACTGGTGATTCCCACAACGAGGCACATGAAGTATTTCAACATGAACACGGCGTAGTCCGGCTTCACTGACTGGTTCTCGCACGGGCAGTTCAGCGACTTCTCCCATTCAAGTTTTAAATGCTGTTCGTAAAAATAGCACGAAATCACTACGGTGGCGGGAACCGTGTACAAGACGCTGAATACACCGATCCGGATCATCAAACGCTCGAGTTTGTCTGTTTTCCCGCCATTTTGCTGTTTAATAACGTTCCGTATTCTGAACAAGGACACGAAGCCGGCGAGAAGAAAACTCGTTCCGATGATCAGGTAGACTATTAGGGGAATTAGAACGAATCCACGTAGGTTGTTTAAGTTATGGTTGCCAACGTAACAGATTCCGGCGATTGGGTCCCCGTCCACGCTGGACATTGCGAGGACAGCGATACTTTTCACGCTGGGAACGAGCCAGGCGGCGAGATGAAAATACTGCGAGTAGCTGGCGATCGCCTCTTGTCCCCACTTGAGCCCAGCCGACAGGAACCAGGTGAAGGCCAGAATCACCCACCAGATCGACGACGCCATCCCGAAGAAATAGGTCAATAGAAACACGACAGTACACGTCGCTGGTCCCGTAGTTTCGTATCTGATCATTCCGCCGTCGCACGCGACCTTCTCGTGACCAGCAACAAGTCTGATGATGTAACCAATGGAGATCATGAAATAGCACCCGCCCAGGAATATGATTGGTCGCTCAGGGTATTTAAATCGCTGCGTGTCAATGAGGAACGTTAGAATGGTGATGGCCGTCGACATGCAGCACAGAATGGACCAAAGTCCGATCCAGAATGTCGTGAATTTCCCCTCCTCTTCGTCGAAATAAGGGCTGGTACAGTTCATGCCACAATTCTGGATGCCTCCCGTGCTGATCTTATTATAATACGAGCTGGATTCCGTGATCGGCTGTAGTCGGCATTGGCACGTGCATTTGTCGCTGTATGTATTCAAAACGGTGTCTTTAAATTTGTTAATGTCGTCGATATTTCCGTATTTATTCAGAGTATCCTCATTAATTTTGGAGACATCACCAAACGCGTCCTTACTCCAGTCATCGTTAGCATGTGGTTTGCCAACACCCGGCACATCACCTCCATTATTGTTTCCCGAACTACCGTGCCGTGTGTCGGATTCCGATGCCGACTTCGTCGTGACGTCATCTCCCTTATGTCCGGACGTACCCGAATTCTGCTCGCTGATGTTTCGGTCCATGCACAGCTGCCGTTTGGTATTTCCGTACTCTGGGAAGTTGCGGCAGTCCATCTGGTCGGGCCACACAAACCCATACTTGGCCATTAAAGGGGCGCAACCGCGTTTGGCTCTCAGACAGACGGACCTACAATATTGAGACATAATTACTGTAGGGAGCATTCTATGGAATTGATTTCGAATATGTGTGACATCTTCTGACAGTGATGCTCTGAAAGATTTGTCATCTGTTGACGTCATTTACAGAAAACGGTGTCATTTTGCCATCATACTCATAATTTAAACCCAATAACAACAGCTTACTTGCTTACCGGATTCCAGACATTACCCATAATTCAAACCCGAATATAACAGCTTATATGCATGTCGGAATCGAGACATTACCTATAACTCCATCGCGACTACAACAACAACAACACAGAGCTCCAGATAAGGTGCATATTCGCGTATTTTACGCACTTATTTTAACTGAATATGCATTGATTTTCAAAGTGAGTAGTGGAAATAATGTAATAAAGTTGAAAATGTACTTAGTTCAGCTGACAAAATCACACACTGTTTGCTTTGTGTAGCTCAACTAAGTAAATGTTCAGCTGTATTACAGTATAAGTAAGTAAATAAGTAATAATACACTCAAATAAGTGAACGTTTAAATTTGTTTTGATCATGTGTTCCTATTTAATAATGAAGAAAATCAATAATCCATTTGTAAAAATAAAATACGCATTTAATTTGAAATCAGGGGGTACACTACTCTTTAGACACAAAGCGTATCTGGAGCTCTGACAACAACAACAACAACAAATTACCTGCATGCCGGAAGTGGATCCGTGTAGTGGTTCATGCAGATGGGGGCGTACATGGAGCAGAGGAAGAACTTGAGGTCGGGGGAACACTGAATCTCTACGAGCGGCCAGAACTGGTGCACCTCCAGCCCCGCCTCGTCCTGCGTCTCGTGGTTAAACTAAAACGGAAGTAGAGATGTAAATACGGTCAAACATGTGGGAATTGGATCCGAATTGTGGGGCATAAATGGAATTGGAGGTTAACCTTTTCAACACATGGATACCTCTTTCCTAATATTTGCAAATGGTGCAGATCCTGCTGAGGCGGCTCGTAACGAGCCGTCGCATCAGGATCTGCACCATGTGTGGATATCGTTTAATATTTGTTACAAAATGGCCGCCGTTTTTGCGTAGTGAAAGTCTCGAACTTAACAATTATGAAATAGTCCATGCCAGTTATTTAGGATTGAAAGTACAACACACAGGAGTTTCATTCAGTACAAATGTCAAACGCGGTGTCTCTTATTCACAATGTTTGTATAGGGACGGTTTCTACTCATAATCACAAGGTACAGCCATGTTGTAGTTTGTGCAATCCTCATACACACGTACCTACGGAAGCCCATTAGGGCCACTTCACTTTTTTCATCTTTTCTTGAATTTTCAAGATACTTTCTTGAATTTTCGAGATATTTTTTCGAGATATTTTCTTGAATTTTCAAGATGTTTTCTTGAATTTTCAAGATCTTTAAAAAAAAAAAAAAAAAAAATTCAAGAAAAGAACTTGAAAATGCAAGATTTCAAGATGTTTTCTTGAATTTTCATTTTTTTTCTTGAGTTTTCAAGATCTTTTCTTGAATTTCAAGAAAAGATCTTGAAAATTCAAGAAAAGAACTTTCCATTTATTCAAGATGTTTTCTTGAATTTTCAATTTTTTTTCTTGAATTTTCAAAATTGAAAATTCAAGAAAACATCTTTAATAAATGGAAATTAAAAAAAAGTGAAGTGGCCCTAATAGGCTTCCGTACGTACCTGTTGAATTACAGTGAACTTATCCATTTCACCCCCAGACTATTTATCTCACATCGCCTCAGAAAATACTGACACACAATACAAATGGGTCCTGGCGTGCGGCTCGTTGAAGCTTGCTGATATCCAACTACAGCGGTTTCAAATGACAGATATAAATAATTTTAAAAATGGTCAAGAATAGTAGTTATTTTAACGTTTTTATCGGTTTTTACTACATGTTCGCCAACAAATATTGCAAATACAGATCAGCCGCGTCCAGAACCGCTATAAGCCGTGTTTCTGTGTGAAACGGCCTATCAATACAGTCTAATCGCCGGCAAGAGCTTGGTTTACGGTACACACTCGACAGAGTAAAACCATAAGCCTTTGTTTTGACGTCACTTATCGAGTTTTCCTAATGGGCTTCATATAAACACAAATTTCCCTATGTTTGCACTGCGCATGCTCAGTTTACATACATGTAGCAGGTGCAATCTATGGTTATACCTTGGTCTAGTATGTACGGAATACACTTCTCTAGTAAATAGTTTACGAGTTTCCAGTTTCATTCAGTTAATTAATACATCGAATTACTGTGTATACCACCATCTGTGTCAATCTTGATGTCGTTTCTGAACAACTATTGGCGATGTATTGACTCGCAATCAAGCAGCTTGATTGGCTGTTCCTAAGCTGTAGCATGCATATATACAAAACCGCCTGTGTTGATCTTGCCAAGATGAGAACGTTTCGGAACATTTATTGGCAATGTCAACTCGCCAACAAGCAGTTTGATTGACTGAGCCTGAGCTGTATCACAGCTCAGGCTCAGTCAATCAAGCTGCTTGCTTTCAAGCACACTATTCAAATATTTTTGCAAGAAACATGGTTTACAAATATTGGAAAGATTAGCGCAGGCGGTGGTGTCTGCAGTTGAACCGAACAGATTCTTACCTGATTTGGCATGTAGGTGAAGTTGTATCCGATCCCCTTGCACATTGGTATGGTGATTTCCTGACATCGCTGGCCGGCCACCCTCGGGACGGCGAGGCATATCACACATATCGCCGTCACCAGATATCCCATGGTTCCCGAGCGCATCTTCGTATGTATACTGTACATAACGAACACCAAGTCCCTGTATAAGTTTATGGTTGTTGGTGGCTTCTGATGGTGTTGGTTCGTCAATTAATCAGCAGCTGAAATAATAATAATAATATTATTTAATAATTTAATAATAACAATTAGTAATATTAATTAATTACTAATAATAATGATAATACTAATTAATAATAATCACTAGTATTACATAATATATTATTATTATTATTATTATTATTAAAGAACATAATAACATAATAATAATAACAACAATTAGTAATATAATTAATAATAATAATAATAATTAATAATAATTATTAGTATTACATATATTATTATTATTATTAAATAACATATTTAATGATAACTAATAATAATAAATACGTTATTGAAACACATGGCAACATAGTTTCTATGTATGCTATACAACAAATATAATACGTTTCAATTTAGCATTACCTAATGTTTTCGTAAAATCACTACGCACAAGTGAATGGTGAAGCTAATAATGACAACACTAATATAACGAGACTGATATATAACTTGAGTATTCCATGACATACCTCACTATCTTTAAGCACTTCTCAATTCACAGGTTTCATTGTTGGATCATCATAGTTTTCCTGTCATGTCAACTTGTTATATTTTCCCCAGTGTTTTTCACAGTAATCCAGTTACCTTAACTAATTAACTTACTGGCCTGTACCTGTCTGACCTTTGACCCTGTATCACGTGACTAACCTTTGACTCCTTTATCGCGGATGTTCGACGAAGGCCGGTCACGATCAATGTTTATCGCGAGATAAGGGGCCAGTTTGTCTTTGTTTATATTAGTTTATCTCAAGGAAAATTGTTTCCCCAATTGTTTTGTCAATTTAAAAGTTTCACATGTTTCAAGTACTGTCATATTTCGTTTCACTTAAACGAGTAGTATCAATCAAACGGAGCCCCGCAGTGGACATGAATTTTCTTTTATTAATTCGTTCCCACGAAATAACAATAGGTTCCCTCAATTTAACAATTTGTTCCCTCGAATTAACAATTCGTTCCCACGATATAACAATTCGTTCCTCGAATTAACAATTCGTTTCCACGATATAACAATTAGTTCCCTAAATATAACAATTCGTTCCATCGAATTAACACTTCGTTCCCACGATATAACAATTCGTTCTCACGAATTAACAATTCGTTCCCGTGAGAACGAATTGTTATTTCGTGGGAAGGAATTGTTAAATTGAGGGTACGAATTGTTAATTCGTGGAAAGGAATTGTTAGTTCGTGGGGACGAATTGTTAAATTGAATTGAAATTAAATTTCATACATATTGATACACTGTTATAATCGTATAATCAAATGATAAAATTAAAGTAGGAAATGAAAGTAAAAATAAATATTTAATTTGCAACTAAATCACCATAATCACTAATTAGTTGAAGTTTGATCTGGGCATAATTAGCATTGCCAAAATTTATCTGCGCATGCGTGCACTCTGATCAGGGTATGCACAAACGCTGTTCGATAGCCAACAGAACATAGTCTTGAAAAGTCTAGCGTGCTATTTACTAGACACATGAGCTATAATGGTAAATAATTAAATAAGTAGGATTTTGTCAATTCGTGTCACAAAAGTCATTGACATTTCTTGTATCTACAAAAACGATACACAGTTCAGATTCGACTCCTATACTCCACAAAAATGTGTCCCCGACACTGACAAAACGGGGCTTAATGCATCTGCCAACAGTGTAGACCCAGATCAGACTGCGCGAACGCGCAGTCTGATCTGGGTCTAAAGACAAAAAGTTTTTACAAAATAAAACCCTTTTCCGACTTACCTACCTATCATTTTTTTAGCGCAATAGCAGGGATTCCGCTGGGGAAAATAAAAAAATCGCCTCCAAAATTGTAATTTTTTATCGCCAATTGTTTATTTGTATCGCCAATTGCGAAAGTGGCGATCGCCAGCGGAATCCCTGCAATAGGAAACTGAACACCTTTTTTTTTTTACTAAACCGTATTTCTCTAGTCGCCGGCACAAATCGTGTAGATTCGAGCAGCAAACATAGTTGACCTACATAAATTTCCGCACTCGTTAATAATTCCCTAATTTTGTTTTCATAGAACAAGGAGCTAGTGTTTTCATGGTTTCGTGGGCTTATCAGCTGCGGGTAAGACAAGGGACTTATGTAGTTATACGCGCGGTACAAATCATGGTGAAACTGGGGTTATGGACTACTGAATGTATGAACAGTATTGTTCAGGGTCCTCATTTTGAGGGTGTAAGTGATTGTTACGTGGGAACCTACGAAGCCCCAAAGGGGACGTAGAATTCTTTTTTTTTATTAATTCGTTCCCACGAAATAACAATTAGTTCCCTCAATTTAACAATTCGTTCCCACTAATTTAACAATTCGTTCCCACGAAATAACAATTCATTGGAACGAATTGTTAAATTGAGGGAACGAATTGTTATGTCGTGGGAACGAATTGTTAATTCGAGGGAACGAATTGTTAAATTGAGGGAACACATTGTTATTTCTAGGGAACGAATTGTTATATAGTGGGAACGATTTGTTAATTCGAGGGAACGAATTGTTAAATTGAGGGAACGAATTGTTATTTCATGGGAATAATTAATAAAAAAAATCCATGTCCCCCGCGGGGCTCCTTAAGAACCTGTCTGAATAGGACACTCCGGAACGGCCACAGGGTATCTGGGGGCCGTTTCACTAAACTTCTTACGACTAAAATGTTCGTAAGCGCAAATTTAGAATCGTCTGCAAATTTTAATTGATGGATTTACATTTATTGAGCATAGGCTGCATATGCAGCCTATGCTCAATAAATGTAAATCCAACAATTATTTACAAGAAAACAGTGTTAATGTGAAATTTACAGACTATCATAATTTTGCACTTACGAACATTTTAGTCGTAGGAAGTTTAGTGTTAAAGGGGCATATCAGGATTTTTGTTTAATTTAATACTACAAAAAAATTAAAAAAACGTGTTTTCATCATGTCCTTGAGTAAAATGGTTTAATTGAAGATATATGACTATACTAGGTCTGTTGCATTGACCTTGCCCCGCTCCAAATGTAAATTTATGTGAAACGTCTGTTTTCGGCCACATTCTGATCAGAAATACATGTACTGTATTTATCACTTCGTGTTTCGAATAATATTATCTCATAAAATCTTTGACAAGTAAACATAGGAGTTCCGGTAAATCTGTAAGTATGCCTACTAAGGGCATATATAGCTAGATATGAGTAGATAGAATAGCATGATACCCACTGACAACTGAATCACGTGACAATATATATATATGCTCACCATCAGTCAATTCAAATGTGCAATTCAATCTGCTCAGAGGCAGTTAATTAGATTTTTTTTTCAACTTAAGATAAGATCGGACCGTGACACCATCTTTGCGACGTCTTAATGACATTTAGTACGTCATTACTTACACAAAGACAATAATACATTCCAATATTAACACGTAACTGTCTGATAAAATAAGTGTGAATGGATGAATATAATTTATTTGTGAAAAAAAAACCAACAACATTTTGTTGTTGAAACAATATGTACATGCTGCTTGTTTATTTTCTTATTTTTGAGGACAAAAACAGCCCTTTTTCATAAATGGACTAGCCTGAAAACCATTTTGTGACGATTAACATATAAAAATATATTCCAGTTACTTAGGGGTGAAAGGGAATAAATAAAGAATAAATTGTGAAAACAAAATTCATAAGCGTTTCATACGACCCAGATTGCTTCACGCATGCAATGAGTTAATATATATTTCATACCATATACTACATATTCATCTGTTCTAAAAATGATTATATTTTATTGTTTTCTTTTTATTCATACCAAGCATTTGTTTTTTAAATTGGCTCTCAATGTATTGCCTTACATTTTCATCATGTCTCCATGAAAACACGGTGACTCGTATCATATGAATGGCCACAATATAATTATGTTACACAGAGTAATATGAGTGTTTCAATATACTAAATGAACTACATTTGAACTGACACGCATTCGTTACATTTTTACTGAAAAACGTACATTGTGCAATTTTACTATTTCTCCATGAAAGTATATATCGTGAAACAACGTATACGCTCATGATACCTTTTTGAGTTCCAATATCATTGAATACCATTTGGGAATCAAACGCAATGCTAATTAAAGACACTTAGCTTTGAACAGATACCTGCCATAAACTACATGCAGTAGAACATATCTAACCCGGACAGTCCTGGTGACCCCATTTTGTTTAATTTAGATGTGTTTCATTGTAATTTAGTTCATTGTCGTGTCTGTACATGATTGAAAATGACAAAATGTATTTTTCGTAGAGAGCTTAATTACGGTGGAATCTCTCTAAACCGGACACCCTGGGAACCTCCCAGGGTGTCCGGTTTAGGAGGTTTCACCGTACGTACTGAAGTGTAATGTCTTTGTTCCAAAACGACATTCTTAGTGAATTAGCATAATAATAATATTATAATCAGAAAGAGCTACTATCAACTGCGCTTAATAACACGACAGACTCTGCATGTATACGTACCTCATGAGAGCAAGACAGCCGGATGGGAATGTAATGTAGCAACGAAATATTGCATTAATATACTGTCCCTATTAGCGCAAGATTAATTCACCATATAAATAAATATACGTCCAGATTCACGGTTCGAAATAGTCGCTGCTTCCACAACTGATAACGTTATGTCCAAGGACTCTATAACGCCCGCTTTTAATCAATGTCCACGAAACCGTCTACCAAATGTCACTTAGTTTTCCCCGCAAACTCCAACAAACACACAATTATTTAACTCCCAAATTAGCGGAGTTTGCGCAGTGTCGCAGTTTCCGTGACGTCCAGTCGTCACTTGCACAGTTCATTCCCACCAGACACCACTGAGCGAGGCTAACTGCGAATATCCCAGTCGACCCGCCTGTTTATTTTGTTTGCACAGATTTCAAATCTTCTTAGCAAACACGAATTATGTCTGCATTTAATCCGACGAACTTATAGAGTATTATGTTTCAGTATGTTTGAAAGCACTCGTATAAAAAACAAACACTCGCTGTCTGATTTCCTGTGTAATAATAAAGAACGAATTATGAACACAATTCCATCTGAGGAAAGTGTTTTTGAAATATTATTCCACTATATTAGAAGACAGAGTTTCTGTGTGTGGTGTTATTGCTATCCATTTGATGCGCGTTCGATTAATGTTGTTAATGACAAAACTTGTATCTACTTGGTTTTCTTTGAAAAGCATATGTCATTATCATTTGCATATGAATATCTTACCGTGACGTCACGTCCAAATTGTCTTCTCTCAACCAATCACGGTACGTGTTTTACACACGTGATCGTTCGCTCCTCCCAGCTTGTTAGCGCAGGATCTTCTGCCAGCTTATCAAGCGTTTAGATAGACAGCGATCAGTTTGAATCCGCGTTATTCCGATCCTGCAAGATAAAACAGAAGTAGACCTGAGTTATGTGGGTGATCTCAAGTCGCTTTGACTAATTGAAGTGATGAATGAACTGCTTGGCGTTGTTTTCAAGTGGGGCTCTGGTTATTGAGACGTTGCGAGAAGAATTTAGCATTTTCTGTCAATTTGTGTGAGAAATTAGTCCACTGGTTCCTATATATCGAGGAATATTACATAAATCTTTGTACAAGTCAAGATGTATATACTTATTCCGCAATCTGATACATATATCAATGCCACACAGAACAAAAACATCACTGTTTTTACTGTGGAAATAGCCTTAGATATGTTCGGCCACCCAACGTTTGTTTTAATAAGGACAAAGAAAATTTGGCTATTTCTGTTTGTTACAGAATACCCATGTTCCACGGCAGTTGCGAAGACTAGTTGTGCATGCAACACTATAGCACATTGATATATACGCAGGGATTCCGCTGGGAAAATAAAAAAATGGAACTTCTTTTTTTGAATTGGCGATTGTTTTTTTTTCGAAAATTGTAATTTTGTATCACCAATTGCGAAAGTGGCGATCGCCAGCGGAATCCCTGTATACGAATATATGATGACTATAGTTGTTATTGTTGATTATTGTTATTGTTGACTATATTATAATAATAATGAAATCGCCTATATTTTTCCAGTGGTCACGTGATTTCGTTTCTGCATAAGAAACGAAATACGAAATTATAATATAGTGATAAGTGTCATATGCAATAATAAATAAGATGTCATTGTATGAGAAAGACGATAATAAGCCTATAAACAAGTCGTTAATTAGACAAGTCACGTGTCTCAATTGAATTGCCATCATTTAAACACGGACATGGATGATTGATTCAAGACGGCTGATGATTTTATCACTCCTGTCTAATTCTGACAGCAGAATGTCCAAAAATCATTGCTTTTTGTTTTATGTTTTATTCAGATATCACGATGATATGCAAACTGGCGACAGTAAGATGTTTATACGTTGAAACACAGGAAAACGATTGAAATTGTATACAGTGTATATGTCAAAACGTGGTCATCTAATGTTATAATGTAATGTGGTCATCTTGGAGCGTCAAGCCTTACGAACCGCTAGATTGTTATGTTTGTTTGTATTTCGACAGATGAGAAATCACTTATTTTGAGTCGTTATTTAAAAATACTTACATGTTGTTTGTTTGTTTTGTTTAGTGGTGTTTAACGGCCTATCAACAGCTAAGGTCATTTATGGCCGGGAAATGCACGTTGTGCTTGAAATCAAGCAGCTTGATTGACTGAGCCTGAGCTGTGCTACAGCTCAGGCTCAGTCAATCAAACTGCTTGATTGCGAGTTGAGATTGCCAATGTTGACATCTCGGGAAGATTAACGCAGGCGGTTGTGTAATATATGAACGTTTGGTGATATATACACAATTGGGATTAGCTAGCGGGCCTGTGTTAATCGTACTGCAGAACGGGTCCTGGACAGACGGGTTAAATTAATGCATAAGTGGCCAGTCCAGTCCATCCGCGCAGTCGGATCTCGTGACACAGGTCGTCATTCGCTAATGAAACATTCACATGCCCAGCGGACAGTGTAGAGGATGATCAGACATCAATCAGCAGATTATCAATGACTACACTGGTCAAACAGCCCCCCCCCCCCCCCGTGAATCATTGTTTGGCGAGGTGAGAGACTTAGCGGATTTATGGATTAGTCAATCCACAAGTCTGCGTATCACATGGTGGATATTATAGACATGTAGGTCACGTGTGCATACTTTCACTGTCATGTGACCCGGCACGATGAACTGGACTTATCTGGGTGTGTAACCAGTGTAGCCCCTGTAGCCGATTTCACCAAATTACTTATCTAGCTAAATATACTTTAAGGCATTTTTTTTTTTTACTGAAATGCATTATTTCATATAGAACAAATACATGTTCATATATAATTATAAAAAACACGCAGCTTGCATATGTTTTATGTATTACATTGTCATTACCACAATCAGTGTTTTGATTAGAAGATATTGTATTTCATTAAATAAAATGATTAATGCATTTACGTATATATTGACAATTTCCCCGACTCCAATGTATTTGTAATTAGAAATGAATAGTTTTCACGATGTGAGCTAGCTGATCAGGACCTACACTGGTCAAACCCTCCAGTAAGCCCGTGTTTGTCGTGGACTTACTCAGTTTGCGATCAGTCTAGTTCGTATAAGTTATTGTTCACATATCGATGGTCTAGTAACATAAGGTCGTAACTGCTATGCTAGCCATGTCTGGTAATACACAACATATTGGCGTTAAAAGTTGTAATATGTGAAATAAGTGGAGCGCAATACTGCCCAGCGATTGGCTTAGAAAGTAGGGCAAACTATAATGATACTTATGTATATTTTATATTCTGTTTTCAACATATTTACATGCATATATATAGTCAGCCATGTTTTGTTGTTGATAATACAAATTATTCTATTCTATTTCTATTAAATCTGGTAATACACAACATATTGGCGTTAAAAGTTGTAATATGTGAAATAAGTGGAGCGCAATACTGCCCAGCGATTGGCTTAGAAAGTAGGGCAAACTATAATGATACTTATGTATATTTTATATTCTGTTTTCAACATATTTACATGCATATATATAGTCAGCTATGTTTTGTTGTTGATAATACAAATTATTCTATTCTATTTCTATTCGGCTTATATTGAAGGGTGGGAATTGGCTCGAACACCTTCCATACCCGGTTATACCAAATTATTCTGTACTTTTATGCACTCTTATACTACTATGTGGTCTGAAAATATTGCAAATAAAGACGTTGTTCTGTTCTGTTCTGTTCTATAATTGGAAATGTTGTTATAGTTCACCCTACTGTCTAAGCCAATCGCTGGCCAGTATCGAGCTACACTTATTTCACATATTGCAAGATTTAACACCAATAAGTTACTTACTACCAGATTTAATCATTAATTATTCGACAGGAAATGGAGATCAATACACGGTGGGAGATGCATAGTAAATTTGGCTGAACTATAAATATGTTATTGTTCACATATTGGATTTTTAAGGAACTAAATGCTGCTAAATGCTGCATAGTAAAATCTGGCTGAACTATACATATGTTATTGTTCACATATTGGACTTTTAAGGAACTAAATGCTGCTGTCGCTAGCGCTCCCTCGCATTTAATTCCTTAAAAATCCAATATGTGAACAATAACTTGTACATATTTTTAGTTTCGCGTACATCCGTGAGTTACATGTAGGTGTCGGTGATCAGGATCTACTCTTATCTAATCAGGATCTACTTTGGTTACCCTCCAATATGCCCGTGTTTGACATGACGTGCAAGGAATGACACCGACCCGACGGAGTGACATTTGAAATTGGAGACACCTGCCAAACTGATACTCATATACACGCGCATTGTTAACCAACCATGTCATGAAAACATACTGAACGAAAACACAAATATATATAATATATTTACACATCTTCAAGTTAAACCTTTCAGCTTTTTTTTCCATTTTTCAGAAATTAGTAGCCACTATGAACTGCTAGTGTCAAATAAAACTAAAAAAATGCTACTTTACATGCGTTGTAATATTTTTAAAACATAGTACGCTTTCAAATAATTTCTGAAATTTACAGTAGCCAAAATGTCCATTTCTGAAATATTTATGGTAGAGTGGCTATTGGAGTAGCCAAATGAGTACTGTGGCTACCAGTAGCGCCGACCTAGCATTAATTTTATTTATTCCACCATCTGTTTCCACTGTTGTAATTGTCTTTATTACTTTTGTATTTATTAAACGAGTTGACTGATTTCATAAGAAACTCGGCTATGATCACCATGTAAACCCTCTATTTACCCCGAAATGTATGCATAATTGAACAATACTCTGATACATATACGGATACAAATAATATAAAAGACAGATGAACTAGTAAAAGTCATCCGTATAGCTGATATTATCGAAGCTGACACATACGGTGTTTCCTGTTTGTATCCACTACTGCTCGTTAACCTCATACAACCGCTCCACCGTAAAATGTCACGTTGAACTAAATGCTGCTTTATAATCCCATTTATCCTCGATATTAATAATCCAAAAATATTTCCAATCACACGTGTGCTGTCCAAAAGGTATCCGCAATTAAACCAAAATCACTGAAACATCGGCACTAACTCGCACAGCGCTGTCCAGATTGGAACTGACCACTAGCACTGACCATAACGTTGATGTTACACATGTAAGGAATAAGGAATCTCCACTAACCTGACCTATGGAATCGTCGAGTGCTGACATGTACCGCGACATGTGGTCCTGATATACACAGATATAAACAGATATACACAGATATATAGAGTCCCTCTCTACAAGACCTGCTTGTATATGGGAAGTGTCACGGGAACAGCAGCCTTACCGACGTGCTGACCGGTATTGATGTTTATCAGTTAGTGGCGTCATGTCGGTAGATATTGATCTATATTGGTAGGTAAAAGCATCACTGGTTTATTCACTAACTGGATTTAGATCAGTGTAGACGCTGATCGGACTGCGTATGTCTGTCTACTCTTGTCATCGCGAAACCAACATTCCATATCGCGTCACATTATGTTGTGTATCAGAAAACGTTCCTTGTGGAGAAAATGACACGTAATTGCCAGCATTCAAAGACGATGAACACACTTGGTACGCTGTAACATCTACACACGTGACATTGCTGACCAATCATAATCAACGCAAAGTAATAGAATATGCAACATTATGAAAATATTTTTCTCCATTTAAATCAATACCTTTCGTTGTGGCGCTGCTATAATGCTATAGCACACCATTTCATGTAATAACTTCCATAAGTCATCGCCTATTAGGAGATAATGTGTTATCTCCCTTATCGGCGTCCCTGATCTCCATATCTCCTCTGCCCGCCAATTATGTCATTCACATGCCAAGTTGGGTTAGGATACGCCGAACATTGCTGCATCTTTGCAATGGTGTCTTGTCAGTGTTGGTACTGTTAGATGTTTGACATACAACATATCTCCAGTTAAGGTGCGTAATTTGGAGGTACATTTCTTATTTCTCCATCAAAAATGGCAAGTTGGGAGTGCTTTAGAATCGTCTCAATGAGACGATTCTAAAGGACTCCCAACTTGCCATTTTTGATGAAGAAACAACAAAATTTCACCCCAAGTTGATCAAATTACGCACCTTAACTGGAGCTCTGAATTACAAGGGTAACGGCGGGTTTGCATGACATGCCAAGTTCGATTACAAGGCTGGCAAAGTCCCTGCCGCCGGTTGGATATCTTTAGATTGCCGGCCATTTATACAGACATATATTAAAGGTACATGCCCACTCAGTAGGCACAAAATGTTATTTATATCAGAGGCATCATCTGAGGCATTTTGTGGCAAAATAAACATTCATTCACCATTACCCCACGTATTGATTGACATTAGTATATATTTTATATCAGACGTAAATTTCCACACTGATATCAGGGACGATAACCGTGTTTCTTTAAAATGTTAACGGACATTACTATTTAGTCTCTGTATTTACGTTTTGATGTGTCACGATCAGTAAAATAAATATTACTAAATTATTATATCTGTATAGCGGGCACTTGTAATTTGTAGAACTGGTGGAATAGTGACAACAGGTCTTATTTAATTTATTATCGGCTTAACTCCTGACCACGTATATATAGGACACTCCTGCCTGGTGATATCCGTATTGATTATTACAAGCATGGCAGCTATTTTATTGATGGAACGGCGAACAGTGCAGATCCTGATCAGCCTGTGCGGATGCACAGGCTGATCTGGATCTACACTGGTCGCAACACACAACCCAACATTTCTACAGTCACGGCCACATAGTACCATCATATAAATCGTAGCGAAATATTTCACCTAACCGGGTATTGAAGGTCTTCGAGCCATTTTCCACCTTTAAATATAAGAAAGAAAAATCATCTAAGTCGCTGCGTATGAAAGGTTCTGAGCCAATTCCCACCCTTAAATATAAGATAAATAATAATAATATTCACCTGTACTTTGAACACTTTCTGGGTGCCCGGTTTAGAGAGGTTGTATTCAATATTCGGATGTTTGACACGTACATGTCAAGGCAGATTTCCACGTCATGCGCAAATTCGTGTAGATATGTAGACGTGATATATAGATACGAATAAATGCTCATTGTAGAATTGAATAGACAGAGACAGTCGGCATTGCCAGGGCAGCAATGCTGTTTGTCGGAATAGATATAGCTGCATGTTTGACACACACATGTCACCCGGCGTGTTTGGCTGGGTTGCAGATATGGCGGAAATGCTATAGATACTTATCACATGTTTGATACATTTATATGCAGCATATGAGCAATGTATGGACATGAGGATGTGGTAACACAGTTAGATCTCGTTCGTCCGCATGTACGATCGATAATCCGCTCGCTAATGCTCGCGGATTATCTCCTCGTACATGCGGACGAACCGTGATCTAACTGGTAGCTGTCACCGCTTGCCACGTGACACTTCAATTAATTGATTCAGTCAGCTATAAGCGTAGAGATACATTGCACATATAATCACATTGCTGGCGTGTCAGACGTGGTATGCACGCAGATATGTACATTTTGCAACACTGTTGCATTGTGCGTGGGATCCGGTTGCAGAAAAGGCAATGTTTTACTTACTGCGGGTTAGAGGGGTTTACGGGAAGTTGAGAGGAGAAAAATGTATATTTCAATTCCCCAATGGCCACTTTGCTGAGTGCTGTCTGACCGTTCCAACACGGGACCATTCTCGTTTTCTTTCATATACAGCGGGACCTCTCTAAACCGGACACCCTGGGAGGTCCCCAGCGTGTCCGATTTTGAGACGTTCCATTGTAGTTCATGTAAGTGACCATATCAATACATTGTTGTGTGCTTACAAATTACGAATTGAAAATTACAGAGAAACGCTTCAACATCATTAATATTTTCTTTTCTACCGACTTCAATGGAAATAATCAATAGCATTTCGAGATGTGTTACTACATGTATGTATTTTACGTGAGGGTAGGGCCACAGGTATTCGGCGTGTTTCGGCTTAAAGCCTTTCATCGGTATAACTCTATATATATAAACATATATATATCGTTATACCGACGAAAACCGAAACACGCCGAGGCGTGTTTCGGCTTTCATCGGTATAACTCTATATGTATGAACATATATATAGTTATACCGATGAAAGCCGAAACACGCCGAGTGTCTGTGTGTAGGGCGGGTTCGGAAAGGACGGTATTTCATGATCTAGAATGGGTTTTCTGGGAGTCCGCGTTAGATTTTATAGACTATATAGACTTATAGACTAGGTTATTTTAGACTATCGTAGGTTATGCTATAGACGTAGTTCCTCAATAAAGATGGCGACTCCGCCATTGTTGTTGTTGTAAATATTGCCGGCGGCCTCAGACCGGATGTGGGATCAACACGATGACAGCCAGACTATACAAGCCAATTCTGTTTTCTTTAAACTTAAGCTAGAAAACTGTTTAGACATTTCAGTAAAATCTTAAACTAATACGACCACCATGTGTCTGCAGATTGCGTAAAAATAAATGCGCAGAAAACGAAACTATTTCGTTGTAAACCAGGCTAGGTCAAAACTGACATGCGTAACCTTGAAACGTTATCAAATCGCATTCACCATTTGATAATTATGGGTATCAACATACGCCAACGCATGTCATGTACGACACCACTCACTGTAGATGTATACCTGCCATTGTGTCTCCCAGTACTGTTGTGTTAATTTCATGATGGAGACGTAAGGTAAAGGCATCCACCTTGTGTACACGTGTAGATGCCACGAGCCACGTGGTTATAAACAATCGGTTCCACCTCGGCATGTGATAAGGCGAAGCTGTCGGTCGGTATGCGATATTTTTAGAGAATGTAAATTTCACGGAATATAAGACATCAGAAAATAGACATTAGAAAACAGACACCTGGAACGGTCGCCGTTCCAGGTGTCTGTTTTCTAATGTCTATTTTCTGATTGCGACCGTTCCAGGTGTCTGTTTTCTAATGTCTATTTTCTGATTTGTTTGTTTAAACTTTTTTTTTTATAATAGTCCGCCCGTGAATCGTTTTTTTTTAATTTTCTATTTATAATTTGACGTTTCGAGAAAATCCATGTACGAACACTAGCTATCGGTTTTGCGTACATGTGTTCATTTTATTGGTGGGGTGGTGGTGGTGGGTGGGTCCGTGGGTGGGTAGAGTTGGGTTCGATATTTTCTGTGGCAAACGGTAGGGTTGGGTTCGATATTTGCTGTTGCAAATCGGGTTGATATTCAGTGACTCCCAGATAAAACTGCCCTTAAAATTAATTTGTATTTAACGTTATTCATTACCTACGATTAGTATGCTGTTTTCACTGGAATTCGGGCGGGTTAACAGTTTGAACGGTGTAGACCATGATCAGACTGTGACGAAAGACGGTGGCTGTCGTAGTTAGCAATCGACCAGACAATCAACCTGACGTCACATCATGACATGTAATCGTTAGGCAGACAACTTCGGGCAGGCTAATGTTTTATAAATTTACAAGCACCGGCGATATCATCATTATACATATGACAAATATGCTGCTCTATGATCACGTGAGGTGTTAAGGCGGCTATCAAACGTAGATTAAACGTCATTAAACAATAGATGTATCGCAATGGAAGGAGACAGAGTATCAAGGTGTATGATTCGTATATAAGTACCGATTCAAAGTACGTATTCTTTTATAGTGTCCTTATTACGCAACGGATTTTGATGTAATATGGCGTATCAAACGCGTCTTGTTAAGCTGCATTTGGTGGTCTCTTTATTTTCGCTCAAACTTTTGTCGTTTTTGCGAAGAATCGATTTCCGTGTTGGAATCGTGTCTCCGACACGGAAATCGATTCTTCGCACAAACGACATAAGGCTGTGCCAAACTCCATAGACCACCAAATGCATCTCATGAAGACGCGTTTGCTGCGCCATATTTCATCAAAATCCGTTGCATATTAAAGAAAATATCAAATAATACTTACTTTGGAGTGGGCGACGTTGTTGTTGTTGTAACCACGTGATCATGCACATTGAGTAAGATATTACAAAACTCAATGATCCACAGGTGCAATAATCTAGGTCTGTCATAGGTCTCTATGAACCCCCATATAAACAGTTAAAGCTCTCTAAAGCGGACATCATGCAGTCTTAGTGTGCTTAATTTGCTTGGGTTTCACTTAATAAGTATGTATTACATATGCCACCCAGTGATTTACCGTGATGCTGGAGGGATTTATTTCCTCGACGTTCGCGAGACGTAATTGACGTCACATTCTGATGTCATTTCCGGCGAAGAAACAGTGCATACGTAATTGACAACGTAATAAGCTGGTCTAAATTTCACATTTTTTGAAGCGCATGTAATATACAATTTATTCCACTACCATTTTGAAATACCGGATTTATTTCTCTTGACATCTGTAAATCCGACAAAAGAATCGTGCTCCGCACTCGTTTCTTTATCGGATTTAAAGATGTCTCGCGGGCGGGAACGGGGGGGGGGGGGGGGGGGGGGGGGGGGGGGAATAAATCCGGTATTTCAAAATGGTAGTTGAATCAACTCTATCTAATGATATAGTTGACTGACATGCATGCCTACTGACACGACTTCTATATATGTGTATTAGTGGCTGTGACTGTAGAAATGGGGCTTATGGGATTTATGACAAGTGTAGCTCCTGATTAAATAGCACTCCTGATAGCGATGTATATTCCGTGTTAGAAGCACGACGGGTGTTTCATTGATGGAATGGCGATCAGTGCAGATCCTGATCAGACTGTGCGAATGCACAGGCTGATAAGGAAGGATCTACACTGTTCGCAAGACCAATAAACCCCATTTCTTCAGTCACAGCCACATATATCGGGATCACAGTGGAACATCTCCAAACCGGGCACCCTGTGATCATAGAGACGATACTACATTGATACCTCACTAAACCGGACACCCTGGGTGTCCGGTTTAGAGATTAGACCTCCCAGGGTGTCCGGTTTAGAGATGTTCCACTATAAATCAGGCATATAACAATTATGGGACATAGTTATGTGTTTTGCAATCATGAACATGCATTATTATCTGAGATGTGTTACAAAGAAACCTCTTAAATGAGAGGACATATATTATCTCGATGACCGGTTTAGAGAGGTTCCACTGTATCTCGTTTCTGGCATGTCATGACACTAATCTGATATTTCACGGTGTAGCTGTCATAGATACCCCCACCGTCTCCCAGGGCAACGGGTGTCGGTATTTAGGGGATCAAAGATCACGTCATGTGATAAGCCCGTTATCAGATGATCGGGTCGTTAGACGATATATTTATCATGGACACGGTAATGATTGACCGCATTGTCTACATTGATGTTGATTAATATACAACTTTGACATAAATCATTGATGTTTTTACAAGGCGGTACATTCCACATAAAAGTTGTTTTCTTAACAACTCACCATTTCGTCAAGTAATCAACTACTGTCTGTTCCACGTTTTGCTGCCGACGAACCTTTGACTATTGCATACACTATTGCATACATTAAATCTAAAACATATTTAATTTAAGTACTTTTTTTATCAATAACAAAAAAGTCACACCCCCCCCCCCCCAAATTTTATTTTAATGAAATTCCATCAAATATTGATTTTATTGCAAAAAAAATAAATTCATATGGGAATATTTAACATGGGGGCTAAAATGGATTTTTTTTATTTGTGGACCGATTTTCAAAATCTAACTTGTTTCTTAGTTACATCATTTCCAAGCTATTAAACCAGGTTTCGTAGTCAATTTAAAATTTGTTTTGCTCCTCATTTTTCCCCATGTTAAATTCCCATAGGAAAAGCATTTTTTTCGCACTTAAATCAATATTTGAAGGAATTTTATCCAAAAAAAAATATGGGGATGGTGACCTTTTTTGTTATTGATGAACAAGTACTTCAGGATCAAAAAACGAAAAGTTTTGTAAATTGACTCCCCATGTTAAATTCCCATAGGAAAATCATTTTTTCGCAATAAAATCAATATTTGATGGAATTTCATCAAATAATTTTTTTTAGGGAGGGTGACCTTTTTGTTATTGATGAAAAAGTACTTACTTTTAAATATTTTTTAGATTTAATGTGTTTAATGGCCAAAAGTTCGTCGGCAGCAAAACGTGGAACAGACAGTACGTTCGTATATGCATTTTTTAACAAATTGATACGCGATATAAAATACGTTTTAGGCGCATACGCATAAGACTCAGGCTCATTTCACTAAACTTACGAAGTTTTATATGCATTTGCTTCTTACATTAACGTGTTTCTATATTCAAGGTGTATGATCAGGTGGTACTAACAACAAGTACCGATTAAAACTACGTATTCTTTTTATAGAGTCCTTATTACGTAACGGATTATGGCGCATCAAACGCGTCTTGTTAAGCTGCATTTGGTGGTCTCTGTATTTTCGCCCAAACTTCTGTCGTTTTTGCGAAGAATCGATTTCCGTGTCTCCGTGCCAAACACCATAGACCACCAAATGCAGCTCATGAAGACGCGTTTGCTGCGCCATATTTCATCAAAATCCGTTGCATATTAAGGAAAATATCAAATAATACTTACTTTGGATTAGGCGACGTTGTTGTTGTTGTTGCAACCACGTGATCATGCACCTTGATAGTACTACCATTATGTACACATGGGTTCATGTCAATAAATGTATCACATTCAAGAAGGATTTTCCAAAATCGGTTGTTAGAACAAATGTTAATTTGGATTTCAAGTTTGCACTTACGAACTTCTTAGTCGTATGGAGTTTAGTGAAATAAGCCCGAGACTTCTGCGTATGCGCCTAAAACGTAATTTATATCGCGTATCAATTTGGTGTCCGGTTTAGAGAGGTTCCACTCTAGATGTCGGTGAAGACGAATACATTCAAACGACTGGAAGACCATGACATGATGAAAACGGACAGAGCTCCAGATAAGTTTTGTAGTGATGAGTATACCCCCAGATTTCAAATTCAATATAGGAATGTATGGCCTTTTTGTGGAATTTATCGGGGTATAAACTTGGAAAAGTCGCGGGAATACTGGACGAAGGCCGGAAGGCCTCGTCCAGTATTCCCGCGACTTTTCCGAGTTTATATCCCCGATAAATTCCACAAAAAGGCCATTCATTCCTTATAATTCCAGCATTTGAAATAAATTCATCAAGAAAATGTGTTTATTTTCCGTTTTGTTAAGAATTATTTTAACTGCGCCTCACGGTTACGGAAAGTAGTTCGGCGGTGGGAGTTTACTGGGATATAAATTTTGGACAGAGACTTGCTACGGGCCAATCAAATGTTAGGGAATTGTGTAAATATTGTGCTGGAATTATTGCGTATTTTAATTTTACAAATTTATTATGGATTTTTTTTCTTATTAAATAGGGAACAAAGGATAAACAACAAAACAAATTTACTCAATTTGAATACCAATGCTTATTTTTACATTGCTGTGAGTATTTTGTACTCGCACCTTTGATAATAAATGCGTATTCTGCTAAAATAAGTGCGTAAAATACGCCAGTATGATCATTATCTGGAGCTCTGATCATACATTATGCAGAGACAGCTTTCTGACGAGACCTGTTAGTAACGTTAAACGTGCGTTTGACAACCTGAACCCGGTATTTAGTTCGGAAATATGTAAATTCGACAACCGAGTGCTGTCGGTAACTGGACCCATAGACGTCAATTTACTGAATCTACAAAAGAGCTTTCAAATAGACGCATCAAAATCTATCAGATTTCAAAAACCGCAGTTTAACATCTTAATTTACAGGGTAATTTTAGAAACGGGACTTATGTCACTTTTGACAGCTGACGTCTAGATATCAAATGTTTTCGCTCATGTGATACATGGTGAGGAATGTAGGTCAGGCGCACCTGTTTAACATACATTGTTATATACCACCCTGTCCGTCTGTTTCTGTCTCTCAGAAATTTGTGTTAAAGTTTTAACGTACTATCTCGGTAACTATAAGTCAGATTAGCTTGAAACATGATTGTTATTTGCCATCATCCATATTTTTAGTCTATAACCCACCCCTGTGTTCCAGGTCAATGTCAAACGTGTTAACGCTTTTGAGTTTTTAGGGGTACATTCAACCTTTTCTGAACAAATCGAGCTACATTCGCCCTGTTTACAAACAATAATGCCATAAAATATATAATTAGGAGCGGATTTCTATAAATAAATTAAAAGGGGGATAACTGACTACGACCCCTCATTGTTCAGATGGAAACGGGATGTGCTCGGCAGAGCCTCGCCCATCCCGTTTCCTGAGCCTTGTCAGATATTTTTTCCCATTCACGGCACTAACCTACTATACTATTCTCTATCTATTTTCCTTATTTCTGAACCAAAGTATATGTTGTGACCATTCATTTGAACCGTCTCGGCGAGACGGTTCAAATGAGTGGTCACAACATATACTTCTGATGAGAAATAAAGAAATTCTTGAGCCTTGCCGGATATTTTTTCCCATTCACGGCACTAACCTACTATTCTCTATGACCAGCTATTAACCTACTATTCTCTATGTATCGGGAGAACTAGGTCCCGGGTTCACAGTTGGAGTTTTCTCTGAGGGCTCCAGGCTTTGTTCGGGTTTCAATGCATATTTCATCAAGTGCTGTTAATTGTTCAGGCGTCCTCATAAACGCTCTTATAAGACACCTCTCGTGAAATAGGCGGCACAGCATGGTGTGTCCGGGTGTCGAGGTATAACGCGTGCGGAAGATTTAGTAGAATTTAATCACTGTGTTCATGTTTGCACTTCTACGAGTTTTGATAAATACTGTAGAACATGTCTAAACCGGGCACACAGGTAGTCTCTGTGTCCTTTACTTTACTGATGTCATCTGTCTCTGATAATAACGCCTGTTCATGTTCGCAAAGCAAACCCGCATGCGTTGGCAATGTCATATGTCTGAATTACAGTGGAACATCTCTAAACCGGACACCCTGTATCGCAAACGAACGATATTGCTTGTCCATTGGCATTGTTATACAAAGACAAGTTCGTGTTCTGTGTTTTAAAGCTGCTCGTTAAGGATATTTCGTCTATTGTTTTCAAAGCCGCTTAGGGACGAACATTACTAACCTTACGGTTCGTCTACGTGGCGTAGAAACGAAGGTACAAACTGTATGTGTTGTATTCGTCGCCTCTATGTGGCGTAGAGACGAAGGAATGAATTTAATGTTCGTCATTTTCGTTTCTACGTAACGAACAGACGAACGGACCCTAATGATTGATGACCATAATGTTTTGTATAAAGCGTCTCTCGGTCATGATGCGCTCAGCGGTCGCTGATATCGACAAAAGGCCGAACACACAGAGGAGCGTTTACGGTAATTGGCGCGACTCGCACCCTGCTGTGTTCGTAACTACCAAGGATCAATTAGGAGTAGAATTACGACAGAGAGATGACAAAGTGGTTCACGACGGGGTGACGGGCTAGTCGACCAGAAAGGGGCTCCCGTGGGGCTTTGGGCTCCCGTTTATAGGCGGCCGTGTTTCGGGGTCCGTCGTTGACAGTTTGATTTGTAATGGGTCGATCGCGAGCCGGGGTTGTTGTATAGTGACACAGTAACAGTTCGGCACCATTAACTCTTTCACCCCTAAGTAACTGGAATGGATTTTGATATGTTACTTTTGCAACCAATCCAATCGTCACAAAATGATTTTCAGACGAGTCCATTTATCTCAAATATATGAAAATTACTTGCAAAACGTGCAGAGCCTGTTGAGACGGCTCGTCACGAGCCGGCTCATCTGGATCTACACTTTTTGCCAATACCACAAAACAGGCATGTAGTGTTGAAAGAGTTAATGTACCAATGGCGAGTAAATAAATATTGTTTGCGACCACTGAATATGTTCGTGTACGTTTGTACAGAATACTCATGATTTTGTAGAAAACAATCTGGCCGCAGAAGCAAATATTCGAGACCCGAACAAATGGGCATTACGGAAGCCCATTAGGGCCACTTCACTTTGTTTTAATTTCTATTTATTCAAGATGTTTTCTTGAATTGTCAAGTTCTTTTCTTGAATTTTCAAGATCTTTTGAATTTTCAAGAAAATATCTTGAAAATTATTGAACTTGAAAATTCAAGAAAAGATCTTGAAAATTCAAGAAAAGAACTTGAACATTCAAGAAAACATCTTGAAAATTCAAGAAAACATCTCGAAAATTCAATAAAAGATTTAAAAAAAGGGAAGTGGCCCTAATGGGCTTCCGTAGGGCATGGTGAAATAGACACGCAGATAAAGGTGGCAATATAAAGTATAATACAATACAGTCAAACGAAAAGAAACTTTAAATAGATCGATTGTTCCGCTTTAATTCTTAACACATATACAGTGAAACATCTCTAAACCCCATGGTGTCCGTTCTAGAAAGGTTTCACTGTAAATCAGGCATTTGATCATTCTGAGCCATAGCTGTGTGCTATGCAGTCGCGAACAGAAATATGTGATACAGTGAAATCTCTCTAAACCGGACACCCTGGGGACCTCCCCAGGGTGTCCGGTTCAGAGAGATTCCACTGTAAATTGGGCATTTGATCATTCTGAGCCATAGTTGTGTGCTATGCGATCACGAACATACAGTATCACCGGAGATAAATGACCAAGAAACTCATCGAAAATAAGATCACAGCTGTTTTCTTGGTGTCGGTTTAGAGAGGTTTCACCGTAACATGGTGTTCTATGCAACAATAACTGTCTCGTTTGTCCTTTCATAGCCTTTCCCATTAAAATGTCATTTCCACTGTGTCTACAAACGCGTTGAATGTAAATAATTCTAAATATTGAAATTCTATATCACCGGAACATTGGGTAAATGAAGGCACTTTGTCGGAAGAGGGTTAGAGGGTGCAATGTTTTAATAGACGAGTATTATCACTATTTAACATTTAATAGGGTTCCCCGCCCATTGACTAAATATAGACGGAATCGGACGTCTCTTGGCGTGCGTTTTGCTACCGTATTTGAATTCCGACCATGGTACGGTATTTTTTATCGATCTTGCTGTGTCGTGTGTTGTATCATATTGTATGTTGATAGAACTGTCGCGTTGCGGCAAAAACGTGTGCGTAACGCTTGAGTAGAATTATTTGTATTGGCCGTGGTTAAACAGCTCTGGGCAGTGTTTGAAATGTGCATTGGAAATCAAGCAGGCTGTGTTTGATTTCGAGTATGAGATTCGAGTACTGTCTCAGAAAGATTGTAATCGTTGATCAATGGTGGCAAATTAACGCCATCAGAATTGTATACGTGTGTACAATGTATGGTTGGTTGCATGACGGTATATATCATGGCTAGAGTTTCCTCCAACCACCATATCTGCATGAAATACTAAGGAGCCCCGCAGGGGACATAGATATCTTTTTATTAATTCGTTCCCACGAAATAACAATACGTTCCCTCGAATTAACAATTCGTTCCCACGATATAATAATTCGTTCCCTGAATTTAACAATTCGTTCCCACGAATAACAATTCGTTCCCATGAATTGTTATTTCGTGGGAACGAATTGTTAAATTCAGGGAACGAATTGTTAATTCGTGGGAAAGATTTGTTAAATTCAGGGAACGAATTGTTATTTCGTGGGAACGCATTAATAAAAAAAAAAGAATTCCACGTCCCCTGCGGGGCTCCGTAAAGTACCACCAAAAGTACTTTATCTTTTCCGAGAATATGATTATATTTGTATATAAAACATATATCAAACTACATGTATATGAAAAATAAACCACCATGTGTTGCCATGCAACAAAATGCGACGACCCACGAACAAATCAATTAACCCGCCATGGGTGCCTCGCGTAAATATTTTCTTTATAATAAACACTCGCACCCAAACACACACATTTGTTCGTTTTTCACATATCGACGCAGGTTCGCTGTTTCCAACAAAGCATTGTGTTAAACATATTTTGTCGGTTTACGTTTTATCTCATTAATCGGGAATGTTCGGTTCATTAGTCCCGCCACCTGGTGGAAAATGATGGAACCACTGTGGTGTTGTTGTTGTTGTAGTTTCCATGGAGAGGTGCTAAACGGAACTCCGTTATTAAAGAGTTGACTAAAGCTGATTTTCAGACACAAAAGAGTTGTTAATGGTACGTGTATGTACGGAGCCCCGCAGGGGACATGGATTTTTTTATTCGTTCCCATGAAATAACAATTCGTTCCCTCAATTCAACAATTCGTTCCCTCGAATTAACAATTCGTTCCCACGATATAACAATTCGTTCCCTCAAATTAACAATTCGTTCCCACGAAATGAAAATTCGTTCCCTCAATTTAACAATTCGTTCCCTAAATTTAACAATTCATTCCTCGAATTATAAATTCGTTCCCACGAAATAACAATTCGTTCCCACGGGAATGAATTGTTAATTCGAGGGAACGAATTGTTATATCGTGGGAACTAATTGTTAATTCGAGGGAACGAATTGTTAGATTGAGGGAACGAATTGTTAATTCGTGGGAGCGAATTGTTAATTCGTGGGAACGAATTGTTAAATTGAGGGAACGAATTGTTATTTCGTGGGAACGAATTAATAAACAAAAATAATTATACGTCCCCTGCGGGACTCCGTATGTATGAGCTTTCAAAACGTGTGTGGTATTATGGTACTGACTATGGCATGATTGTACGACAACTGTGACGATTGTTATTTGTACAAATACATCAACACAAGTGTGAACACGAGACCGTATGTAAGGCGCTTAGCAGCATGATGCAAAACACGAACAACTACAGCAAAATGAACCTTAGTATGTCAGCGCCGAACCATGGCGACTAAACCCGAGCCAAACTGGGCTCTTTGAAAATATATGTTTTTAGATGATTTAGCATGGTACGTATGACACATTTGGTGCGGGAAAGGTGTGTGTACTCGTAGATATAAAACACACTGATGATATCTACACAGCGTCCTTGGATACTTGAATGGAATATAATGAGGAGACTCTGACAATCATCCCCATCAAGGATGTTGCATGTACTTTACCATACACGGAGTACGGACAAAAGCACCGATGGACAATGCCCCGACTCCAAAAATGACAGGGTAGGACAAATGCTGTCTACCCTGTCATTGTTGGAGTCGGGGCATTTGTCTGTCGGGGCTTTTGTCCTACATTCACCATACACATACATGTATGGACATGAGGATGTGATAGTTATATCGATATATCACGTTCGTCCGCATGTACGAGGAGATAAGAGCTAAAGCTCGCGGATTATCTCCTCGTACATGCGGACGAACCGTGATCTAACTGTGGCATTTTAATGTTTGCTTGAATTTGTATTTGCACGTTGATTACGCGAACTGTACATATAAATTGAAATTATTGATACATTGCCACTGCTAGTGTATGTACTTTGTATCATACTTTAATTTATGGTAGTTCAGTGTGAGAAAAGGATGAACATTCCACTCACATGGCATGTTTTTTATCTTTGCTTCCAGTTCATGAATGTTATAAAGAACCGAACGAACACTGTTTAGTTTATATGTTCACGGCTAGATTCTAGATTCTATCAAAATCACAAGGAATAAACAAACATGGTTTCTGACATGCGCAGTTGGGATTCTTTCATAATGGAAACGAGATAAGCGTCTGGGTGTAAGATGTAGCCAAACAAACACTGTAATGTTCTTTGACATGTCTAGGTGGGTAGGTACATCGAGATCTTCGCCAGGAAATTGAACGACTAATTCATAACTAATGTTCGCAGCGGGTTTATTTTCTGATTCAGTGCGCGATGCGGTCAATAATTTAGCATGCAGCTAATCCGCGCCGTCCAACTGCGCAGCACAAGTCTCCCGTGGCGTATGAATACAAAATAAGACACGTGGTAAATCGCCGGAAGTGCAGGCTTACTGCAGGAGCTTGCGGATGTTTCAAGTTGAGTGGAAAACAAATCCATTTAATGCTGAAAATTTGCTGCGGGCAAGTGTCAGCCGTGTAGTTATTGACGATGCCAGAATAAAATACAACCAGCAACATTCAGCTTAGGCCAAGGTGCATGATCACGTGGTTACAACAACAACAACGTCGCCCACTCCAAAGTAAGTATTATTTGATATTTTCCTTAATATGCAACGGATTTTGATGACATATGGCGCAGTAAACGCGTCTTCCTGAGATGCATTTGGTGGTTCAGGGAGTTTGGCACAGACTTATGTCGTTTTTGCAAAGAATCGATTTCCGTGTTGGAGACACGGAAATCGATTCTTCACAAAAACGACAGAAGTTTATGCGAAAATACAGAGACCATCAAAATGCAGCTTAACAAGACGCGTTTGATGCGCCATATTTCATCAAAATCCGTTACGTAGTAAGGATAATATAAAAGAATACGTACTTTCAATCGGATGGATTGTGTAAGTTTCAGTACTTGTTGTTGTTGTTAGTACCACGTGATCATACACCTTGTAGGCCATACCATACGGAGCCCCGCAGGGACATGGATTTTTTTATTAGTTCGTTCTCACACAATTTGTTCCTTCAATTTAACAATTCGTTCCCTCTAATTAACAATTCGTACCCACGATATAACATTTCGTTCCCTCGATATAACAATTCGTTCCCACGAAATGACAATTCATTCCCTAAATTTAACAATTCGTTCCCTCGAATTAACAATTGGTTCCCACGATATAACAATTCGTTCCAATTCGTTCCCACGATATAACAATTCGTTCCCACGAATTTACAATTGTAAAATACAAAGAAGGTCGTGAAAAACACGAGGGTAAATGTATGCTAAAGACTTCCTGAACCCTGCAAATATGTGAATAATAGCTGACTTACAGTTCAGCCAAGTGTACAGTGCAATGTCCAGTCCGCGTATTGATTTTCTATTTCCTGTCGAATAGTTAATCATGAAATCTGGTAATATATAACGTATTGGGGTTAAACGTTGCAATATGTGAAATGTGTCATCCACAAACATATACATGTACTGCGAAGAATTGCAGAACGTTCTGTCCTTTGGTCTTATATTTAATAATGGGAATTGATTCAAAGAACTTTCCATACCCCGTCGATTACTGTATCGTATACTCCAATGTGTATGATCACGTGGTACTAACCACAACAACAAGTACCGATTCAAAGTATGTTTCTTTTATAGTGTCCTTATTACGTAATGGATTTTGATGAAATATGGCGCATCAAACGCGTCTTGTTAAGCTACATTTGGTGGTCTCTGTATTTTCGCCCAAACTTCTGTCGTTTTTGCGAAGAATCGATTTCCGTGTCTCCGACAAAAACGACACAAGTCTGTACCAAACTCCCAGACCACCAAATGCAGCTCATGAAGACGCGTTTGCTGCGCCCTATTTCATCAAAATCCGTTGCACATTAAATAATACTTACTTTGGAGTGGGCGGCGTTGTTGTTGTTGTAACCACGTGATCATGCACCTTGATAATCGTTGAGGAGCCGATCGTTACGCCATCAGGTTCCGATTATCGCCCATTATCTTATCCTAACACAAACACACTTTGTCGGCGGTCAGTGCACGGATAATGCCAGCCGTGTTTGTGTATATGTGGTTCGCCACGACGAAAACGGGTTTGTTGTGTTTGCGATCAATGTTTTAGTACCTGCACAGTATGGTTAGGACCTACATTGCTCGCTATATGTAAGGTTGACAAAGCAATCGTCATGTCTCTAGCTAGCTGCACGTTTTCCTCTGTATAAACAACAATGTGCACTATATCCTATACCACAGTCAACTTTATAAATGTGCGTAATGGCATACAAATTTCGCGCACTAAAATATAGAAAGAAATTGCAGAGTGTTCATACTTCGCTATAATGTTATTGAGTGAAAATTCTACAATATGATACAACAATATTAACACAAACTCACATAATAAAGTGTGTATTAGCAAAATGCTTAGATCACTCTCCACGAAGTAGAACGTAAACAAAGAACGCTTCACACGCACATTTTGAAATACTACTACGTCATAACTCTAATGTAATGAAATGTAATTAGAGTTAAGTACTCAGAACTAGTCTCTAACGAGTGTGAGTGTACTAACGTGACAATAGTGAGTGTGCTAGAGCGGCATTTTGACAAAAAACATAAGCATCGTTTTGTCATGGCGGTCTACGCATGTTTCTGATTCCCAAGGGAGTGCGGCAAGTGCCGGAGACGAATCCAGTGCGCAGCCGTAGGCCACACAAAATTGGCCAGGTCCTGGGATCACCTCCCTTGCCGTATCGCCGTCTTTCGCTGATGCTGATGCTCAATATCTTCCTTAAATGAAGTCGGATGTTGACACAAAATTCAGAGCTCATGTGGAATGGAATTCCGCATGAGCTCTGAAGTTTGTTTCAAATCCCGACGTCAGTTATCTGAAATATGACTGTTTTTCTAATCAATATCGCTTAAAAACGGCGATACCGCGATAAGAGCCGGGCCCACGTGTTTCTGGTTCCCAAGAGAAAGCTGCAAGTGGCTAAGAACATACCATATGCAGGGATTTGATGCATCAGCGTTTGGCCGCAGGCTACACAAAATGAAACATTCTCACGCATCCGTTCTTTGGAAGACATGTTTGTGATTTCTTAAAGGTCTTAGAGTATCGATTTTAATTACTCGTTCCTGTTTGAAGGATCGACTGTTGTATCCTTGCCATCTTTGTGTGGTGGGGCATGGAGACCTCTTTCTAGTGGGCGGCTTTATTTCTGTCTTTTATGTTTGTGGTGCGGGAGCTCGATTGATTAGAAGACAAGATAAAGAGAATACGAGGCTGTTGTCTTTTAATATCAAGTTTATCAGGTAAGGCTAGGAAATGTGTAAGAATTCCGGGACTCGTCGAAGAATTACTACCGTTTATGAGCCAATAATTTGATGTTAGAAGTTTTATGCTACAAAAAGTGCAAAACGAAGACGGAGAAGACAAGATGTATTTATGACAGATATATGTCACTAATACATCGCCTGAGCTAATCTTGCCAACACAATATTTGTACATTTCTTTGTTTCAAAATACTTGAATACTGTGCTTGAGATCAAGCAATTTGATTGACTGAGCCTGAGCTGTTATGCAGCTCAGGCTCAGACAATCAAATTGCTTGATTACGAGTTGGTATTGCCTAGAGATGTTCAGAAGCGCTGATTACCTTGACAAGATTAACGCATGCGGTTATGTAAGCAGTTAAGCAGTGGCGACTTGTTTTGTGGTTCTGCATATATTTATTAAACATTAAACACGCATACAAATAGTGTTTATAAATGGCTCAAACTACATGTTGACGCCAGTTGTGGAAGTGTTTTTTTGTCAGTGGAGTGTATCTGCACGGGTACATATATATGCAATATACGGGAATCATAACCATAATATATGTGTACATGTCCCGACAATATTTACACAAAAGCAACGCCTGATCAGCCGAAAATTGATGCTCGCTTTCAATTCCGGAAGAAAATTAATATATTTGTCAGATATTGACAGTTGTGACGTAACGGACACAACCCCCTGCGCCATCTGGCGGATAGATATCAGCATGGAAATTGACAGTAAATAAACAAGACGTCAAATCAGAAGGTCTCTGGCCAGATTTTCTTGAAAGTTCATCACAATGTTTGTACATCTTGACCGGCGTTACACAACAAGACAGATACGTGGGGCCGACGAACGATTTATCTCCTCTGACCACTTGCAGCTAAGTGTATTTATATAGACATCAGTGATATACATCCTCGCTGTGGCGGCTGAAGATTCCCCCGCCCCGGGGTTATGCCCAGGAGAATACTACTACAGAGCTCCAGATAGGTTTTGTATACCCCCGTTTGTATACCCCCGCATTTTACTTTTACACATGTATTATTGATGTTCGTACTTATTAAATAGGGAACAAATGATAACAAAATAAAACAAATTTAAAAATTCACTTATTTGAGCTGCAAAAAGCAAACACTGTTTGCTTTTTGCAGCTCAACTAAGTACATTTTCAACTTTATTAAAGTATTTTCACTACTCAATTTGAAAATCAATGCGTATTTTCACATTGCTGCGAGTATTTTGTACTCCCACTTTTGATAATCAATGCATATTCTGCTAAAATAAGTGCGTAAAACACGCCGATACGCACCTTATCTGGAACTAGCCATTGGGAAGGAACGATGGCACGGACCGAAGCTCGAACAAAACACGAACACAATACAGAAAAGAGATGCATGCATTACATCTCTGCTTTCTCGCCAATCCTGATATAATGTGGATATAGGAAATGATATAACTTAAGTTTATTCTAATTGAATGTAATACCGTTGAAACTACACTAAACAGAAGCACAATAGCAGAAAAGCAACACATGCTCCACAAGACATCACACCAAAGAATCGCTAAGAAATCAGCGGTTCATTATCCACGTATCAGCATCAGTTTAAGATAATATAACGTATGTTTTTATGTTTCTGATCTTGAATGCTGAGATCACCAAGTGCAAATATTATCACAGGTCCATTTTCGCTGGTGTATTCAACAGGCCCGTTCGCAGGAATTAATTTAGGGTGTGCGTTATCGACGGCGAGTAGGGCTAAACATTGTTTTTTTGTACATCCACGGACAAACCTCGGCATATTAACCCTTTCACCCCTAAGTAACCGGAATGGATTTTGATATGTTAATTCTGCAGCCCAATCCAATCATCACCAAATGATTTTCGGACCAGTCCATTTACGCACCCGTCGTACCCCCTCTGCGTAGGTCTTGATTAAATATACAACTAACGCTACACTAAGTAGAATTCAAGTAGCATTCGTTTACATACATACCGAGACGGTTCGAATGAGTGGTAACAACATACACCTTTTTTTTGGCAAAAATAAGGGGAAAATACGTTTTATGTCAGAAAAAATGTCTCCTTGTCATGATATTTAGAACGCCTGCCATCAACATTTTAATGACACATGCCATTGTAGGCACATCGAGATAACAGTTCCTTATCTTAATACATGTGTTTATGTACTAAACGACTATGACTGTCCGAGACAAAGGAACTGGCTATGACCCCGCTTTGTTTTAGATATGGACACACTATCGTTAAAATCATGTCACCAACATGGCTCTACAACAGAAAGTCCACAGATTAGGATTTTGTTTTATACAGAATTAGCTTTTTTTATTATAAATACAGTGGAAGCCGTATAAACCGGACACCCTGGTGACCCCATTGTGCTTACTTTAGATGGGTTTCAGTGTACTTAATCTCATTGTTCTGTCTGTTCATGACTGAAAATTACAAAACATGATGATCGATTGCTTAATTACAGTGGAACCCCTCTAAACCGGACACCATGGGGACCTCCACTAGAGAGGTTCCGCATGAGTGTAAATGATGTTTCGTAAAGGTGACGTGTCCAATTATGTTCGGATATCATGCGATATGTTGCAAACGACGCCGAAAGTTGGCATACATTTTGGAAATCAGTTTTTGAAAGTTTACCCTATCTCACTAATATGCCAGTAATAGGTCAAAATGTATAAGGAGATAGCGTCAATTTCTGCTTTCTGCTATTTTGTGCATAAAAGTATCTTTTTTTTTAACCCTTTCAACCCTAAGGAACTGGAATGGACTGTGATATGCTAACGGTTCCGACCAATCCAATGGTAACAAAATGATTTTCAGATTCGTCCATTTATGAAAAGGGGGTGTTTTTGTTCTAAGAAATATGAAAATTACTTGCAAAAAGTGCAGATCCTGATGAGACGGCTCGTTACGAGCCGGCTCATCTGGATATGCACTGTTTGCATAAACCGATATAGCGGGCTTTCGGGTTCAAAGGGTTAAATAAATGACATTATATGTAAATGAAATACATGTGTATCAATTTAGCGCAATATTAATCGACACAACTTGTTGATAGGGAAGATAGTTAACCTGGTGAAGGTACACTGAAAACCGAACATTGAGGTCTTTCAACAAGTTTCCTATCGTAATACATTCGTAATTAGTGCCTAAGCCGAACATTGCCGAAAGATTATGACGTAACAATACGGAGCCTAACGGAACATATCGATTTTAGCCGATTACGGCAATAAGCGGATTGGCCAGCGGGAGACAGATGCGTGTTGTGCAGCGGAGTAATATCAATATTGTCTGACAATCGGACATGGATGGTGATTCGGTCAAGGGCATAGGTTATACAGCGGAAGCTCTGTAAGCCGGACACCCTTGAGACCTTCAATGGTGTCCGACATACTGAGATCCCACTGTAATTCAGATATATGACTTATATGGTTAGAGATGATTATTCGGATAGGAGAATGAACTAGGTAGGCTAAATTAACAGCATCATCGCATCCTTCATTTAATGCACATATTTCAACTGTATCGCATATATTAGTAAATTCGGAAACAATCGGGCCAACGGCCATTGGCCTGACATTTTTTTGGCGCAGATGCCCGGGTTTAGAAGGTCATCGAGCCAATTCTGACCCTTAAACATAAGATAAATAAAAAGCCGCTCACCATGGCGACCTCCCATGGTGTCCGGCTTAGAGAGGTCCCACTGTAATTCAGCTATATGACATATATATATTTATAGATGATGCACTGCGGTCTGCCAATTTATGACCATGTAGGGGAATGTTTTCTACAGTCACATGTTCTTTGTTTTGGCCTGCACGCATACTAGTACTATGTGCCAACTCATGATAAAACCAGCATGTAATATTCAACAGGGCTCCAGATAAGCTGCGTATTTGCTTAAATATCCAATTAAAATTGCCAAAAACGCAATTGAAATCAGAAGTAGCGAGTATCAAAAAGGAATAATAATTTTGTGGTGCTTTTATCATGCTGCAGAAAACAATAAACATACCACAAATATAGCTTTTTTTTTATTTTCCATGAAAGCACATCTTGGTATTTCATTAGAATTGTCAGTGTATACACGGATCAATGTGCGCAATAACAACAGTATAGATCAGTATCGGGTAACCTGTCCTGTATTGACCGAATACGTACTGACGGATAACATAGTGTTGCATCAGGCATTGGTCGGATACAAACATCCGGGTTACAACGAAGTGAAAACTGACGTTCCATTCGTCGAATGACGTCACGTGACGTTACGGTTACCGAATGACGTCAGTGTAATGACGCAACATAAACAAGTCCACGTTCCGTCCATATATAACGACGTCATCTGTGGTGATTTTCGAGCATAAAACGTTACGTGATAAATAGAATACCAGGCTACAGTCTCTTGAAATAAAGTTTATCAGGCTCGGCTCGGAAACGGTAGGAATTCCTCGGCAAGCCTCGGAATTCCTACGCGTTTCCTAGCCTTGCCTGATAAACTTGATATCAACATACACTAGCCTGGTATTTGCTATTTATCGGTCTACATGTGATGGCAGATTAGGAATTACACTTGCCACAAATGATATATGCACCGATTTATCTAGTCACGTTCATAAATTCTAGCCGAATGTACACACAGACGGACACACACACACGTACATACCTGGCTACACCGATGTCCAAGTTACGAGCACTACAACCCACCACATCGAATATCAAACACGAAACTGATTTCATCTCAAGTTTTGAGAAAAAATATAAACTCTTTTGAAAGCTATAATAATATACTGGCTTGTATTGTTGTAATATTTCTGAAAGCGGGCAGATATTTGAAAACATATTATGCTGCATTTCACAAGCTAAGTCCTCTATTGTCCTTAATTAATTTTTGGAGACTAATTGACAGCTTTCTGACGCTAATTAGTTCTGTCATAAGGTCAAACACGAGACATGGGTCACGGCAAAAACGGCGTATAAATATACCGTGTCGTGTACTGTATGAAGAAAAAAAAAATCCAACAATTTCAACCCTATATGAGACACGCCATGTGATTTTGTACCTTCGGACATCGGCGGTATTTCATGAAATACGTTTACAAAATTTACAATATTTTCCGTAAATGGCGTCAAAAGTTGACAGAATTTTCAGTGTACATGGATATTTTGTCAACTTTTGACGCCATTTATGAACAAATATTCTAATTTTAATTAAATTACGCAGATGTCCGAAATTGCATGGAGTGTCTCGTATGGTATATTCTAGAAGGTTTCTCCCGCACAGCTCAATGTTTTACTTTCGGTCTTAGCATTAAGCAAACTCCGGGTGTTTGGTTTAGAAAGGCTCCACTGTATCTGGGAGATACCTGCTGAGCCCGGTTCGGTTATGAGCGGCGGGAAACAGCGCGTGCCATTCTCAGCTGGTTGACACTTTCCTTATCCGACGACTTTCGCGATGTCGTATACCAGAAATGGACGCCGTGTCAAGAAAAACGACAGTGTCGCATTTTAGACCAGTGTAGACTATATATCGTTCAACTAGTAAATATGATATAGGCTAACACAGAGACAATATATTAACCGCAAAACCTTGGCGAATAGAGTAATTTTAATCATGGTTTAACATTTCGCCAGTGTCAGAAATGATGTGTGAACTGTTTAAGTGTTAAACTGCAAACAGTGCAGCTCCTGATCAGACTGCGCGGATGCGCAGGCTGATCAGGGGCTACACTGGGTGCACACTGCACTGGGTACACTGTATGCGTTTTCCATATTGCACTTTTTGTCAGCGGAGGTCGACATATGTGTCGTATTATAGACCCCGTATTTCATGAGAAATGTATGTTTATGGCTGAAACACGCAGATATATCTGTGAAGCCGTGACTAAATTGTTAATTAGCTTGAATATCATATAAGCATACAGTATCGGACTTAGTATCCATAAGCATATGGTTATATGCATGTTTTGCAAAACAATCACTGAAATTCATGTTTATGATCTTTTCATAATTGAGAATATATTGAACTATTTATGAACGGTTAGTATTTTTTTTTTTTTTTTTTTTTATCTTATATTTAAGGGTAGGAATTGACTCGAGGACCTTCCAAACCCGGGCATTTGAACCCAAAAGTGGCAGGCGAATGACCGCTGGCCCGTTTGTTTAAACGGTTAGTATCCTCTTATGCTGTTAGACACATTATTAGACCGGTTTTCCTATGGACGCATTCATCCGTGAACGTATGAACACATTTTATTTAGAAAAAACAATAATTATCAACTTAGGCACATTAAAGGTGCCAGCTATAATTGTAGATAATATTTATTTTGAGACATTTTTGCTTATCAACGTTTCACTGTGTGCCTTGACAATCAGATATGCAAAGTGTTGCGTCAAATTGTATGAAAGTCTCTGAATACAACAAAAGGAAGTTTAGGATATGCATTTGTTGGGTTTTCCATGTGGGAAAACACCCGAGAATTAAACTCGTGAACAAATAGTATTTCCTTCATTTCTTCTCGAATGCAACGTTGTTAGCGGACCTTTAGGAAATATTCATATATCCGAGTGATTATACTATAATATATTTTTGAGCTTGACACTGTATGTTAAATCTCCTTGTGGATACATGTTAGACGATAAGTAAAATGTCGAAAACGAATATATTGATGTGTGTTGTATTAAATTATAAAATTATTGCTCAACTCAATCATGCAGGTACTACATGTGTATATACACCCGAATAATACATTCTATTTTATATGAAACAGAATAAATAAATGCACATTGAAACCAGCGTGATTTGAACGTACCTTATATATTAAATAATACGCCGGAAGTCCGCCAGAATCTGTGTATAAAGTCTTTAATCCCTAGAATTGGCGAACACTTTAAAAACTTTGTATAAATTATTACATATACATGTCAGAGACCGAGTATTTACTTGCAATGATAATTACAAGACTGGTATTGCTATAATGACGTCTTGGACGACGGTGGATATATATAAACCAGCGAGGTGTACCAAACACCATGGCTTGTTGGACCGCGGACATGACATGACACGACTCGAACTCTGGACCCACTGACACTGATTACACAACAACACGACGGGATGGTGTTTGGATGTTTCTGGAATAGCGCTAATTAGTTCAATAGGACTTTCTGATTAGGTCACTCACTATAAGCGGGCTGTTTGTCCATCCGAGAAAAACTTGACAAGTTTTGAGTATTATAAACACGTTTTCAAATTGCTTGTATTGAATTTGAATATTACATATTAACGCTACATCCAAATCCGTGTCAATGCGTTCTGCAGTTGCATCAGTGAAACACACACGGTTAAATTCGCCCTACTTATAAGCCAAACGCTGGACAGCATTGTGCTCCACTTATTTTACATATTGCAACGTTTAACCACAATAAGTGACATATTACCATATTTAATGATTAACTGTTCTAATGCATGGGATAAGACATTGCATTGTACACTTGGCTGAACTGTAAGTCAGTTACCGTTCACATATTGGATTTTTCAGGAACTAAATGCTGCGGTCGCTGGCGCTCCCTCGCATTTAATTCCTTAAAAATCCAATATGTGAACTATAACTTGTACGTAATGATGTTCCATCATACCGTGGTACCTATCTGGATGTCCCCAGGGTGTCCGGTGTAGAGAGGTTCCACTGTAAGTCAAGCATAGGACTACTACATTATTAAATATGTGTGTTTTGCGATCACGAACATGCATTGTCATTTGCAGATAAATGACAATAAAAACCATCAAGAGGTTATCAGGCTACAGAAGTGCGCACTTTGATCAGGAGCTACACTGGTCACCTGGTCACAAATCTATTAAGGCCTATTTTTCGAGACACAGTCACTTATCGGCGTTCTGGGTGTCCGGTTTAGAGAGGCTATACTGTGTACAGAGGGAGGGGTGGCGTAATTTGTAATTGTAAACCAAAAAAAAAATGAGAATGCTAACTCTGTACATGTGGATTCAGATGAGACTGTTCGTTACTCGCCGTAACCACTATAGGAATGAATGGCCTTTTTGTGGAATTTATCGGGGATATAAACTTGGAAAAGTCGCGGGAATACTGGACGAGGCCGGAAATGAATGGCCTTTTTGTGGAATTTATCGGGGATATAAACTTGGAAAAGTCGCGGGAATACTGGACGAGGCCTTCCGGCCTTCGTCCAGTATTCCCGCGACTTTTCCAAGTTTATACCCCGATAAATTCCACAAAAAGGCCATTCATTCCTTATAATTCCAGCATTTGAAATAAATTCATCAAGAAAATGTGTTTCTTTTCCGGTTTCTTAAGAATTATTTTAACTGCGCCTCACGGTTACGGAAAGAAGTTCGGCGTGGGAGTTTACTGGGATATACATTTTGGACAGACTTGCTACGGACCAATCAAATGTTAGGGAATTGTGTAAATATTTTTGTGCTGGAATTATAAAATTGTAATTGCTTTTTGATACCCGCTACTTCTGATTTCAATTGGGTTTTTGGCAATTTTAATTGGGTATTTACGCAAATACGCAGCTTATCTGGATGTATATAGTGACTGCACATATTTGATTTATAACATGTATGATGTGTATGGTTAATGGACGATTCGTTGCCGGAATGGCGAACAATATAGACCGTATATGCAGTATAATAGAACAGATACGCCGTCAACATCAAAATCCTGCAAAGCTGCAAACTTGGTAGGCTTGTCTGTCAAGTTTCGTCTTCAAAGAGAAATATTAATCCCGATAATCCCGATAACGAGATTATTGGCTTACAATGCGTGTGTTACAAACACCAAGCGCGGAGACACCCCCTTTATGTTGTATATTACGAGTTTGGTTGACAAACATGGCCAGTTTGTTGACATCAGATATGTGTTTATACTCACAGCCGTAGACAACAGTGATTCTGATGAGCGGAATTTTCAACAGTGATCAACATATTGTTGTGTAATTATAGTTGTCAGTTAAACCATAGTTCACGTGTGAACATCAAGATACATCTTTAAAGTAGTGCAATAAACTGGTAAAACATCACATTTGGTTTCAAATAGAAGTTAAGTATACTACAATTATTGTGTTCAAGGGGCATGATCACGTGGTTATAACAACAACAACAGTGGCTGAAAGTGTTGATAATCTTGCCCACTCCAAAGTAAGTATTATTTGATATTTTCCTTAATATAAAACGGATTTTGATGAAATTTGGCACAGCAAACGCGTCTTCGTGAGCTGCATTTGGTCGTCCAGGGTGTTCGGCACAGACCTATGTCGTTTTTGCGAAGAATCGATTGTCGTACCGACACGGAAATCGATTCTTCGCAAACACGACAGGCGCTTGGGCCAAAGTACAGAGACCTCCAAATGCAGATTAACAAGACGCGTTTGATGCGCCATATTTCATCAAAATCCGTTACGTAATACGGACAATATAAAAGAATACGTACTTTGAATCGGGTGGATTCTGGAATTTTCAGTACTTGTTGTTGTTGTTGTTAGTACCACGTGATCATACACCTTGGTGTTTATCGACGCACATGTTTACATGTTGTCTATGTGTGAGTACAAGTCGTTCAGACATTTATGTCATAGAGATCTACATGCATTCGCTGAATAATATATTTCATTTTGTAGTAAGTCAAAAACTACACATGACGACGTTCAGAGTTCGCTCGCTCGTCGGTGAAACACCTCGGATAAGTCTCATCTCTGTTGCGCAGGTGTTGTGTAAACAAGGATAAATCATAAACGAAACAGCCAACAGTCGTATACAAACATGAGTCGGTTGTCGAAAAGTGGACAATGTGAGTGTTTTATAAAATGTTGGCATTTTCACAGACATTTTGGCCATCTTTCATTCGACAGAATTTATGAGCGATATCGCATTTATTTTCACGTACATTTAGTAATTTTAGACATCTGTAATGACATTATTGTATATGACATATTATCACGTGATTGACTGTATATTCTCCAGTTCGTTGTACTGCGAAGTGTTTGTTCAGCAACTAGAAAATCGGTAAATATTGGCAGATAATTTGACAGACTAAATGCTTTATCGGTGATTTGTCAAGTCCATCACGAAAACATGGTTTGGTGAATCTCACAAACACAGGCTTTATTTTAAGTTTGCGTCCAGATCGTCATGCGCAGATTAATGCAGCCCCATATGTACAATGTATCGTGATTTATGCTAGATGCCTCATGAAGGTTTGGTGGCCCGACACAATAGCGAACAGTGTAGACGCAGATCAGCCTGTGCGAATGCACAGGCTGATCTGGGTCTACACTGTTAGTTAACTCAATAAGCCATTTTTTTGTCCTTGCGTGTCATAATTATTTGCCCAATCTCGCAAAAACAACAATATTAAAACTAGTTATTTTTACTGCCATTGATATCAATGGATTTCAACGTTAATAGTCTTGAATTCCTTTTTGGTAATTACTGATCTCGTATTTTATAAGGACGTACACTCGGAAAAACTTACACGTGATTGATGTTCCAAACTGTCTGCCTGTCTCTAAATTGGTTATGAACGAAATATAATTTTTTTCTCATGTGCTCCGATGACCTGACAATTATGAATTTACATAGCCACTTTTAAAATCATTATGCGTTAAATGTATGACAGAATATTTACGATGCAAGAAAAGCGAATTAATACTACAATATTGACTCAGGAATTTCCCCTCTTATGCTATTTACGAATGAAAACGGCTGATTTTGGAAAATCGATATCGGTTAAAAACTGTTTCGAAACGAAAATCAGCCGTTTTTATTCGTAAATAAGATTGTCAAAGTTGACAAAACAATCAGAGCACTTTGATAATCTTCCAACGTTATTTACGGGAATGGTCGTGTTTTGGTTTTATATCTGCGAACTATTGCCGATATAAAACGGGCGGTAATCCAGGGGCCCGTTTCACTAAACTTCGTACGACTAAGATGTTCGTAAGTGCAAATTTAGGATCGTCTGGAAATTTCAATTAATGGATTTACATTTATTGAGCACAGGCTGCAGCCTATGCTCAATAAATGTAAATACAATAATTGTTTACAGGAAAACGTTGTTAATGTGAAATTTACAGACTATCACAATTTTGCACTTACGAACATTTTAGTCGTACGAACTTTAGTGAAACGGGCGCCAGGGTCTAACAAATCGGACTGTATGAATGACCGAGTGCTGCGACGTTAGATCTACGATGAAGAATATTAACAGATTGACAGAAGTGCCAATGAAACGATATACCCATACATAGAAATCTATGATTTCTTGTAGATTATTGCTCTTTTATTTTGAAGAAAGAAAAAATCTGATTTCAATCTAGATGGGTGACAGTTTTATAATAACCGCGAGTCAGTTATCCCATGAGCTAGCTATGTGGGAAAATGGAACCACGTTTTAATCCAGGTTCAAATATTGAACAAAACGACTGTAAATATTAACACGGATAGACACGGCCATGTGTACAATACCGTATTGTCAGGTCATCTAGTCGCCGAGAACTTCCGCCGCCATTTTGTTAGATTTTAATTTCGCCAATAATAATTATGTTTGATGAATGACGTCAAATTGAGCATTGGTTAGCACACCTTATTTAAATACGTACCACATTTGATAGTATACCTTGTTGGGGCACCCGTTCAGATTTATCACGGCTTATCTTATCGCTATTCAGTTGAAAAACATTCATTCATGTATCAGAGCTCCAGATAAGTTTTGTATCTAAAGAGTATTATACCCCCAGATTTCAAAGGCAATGCATATTTTACTTTTACATATGTATAAGTATTGATTTTTCCCCTTAACCCATTTCAGTCTGAGGATACTCTGATTTTTGTTGAAAAAATCTCATTATTTTGTTCATTCATCTATAAAGGTATATGTTGTTACCACTCATTTGAACCGTCTCGTTGAGACGGTTCAAATGAGTGGTAACAACATATACTTTCGAAAGGATATAAAGAAAATAGGGATTTAGCTCCAGATAAGTTTTGTATCTAAAGAGTATTATACCCATTTTGTTCATTCATCTATAAAGGTATATGTTGTTACCACTCATTTGAACCGTCTCGTTGAGACGGTTCAAATGAGTGGTAACAACATATACTTTCGAAAGGATATAAAGAAAATAGGGATTTAGCTCCAGATAAGTTTTGTATCTAAAGAGTATTATACCCCCAGATTTCAAATTCAATGCGTTTTTTTCTTATATCTGTACTTGTATTATTGATATGATAAAAAAATATCACAAATTTAATTTAAAAATTCACTTATTTGTGCTGCAAAAATTTGCAGCTCACCTTATCTGGAGCTCTGATGTATAAATGAAATGCTAGTTGATTAGAAAATCTAGTGGTCGAAACGAAAACATAGCCCGGGTTTTGCATTCGAGGCAAACGCAATAAGGCCGGGTTTGTCAGAGTTGCGTCCAAAGGCCGTCGAAAGTCCAAACGAAGTCGGCATTAAGATAATTGTGATCAAACAGGTAATAATGGAAATAATGGGAATATTATATTAATAACAAACCCACATTCGTGCCTGGAGAATCCGTTTTGAAAGCAATACCTTTCACCAGGTAATATACCTCAGATATGAATAGAAATCAAATAATTACATCTCCCGGTTATTAACCAGCATCTTTGTAATTACCTATATTTACCTATAATTTATGATTACTATAAGTAATGGATTCACGAAACACAATAATAGCGCGCTGGCGCGTTTGACCAGAGAACCGTCGCGAGAGAAAGCACCAGACCACCGGCAACGGACGTGATAGAGAGCACCAAGCCCCAGGGACATACGTGAAAGAAGACACTATGCTAATAAATAATAAGGACGCAATAATTACATTCTCGTGTCTCGCATAAACTGATATTTACATGCTCGTATTTACGTGTAATTGCATTTATCATAATGTGGCTGTGAGAAATGGGGCCTCGTGGATTTGTGACCAGTGTAGATCCAGATCAAATAGCACACTCATTTAGCCTGATAAATATTGCTCGTTAGAAGTAAGGCATATGTTTCATTTATGGAATGGCGAACTTTGCAGATCCTGATCAGACTGTGCGGATCTGGATCTACACTGGCTAAAAAACCCATAAGCCCAATTTCTCAAGTCGCAGCCACATACATGTGATGGAGTCTGTGAGAAACGGGGCTGCTGTCCTTTGCGACCAGAATGAACAATGAGATTAACCAGCGCAGGTAACAATGAAACCGTGTTTTCTAAATTTATTTAAACCTATTGTATTGCCCTATTTAGACAGTATATAGTAGTTTCAATATACATGTATAATTCCAGCACAAAAATATTTACACAATTCCCTAACATTTGATTGGTCCGTTGCAAGTTTCCGTCCAAAATTTATATCCCAGTAAACTCCATGCCGAACTACTTTCCGTAACCGTCAGGCGCAGTTAAAATAATTCTTAAGAAAACGGAAAATAAACACATTTTATTGATGAATTTATTTCAAATGCTGGAATTATAAGGAATGAATGGCCTTTTTGTGGAATTTATCGGGGATATAAACTTGGAAAAGTCGCGGGAATACTGGACGAGGCCTTCCGGCCTTCGTCCAGTATTCCCGCGACTTTTCCAAGTTTATACCCCGATAAATTCCACAAAAAGACCATTCATTCCTATAATGAAACTCATCCTCCACTCCATTCATTCCTATAATGAAACTCATCCTCCACTCCATTCATTCCTATAATACAATTTACTATTACCACATCTTTGAGACATGTTCGAGTTTTGCTTCTACATTTACACAGCACATGGGCAATGTATGGACATGAGTATGTGATAACACAGTTAGATCACGTTCGTCCGCATGTACGATCGATAATCCACTCGCTAAAGCTCGCGGATTATCTCCTCGTACATGCGGACGAACCGTGATCTAACCGTGGCTTAATAAGAGCAATAATAATAGTTAGGCTACACGTTTTAACAACATTAGTTACAGCCCTTCCCAATAACATTCCCATCCAGGAATACAATGGTACGGAGCACCACAGGGGACGTAGACTTTTTTTTTATTTATTCGTTCCCACAAAATAATTCGTTCTCTCAATTTAACAATTCGTTTCGACGAATTAACAATTCGTTCCAACGAATTAACAATTCGTTCCCACGATTTAACAATTCGTGGGAACGAATTAACAATTCGTTAAGTTGAAGGAACGAATTGTTAAATTGAGGGAACGAATTGTTATATCGTGGGAACGTATTGTTAATTCGAGGGAACGAATTGGTAAATTGTGGGAACGAATTGTTAATTCTAGGGAACGAATTGTTATATCGTGGGAACGAATTGTTAATTCGAGGGAACGAATTGTTAAATTGAGGGAACGAATTGTTATTTCGAAGGAACGAATTGTTAATTCGAGGGAACGAATTGTTAAATTGAGGGAACGAAATGTTATTTCGTAGGAACGAATTAATATAATAGAATCCATTACAATCGCACATTACAGAACCACAGAGAGACTAAATGTGCACTACTGTCTGTTCCACGTTTTTCTGCCGACGAACTTTGGATATTAAACACATTAAATCTAACAAATATTTAAATGTAAGTACATTTTTATCAATAACAAAAAGTCCCCCTCCCCCAAAAAAATTATTTGATGAAATTTCATCTAATATTGATTTTTTTGCGAAAAAAAGATTTTCCTATGGGAATTTAACATGGGGGCTAAACATAATTTTATTTAAATATTTTTTTTAATTTGTGGACTGATTTTCAAAATATAACTTTTGTTTTCTTAGTTACATAATTTTCAAGCTATCTCGCCAGGGTTCGGAGTCAATTCCCAAAAGTTTTCGTTTTTTGATCCTTATCAAAAAACGAAAATTTTGGGAAATTGACACCCCATGTTAAATTCCCATACTGTAGGAAAATATTTTTTTCGCAATAAAATAAATATTAAATAATTTTTTTTTGGGGAGGGTGATTTGTTTGTTATTGATGAACAACTACTTACATTTATATATTTTTAAGATTTAATGTGCTTAATGGCCAAAAGTTCGTCGGCAGCAAAACGTGGAACAGACAGTAGATTTAGGTTTCGCCAGCGAACTGCAGCGACATGGAATACGCATCTGACAGATGTACGGAGATGTTATCTTTGAAATGAGGCGAGGCAGAAAAAACAACAAACGCCATTGAGTTAGCATATATTTTACCGAAACGAACATATCTTTATTTATATCAAAGTTTGAATTTCCGTCATTGATAGCAAGTTTACGTTATTACGAAGCTACACTTGGGAGAATCTGGGGGCCGTTTCACTAAACTTCGTACGACTAGAATGTTCGTAAGTGCAAAATTATGATAGTCTGTAAATTCCACATTAACAACGTTTTCTTGTAAACAATTATTTAATTTACATTTATTGAGCATAGGCTGCATATTATGCAGCCTATGTTCAATAAATGTAAATCCATTAATTGAAATTTCCAGACTATCCTAAATTTGCACTTACGAACATTTTAGTCGTACGAAGTTTAGTGAAACTGGCCCCTGGACTGTTTATACAGATCACGCCACCTTAGTATACTGGGAATTAAAGAACCCGAGTCCGAGTTTCTGACGTGAATAGTAGTCTGAACATGGCAGATTCCATGCGGATAATTTGACGCTGATTTGACGGACGTGACGTAAATTGGCACCTGTCATTTCTAATTGGTGCAGCGGTAATTAAACGACTTCCTATCCGTGTTTATGTATAGACCGAGAGTCTGTGACGTAGCACGTGTGAGCATTGTGCTGCGCTGTGGCACGTAGAGTATCGAACATACAACCGACCAGATAAGCCGGACGGGACAGTTTTTCATACTTACTGAATGTTATCACGCTACACTGGAATATCTCTAAACCGGACATCTAGAAAACACGTGTGATCTTATTTTTGATGAGTTTCTTGGTCATTTATCTCAGGCGGTAATGTCTGTTCGTGATCCCATAGCACGCAACTATCACTCAGAATGATCAGCTGTCTGATTTTCAGTGAAACCTCTCTAAGCCGGACACCCTGGGGACTTCCCAGCGTGTCCGGTTTAGAGAAGTTTCACTGTATTATGTTATCAGTCATTCGGTCAATACAAAGCTCGTTACCCGATACAGACGTTATGTAAGCGAGCGACATTATTCAGACACCACCGAGGTTGGAAGGTCTGCGATCCAATTCCTAAGATAACATTCAGACACCGCCTTTCGTCTCCAGCAGCGGCAGGTGAAATGGAAGAAATGACTTAATGGGCAAATATTCGCCGCTCCCTGTGAGCTGCTTGTTTTCACCAGTGTGGCTGTCTGCTTATCAGCCACAATCGGCTTTTCCGACAGACGTACGCGAAAATCCACTCCATATTTTATACAAGGTCACTGCTCCAGTGATACCTGATTTCGCAATCCAGGGTTGTGATTATATGAGACACGCCATGCGATTTTGTACCTTCGGACATCTGCGTAATTTCGTTAAATACGTTTACTAAATTTACAATATTTTTCACAAATAAAGTCAAAAGTAGGCAAGATTTTCAGAGTACATGCGGAATTTAATTTCGCATGTACTCTGAAAATATTGCCCACTTTTGGCTTTATTTGTGAAAAATATTGTAAATATTGTAAACGTATTTAATGAAATTACGCAGTTGTCCGCATGTACTCTGAAAAAATTGTTAAACTTTCACGCCATTTACGAAAAATATTGTAATTGTTGTAAACATATTTGATGAAATTACGCAGATGTCCGAAGGTACAAAACTGCATGGCGTGTCTCATATATTATGCTGTCTGAGCATGTTCTCCTATCTCGTGCTCGCAAGCACGAATATTGATTGGTTGAGGCGGCTGTGGACCGTTCCTGTTAACGTTTAGTAAAACATTTTCTTTTTTCATAAAGGATATTTGATATATGGGGTCTAGAACATAAGATTTTACGACTGGAAAACCAAGGTTTTACATTTGCATGTTATCATTTGTTTTTTTGCAACTCGTGCGCAGATGGACGCACGCACGAACGATCCCAGATCGGCTCAATTAGCGCGGACACATGTGGTTTGAGAGGTGAGGCCATCTGCCAGATTGATATATATTCCATACCGTGGAATTTACATTGTCTGATTTATAATATAGCACTATAATTCCAGCACAAAAATATTTACACAATTCCCTAACATTTGATTGGCTCGTAGCAAGTCTCTGTCCAAAATTTATATCCCAGTAAACTCCCACGCCGAACTACTTTCCGTAACCGTGAGGCGCAGTTAAAATAATTCTTAAGAAAACGGAAAATAAACACATTTTCTTGATGAATTTATTTCAAATGCTGGAATTATAAGGAATGAATGGCCTTTTTGTTGAATTTATCGGGGATATAAACTTGGAAAAGTCGAGGGAATACTGGACGAGGCCTTCCGGCCTTCGTCCAGTATTCCCGCGACTTTTCCAAGTTTATACCCCGATAAATTCCACAAAAAGGTCATTCATTCCTATAATACATGCACACATAAGAGACACGCCATGCGATTTTGTACCTTCGGACATCTGCGTAATTTCACGAAATACGTTTACAAAATTTACAATATTTTCCGTAAACGGCGTCTAAAGTTGACACAAGTTTCAAAGTACATGCAGAATTAGCATGTACTCTGAAGATTTGGTCAACTTTTGACTTTATTTATGAACGATATTGTAAATTTTGTAAACGTATTTCATGAAATTACGCAGATGTCCGACGGTACATCACATGGCGTGTCCCATTATATGTGTGCATGTACACTGATATATAAAAATCTGATATTGTAAACATTATTGTTCAGAAAGTATGTTTTATTAATTTATAGTTAATATTATACATAGAAACGATCTTACACGAGTGTTGCTTTAATAAATTTATCACACGCGTTTTCTGATTTCATAAATAACGGAGCCTCTGGCGAGTTTAGCAAATATCATTTGAAATTGACGTACAAGGTACATTTTATTTATGGCATAAACACAGCATCATGCAATGAAGTCGACTGCTATGTACCGATATGATCACCAAAATTGTTTTCTGTAGCGGTATTGGTTACCTATTTATGATACTGCTGTATTATGATTTTTATTGCACAACGATTTTATGTAATAATTAAGCCACTCGAGGTGCATGATCACGTGGTTACAACAACAACAACGCCGCCCACTCCAAAGTAAGTATTATTTGATACTTTCCTTAATATGCAACACATGTTGATGAAATATGGCGCAGCAAACGCGTCTTCATGAGCTGCATTTGGTGGTCCAGGGAGTTTGGCACAGACTTATGTGTTTTTGCGAAGAATCGATTTCCGTTTCGGAGACACGGAAATAGATTCTTCGCAAAATCGACAGAAGTTTGGGCGAAAATACAGAGACCGTTTGATGCGCTGTATTTCATCAAAATCCGTTACGTAATAAGGACACTATAAAAGAATACGTACTTTGAATCCGATGGATTCTGGAAATTTCAGTACTTGCTGTTGTTGTTAGTACCACGTGATCATACACCTTGCAACTGGCGTTTCTTAGAATTCAATAAAGGTGTTCATCATATAACACCCAGTTTCTCATAGCAACACTTTGGCGTTGTTTTTTTTGTACGCAGAACTCACGTTTTTGCTTAATCTGCGGAAAGCTGGTGCATATGTTTTAACGAGTAGGAAAGATAAATATAATGATCAGAGAAGCAGATTTGAGGGCTAAATCTGACCAGTGTAGACCAGTGTAGACCAGTGTAGACCCGGCTCAGCTAGCAAAGTGGCTGATCTACGGTAATATACTATTTAGAAACCGCCCAGTACACCCGGATAGTCGTGTACGTGTGAAAGAACCGAACTACTTGTATTTGTATGTATTAATACGGGTGTATACAGAGCTCCAGATAAGGTGCGTATTGGCGTATTTTACGCAATCATTTTAGCTGAATACGCATTGATAACAAAAGTGGGAGCACAAAATACGCACAGCAATGTGAAAATACGCATTGATTTTCAAATTGAGTAGTGAAAATAATGGTCATAAAGTTGAAAATTCACTTAGTTGAGCTGCAAAAAGCAAACAGTTGCTTTTTGCAGCTCAAATAAGTGAATGTTTAAATTTGTTATAGTGTTTTATCATTTGTTCCCTATTTAATGAAATCAGGGGTGGGGGGGATAGTACGCTTTAGAAACAAAGCTTATCTGCAGCTCTGTGTATGTACTGGTGTATTACAGAAAGAAATAATGTAGCTACTATGGCTGACGTTGTTTCATATATTTTTTATTAACGTTCTCATCGCATAGCTAATCGAGCAGCACGTGTACAAGTGATAGAGAATAGTAGGTTAGTGCCGTGAATGGGAAAAAATATCTGGCAAGGTTCAGGAATTTCTTTATTTCTCATCAGAAGTATATGTAGTGACCACCATTTGAACCGTCTCGCCGAGACGGTTCAAATGAGTGGTCACAACATATACATTGGTTCAGAAATAAGGAAAATAGATAGAGAATAGTAGGTTAGTGCCGTGAATGCTCAGAAAACGGGATGGGCGAGGCTCTGCCGAGAACACCCCGTTTCCGTGCCGCGCCAGATATTTTTTCCCATTCACGGCACTAACCTACTATTCTATTTATTCCGTCAACACCTACAAATGGCTGTAAAATGCAAAAATGGATATCAAAAATGTTTCACGGCACCGTGTTTCACGGCACATATGCACTGTGTTGACGGGATAAATGCTATTCTTCATTTCAAAATACGTTAATATTGTGCTGGAAGTCAGTCAAGCAGCTTGATGCTACAGCTCAGGCTCAGTCAATCAAACTGCTTGATTGCGAGTTGACATTGCCAATAGATGTTCAGAAACGTTGATAATCTCCGAAAAATTAACACCGGCGGTTGCAGCAGATCATGATGCATATATTCATATATATCGTATTAAGAAACAAGTATCTTAATTTAGTTTTAGACATACTTATATATATGTGTCGGGATTATCGACGGCCGCTCTAGTTTTATGTGATAATGGTTAATTGGTCCTTTTATATGATTTTTTTAAATGGATGTATTTCTTATTTTTACAGATCTGGCAATGGCGCAATTTTAATGTTTATTTTATGTCGTCGAAAAATATATTGCATATCGTCTCTCATAATTCTTTTGAGAATGGCAATTGTACGATGTATAATATACTGGTAGATTGTGTTTTATGTAGTATTGTACAATTGGCGAGACGTAACTAATTTATCCTGTCAACACAGCGCGTATGTGCCGTGAAACACGGTGCCGTGAAACATTTTTGATATCCAGTCAATACAATTTTTGCATTTTACAGCCATTTGAAGGTGTTGACGGGATAAATAGAATAGTAAGTTAGTGCCGTGAATGGGAAAAAAATATCTGGCGCAGCACGGAAACGGGATGTGCTCGGCAGAGCCTCGCCCATCCCGTTTCCTGAGCCTTGCCAGATATTTTTTCCCATTCGCGGCACTAGCCTACTATTCTCTATCTATCTATCTATCTATCTACATATAGATGGTACAATAGATGCATCGCCATGTCACGAATACGTGCGCAATGACAGAGGAGCCTCTCTAAACCGGACAACCTGGGAGGTCCCCAGGGTGTCCGCTTTAAAGATGGTCCACTGTAAAACAGGCAAATAAGTACTCCCAAGAAGTGAGTATGTGCTTTGCGAACAGGAACACATACTAACATATTAATAGATACACCTAAATTAAACCCATCAATGGCCCACCATAATTAAGAACACCAACCTTTCTCGATGTCCGGTTTAGAGAGGTTCTACTGTAAATCACTAATTAAACGACATACGTGTACACTGTAGACGTTAATAATTACCAGAAGCAAGGACTGGTCCAAGTTACAAAGAAAAACGGGGAGGTTGCGTTTCGCCTGTGCCTGGCGCGTCGACTGTTTCAATAAAGGGAGATAAGTAATTGGCCGGCGGGAGATTATGTATGCGGGTTAATGCACCCGGGTGCACACAGCTACCGGTATTATAACAGGTGCACTTCTGGTACATTTTTTCCGAGTCACGGGAAATTATACTTAAGGAATGAAACCATGGGCTGTTGTGGTTACTGGGATTGTACAATGCGTTTGGTCTGTTTAAAGTTTGTGAGGAGTCGGACAATACATTTGGTCTGTTTAAAGTTTGCGAGGAGTCGGACAATACATTTGGTCTGTTTAGAGTTTGCGAGGAGTCGGACAATACATTTGGTCTGTTTAAAGTTTGCGAGGAGTCGGACAATACATTTGGTCTGTTTAAAGTTTGCGAGGAGTCGGACAATACATTTGGTCTGTTTAGAGTTTGCGAGGAGTCGGAAAATACATTTGGTCTGTTTAAAGTTTGCGAGGAGTCCGACTCCTCGCAAACTTTAAACAGACCAAATGTATTGTACATCCCAGAAAACGCAACAGCCCATGGTTTTATTACTTACATTTACACTGCATTTTCTGATAGTTTCAAAAATTATGTATTGTACATCCCAGAAAACGCAACAGCCCATGGTTTTATTACTTACATTTACACTGCATTTTGTGATAGTTTCAAAAATGTGAATCACCAAACAATGCGTTAAATTTAATAATAATCTTGTTTTACGTCATTGTGTCGCAATTTCAGGAACAGCGACGTTGCCGGTCAACAGCGTGCAGTTATTGACACCCTCGTGGAAATTAATGACGTGAAACGAACTTTAACCAATCAACAACATTACGCGACGTCACGTGGATCGAATGTATTGTCTTGGGATGTAAACGCTGCACGTCGAATGGGCGTTTGCATTATGAATTTGTAAATATTTCGGCATAAACAAGTCTTGTGGTGCGGGCAACCCGACCCTGGAAAAAATTGGCCGTTTTAAAAAAAAGAGTTTTATTTCCGATCCTTCGTGTGCTTTGCGTACTTTAGGCGCTTGTCTTCCGTGTGCCTCCAGCAATAACAACAGTAATTCGATGGTCTAGTAACATAAGGTCGTAACTGCTATGCTTTAGCATAGCAGTTACGACCTTGTGTTACTAGACTATGGAATAAGTAAAACATAGTGAATCGATTCCACCATATTGACACATACATGTCTAGTAGTATTAAAAAAAAACATAGAAAAAATCCTACCCTACCTACCTATTTTTTTCTGGACTATTGCCCGCCCCAGAGGTTAGTTTTTGATAGGCCATATACACATGACCATATAATGGTTAATACTTATACAAACAAACACGTCCTTGCGGATGGTGTCTTGGAACGGTCAGTTAAATTGTAAGCATATATAGGAAAGTTTCCTCAGCCTCGGAAAAACTAGCAGAATTACACCTCGGAAGGCACATGCAATCGAACACGCCAAGATAGATACCGTCTTGGAATGGTCATTTTATATTGTAGGCATATTGTAGTAACAGATGTAGTGCTGCTTGGATTTTCCAACGACAACAACAACAACAACAACAGACGTTATCATTATATAAAGTAACATGCCAGTATGGACACTCGTGGAACGATCAGATATGATTGTCAAAAGGGGGATATACTCGCACTTTGTCAATATGGAATTACACTCCTTACGAAAATTGTTGCCTTTCGCCAATATTGATTTCGAAAGTCAGCCAGCATTATAGTAAATGACGTAAATTGTTGACAGAGCTCCAGTTAAGGTGCGTAATTTGGAGGTAAATTTCTTATTTCTCCATCAAAAATGGCAAGTTGGGAGTGCTTTAGAATCGTCTCAATGAGACGATTCTAAAGGACTCCCAGCTTACCATTTTTGATGAAGAAATAAGAAAATTTCACCCCAAGTTGGTCAAATTACGCACCTTAACTGGAGCTTTGTTGTTGATATAAATTACAGAATGAAGTTCCGCATGACCACTGAAACTTCTATCAACGTTTTATATCATTTATGAAAAAACTTAAGCCTAAACCCATCTACATGTACTAGAATTCTATTATCTATTATCAAGAGAAGCTTATATCAGTCATTCGTAATATATTATAAACATCGTATTATAACGATTAGCATAGGCCGTTTATTGCGATTAATTTGACATCTTAATGGCGTACATTTGTAAATCTGAAAACATAAAACACATACTACTGATAACAAGGGCCAGAAACCAAAAAAGCTGTTAATTGGTAGAAAAAAAATGGATATTTATTATTTGTTAATGGAACATACCAGTTACTGTCTTTTGCGGCTAGGTAACGTGCAGGAAGTCCGAGGATTTTTACCGTTTCCGAGACGGGTTGGAGAAATCGATGGTCTAGTAACATAAGGTCGTAACTGCTATGCTTTCGCATAGCAGTTACGACCTTATGTTACTAGACCATCGAAATGTCATATCACCATGCCCTAACCTGGTATTCCAGTAATATAAGCAAGCGGTTGTTGTTTGAAGCAAGTCTTGTATCGCCATTGAAAGCAGTTGCGGTCGTTATTTACATTGAGCACTGCTACACTGGTGTCATTAGGTAAAACGTCACGTGACGTTGTTTAACCAATGACACACCCGCAAACGCTGTTTTTGAATCATGATTGACGGTGAGACGTTATATCAGCAGCCCTGTCTGATGTATCTACACAGTTGCACGATGTCGAAGGCAGGTTTTGAATTTCTACTTAATTCCTGCATAGGGCGATGAACAAAGGCAATAACGAAGTCACGTGACACTATCGCGAGCACAGCGGGCCGCCCACTCTGTCAGTTCGTGTTTTGCATACACCACCATTTGTGACTTGCGGCAGTGACTGAAGAAATGAGGTCTAATGTATTTGCGATGAGTGTAGACCCAGATCAGACTGCGCATTGGCACAGTCTGATCTGGGTATTCACTTCTCGCAATCAAGTCCGGGAGCCATCAATTAATAATACTAATCATTTATTTTCATTTAGCTTATATTTAAGGGTGGGAATTGGCTCGAACACCTTCGATACCCGGGCATTGAACACAAGAAAGAGGCCGACATTTGAAAAATCATTTTGAAGTAATTTAAGATGTTACTACAAATTCAAAGTCAAATTGTTACAGTGGATCCCCTCTAAACCGTACACTCGGGGAAAGTATAGATGTTTGCAAAACACTATACTGTATCTTCAAATACTCGCATGTCTGATTTACAGTGGAACATCTCCAAACCGGACACCCTGGGGACCTCCCATGGTGTCCAGTTTGTAGAGGTTCCACTGTATATTGATACTAATCATACGAACAGTACGATTGTAATACTATTGCGCAGCCTGAGTGAGCATCTGTCTTAGGATCTACGCTGAGCGCAAATAAGCCCGGTTTTGTCAGATCGCGGCCCGGTGAGGTCACACTATAACTGACCCCGGTCCTGGTGTTGACAGACTTAATGGGACAGCGGGAACATCTTCACAGCAAATGTTGTCATACTTCACATACCACGTGACAATCGCAGACATTTGAATGCGATTTAAAAGACAAGATAATAATTGAGACACAAAAAGCGGATGTGAGCGATAACTTAATAATTGTAACTCTAACGAATTGCCATCGCCCGTCCGGGAGTGATTTCGCAGCCGCCATACTGTCCATAGAACAGATGTGTTGATAGTTTAAAGGGGCATGCCCACTCAGTAGACACAAAATGTTCTTTATGTCAGAGACATCACCCGAGACATTTTCTGGCAAAATAAACATTAATTCACCATTACCCCACGTTTTGATTGGCTTTATTATACATTTTATATCAAACGTAAATGATCACACTGGTATCAGGGGCGATAACCATGTTTCATGAAAATGTTAACGGACATTATTATTTATTCTGTATTTATTTTTTGAAGTGGAATGATCATACTTTATAATCTGTCGAAAATATTTTTTTTGTTCAGGTGACGCATTTAATTAGTATGAATAATTGAAAAATACCATGCCTCATTTGCATATGAAAACAGCCTGATACCAACGCGCGTCACTATCAGTTAAATAAACATTACTAAATTATTATATATGTAGCGGGCGCTCGTAATTCTTAGAACTGGTGGACTAGTGACACAATTATACACTTATTTAATTCCTATGTTTGTGCCTTTAAAGGGGCATACCAGGATTTTTTGGAGAAAAAAAATACTATAAAAAATCATGGCCCTGTGTAAAGTTTAATTGAATATTATATGACGATACTAGGACCACTAAGTTGTTTCTATTTTCACCCATATACATGTGATTTAAACATATTGTATTGCTATATTTAGACAGTATACAGTAGTTTCAAGATATACAATTGACTAGAATAAGAACAAACACGTTTTAACAACATTAGTTACAGCCCTTCCCAATTGCTTACTAGTATTGCATGTACTATAAATTGTGGTATAATAGCGGTAGACATAACTGTTACTAGGTATAACAGAGCTCCATATAAGCTGCGTATTTGCTTAAATACCCAATTAAAATTGCCAAAAACCCAATTGGAATCAAAAGCAGCGAGTATCAAAAAGCAATACAAATTTTGTGGTACCTTTATCATGCTGCAGAAAACAATAAACAGACCACAGCTATAGCATAGTTTTCTTATTTTCCATGAAAACACATCTTGGTATTTCATTAGAATTGTCTCCAAGGAGACCATTCTAATGAAATGCCAAGACATGTTTTCATTTCGAAGCAAACTATTCAATACTTGCTGTCTGTTGATGTGTAAACAATAGTGTGATTTTATTTTACACAATTAAAATTTTGAAATACCCAATTGCTTCAGAAATGATGGAGGGACAATACTCAATTACTAATTCCATATATGGAGCCCTGGTATAATACAACTTTGTATACAGCATATACATGTAGAACTAGAATTTCAAAAATAATGTTCAATATAATCTTGTTGCACTGTCCGGTGAATACAGACCAATTGATATCCCAATGTAGGTGCACAAATATCGCATTTCCTATCTTGTTGCGTTTAACAAGATAGAAAATCTGATACTAATATCGGTGAAAATTCACTTTCACGTCTGTTCCAAGGACAATGACACGGAATCACATGTAAATGCGAATCACGTACCCTCCACTTAGTGGGCCATTTGTATTTTTAGTTACCCGGTGAGATCGTTCATATGGGGCGCTACGAAACAAAATTAAAGTTATGTGTGTCGGAAGTGCCTTCTGTCGATGTGTAGTAATTCTGGGAGAAACCTAACTACTCTGATTCCTACCCAGGCGCTGATTGGTTGCTCTACACGTCGTCATAGAGACTAACACATGAATGTCAACATAACGAAGATCTGCATGCCCGGCTGATTAGAAATGTGACATTATGGCAAGGGTATTCCCTGATCAGACCGGTCAGTCTGATCACGGCCATATGATAATCAGGGATTAGTCGAGGTTATATGTAACCATTCTAATGCACTCAATAAATATCACGCAATCTGATTGGATGATGGTCATACATTACAGGTATATCATTGTTGATGAACGGTCGCAAATTATTTCAATATGTATTCCTACGCCAGTAGTAAAGGAGTGCATGAGAAATAGGTTAACCGCATTGTAATTTTGAAATTTGCGGCGTATATAAGAAAATGGTAGGTCGGAAAACATGTTTAATGCTAGCGCGTCGCCATTAAACAGATTTTCCGACCTATCATTTTCTGAAACACGCCGCATATTTGAAAATTCCAATACAGTTAACCCTATGTTACAATACTGTTATCCCTATATTACAATACAGTTAGCCCTATATTACAATACAGTATATTCACACGCAGTGAGTAGCAACCATATGGAACGCCAAATCTACATAAACTCGAATTCATGTAATTATTGCTTGCTCTAAATAATTAGAGCAAGCATTAAACATTAACTATTTAGAGCTAAATATTGAGAGCTAGCTCCAAAATATTTAGAGAGCTCTTCAAATTATTTGAAACTCGCTAAACATGACATCCTGGGGACTCACAGGATGTCCGGCATGTACCAATGAAGTGTGAAGTTCAACGATAGTTGAGGACATCTAAAGACTATCAACTAAAACAGTTTCAGAAGTCGTAAGGTCCATTTTGTCAGTGAAAGCCTCGCGTTTTATGAACCCCTTGTGCAGTAATGTCTGTAGCAGACAGCATGGCGAGAGGTCATGATACGACACGACACCGTCACATGCAGAACGAACGTCGTATAATGCAGTTAAAGTAATTAAAATGACATGCAACTGAAATGTTGATACCACACGCGGAAGTAGAATCTTCTGTATTGTGTACAGAGATCGTTGTAGAGTTTGCGCAGGGCAATTTAGTCACCATGTGCAAGCGCCAGAATAGCCGGGTTACAATACGCGCTGTAATTCAGTAGCTTATTTCACCAACATTGCAAAGTATACGTTTCTAGCAAAGTTATACTAAAATGCATTATTTCATATAGAACTAAATACAGCATATATTTGATGATTAAGAGTATGCAGCATTATTATACTGAATTTATTACATTGTCACAGCCAAACTGGCTGTGATAATGTAATACATTCGGTATAATAACAATTAATAACTTTATCTTAAAATTGAAAAGTTCTCCCTCAAAGTGTACTTTGCTAGAAAAGTATGCTTTGCAATGTTGATGAAATCGGCGACAGAAGCTGGCCCATTTTTACCAAGGGGATTTATGCAACCAGAGGTGATCAAACTACTTTTGCAGAGGCATTCACCGTGTTTAATTGACGAAACGGCGACCAGTTTAATTGAGGAAATTACGACCAGCGTAGATCCTGTTCATGCGCGACTGAGCACGCTGATATGTATCTACGCTTGTCGCATACATCGCAGGGATTCCGCTGGGGAAAATAAAATAATCGCCATTTCAAAAAATTAGCGATAACAAATTATATTTTTCGAAAAAAAAAAAAAAAAAAAAAAAAAAAAAAAATTATTTTCATTTTTTTCCGAAAATTGTAATTTATTATCGCCAATTGTTTATTTTTATCGCCAATTGTGAAAGTGACGATCGCCAGCGGAATCCCTGCATCGAAATGTTCATTTTCTCAGATGTGGGTGGGGAATATTTATACCGGGCTCCGGAATATATTTGAGGGCAGCTGTCAAGTATGGACACACCTTTTATTGTATACGCCATGTTTAAATGGAATTGCCACCCGCGTATACCCTGGTAAGTCTACGCCGATGTGCAGGCTGATATGTGACTACACTTTTCGCATTTTCTCCGCTGTGGGTGGGAAACGTGTATACGTGGTTGAACCCGATACACAACCGCCTGCGTTAACCTTGGCACGATGCCAACGTTTCTGAACATCTATTGGCAATCTCAACTCGCAATCAAGCAGTTTGATTGACTAAGCCTGAGCTGTAGCACAGCTCAGGCTCAGTCAACAAATCTGCTTGATTTACAGGTCAATTATTCAAGTATTTCACAATATAATAAAACAATTGACAAATATTGGCAAGATTAACGCAGGCTGTGGTGTATATGAGAGTGAATACTTACAGGGGCGGTATCGCGGCTGAATCTCAGGGTGGTGATTAATCTACTTCACACCCTCTCCGTTTGCCGTCCGCCCTGAAAGTGAAAACAAACTCTATATATGGTCGTACATGGAGGAACGGGGCTTATGGTGTTTGTAGCCAGTATAACACATTGGGTATGACGAGTATATACGGTTTGTTAGAAACACGGTGGGTGGTTCACTAACATAAGGGTGGGCAGTGTAGATCCAGATCAGACTGCGCGTATGCGCAGTCTGAACTGGATCTACACTGTCCACGCATGCCATATGCCTCACTTCCTCAGTAACAGTCGCAGTATATCGTGATATGTGACTGTGACTGGAGAAATGGGGCTTATCGGATTTGTGACCAGTGTAGCTCTTGATCAAATAGCCCACTCTGGTAACCTGATAACGACCTTTATTGTTTGTTAGAAGCACGACGGGTGTTTCAATGATGGAACGGCGAACTGTGCAGATCCTGATCAGACTGTGCGGACGCACGGATCTGGATCTACACTGGTTGCGAATGCCATATGCCCCATTTCTCCAGTGACAGCCGCCGTATATCATGATATGTAGTACGTAATTGTAGATGCATAGCACCGGTTGCATATCGGGATACGTTCCGGATTAAATGTAATTTATTACAAATAACATTCACAGGGAAACGCAATCATATTACATGTATTATTATTACTCGAGCTCTAGCGAATAACTATACAACCAACATCCAAATGTGTGATCTTACAGTTTTTATGCAAATGAGCTTATGTCGGTCGCTGCACATACTTTGCGGGTTGAACTTAAGTAAAAACACGGGCCTTACACCATAAAGAATAGTTCTAATAGTTCGCATTTTCAGTGTGATTAATGTTCTGTTTGCTTTGTTCGTGCTAAATTTATGTTTAATATTGCAAATGTCTAAGGGTGCTTGTAGACACGGGCTCTGGGAGTATCTCCCTTATCTGTGTTTCGCCCAATGCTGGAGATAAGCACGTACATTTGCTTTCTCGTGAATTCTCGTGAATTCTCCATTACGTGTAACGTGACACATTGTCTACGAGAGCGTCGCCAGGAAATTCCGCGGAAACAAACACGGAGGGTTCGTGCGCCGGAGGATAAATTCGATTATATGACGCATCTGTCGGCTAGTCGGTGGTTGTGTTGGTCGTCGTCATGGAATTGTGGAGATATTTACACAGATTCCTGTTAACTACACAACTCTTACATGCAACATTGCCAAACTGAGCCGAGAGAATCGTGACAAACCGCAATCCCGGCGGCATGCCAGGACAATTACAAGTGGTAAAAGTCAATGCCAGTACTGCCATTGTCCGCGACTTCAAGCGACCACTCACCCCCTCACACCCCCATCCAAAACACATGTGTAAGAGAAATCCAATGTGAAAAATTGTTGGAGATTAATACTTGTTCACGGGAACAAGTTAAATGTTAAATATTGGATAAACCATTTGTTTTCATTTATTTTGTCATTAAATTGCACAACTCGCAATCTTGAATACAAAATATCACAAATTATATCGCGATACAATCGGAATATTTCTCATATTTCCAGAGACATTAAATTTACATATAATTACATGTCAATCAGTATCTTGAAATGGACATCAGTGAGCGTCGTATGGCATTCTGGGTAATGGAATTATCATATTCATGAGTCACGTGTTTCCGATTACGAGTCGGAGAAAAGCGAGAGTAAATTAGATTTGGTTGGTGTAATCAGTGAGGATTTGGTGACTTCGATTAGGTCAGGTCAGGAATATTAAATACAAATTATTCCTTTAATAATTGGGAGCTCGCCTGACATAAGGTACCTTATGACGTTTACGAACAGCGTAGCGCCAGATCAGATCTGGCTCAACGCTGTTCGTCATTTAATCATCGTAGTAGCCGTAAAGGTACAAGCCCACTCAGTAGGCACATGGTCTTTAATTATCTCGGAGACATTTTCTGGCAAAATAAACATTCATTCACCATTACCCCACGTGTTGATTGGCATTATTATACATTTTATATCGGACGTATATCTCCACACTGATATCAGGGGCGATAACCGTGTTTCCTTAAAATGTTAACGGACATTACTATTTATTATCTGTATTTATTTTTTTGATGTGCAATGATCATACTATATAATCTGTCGAAAATATTATTTTTTCATAAATAATTAAAAAAAATGTCATGCCTCATTCTCATACGAAAATAACCTGATACAACCGCGAGTCACTATCAGTAAAATATAGATTACTAAATGATTATATCTGTATAGCGGGCACTCGTAATATTCAGAACTGGTGGAATAGTGACACAATTATACACTTATTTAATTCCTATAAAGAACATTTTGTGTCTACTGAGTGGGCATGTACCTTTAATACTCTTGTCAGTACAGTAAATGTGAGAATAATTTTAGCCCTTGTATACAAGAAGACCAATACATATTACAAACATTGTCAAAAGTATATCCAGTATGCAGTCTCCAAGGGGCCGTTTCATTAAACTTCTCACGACTAAAATGTTCGTAAGTGCAAAATCATGATAGTCTGTAAATGTCACATTAACAATGTTTTCTTGTAAACAATTATTGGATTTACATTTATTGAGCATAGGCTGCATATGCAGCCTATGCTCAATAAATGTAAATCCATTAATTGAAATTTCCAGACGATCCTAAATTTGCACTTACGAAGATTTTAGTCGTACGAAGTTTAGTGAAACGGCCCCCAATTTCGGTTGTTTGTGAACTCGGTGTTTGCACAGATTGTAAATTATTGTGGTGTCGTGTGGGTGGATTTGGGTGGATTTCGTGGTTTTGGGTAATTTACATACTTTTGTGCAACTACTAATGCTCAATCATTACACACGACAGAAATCGACAATTATCTACACATTCACCGTTCCGAACTTTCGGACCTCTTTTATACTGCGAACATAAATTACCGTACTTATACGTGTAATTCGCGGAAGGTGACGTAAATTGTATGTTGGTAACAATGCACACAAACCACTAGAGATACCGAAATAATCCATAAAACACCGAAATATAAACCGTTCTTTAAGAACATGTATGTGGTTTGTGTGAAGTTATTCGTCGGTCGTGCTCATCAAATGGAGGATCTCTATGAAAACAAATCGTGCGAACCATGATAACATTTACTACCGAACGATGAGTAAAATTGACGATGAGTGTCGTGCAAATACCGCCATTCCGTCAGACGACAACGTGAGCAGACGACAACTGAGATTGCCATTTAATTATCTCTAACCGGAAGTGTCTCATCCAGCGTTCATTATCAATTGGTATTTATTGACTCACTGAGAGACACGAGACACTGTTACTGCGATTCAAAGGTCAAATATATATATATTTGTATTAGTATTACATCCAGGTATTGACGGGTTCGTTCACAATAATTCATATAAACCATGCGCATTGCTATCGCGGCTCTACATGTATACAGCTAGGAATGCTCGGGAAATGGTGTGCTTGTGTGAATGAGGCATACACAATAGCAGTGGTTTTCTGTTGTTGTACCCCAATTACGCGGCAAATCAAATCTGACCACTGGGCATGTGCGTGAGTCATGTGACTCACGGCGTGCATTCGTTGATGTTTACTTCCGGTCTGTGGAGCAATTTTGTAACCCCGTGTTTGCTAATTGACTGACAGACATGCGCAGGAGGAGCGGTGGACAGACGGGAGACGTGACGTGAAAATGAATAAAGTTGACATGAAAATATGCGTATAATGTCCACTTCCGGTGTAAATATATTGCACTATAGAGCCATTTGGAATTAGTAATTTCCTGTACGGATATTCTGATAATTAAAGGGGTCAGTGGAATAAGGGGGCTAACTCCTTCATGGAGTTGGCCCCCTTCTTCCACTGGCCCCTTCAATTGTTACTAGTGTACATATATACAATATAGCAGTAACACGTGCTAGTATCGCCCTATCATAGTATTGTGTAGCTTGTACACGCCGGACATTGTGAGGTCGCCAGAGTGTGTCAGACTTACATAGATTCAGTGTAATACCGACATAATAACGCCCAAAGATAATGTAATAACGCACAAAGACACGTGCGTGTGTGTGTGTACGTGCCTGCGTGCGTGGCTGTCTACGTGCCAGCCTGCGTATGTGCCCTGCGATTAGAGAGATAATCTATAGTAAACGCATCGACATGAAACGGGGCTCTGGTGTCAAGGTGTCCTGGTCAGAGTTGTTCCATTTTGTATAGAAACCGGTGCCAATAACGAGATACCGTTTTCTCGTAACCAACATTATCTCCGAGGAATTATCGTAGAATGTCAGTTTAGTCTGCTGCTCCTTGTAGCAATTACTTATGTAGCAAATATGTTCCGAGAAGATAAACAGCTTTTAAGAAGCCCACATGCAAAAACGGACGTATATGTGATATATATATATATATATATATATTATATGGTGTGACCAGTTTAGTTAGCCACGTACGTGTCTGAAACTGACGTATGGGTTTTTGTGAACAGTGGAGATCCAGATCAGACTGTGCATCCGCACAGTCTGATCAGGATCTGCACTGTTCACCGTTACATCAAGCAATATAGATCGTTATTAGGATATGCTACATGAGTGTGCTATTTGATTAGGAGCTACGCTGATGATATACCTATATGCCCCATTTCTCCAGTCACATACCACAGCAGTGTGCTATTTGATTAGGAGCCACGCTAGTCATATACCTATATGCCCCATTTCTCCAGTCACAGCCACATATAAGGCCGTTAGCACGAAACATTGGCGTTCAGTATAAATCCAATTGACATAACTCGTCCCCAGGGTGTCCGGTTTAGAGAGGTTTCACTGTAATGCAGGTTTTGTAGCATTCAGTGGCATGTTATTATGAGTTGTAATCATGAACCGACATTGGGATTCGGTATAAATCACAATTAACCCTTTGAACCCGAAGGTCCGCTATAGCGGTTTATGCAAACAGTTCCGATCTAGAGGAGTAGGATCGTAACGAACTGTGTCATCAGGATCTGCAACTTTTGCAAGTAATTTTCACATTTTTGAGAACAAAAACACCCCTTTTCATAAATGGAATAGTCTGAAAATAATTTGTGTAACGTCAAATGTTTAGATGTGGACGGATTTCCAGCTTACCACCTTCTGTCCGCATGTGCCCTGTCGGACGTGTCATTTGTGATCAGACACCATATTCGCCGCTAATAAACGAATCACGGCACGGCCCACCCGTATCTCTGAGATAGCCGCGAGGCCTGTGTGACTAATTTTGACGCCATGACGAGATACAAGCGGTCTTTTTCTCTCTCCTTTTATCATTTTTCCTTCGCTGAATCAACGTAAATGTGATACGCGCTCTAATCTGACAAGGTAACTTATCGTATATTCGCTTTTTTTGCAAAAAGGAAATACGAGGATTTTTGTGAAATGGCCCACAGTTGATGAGGAAACTCACCACTGAGATTAGAAATTATTGCTGTGTCAGATAAATAGAGAATATCAAATGTATCAGGTAAGGCTAGGAAACATGTAGGAACCGATTCCGAGACTACATGATAACCTTGATATAATAGGCCTGTATTCTATTTATCAGGTAAAGTTTTATACTAGCCTATGATCAAATATAGTCTAGTTTTCGTTGAAAAAAAATTGTTTCTGTTTCGTCATTACGCATACGTAATTCGGTAGCGTCATGTGACGCGGTTCGGCCATTGAAACGTTAGTTTTCAATTAGGTGTACCCGGATATTGTCAGATACTTTGAGGGAGAAATTTTCACTTTTAGGATAAATTTATTAATTTTTATTACACTGAATTTATTACATTATCACAGCCAATTTGGCTGTGATAATGTAATACATTCAGTATAATAAGTCTGCATACTTTTAATCATCAAATATATGCAGTTGTTAGTTTTATATGAAATAATGCATTTCAGGAAAAATAAATGATTACTCCCTCAAAGTATACTTTGCTAGATAAGTATAATTTGCAATTTTGATGAAATCGGCTACTGGTCAATGTCTGATACAACAATATGTTATCTGTCATTACGTATTCGGCCAATACAAAGCTCGTTACCTGATACATATTGCGGTATGGCGTTTTCCTCGTCGATTGCAGAGTAATTAGTCAGTGGCGCCGCCGAACACGTTGCTGGTCGCGGAGAAATAAAACAGAGACCAAAATGTTTTTACTTATCTACATACTTATCTGTTATTGTAAGACGACGGCCATAAACTATTAAGCATTATATCCCGGCATTCCGCCAGCGATAGTACAGCGATTAGTGCGCGATTTACCATATTTCTGGGAACTACATTTTAGGTGTAGGGTTTCATGCGTGGTGCGTGGAAAATTAGCCACGGTGAAAAACGGCACGGATCATTTAGTGGTAATACACAGTGGATCACAAGTGCTTCAGAAGATATAGAACATAACACATGCATTTATTTAGTACTATTTTCAATCACACCTGTATTTACAACCACGCATGTATGTTAGTGTAATATTTGACGTGTTTCAAATGCGTGGGTGTGACTGGAGAAATGGAAATTTGCGACTACTGTCTGTTCCACGTTTTTCTGCCGACGAACTTTTGGTTATTAAACACATTAAATCTAAAAAATATTTAAAAGTAAGTACTTTTTTTATCAATAACAAAAAAGTCACCCTCCCCAAAAAATGTTGTTTCATGGATATTGATTTTATTGCGAAAAACGATTTTCCTATGGGAATTTAACATGGGAATGTTCCTATGGGAATTTATATGGGAATTTAAAATCAATTTCCAAATTTTTTCGCTTTTTGATCCTGAAGGATCAAAAAACGAAAAGTTTTGGAAATTGACTCCGAAACCTGACGAGATAGCTTGAAAAGAATGTAATTAAGCCACAAATAAAAACAATATTTTAAAAAAAATCTATTTTTAGCCCCCATGTTAAATTCGCATAGGGAAATCGTTTTTTCGCAATACAATCAATATTTGATGGAATTTCATCAAATAATGTTTTTTGGGGAGGGTGACTTTTTTGTTATTGATGAAAAAGTACTTACTTTTAAATATTGTTTAGATTTAATGTGTTTAATAGCCAAAAGTTCGTCGGCAGCAAAACGTGGAACAGACAGTAATGTAGATCCAGATCATCCGCACTGTTTGCCATTCCATCATTGAAACATCCACCATGCTTCTAACAAGCAATACACAGTGGAACATCTCTAAAGCGGACACCAAGACAACCTCTGTGATATTATTTTTGATGAGTTTCTTGATCATTTATCTCAGATGTTAATGTATGTTCATGAGGTTCGTGGGTTTGAATAATTATATGGTACCATTGGACTGACCTCAACTACATTGCACTATTTGCTAATATTGTTTTTACCGCCCTGATCGCGACGCAGGGGGCCGTTTCACTAAACTTCCTACGACTCAAATGTTCGTAAGTGCAACATTATGATAGTCTGTACATTTCACATTAACAATGATTTCGTGTAAACAATTATTGGATTTACATTTATTGAGCAGAGGCTGCATATGCAGCCTATGCTCAATAAATGTAAAGCCATCAATTGAAATTTCCAGACGATCCCAAATTTTTACTTACGAACATTTTAGTCGTACGAAGTGTAGTGAAACGGGCCCCAGATGTTTTCGTTGATTATGACTTCGGAAATAGTGATATTCAAGTTCTGCAGCGATTTCCATCCCGGTATACCTGCTGAGATGGAGATGTAAAACTGACAGGTCTCACGTGTCAATCATAACCTCGTTATAGCAAGATTCTTATAGAACGCCAAATCTACATAAACTCAAATAATGAATGCTAGCTCTAACCAATTAGAGTTATCATTAAATATTTAGAGTTATCATTGAATATTTAGAGTTATCATTGAATATTTAGAGTTATCATTAATATTTAGAGTTATCATTGAATATTTAGAGTTATCATTAATATTTAGAGTTATCATTAAATATAGAGTTAGAGTTATCATTGAATATTTAGAGTTATCATTAATATTTAGAGTTATCATTGAATATTTAGAGTTATCATTGAATATTTAGAGTTTAGAGTTATCATTGAATATTTAGAGTTATCATTAATATTTAGAGTTATCATTAAATATTTAGTTATCATTTAATATTTAGAGTTATCATTAAACATTTAGAGCTACTTCCAACTCAGTTGAAGAGCTCTCTAAATCATTGTGAACTAGCTAAATATTTATACTAGCTCTAGCTCTTTAGAGCTAGCAATACTTATTTGAGTTTATGTATGTTTTGGCGTTCATAAACTCAAATAACTAGCTCTAAATATGTAATGTTAGCTCTATTTATTTAATGCTAGCTCTAATTATTTTGACTGGGCAGGAATATGATGGACAACGCCCTGTACAAATAGTCATGAGCTTGCTATGGGGTATGCACTGACAATTAAAACACCGTTTTGGGTTGCAAATAAATTCGAAATTGTCCTCTACCCATCTTATACTATAATATATCATTTATCCCGTCAACACAGTGCGTATGTGCCGTGAAACACGGTGCCGTGAAACATTTTTGATATCCAGTCAATACAATCTTTGCATTTTACAGCCATTTGTATGTGTTGACGGGATAAATAGAATAGTAGGTTAGTGCCGTGAATGGGAAAAAATATCTGGCGCGGCAAGGAAACGGGATGTGCTCGGCAGAGCCTCGCCCATCCCGTTTCCTAAGCCTTGCCAGATATTTTTTCCCATTCACGGCACTAACCTACTATTCTCTATCTATTTTCCTTATTTCTGAACCAAAGTATATGTTGTGACCACTCATTTGAACCGTCTCGGCGAGACGGTTCAAATGAGTGGTCACAACATATACTTCTGATGAGAAATAAAGAAATTCCTGAGCCTTGCCGGATATTTTTCCCCATTCACGGCACTAACCTACTATTCTCTATTTATGTGGTCAAATTGTCAACGAATTTATGTACATGCACATGATATATCGTTATTGTTGTTTTCTTTGTTTTCTTTGTTGACAAAAACGTCTGGAACAGTCCATTACACCAGCGACATAGAGAGACTAAAACTCGTTGAATCGACCAACTGGGGTGAAACTAAAATATAATTGTGTCACACCGAACTAATGAAAAGACGGGGAGTCAAACGTACTGATAACTGCAATCCGATATGTTTTGGTTATATGGTTGTTTTTTTTTGTATCAGTGCTCCAGATAAGGAATTAGTAATTGAGTATTGTCACTCCATCATTTCTGAAGTATTTCAAAATGTTAACTGTGTAAAATAGAATCACACTATCGTTTACACATCAGCAGACCGCACTTATTGAATAGTTTGCTTCTAAATGAAAACACATCTCGGTATTTCATTAGAATTGTCTCCTTGGAGACAATTCTAATGAAATGCCAAGATGTGTTTTCATCGAAAAATTCATCGAATAATTATGCTATATTTGTGGTTTGTTTATTGTTTTCTGTAGCATGATAAAGCAACCACAACTTTTTCGTTGCTTTTTGATACTCACTACTTCTGATTTCAATTGGGTGTTTGGCAATTTTAATTGGGTATTTACGCAAATACGCAGCTTATCTGGAGCACTGTAATATATACATTAGGTAAACCACCGCCTGTGTTAATCGTGATCAGATTTCGACGGTTCTGAATATAAACATGTATTGGCAATATCAACTCGCAATCAAGCAGTTTGATTGGCCGTGCCTGAGCTGTAGCACAGCTCAGGCTCAGTCAATCAAGCTGTTGCTTTCAAACACAATATTCAAGTATTTTGTAATAATAAAGAAATTGGCAAGATTAGCGCAGTCGGTGGTGACTTATTTACAACTACATTTATATAGTACTATATATATATAGGCCATGCTAATACGTCCGGACCTATCGAGTACTGACTTGGAACGACCAGTTGGTAACGTAGCCCAATGGCGGGTACAACTCTGTATACCATGGCGTTCGCCGTGCTGTTTGCCAAGTATATGTGGCCGTGACTGGTGAAATGGGGCTTACGTGTTTTGTGACCAGTGTAGATCCAGATCAGCCTGTGAATCCGCACAGTCTGATCATGATCTGCACTGTTCGCCAATTCATCAATGAAACACTTGTCATGCTTCTAACAAGCTATACAGACCATTATCTGGCTGCAGGAGTGTGCGATTTGATCAGGAGCTACACTGGTCACAAATCTCATAAGCCCCATTTCTCCAGTCACAGCCATAGTATACGTATATTTAGTATATAATTACATGTATATTATAGTTAACACAATGTGTGTCTATTTACTATATCCTGGCAACGGGTAACTATGACGACATCACAGTGACGTCATAGTTATCAGGATGAAGACGGAAGCAGCGTTTTACCGACTATTCTACTTCTACTTGTCACCATGACTCCGTCACCTTATTAGAGACCACTGGCAGTAGCCGATTTCGCCAACATTTATAAGCATACTTATCTAGCAAAGTGTACTTTGAGGGAGTAATAATTTATTTTCCCGAAATGGAGTATTTAATATAGAACTAACGACTGCCTATATTTGATGATTTAAAGTATGCAGAATTAGTATACTGCATTTATATGGCTGTAATAATGTAATACATTCTGTATAATAAAAATTAATACATATATCCTTAAATTGAAAATTTCTCCCGCAAAGTGTATTTATCAAGATAAGTATACTTTGCAATAGTTGTGAAATATGCTACAGATAATGGCTACGGATTTTATATCGGACAACGTGTACGGGGTTATCGAACGTTTTAGCCGATTTAGCCGAACATTGTAGCCCGAAATCAGCCTGCGCATGCGCGCAGTCTGATTTCGGCCTACGATGTTCGTCATTTGGTAACTGCATACAATTTCCGTCGTGAGAACATCGATTAGATTGTAATCCGATAATACACACGTGCACACGATCCAAGATCAACGACTCTTGTATAACTGGAGTTAGGTCCCTTTTCTCGGCGGGGATGCGAACTGCCAGTTATGATTATATTCTAGTGTATGGCATCTGCCACAAGTTGCGCGATTCTATCAGTTCTCGTAGCAGTGATAACGGGCATATAATCTGGATTTATTCGCGAATAACACGAAGATAGCGCCATATTGGCCGAATATTCACCAATAGTTTTTATAAAACTAAAATGTGTAACACCTCGCAATATATGCATGCATAAAGAAAGAATGAATTACCGAAATCACCATCGAGCATAAGCCAATGGACAAACGTGGAACGACTTCAATGAATGAATGAATGAAATGAATGAAATGAATGAAATGAATGAAATTAATGAAATTAATGAAATTAATGAAATGAATGAAATGAATGAAATGAATGAATGAATGAATGAATGAATGAATGCACGGACGGACGGACGAACGAACGAACGAACGGACGGACGGACGGACGGACGGACGGACGGACGAACGACGACGAACGAACGAACGAACGAACGAACGAACGAACGAACGAACGAACGAACGAACGAACGAACGAACGAACGAACGAACGAACGATAATGAATGAATGAATGAATGAATGAATGAATTGAATGAATTGAATGAATTAATTGAATGAATTGAATGAATTGAATGTGAATGAATGAATGAATAAATAATTGAATGAATGAATGAATGAATGAATGAATAAATAAATGAATGAATGAATGCACGCACGCACGGATGTGTGCGACTGGGTGGCTGGGTGCCCAGGTACATGAATGGAAGAATGAATGAATGAATGAATGAATGCACGCACGCACGGATGTGTGCGACTGGGTGGCTGGGTGCCCAGGTACATGAATGGAAGAATGAATGAATGAATCAACTGATGGTAAATGCATGAATGAAACAGACGAATATAATGCTCGTAAAACATGAACTGATCATCGCCTTCTTACCTTGTAAAATAAAATGTTACTTACATTACTATAAAATCCAAATTGTTACATCCATTAGCGAATAAGATAAGCCCTGATAAATCTGAACGGGTGCCTCAACAAGATATATCAAATGTGGTACGTATTTAAATGAGGTGTGCTAACCGATGCTCAATTTGACGTCATTCATGAAACACAGGGGCGGATCCAGCATTTGGGGAAGGGGGATCCTATTTTAGAGCTCCACGGACTGAAGCGAGTGTGCTAGGGGGATCCGGGGGCATGCCCCCCCCCCCCCATCCCCGGACAAATTTTGAAATCTAGATGTCCAGAAATGCACTTTCCTGTGTTGTACGGCATTTAAATTCAGTCTCCAACTGGTGGTAAACTGATCTATGTAAACTACGTGGCTGAACGGGGGTAGCGGGTGGGGGGGGGGGGGGGGGGGTGCAACATTCCGGACCCCCCTCCCCTAGATCCGCCCCTGGTTTATATTTATCATCTTTTATACGGATCACGAACAGACATTAATATCTGAAATATATGGTCTATAATCTCGTCAAACATAAGATCGCAGCGGTTGCCTTTGTGTCTGGTTGAGAGAGGTTCGGTTCCACTGTATACTGCTTGTATATTGCTTGTTGGCGGATGTTTCAATGATGGAATATTGCGGAAGATCTGGATCTACACTGGTCGCAAAGCCCATAAGCCCCATTTCTCCAGTCACACCCACACATTTGAGACACGCCATGCGAATCTGTACATAAGAACATATGCGATATCTCAAGAAAAATATTTACAAGATTTACGATATTTTCTGTAAATGACGTCGTAAGATGGCGAAATTTTCATAGCAAATGCGGAATACTCTTCCGCATTTGCTATGAAAATTTCGCCTTCTCACGACGTCATACTCTTCCGCATTTGCTATGAAAATTTCGCCATCTTACGACGTCATACTCTTCCGCATTTGCTATGAAAATTTCGCCATCTTACGACGTCATTTACAGAAATATCACATTCTCTGTAAATATATTTCATGAAAAATCGCAAATGTTCTTAGGTACAAAATCGCATGGCGTGTCTCATTTACAGGTATCTGGAAGATCTGGATTTAAATTGGTCGCAAAACCCACAAGCCCCATTTCTCCAGTGACAGCCACAGATTTACAGGTTGTATCACAACAGGAAGCTGTCGGCATAATTAATTCGGTAGGAGTCCCGACGTATCGCGAACACAGCGGGAACGTGTTGCTATAGATATCACAGATTGTGCCACGCCAGCCGATTCTACAATCTTCGAAGGAAACACTAATACAATGCCGTGCATACACAAGGTGCATGATCACGTGGTACTAACAACAACAACAAGTACTAAAACTTCCAGAATCCATCCGATTAAAAGTACGTATTCTTTTCTATTGTCCTTATTACGTAACGGATTTTGATGAAATATGGCGCATCAACGAGCAAACTTCTGTGGGTTTTGTGAAGAATCGATTTCCGTGTCTACCGACACGGAAATCGATTCTTCGCAAAAACGTCATAAGTCTGTGCCGATCTCCATGGACCACCAAATGCAGCCCATGAAGACGGGTTTGCTGCGCCATATTTCATCAAATTTCGTTGCATATTAAGGAAAATATCAAATAATACTTACTTTGGAGTGGGCGACGTTGTTGTTGTTGTAACCACGTGATCATGCACCTTGATATAGCCACACTTGCTCAATTTAGTTGATGATTTCGGCAGTGTATATACATGTATATTAGTATTGATTTATAATCGATTTAAACGATTGATTGATCGATTGATTGGCTGGCCAGCCGCCAATGTGTGAAAATACGGAGTCCCGCAGGGGACATGGATTTTTTTACTAATTCGATCCCACGAAATAACAATTCGTTCCATCGAATTAACAATTCGTTCCCACGATATGACAATTCGTTCCCTCGAATTAACAATTTGTTCCCACGTTCCTTCAATTTAACAATTCGTTCCCTCGAATTAACAATTCGTTCCCACGATGTAACGAATTGTTAAATTGAGGGAACAAATTGTTATTTCGTGGGAAAAAAAGAATTCTACGTCCCCTGCGGGGCTCCGTATAGAACAATCTAATATAGGATAAGTTGTAAAAAAGTATGTTTATGGCTGCCCGACCCAACTAATTCAGAGCTCCAGTTAAGGTGCGTAATTTGGAGGTAAATTTCATATTTCTCCATCAAAAATGGCAAGTTGGGAGTGCTTTAGAATAGTCTCAATGAGACGATTCTAAAGGACTCCCAACTTGCCATTTTTGATGACGAAATAACAAAATTTCACCCCAAGTTGGTAAAATTACGCACCTTAACTGGAGCTCTAACTATATATTAAGTTATGTATAAAACATAACTGAAGTCGGAGATTTATGGCTGAACTGTAGGTCTCATTTTTCATAAAGCATAATTCAACCGCAGATATGTGGCAAACATCAGCATATGCACGCACTATGTGCTCTGACGTTTGGCACAAGAATTATGTATTTCCCAATTTATGTTTGGGAATATCAGTCGGAGAATTCAGAAAAAAAATAAACGGAAAAATAACATTTAAAAACATTGTTCCAACGACTTGGATAACTACTGTCTGTTACGAACATTTGGCCATTAAACACATTAAATCTAAACAATATTTAAAAGTAAATACTTTTTCATCAATAACAAAAAAGTAACCCTCCCCAAAAAAGATTATTTTATGAAATTCCATAAAATATTGATTTTATTGCGAAAAAACGAGTTTCCTATGGAAATTTAACATGAGGAGTCAATTTCCGAAACCTGGCGAGATAGCTTGAAAATTATGTAACTAAGAAAACAAAAGTTAGATTTTGAAAATCGGTCCACAAATAAACAAAAATATTTTTTTAAAATCTATTTTTAGCCCCCATGTTAAATTTCCATAGGAAAATCGTTTTTTCGCAATAAAATAAAAAAAATTTGGGGAGGGTGACTTTTTTGTTATTGATGAAAAAGTACTTACTTTTAAAATATTTTTTAGATTTAATGTGTTTAATAGCCAAAAGTTCGTCGGCAGCAAAACGGGAACAGACAGTAATTATTTTCAAGACACTCTAGACATTCACTTCCTATATACATATTGGGATACATGACGTTTCACTAAACTTCGTACGACTAAAATGTTGGTAAGTGCAACATTATAATAGTCTGTAAATTTCACATTAACAATGTTTTCTTGTAAACAATGATTGGATTTACATGTATTGAGCATAGGCTGCACATGCAGCCTATGCTCAATAAATGTAAATTCATCAATTAAAATTTCAAGACGATCCTAAATTTGTACTTACGAACATTTTAGTCGTACGAAGTTTAGTGAAACGGGCCCCAGTTTTGCGTGTATATGTATATCGCGTATCTTTGTTTTCCGTGTGGTCGACAGGGTGGTGGTAATGCTCGGTTGCTTAGGCAAAAAAAAAAGCCGAGCATCTAATTCCCACCTTTTGGACAAAACAAATCTTCTAATTCACGAGGGACGTGAGCAGAGGTTTTCCTATAGAGCCGATATGACGTGTTAACTTGTAAACGTCTACTATCCCCACCCGCGGATTTTGTGGCTGTCTAATTCCCGCATCTGTTGAATATTTTAATGTCTAATCCCAGGACGTATAGTACATGGACATGTCACGTGGTCTGTATTGCGCTTCACTAAACTCTGTATGTTCGTAAGTGCAAAATTATGACTGTACATCTGTAAATTTCACATTAACAATGTTTTCTTATAAACAAGTATTGGATTTACACTTATTGAGCGTACAATGTAGTGATTCTGTTACGGAGAAAAGGGCGGATCATTGAGTACTTTCCACTTTAAAGTGAAAAACGACAGACACGAGCATTCAATATGATTTGTGTTATACCGCGTGAAATAAACATATGTTAAACCATTTATTTTTGGCAGTCCGCTCGTCGCTTAATTTCAAAATTAAAATCGCATAAGCGTGTATTATGTTCGATAAAGAATGTCCGTATTCCAAGTAGGCCCAGTCTACTGTCTGTTTCACGAAACCTGCCTAAATTTTACGGCCATATAAATAATGCAAAAACAATATATTTTTCCATAATATTAAATGTTATCAAAATTTAAGAATGAGCCTTCTTTTTATTTCGTGAAATTTGTTCAAATATTGATTTTATTACGAAGAATGAGTTCTCTATGGGAGTTTAACATGGCGGAAAAAGGGGAAGAGGAGTGTGGGAGGAGTCAAAAAACGAAATTTTTTGGAAATTAACTCCGAAACCTAGCTAGATAGCTTGGAAATAATCTAACTAAGAAAACAAAAGATAAATTTTAAAAATTGGTCCAGTATTTCTGAAATTCTAAAATTTAACATGGGCAAAAAGTGGTAAGGAAGTGTGGGAGGAGTCAAAAAACGAAAAAAAATGGAAATTGACTCCGAAACCTGACTAGATAGCTTGGATATGATCTAACTAAGAAAACAAAAGTTACATTTTAAAAATCGGTTAAGTATTTCTGAAATTCTAAAAAATGTCCCCATGTTAAATCCCCATAGACATCTTCACTCCGTCACTCCGTGAAGATGTCTATGGGGATTTAACATGGGGAAATTTTGTTTTCGCAATAAAATCAATATTTGACAAAATTTAACATGGGGAAAAAAAGGTGGCGAACCTGGAAGAGGAGTCGAAAAACGAAAACTTTTGGAACTTGATTCTGAAATCTAGCTAGATAACTTGGAAATGATCGAACTAAGAAAACAGTCAGTACATTTTGATAATCGGTTCACTATTTCTGAAATTAGAAAAATGTCCGCATGTTAAATCCCCATAGACATCTTCACTCTGTGATGGTGATTTAACATGTGTAAATTGTTTTTTTCTCAATAAAATCAATATTGGACCAAATTTCGCGAAATAAAAGTACGCTCATTCTTAAATTTTGCTATAATTTAATATTATCGAAAAATATATTGTTTTTGCATTATTTATATACCCGTAACATTTCGGCAGGTTTCGTGAAACAGACAGTAGGCGATAGCAGCCTGTCGTATTTGAAGTAATAATTCCAGCACAAAAATATTTACACAATTCCCTAACATTTGATTGGCCCGTAGCAAGTCTCTGTCCAAAATTTATATCCCAGTAAACTCCCACGCCGAACTACTTTCCGTAACCGTGAGGCGCAGTTAAAATAATTCTTAAGAAAACGGAAAATAAACACATTTTCTTGATGAATTTATTTAAAATGCTGGAATTATAATGAATGAATGGCCTTTTTGTGGAATTTATTTATTTTTTTTTTTTTTTTTTTTTTTTTTTTTTTTTTTTTTTTTTTTCGAAAATTGTAATTTTTTATCGCTTCGTCCAGTATTCCCGCGACATTTCCAAGTTTATACCCCGATAAATTCCACAAAAAGGCCATTCATTCCTATAATGGTTCCGAATAATCATTGTTCATATTGAATTTTAAATATTGGTTTAAACATTTAATACAAACCAGTGACTATTGGAATGGTGTATCCACGGAGAATCCATCCTTTTTGGGATTCACACCTCGATGGTAAATGAATTGTCTCGATATTCACATCTCGACGGTGAATGAATTGTCTGGGGATTTACACCTCGACGGTGGGTGAATGGTCTCGATATTCACACCTCGACGGTGAATGAATCGTCTCGGTATTCACACCTCGAAGGTGAATTAATTGTCTCGGTATTCACACCTCGATGGTGAATGAATTGTCTCGGTATTCACACATCGACGGTGAATGAATTGTCTCGGTATTCACACCTCGACGGTGGATAAATTGTCTCGGTATTCACATCTCGACGGTGAATAAATTGTCTCGGTATTCACACCTCGACGGTGAATGAATTGTCACGGTATTCACATCTCGACGGTGAATAAATTGTCTCGGTATTCACACATCGACGGTGAATAAATTGTCTCGGTATTCACACCTCGACTGTGAATGAATTGTCTCGGTATTCACACCTTGACGGTGAATAAATTGTCTGGGTATTCACACCTTGACGGTGAATAAATTGTCCCGGTATTCACATCTCGATAATGAATGAATTGTCTCGGGATTCACACCTCAACGATGAATGAATTGTCTCGGGATTCACACCTCGACAGTGAATGAATTGTCTCGGGATTCACACCTCGACGATGAATGAATTGTCTCGGTATTCACACGGTATGCGCATGCTGATCAGGGTCTACGCTGGTCGCAAATGCCGTCGGGCCCATTTCTCACAGCCATATATGAAGGCCAGATTGAAATTTCCTCCGAATATTCGGGTCACTTGACTAGTAGCATTTCGAACCGCACGTCTTTCAAGCCGCATATTCGGATGAAGTTGAACCCGTGCGCGTCATAAAAGCCAGCGCACCGTTTGACAGAAAACACGTTTGGATCCGATTAGCCGTCGATTGGGGGGAATTAAAATCGAATAAGCCATACATCAATCATGCCGGTAACAAGCTCGTCCTACCAGACCCCCGTCACAGTTGGTGAGGTTTATGGATGCGTTTTATTATTCTCCAGACATAAATAAACAATTAATGTCAACGGACGAAATTGGAGATATTTACGAGCCGATTTATGATCGGTAACTCTCGGTAGTTTCCGTAATATTTTATTGGCGAAAATATCTAATGAATGTTAAACTTACAGGTATGTTAAACTCGCACGCCAATCATGGTAACATTGAAATTTCATCTCGATTTGTAGTCTACGGAAAACGGTAGCTTGTAGTATGAGTTTATGCCCTACCGAACACGGACAAATATTGTCCATTTCTACTTTTAGTACTGCGTAATGTTCTCGGTTATATCGATTATGTGAGGTTTCCAACACCAAACTATAATTGCCAAGCACCCAAGATGCAATACATACGAATAGTCTACTAAATGCACTCCATGTCGATGTAAACATGCAAGCATAATTATATTAGCACGGTGTCGCCGAAGTCATTAATCAGAACAATTTATTATTATCCAAAGAATAGTAGGCCGTGTTGTAACCCGAATTTTCTGCCTGTAACGCAGTGCGACGTGTACGTCGCCCTGCGTTGCAGCCATAATATTCGGGTTAGCCATGTTACAGCTCTCGTCACGTATACGCACTGCTTGCCTTGTTGTCGGTTGCCATTCACATTTGTTCCACAACAATCCCGGGACGTTGCCAGGAACGTGACGCCGTTATCTCCCCAGAAACATGCGTTTGGTGACCCCGATTACGGCTCTCGGGTCAGGATTAATGCGCGTCTCTGATTCTGAGATTCAGCGGGCTATCTTTAGATTGTGGTGTATTAAGGATGTGTTTCCGGACACAGTGAGCCACATTACACGCCGTGTGTGTAAGATGTGTACATGAACTAACGCGTCATTAGCAACTGGGTGATTGTTAACCCTTAGCCTGTTGATCGCGAAAACTGTCGTCTGCTGTTGCTTTATATATTGCCCTGTTTCTCAATAAAAACATGGTTTGACAGCACTTTAGAATCATTTCCATTGGAAATGATTCTAAAATGCTGTCAAACCATGTTTTTGGCGAGAAAAATCGAAAATAAAACATAAACAGCAGACGACAACATTTCATTCAGCAGGCTAAGGGTTAAAGGTACATGCCCACTCAGTAGGCGCAACATGTTCTTTATATCAGAGACATCATCTGAGACATTTTCTGGCAAAATAAACATTCATTCACCATTACCCCACGTATTGATTGGCATTATTATACATTTTTTATCGGACATAACTTTCCACACTGATATCAGGGGCGATAACTGTGTTTCCTTAAAATGTTAAAACAGTAATATTTATACTCTGTATTTATTTTTTGATGTGCTTTATTTTTTTATCATACTTTATAATATGTCGAAAATATTATTTTTTCAGGTGACGCATTTAATTAGTATAAATAATTAAAAAATAGCATGCCTCATTTGCATATGAAAACAGCCTGATACCAACGCGCGTCACTATCAGTAAAATAAATATTACTAAATGATTATACCTGTACAGCGGCCACTCTTAATCTTTAGAACTGGTGGAATAGTGACACCATATACACTTATTTAATTCCTATAAATAACAGTTTGTGCCTACTGAGTGGGCATGTACCTTTAAGGTTAGTTAGTTCCGAGTACATAACTCTAATTACATTTTTAGCCAGGTATTTTGAAAAAAATTCAGGCTATTGGATTGGCGAAAGCCGGGCGGGCGGGCGGGCGGCGGGCGGCGTCCACAATCAATGTTAAGTTTTCGTGTTTGAGTCCATTTCTTTGTTACTGTACCACCTAGGACCACCAAACTTTCACAGCTTCATAATCAAGGGGTGCCCACCACATATCACTATCCAACATGTTACTTTTATTTTAACTTGACCCATTTTTTCCACGTAGTCGACTTAGCCATTTTCAATGTTAAGTTTTCGCGTTTACAATGTTAAGTTTTCGTGTTTAAGTCCATTTCTTTGGTACTGTACCACCTAGGACCACCAAACTTTCACAGCTTCATAATCAAGGGGTGCCCACCACATATCACTATCCAACATGTTACTTTTTTTTTTAACTTCACCCATTTTTTCCGCGCATGTGACCATTTTTTTACCTTCACCTATTATTTCTACGTAATTGACTTAGCCATTTTCAACGTTAACTTTTTAACGTACGTCTGGTTAAAGTTTTTTGGTTAAAACTTTTTCGTTATACTATATCTCTGCAACTGCTTCGCCCATTACCTTGAAACTTCACATGGGTGTTTATCATCATCCATATTTTCATTCTAACCCCGAACCGTGCGGCCCCTGTGCCCAATGTCAAGGTCAAAATACTTTGATTTTTTTTGTTAAAGTTTTTTCGTGTACTATATCTCTGCAACTGCTTCACCCAATACCTTGATACTTCAAATGGGTGTTTATCATCATTGTCGCACCTGCTTGCGGAAAGCGCGATCCTGTGCCCAATGTCAAGGTCAAATTACTTTGATTTTTTTTGTTAAAGTTTTTTCGTGTACTATATCTCTGCAACTGCTTCACCCAATACCTTGATACTTCACATGGGTGTTTATCATCATTGTTGCACCTGCTTGCGGAAAGCGCGATCCTGTGCCCAATGTCAAGGTCAAATTACTTTGATTTTTTTTGTTAAAGTTTTTCGTGTACTATATCTCTGCAACTGCTTCACCCAATACCTTGATACTTCACATGGGTGTGTATCATCATTGTCGCACCTGCTTGCGGAAAGCGCGATCCTGTGCCCTATGTCAAGTTCAAATTACTTTCAATTTTTTTGTTAAAGTTTTTTCGTGTACTATGTCTCTTCAACTGCTTCACCCAATACCTTGATACTTCACATGGGTGTTTATCATCATTGTCACACCTGCTTGCGGAAAGCGCGATATCGTCGGCATTTTGGCATACGTCCGTCCGTTCGTCCGTGTGTCCGGTTAAAGTTTTTTGGTTAAAGTTTTTCCATCTACTATATCTATTTTTTTAGTGTCCATGCCTCGCCCCAAGGCGCGACATGCAGGCCACGGCCATCTAGTCTACAAAAAGTGGGTATAATTATGTTATCCAAATGTCTATGCTTGGAAAAAACCTGACCTTCGTGGCTTTGCCTCGTTTCTTGTATTACACTGCATTACATATTTTAAACGAGTTATGAAGGAGTAGTCTTTCCAAATGTGCGTTTGAAGCGTTCTTTGTTTCTTTCTACTTCGTGGAGAGTGATCTAATAATTTTGCTAATACACACTTTATTAGGTTAGTGTATGGCAACATGGTTGTGTCATATTGTAGAATCATCTCTCAATACCAATACAGTGAAGTTTAAACGTCAACGCCCTACATGTTTTTTTCTCTGTTTTAACCCTTACACCGCTATCTTAATTTTTTTGTCGTCTGCTGTTTATTTCCTGTTTTCCATTTTATCATCAAAAACATGCTTTGACAGCACTTTAGAATAATTTACAACATGCTTTGACAGCACTTCAGAATCATTTCCATTGGAAATGATTCTGAAGTGCTGTCAAACCATGTTTTTATTGAGAAATAAGGCAAGACATAAAAGCAACAGCAACGACAATTGTTGTGAGTAGCGGTTTAAGGGTTAATGCGCGACATGTAAATTCTATTGACATTTTTACCGTCGACTGGTGTACAGTGGCGATATATAATAGTACAGCCTGTTGCATATAAAGCGGAAAACGTGCAGCTATGTTAAGGTATGTGTTCATAATATCTGATCTTTGTTTTCAAAATCTCAACTCGAAGTCTAACAGTTGGGCTGGAGGGGGTGGGATGGGTGGATGGGGATGGGGCGCCCATGAAGAGGGAATGGCCACCGACGAACCGAATGTTACGAAACTTGCAACCATTGTAGCCCCTGATCATCCACACATTTGCATCATTGACTGAAGTAGAATAGTATAAAGAATAGTAGGTTAGTGCCGTGAATGGGGAAAACATATCTGGCGCGGCACGGAAACGGAATGTGCTCGGCAAAGTCTCGCCCATCCCGTTTCCTAAGCCTAGCCAGATATTTTTTCCCATTCACGGCACTAACCTACTATTCTCTTTATCCCGTCAACACCTACAAATTGCTTTAAAATGCAAAAAAAAAATAATAACCCCAGCCACCGCACATATTCATACGCAGTCATTAGGTCGTATTGACAGGATATCAACAATGTTTCACGGCACCGTGTTTCATGGCACACATGCACTGTGTTGACGGCATAAATATATATAGACTACTCTTCGTCCAATAAGATTTTAAAACTCAGGTCGAAGTGGTTAGGATTAATTGGCAGAGTTGTGTCGTCCGTGTTGTCAGCCGTTGGAGAACTATGGTGATTTTCTCGGGCAGTAACTTGGGACAGTTTGAAGGGACATAACTGATGACCCATCACATTGACAGCTGATACACAGTTATTGAACTTGTGTGAAAATGTCCAAGGGTTAGAGGCCACTTTATTTGTGGTATTCGTGACATGAACGTGTTGTATAGTACAGGGGCTTCGGAATAGGTTGGTGGACGAACGGAGTCAAAACTAAAAATACAGGTGCACCTATAAAATTGACAAGTTTATTTTTACAGGTGCACCTGTAAGTTTAGTTTTGACCCCGTTCATGCACCATAGAGTAGATCCGGCAGATCTGGGGGCCGTTTCACTAAACTTCGTACGACTAAAATGTTCGTAAGTGCAAAATTATGATAGTCTGTAAAGTTCACATTAACAATAGTATGCTATTGACATATTTAGAATTCATTTCTATAAAAGGAACAGGAATGTAATTTAATTATTATTATTAATAGTATATAAACATGAACTATGCATTTATCATACTGTTGACTTTTTGGTTTTGTTTTTCGTGTCGGCTATAACTCGTTTAATAATATTATATCGGCCGATGCACTAATCCAAATATATTTCTGTAATTTTATATGGGTGGTGGGATATAGATAGAACATACATATGGGTAGTGGGATATAGATAGAACATACATATGGATGGTGGGATATAGATAGATCATACATATAGGTGGTGGGGTATAGATATGCCATACATGTGGGTGGTGGGATATAAATAGATCATACATATGGAGGGTGTAGTGCGGCGGTATTTATGGCATGTCACTGGAAATCACTAAGACATTCATATTGTATAAACTGAGCAAGCCGGCAGTGGGGAACGTAACACTTAGTGAGCAACCACATTAGAGACACACCATGCGATTTTGTACATTCGGACATCTGCGTAATTTCATGAAATACGTTTACAAAATTTACAATATTTTCCGTAAATGGCGTCAAAAGTTGACAAAATATTCTGAGTACATGCGGAATTATATTCCGCATGAACTCTGAAAATGTTGTCAACTTTTGACTTTATTTATTAAAAATATTGTGAATTTTGTAAACGTATTTAACGAAATTACGCAGGTACACAATCACATGGTGCGTCTCGTTTGTTGCCATTACAACGTTCTGGTCTGCCAATTAAATGCACGTTAGTTGGATTTATAGCGATGTAACGTGCGGCCGGTAATTTTCCTTTGTTAGTTTATTAGAAAACATCTTAATTTCATATGGACTCGAATTTAAATGTAGTTTTGAACAAAACCCGATCGGATTGCCAACCCAGTCGAAATAATGTATTTATAACATGGAGAAATGTGATTCTTTTTTTTCTTTGCGTGGCTCAAGTTCGTTCATGAGTTTTGAACTGATATCACGTTACCCAGACTGTAATATGTGATCACGATTTACATGCTCTGTCGTATTACATGGATGATATTTACATGCTCTGTCGTATTACATGGATGATATTTACATGCTCTGTCGTATTACATGGATGAATTTTACATGGTCTGTCGTATTACATGGATGAGATTTACATGCTCTGTCGTATTACATGGATGATATTTACATGCTCTGTCGTATTACATGGATGATGGATGAGTATTGCTTCAAAGGAATGACCGTGTTTGTCACTATTAAAACATATTTATTATTATTATTATTATTATTATTATTATATTATTACTATTATTATTATTATTATTATTATTATTATTATTATTCTATTATTACTATTATTATTACTATTATTACATTATTATTACTATTATTATTATATTATTATATTATTATTATTATTATTTTATTACTATTATTATCATTATATTAGAGTACTATTATTATTATCCCAGCATACGAAGTATAATTATTATTTATTATTATTCAAAGGAATGACCATGTTTATCACTATTTAAACATATTATTATTATTATTATTATTTATTATTACTATTATCCCAGCATACGAAGTATAATATAATATAATTATTATTAAGTATTATTATTATTTTATTATTAATTATTATTATTCTTAGTAGTATTATTATTCGTATTATTATTATTATAAGAAGAGAGAGGAAGAAAGAAGATATGACGAGGGAAAGCAGAAAAGACATACACAAATATAAAGCAAAGAAATATAAAATCTCCGAAAATACTGGCACTAAATGCATTATTATTACGAATACAAACACATTAACGTTTCCTGATTTCGCCACTAAATTGCACCAGTACAGTCTGACAGATACATCATGCATTAACCGCTGCATATCCCACAACCCACGAACCTGTCAATCTATTCACATTACTAATAAAACTGTACTTCCATATTTCGACTGACAAACATACTATTCATTTTGGCATAACCTCTAAACAGGCAACACATTGTGAAAGAAAATGTCCCTTCGACCAGTCTAGACCAGTCTGATCTGGGTCTACACTGATCGACATTCGTAAGTCAAACAATGAAGATCGTTAGTATTAGACTATATCAGTTTTATAGCTCTCCACAGAAGCGTTATGCTGGACAGTTTCAACTTCCCGTATTTTCCACAGCGGCTTAGAACATCTATACAAGAAAAAAAACAGTCATTCAACCTTTTATTCTAAATGCACAAAACACCAAAAAGTGACATCAAGCCGTGACAGCCGAGGTCGGTCGTTTAAGATTTGCCGATAACCGTTTGACACATGCATACGGCTATTGTGCTTCTGTCAAAGCGAACACGACAAGGGTCTTTGCATTATGGGTAAAACGACATTCCCACTGCATTAACAAGTTCGGTGTTCCTTGACTTATGTATGCTTTAGTCAAACTGTAGCGGGACCTGTGTGTTAAAGATCGTCTTCGTATTGCAGAAACCCGTCTACAGGGTATGGGATCACGTGGTCTATTGTTTACACTGCTGTAATGGTAGGTCTCGGGTACATCTTATTGTTCATCAATACGACTGCGGTTTCTTCAGTTTAATGATGACTATGTTCCATGCGTTAACAAGTTATGAGTCCGCTAATACCAAATATAGCAACATTACTTATGTAGTTAGTCTGAACATTCTGCAGAGAAATTTGAATCGGACGAAATCGAACGTTCTTTAATCTTGGTCCGATTCAAATTGCTCTACAGAATGTTCAGACTAACTACAAACGTACTGTTGCTATATTTGGTATTGGCGGACTCGTAACTTGTTAACGCCTGAAACATGGTCATAATTAAAAGGAGGAAACCGCGCAGTCGTATTGATGAAAAATAAGATATACCCGAGACCTCATGGGCTCCGCCATTAATGCAGTGTAAACAATAGACCAATTGATCCCATACCCTGGTCTATAGCTATGGGGTCGTCACCAAATGGCTATAGAGTAACAGTATCAGCAGCGCTCCAGATAAGGAATTAGTAATTGAGTATTGTTACTCCATCATTTCTGAAGCAATTGGGTATTTCAAAATTTTAATTGGGTAAAATTAAACCACACTACTGTTTACACATCAACAGACAGCAATTATTGAATAGTTTGTTTCGAAATGAAAACATATCTTGGCATTTCATTAGAATTGTCTCCTTGGAGACAATTCTAATGAAATACCAAGATGTGTTTTCATGGAAAAGTAAGAAAATATGCTATATTTGTTATCACTACACCACTGTCAACCAGGGCTCCAGATAAGGAATTAGTAATTGAATATTGTCACTCCATCATTTCTGAAGCAATTGGGTATTTCAAAATTTTAATTGTGTAAAATAGAATCACACTACTGTTTACGCATCAGTAGACTGCACTTATTGAATAGTTTGCTTCTAAATGAAAACACATCTTGGTATTTCATTAGAATTGTCTCCTTGGAGACAATTCTAATGAAATACCAAGATGTGTTTTCATGGAAAAGTAAGAAAATATGCTATATTTGTGGTCTGCTTATTGTTTTCTGTAGCATGATAAAGGTACAATAATTTTTTCATTGCTTTTTGATACTCACTTCTTCTGATTTCAATTGGGTTTTTGGCAATTTTAATTGCGTATTTACGCAAATACGCAGCTTATCTGGAGCGCTGAGTATGAATAAAGCGCACCTGCAAACTAAGGCCAGAATGTCATGTTTCCATGCCTGGACGTTGTACACCGGTAGATACATAACTATTCTTTATTTCCTCCATGTGGAGAGCTACATATACAGTAGAACCTCTGTAAATCGGACACCGAGATAATATATGTGATCTCATTTTGAGAGGTTTCTCGGTAACGCATCTCCGATAATAATGCATGTTCATGATTTCAAACAATATAAGTATGTCCCATAATTGTTATATGCCTGATTTACAGTGGAACATCTCTAAACCGGACACCCTGGGGACCTCCCAGGGTGTCCTGTTTAGAGAGGTTTCACTGTATATATATATTAAGGTTTACATTAATAAGTATTATATATATATATACCCCTGAAGAGTCTAACGACACCGGCGGGATTTAAGGTTTACGTTGATAAGTATTAAATAAGTCATGAAACCTGTAACTTAGAGTTATTACTTTCTACATACATGTATTATACTTGCACTTATAGACATTCTACAATGTTAATATGTAACAAGCGAGTATGTGACATGGTCTTATGCAATAGCAAATGGCGAATCGATTGTTATGTCGTTTTGCTTTTTTCTTGTGCTTCGTTCGTCCATACGTTTTACAATGTTCCGTTGTTCTGTACGTGCAGATGTGGCCATGCACACATTGTGTTCAGTAAATTTGAAAGTTATATGTTCAGGCACGGGTGGTATATGTCGTTTCGGAACACAAGAAAAAAAAATTCAGTTCGTTCCGGGTAACGTTTACATACAGTGAAACCTCGCTAAACCGGACACCCTGGGAGGGCCCCAGGGTGTCCGGTTTAGCGAGGTTTCACTGTAAATCAGGCATTTGATTATTCCGAGTCATAGCTGTGTGTTATGCGATCACCTGATTAACACCTGAGATAAATGGCCAAGAAACACATCAAAATTAATATCATACATGTTTCTTGTTGTCCGGTTTAGAGAGGTTCCACTGTACTTCTGGAAATTCCGTTCCTGTCACCATTGGTCCCACCAAGGTAGCGATGTATTTCAAACAGCGCCGAGCGTGTCATGAAACATTCAAATTTCTTCACACACCAAACGTGAAACAAGGGTTCATTGTTCCAGTTTCACAATTAATTGAATTTCGTTGGAAACAACGAATATCTGGGCGTCAAATCGCCTCCGTATTGCGTGACAAATTACAGGACTTTTTGTTCGGTTTTCAACGGTTTCTGTTACTGCGATTCAAAATTTGAATTTTGTATCTTTACATCTCTTAAAATAATGATTATTTCTCGCGATGAATGGCAGTATATTTGACCCGGTATGTGTAATTGATTGATTTCTATAGCTGACATTTTGACATGTTCAATAGCGCTTTATTTCGCGGCTGCCCGATTACATATATATATGTATATGTATGTGGTTGATATGTACGTACAGTGGAACCTCTCTAAACCGGACACCCTGGGAGGTCCCCAGGGTGTCCGGTTTAGAGAGATTTCGCTGTAAATCAGGAATTTGAAAATTCTGAGCCATGGTTGTGCGATTTGCGATCATGAACAGACATTATCATCTGAGAGAAATGATTAAGAAACCCATCAAAAGGTCACATATGTTTTCTTAGTGTCCGGTTTAGAGAGATTCCACCGTAAATCAGGAATTTGATAATTCTGAGCCATGGTTGTGGGATTTGCGATCATGAACAGACATTATCTGAGAGAAATGACCAAGAAACCCATGAAAAAGAAGATCACATGTTTTCTTGGTGTCCTGTTTACAGATGTTTCACCGTACTAGTATACCAACTCGTGTGACGTTAGTGCCTACCACAGTGAAACCTCTCTCAACCGGACACATAGACATCTGCTGAGTTTTGATTTGTTTCCTTGCCATTTATCTCCAATAATAATGTATGTTCATGATCGCAAAGCATCCACGCTTGTCTTGAAGTAGTCATCTGTCTGTTTTACAGTGGAACTTCTCCAAAACGGACACCCTGGGGACCTCACAGGGTGTCCACAGTGGAACCTCTCTAAACCGGTTACCCTGAGGCAGAGCTCCAGTTAAGGTGCGTAATTTGGAGGTAAATTTCTTATTTCTCCATCAAAAACGCCAAGTTGGGAGTGCTTTAGAATCGTCTCAATGAGACGATTCTAAAGCACTCCCAACTTGCCATTTTTGATGAAGAAATAACAAAATTTCACCCCAAGTTGTTAAAATTACGCACCTTAACTGGAACTCTGCCCTGAGGGGTCCCCAGGTTCCACTGTAGTTTCATTATCCCCTCGTCGATAGGCAAGAGGGGATATAGCGTTAGTCCATGTACGTACGTCAGTAACACCTTTCAATGTTCAATAACTCATGAACCGCTTCACCAATTTTGATAATATTTGGCCACAGTGTGTGTATATGGATGCTTTGTTTTGAAACGACCCGCGTTCACCTTGTTTGTAAGGCAAATTTGTAAGGCAAAAATGTTAAAAGAAATTAAGATTAAGATGTTCGAATGCACACAATCACATGGCGTGTCTCATATATGGAGTTGAAGCGTTTTCATTTTATCAAATTGTACTTTATTTTAAATTGACTGTATGTTTCTAGTGTGATACCACCATACGGTGATCACATACAAGCGTTATGTGTGTTATGAATAACACCACCGGGTACATGTATACCATAGTATTATGGTACAATGCAGGCCCGTATGCAAAGAGGGTGCGACGGGTGCGTACGCCCCACCCCCCTTAACCCTATCAACACCACAGGTCTGCATATATAGTGGTATTGGCAAAAAGTGTTGATCCAGATGAGCCGGCTCGTGACGAGCCGTCTCATCAGGATCTGCACTTTTTACAAGTAATTTTCATAATTTTGAGAACAAAAACACCCCATGTTCATAAATGGACTGGTCTGAAAATCATTTTGTGATGATTGGATTGGTTGCAAAAGTAACATATCAAAATCCATTCCAGTTACTTAGGGTTAATCTGCCGAGGTCTGTCCGTGGATGTGCACAAATAAATGTTTAGCCCTTCACGCAGTTGACCAAAAACCTACCATCGTATCCAGTAGAAACAAACAAGGCTTTTAAAACAATGAAGGTAAATTTATGTTAAATTTAAATTTCAGCCAGCAAACTTTAGAAAAAAAAAAAAAAAAAAGTTCATTTAGTGGACATTAATAAACGGATTTAATACTTGAAGAAGTCCCCCAATCAGTTTTCTTATTACTTCACCAGTAAATAGTGTAAAATAACATACGAACTGTGTTTGATTTTTCACAGAACCACTTTCAAAACCTACCCGCACGCGGACGCTTAATATATAAAATAGAAATAACTTTCTATGGCCTTATTTGAATACAGTACTTTTACATGTAATATATATCGTCGAAGACTGCAACGCCCCCTTTTCAGAGAAACATTTATTCATAAGTGCATGTACATGCATCAGGGCTCCAGATAAGGAATTAGTAATTGAGTATTTTCACTCCATCATATCTGAAGTAATTGGGTATTTCAATATTTTAATTGGGTAAAATACAATCACACTACTGTTTACACATCAACATACAGCAATTATTGAATAGTTTGCTTCGAAATGAAAACATGTCTTGGTATTTCATTAGAATTGTCTCCTTGGAGACAATTCTAATGAAATACCAAGATGTGTTTTCATGGAAATAAGAAAAATATGCTATATTTGTGGTCTGTTTATTGTTTTCTGTCGCATGATAAAGGTACCGCAAATTTGTTATTGCTTTTTGATACTCGCTTCTTCTGATTTCAATTGGGTTTTTGACAATTTTCATTGGGTATTTACGCAAATACGCAGATTATCTGGAGCGCTGAATGCCTACAGCTGGGTGGATTGAATGGGCGAACTGAAGCAGGTTGGATAATGTGTCTTGCTCAAGGACACAACGCACGTCTTGAACCCACGACCTTAAGATTAGCAGTGCGACGCTCCAGATAACACGGACGCATGTATACAGAAACTTGTAGATATGCACATTCGATTGTTCTCGTGTTGTTAACTGGTTCGCCTTTCAAGTATGACTATATTACCATTGTATTTGCACGGTAACTGGTCTAGTTTTACGATACCCTAATAATATTACACTTGCATCACCATTTCATACAAACTTTATGAAAGTATAAATTATGTTGAATTTGAAACTAATTAACAACTAGACATGTTTTTAAAACATGGATATGTACAGAGCCCCGCAGGGGACATGATTTTTTTTATTAATTCGTTCTCACGAAATAACACATTTGTTCACTCAATTTAACAATTCTTACTCTCGAATTAACAATTCATTCCCACGATATAACAATTCGTTCCCTCGAATTAACAATTCGTTCCCACGAAATGACAATTCGTTCCCTCAATTTAATAATTGTTATTTCGTGGGAACGAATTGTTAAAATGAGGGAACGAATTGTTAATTCGTGGGAATGAATTGTTATTTCGTGGGAACGAATTAATAATAAAAACAATTCTACGTCGTGACATACTGGACTCTAACTGATGAAACTCTTACAAACTTTTCGACGTAAATATACACGGACGGACGGACGAACGGACGTACGTACGGAACCTCGCATACATATGTGTACATTGCTAGCTGCGTTAATCTCTAAGGATCCACGTGCATTGCATCGATCTGAGCATGTAATCTAAATTTGAAAACGAAATATAACAGTTTGATTGGCTGAATCTGAGCACAGCTCCGTCTCAGCCAATCAATCTGTTTGATATCTAGCATGTGATGAGCCCATATTCGACATGATGCGCAAATCTTGCAAGTAAATGCAGGCAATGATGACTCATCATTGCCTGTATTTACTTGCAAGATTTGCACATCTGGGTCTGTAATGAAACTTGACTGCTGTAGGAACAATTAGCGGGAACAATACACTTTCATTTCCGGTACTGGAGTGGTTTATATCGTGACACCTTCAATATCGCGTGATTTTGTCGCGGAAAGTCTAAAGTTTCACATTAGTCTTCCCCCTAAGTATAGTTTGAATGCCGAACATAACTACTGTCTGTTCCACGTTTTTCTGCCGACGAACCTTTGGCTATTAAACCCATTAAATCTAAAACAAATATTTTAATGTAAGTACTTTTTCACCAATAACAAAAAAGTCAGCCTCCCCAAAAAGATTTGTTTGATGAAATTCCATCAGATAATGATTTTATAGCGAAACAAATATAGGGAGAGGTGGAAGAGGTGGAGGAAGAGTCCGAAAACTCCGAAACCTGGCTAGATAGCTTGGAAATAATGTAAATAAGAAAACAAGTTAGATTTTGAAAATCGCTCCACAAATAAAAAATATATCTATTCTTAGCACCCATTTTAATTTCCCATAGGAAAATCGATTTTTTTGTTATTGATGAAAAAGCACTTTTTAAATATTTTTAGGATTTAATGTGTTTAATTGCCAAACGATAGTCGGCATAAAAACGTGGAACAGACAGTAGTATTTGTAATTCATTTAGTTTAATGAAAATGCACTAAACAGAGTAATTGTTTTGAATGAAATACAGTTGAACCCTTGTATCCCGAACAGAGAGTAAGTTGTGCCTAATTTTGATATGCTTCGTTGACATTTATCTCCGAGGATAATGTATGTTCATGATCGCAAAGCACCTACGCGCGTCTTCAAGTAATTACAGTCGAACCTGTGCTAAAGACCACCTTCGAATAGCAATCACCTGGCTGTAAAGGTCACAATTGTGTTGTCCCAATGACACAATTACTATATAAATGACCCTGTGAATAAATACCACCTGTGAACAAAGGCCAGCTTTTTCACTTCCCATGGCTGGCCTTTATTCACAGGTTTGACTGTATATGCAAGTTTCACAGTGGAACCTCTCTACATCGGACATCCTGGGATCTCCGATGTATAGAGGTTCACCTGTATTTCCCTTTCACCGGCAGACGTCCAGATTTCAAGGTTCAGGGTTCAGCGTGTAAGTGCACACACGAACGAACACGACAGGTTGGAACCAACCTGTCGTGTTCGTTCGTGTGTGCACTTACACGTTGGAACCAACCTGTCGTGTTCGTTCGTGTGTGCACTTACACGCTGACCCCACTGTAATTGTGTCACTATTCCACTAGTTCTAAAAATCAGAAGTGCCCGCTATACAGATATAATCATTTAGTAATACATGTATTTATTTTACTGAAGGTGACTCACGGTGGTAGCAGACTATTTTCATATGCAAATGAGGCATGATATTTTTAATTATTTATACTAATTAATTGTCACGTGATAAAATAATATTTTCGACCGATTATAAAGTATGATCATTGCACATCCAAACAAAAATACAGAGACAACAATTGTAATGTCCGTTAACATTTTAAGGAAACACGGTTATCGCCCCTGATATCAATGTGGAAATTCACGTCTGACATAAAATGTATAATACTGCCAATCAATACGTGTGGTAATGGGAATTCATTTTTATTTTGCCAGAAAATGTCTCAGATGATGTCTCTGATATAAAGAACATTTTGTGCCTACTGAGTGGGTATGTACCTTTAATGAAAATGCACTAAACAGAGTAATTGTTCTGAAGGAAATATTTCTCTTTCCCGACACAGAAATGTTGAAATTATGTCCAGATTTCAAGGCATTCATCCCATTTTCTTTTCAAAGTAACTAGCTGACGTCATGCATTTTCTCGCCATTTTCTCACATGCACAGATCGTGTATGTTTCACTCCAAACAACAACGGGCGCCAATTAGGACAAACACATTGTCGCCGTCTGACATTTCTCACTGTCCACGCATGCGCCGACACATTAATGTGAGAAATCAAACCTCACCATGTTGAACATTACCCCCGCTTCATCAGGAAATACCGTTTTAATTACGCAATGGATACTTTACCCGTAAAGTGGGATAATGTGCGTCAAGAGGGATGCTATTTAAACAGTTATACACGATACAACATAACTTCTATAAACCGGATACCCGGATACCCATTATGTTTAATTTCATTGTCGTGTCTGTTCATGATTGAAAATGATAAATAATCAGAACTCCAGATAAGGAATTAGTAATTGTGTATTTTCACTCCATCATTTCTGAAGCAATTGGGTATTTCAAAATTTTAATTGGGTAAAATAAAATCACACTACTGTTTATACATCAACAGACAGCAATTATTGAATAGTTTGCTTCGAAATGAAAACATGTCTTGGCATTTCCTTGGAGACAATTCTAATGAAATACCAAGATGTGTTTTCATGGAAAATAAGAAGAATGTGCTATAGTGTTGGACTGATTATTGTTTTCTGTAGCATGGTAAAGGTACCACAATATTTGTATTGCTTCTTGATACTCGCTATTTCTGATTTCAATTGGGTGTTTTGCAATTTTAATTGGGTATTTAAGCAAATACGCAGCTTGTCTGGAGCCCTGAATAATGTTCATGGAGTGCGTAATTACAGTGGTACCTCTTTAAACAAAACAAGTTTCACTGTACATGTTCCTGAACATTCCAGGAACGATTGCTACCATTAGTAATAGTTATAGTTCACATATTGAATTTTCGAGCGAACTATAACTTACGTATTGTTTACCCAACCCAGTCGTTAAGCTCCACCACCTATTCGTGATTTCGAATCGCTATACTAGTATGTAACTGGCGGTGCGACACGAAATGTGTAATGTAGACCGTCAACGAGTTTAATAAATGTCATATTTCATTTGCATATGTATTACGTATAAGGTAATATTTCACATATTTAATTTTTAATAAATGAGCTTGTGTGTGGGCGGTAATATGCTTTAGGTCTGGTGAACTGATGACAACAATCCGTAAAATCAGTTCTAAATATAGCACTGAACATTTAATGATTCATGTAATAGATATTGACGAGAGCGTCGCGATATGCGATTAATTGAGGCGAAATGCTGTTCTTTCATTGGTCGAGAAACTAGGATAATCAGGACTCAATTCTAATGAAATTCAAAGACATATTCATGATATTTACAAGGAGAAATAAAAGAAAGTATGATGATTATTGTCCGCTATTTTTGAACTATTTATAGCTAACATGTTTCCCAGCATGCAACGAGTTAACAACCTCGAATTAAAAAACAACCCCTAAATGGCTACATATATGAGATATGGGGACAACGTCTTCGGCGTGGTGTCAGCTATATACTGTGCGTATGTCATATGCACATCTAAACGGCTACAGATATTGGGACAACGTCTTTGGTGTGGCGTCAACTGCTGTGTACGTGTATGTCATATGTCCATTTCTCCGACCACAGCCACATACTCGGTAAAGGTCAAGGAGGTATTGAGGCGGCGGTCTGATGGAGGGACTGTCAACAGAACAGGTTTTCCTGATTGCTTCCATCCGATTATCGTATCGATTGTCTGTGCTCAGCAAAAAAAATATAATCTTCTCGAATACTTAAACATAGAGTCTCACATGCCAGGTTATACTATAGGGCGACACATTTTTGTTCATCCATTCTTTAGATTGAATTGTTTTCGGGCAAACGAAACATTCATTCACCTTTACGGGACGTATTAATTGGCATTATTATACTTTCTATTTCAAAAGTGAATTTCCACATTGATATCAGGGGCGATAACCGTGTTTCCTGAAAATTATAATATGTACAATAATATGTTCTATATGAAATAATGCATTTCGGGAAAAATAAATGATTAATATCCTTAAAATCCTTTTTACATGTATTCTTAGCGATTTTGGTGAAATCGGCTCACGGCCGTGTGATTAAATGCAATGCAAAATGCAACCTTTTATTTGATACAATTCCAAAATATGTGTGTCATATTCAGTTGTTTTTAAACGCAGACTGGGATAAACAGGGGAGACAATTTAGTTTAGAAGTTCCACCAAAACTTTACCAATACACAAAATTTGTAAACCTAATGTGTATTTGTTGTGCAATTACCGTATTACTTTATATTTGGAAACAATAGTACATTCTAGTACACTCGTTTAACTACTTTCAATAAAACAAGAAATGGCAAAAGTTGACAAAATGTTCAGAATACACGCGGAATATATATTTTCCGTAAATGGCGTCAAAAGTTGACAACATTTTCAGAGTTCATGCGGAATATAATTTTGTCAACTGAATACAATTTTGTCAGCTTTTGACGCCATTTACGGAAAATATTGTAAATTTTGTAAATTACGCAGATGTCCGAAGGTACAAAATCACGTGACGTGTCTCGTATGTATTCATTATATAAAATGGGCTTTCACAGTGTAATAACACAGTGTAATAAAAATCATAATACACTAGTGTAATAAATATGCAAATGAGCCCGCTACAGGAAATATGTTAGGTAATCAGAACAGCTTCAAACTATGATGATTTGCTTGTGCAATAAATATAATCTAACATTTGTGTTAATTTAAATTGATATTTATTAAACTCGTTTACTGATTTCATAAGAAACGAGGCATAGCCTCGTTTCTTATGAAATCAGTAAACTCGTTTAATAAATATCATATTGACTTATCACTCGTGTTTGATCCTCTTTGTATTGAAATCATAATACACGATGTTATAAATATGTAAATGAGGCCGCTACAGAAACCATGTCATTTGATCAGTACAGCTACAATGTATGATGGTGTGCTTATTCAATAACTAGAATCCACCATTTGATTCGTTTTAATATGATATTTACTAAGCTCGCTGATTATATTCTCAGCATAGTCGTGTTTCGGGGAAAAAAACCCAATAAAGTATCATACTTTATACCATCTTTCGACGTCATTTACAGAAAATATCACATTTTCTGTATATATAGTTCATGAAAATTCGAACATATTTGACGTTTTTAGGTACAAAATCGCATGACGTGTCTTATTTCATAAGATACTTTATATAGTCTTGTTTCTGAAAAAACCCTCAATAAAACCGTAAATATCATACTTTATACCATAAGAGACACGCCATGCGATTTTGTACCTAAGAATATGTGCGATATCTCGGGAAAAATATTTACAAAATGTACGATATATTCTGTAAATGACGTCGAAAGATAACACAATTTTCTTAGCAAATGCGGAATAGTATTCCGCATTTGCTATGAGAATTTCGTCATCTTTCGATATTATTTACAGAAAATATCACATTTTCTGTAAATATATTTCATGAAAAATCGCACTTTTTTCACGTTTTTAGGTACAAAATCGCATGACGTGTCTCATAGACATTGTAACCTGTAAACCGGACACCAATGAAACACGTGTGATCTTATTTTTATGAGTTTCATGGTCATTTATCTCAGGTGATAATGTCTGTTCGTGATCGCAACGCACACAACTATGACTCAGAATGATAAAATACCTGATTTACAGTGAAACCTCTCTAAACTGGAGACCATAGGGACCTCCCAGGGTGTCCGGTTTAGAGAGGTTTCATTGTATGTTGAAAATAACATGTGGTGAAAAACTATGCAATAAAGAAAATGGGTAATACAACTTTATAATTCCAGCACAAAAATATTTACACAATTCCCTAACATTTGATTGGCCCGTAGCAAGTCTCTGTCCAAAGTGTATATCCCAGTAAACTCCCAAGCCGAACTACTTTCCGTAATCGTGAGGCGCAGTTAAAATAATTCTTAAGAAAACGGAAAATAAACACATTTTCTTGATGAATTTATTTCAAATGCTGGAATTACATGTATAATGAATGAATTGCCTTTTTGTTGAATTTATCGGGGATATAAACTTGGAAAAGTCGCGGGAATACTGGACGAGGCCTTCCGGCCTTCGTCCAGTATTCCCGCGACTTTTCCAAGTTTATACCCCGATAAATTCCACAAAACGGCCGTTCATTCCTATAGTAATTTTATATTAATTTTATATTTTTACACATGGGTATATTCTACATAAATCATCACTCGTGTCAGTTTTTGCATAAGTACAGGCCATCGACAATACGCCGCCGTCTTTGGACTTATGGGATTTGTGACCAGTATACCTCCTGATTAAATAGCACACTATACTGTAGCCGTATAATGATATATATTGCTTTTTTATTTATTTTATGTTTAGTCACAAACATGTATGTTACATAATAGGATATATATATATATAGGTGTTGTCACTGGAGTGTACCTGTCAGCAGGGTACGAGTGCACGTTATTTCAATTATTTTAATACAGTGGAAGCTCACTATACCGAACAACACGGGTACCATCTATGTTGATTGTTAGAATCATGACGGGTGTTTCATTTATGGAGTGGCGAGCAGTGTAGATCCTGATCAGACTGTGCGGATGCACAGTCTGATCTGGATCTACACTTGTCGCAATATCCATAAAGCCCCAGTTCTGGTAACAGCCACAATTTACACAATGCTACACGTCCAGCCATGCGTAAGTCTGTTTGAAGATGACAAGTTATATTTAGGTGCTCGATCAGCGTAGTCCCAAATGATTCTGCGCATTTGCCCAGTATTATTCGGGCGTATTATGCTCAGTGTGCGCAACTACACGATGTATGTGCACTGTATAAACCACACACTCACAACGTATTTCGTCTGAACCCGGCAAATGTAACCATGCATGTTTGAAAATATTCCGTTTGTAATTTTCTTGTACTGTGACTGATATACACGTACTTCTATTATATGTTATGTAACTATTAAAATGTATGTGGTAATATGTATGTAAATATGTTATACATGTCTGACATGTTGGATCTCCATAAATGGAGGAAATAAAGAATATATATATATACTCTATATTAATTGCAAATAAAATAGAAACATATTTAAAAATATGTTCTGTAAACTGACCGATAATGACAATATAAAACAAAAGACAGAAAGTACCGTCAACAAATATAATCAGATCAACAGTTATATATGTTCTCATATCTGTATATATTATGCTAATACATATAATTTTATTATACTTTTTTCCCAAATCAGTTGTAAAAATAAGAATAAAATCAGTTTTACTGATTTATTTTTCGAATTATATTTTACCATAAAAGATCACATTCATGTGATAAAATATTGAGAAAAAATATTAATTAGAATTAATAATAAATACATAGAAAAAAATGTATTCTTTAATGACGCCATATACATATACGCCGTATATTGTAACGCGCATATTTCAACTATTAGTTATTTTAAAACATTTTTATTCGTTTTCAAATTGTTATTTGTGCGCTTTTCAACATTTATTTATCTATCAAAATATAAAAAGAAAATCTGTTTTATTAACGGCATAAAATTATTTGAATTTAATAAACAAATAATAGTTTAAAAGGGAATAACTGTCGGCCAATTTTCCACAACCGTCTAACATTAGTTAGTACAAATGATGCCCACGATTTGTTATCACCCCTCGTGTATTGTATTACCGTGGAACCTCTATAAACTTCCTACGACTAAAATGTTCGTAAGTGCAAATTTAGGATCGTCTGTAAATTTCAATTGATGGATTTACATTTATTGAGCATAGGCTGCATATGCAGCCTATGCTCAATAAATGTAAATCCAATAATTGTTTACATGAAAACATTGTTAATGTGACATTTACAGACCATCATAATTTTGCAGTTACGAACATTTTAGTCGTAAGAAGTTTAGTGAAACGGCCCTCAGACCCAGAGAAAAGGTACGTATGTGCGCTTAATTTTGATACTTCCTTTGCCCTTCATTTCCGAATACATTGTCCGTTCATGATCACAAAGTACGTACGCGTATCTGGAAGTAGTCACTGTATGTTTTACAGTGGAATATCTCTAAACCGAACACCATGGGGCCTCCTATGGTATCCGGTTTAGAGAGATTCCACTGTATATGGTGTTCCGACTGACAAACAGAGGATTTATATATGCTTTATATATGAATAAATCAAATCACGCGCATTGATCAGGATATAAACACTACGGAGCCCCGCAGAGGACATGGATTTTTGTTTATTAATTCGTTCCCACGAAATAACAATTCGTTCCCTCAATTTAACAATTCGTTCCATCGAATTAATAATTCGTTCCCACGATATAAAAATTCGTTACTTTGAATAAACAATTCGTTCTCACGAAATAACAATTCGTTCCCTCGAATTAATAATTCGTTCCCACGATATAACAATTCGTTCCCTCGAATTAACAATTCGTTCCCACGATATAACAATTCGTTGCCACGAATTAACATGCGAACGAATTGTTATTTCGTGGGAACGAATTGTTAAATTGATGGAACGAATTGTTTATTCGTGGGAACGAATTGTTAATTCGTGGGAAGGAATAGTTAAATTGAGGGAACGAATTGTTATTTCGTGGGAACGAATTAATAAAAAAAAGTAATTATACGTCCCCTTGGCGGGGCTCCATAGGATATACACAGCATGGCGTACATTGATCAGTGCGGTGTCTTGTGGCGCACGTGAACACATCGTAAATAGCAATCGGACCTTAACGCTTTCAACACCACAGGCCTGTATAGTGTCATTGACAGAAAGTGCAGATCCAGATGAGCCGGCTCGTGACGAGCCGTCTCATCAGGATCTGCACTTTTTGCAAGTCATTTTCATAATTTTGAGAACAAAAACACCCCCGTGATTGGATTGGGTTGCAAAATTAACATATCAAAATCCATTCCAGTTACTTAGGGGTGAAAGGGTTAATCTGCCGAGATCTGTCCGTGGATGTGCAAACAAATTGTTTAGCCTTTCGTGCCGTCGATAACACACCCCCTAAATTAACTCCTGCGTACGGGCCTGTTTCCTGTGGTGCACATAAACACATCGTAAATAGCAATCGGGCCATGATAAACATATAAATAAACGATATTGCATGAGTTTTTATTTAATATGATATGTATTAAACGAGTTACTGATTTCATAAGAAACGAGGCATAGCCGAGTTCAACGAGTTTAATAAATATTAAATAAACACAAATGTTGGATTCTATTTATTTCATAAGCACAACATTATATATTGAGTATGTACTGGTCGTGTTTTCTGTATTGGCCTAACTTACATATTTATTACACTAGTGTATTATGAGTTTTATTACACTGTGTTAATACACTGCGAAAGCTGATTTGTGTAATAAATTCTATTTATCAGAATATACGCTGTCCGCAAATATCATGATGTGTTCTATGCAACGACACCACACCACTATAAACCACTCGCGCTTTTCACCAATGCGGCCCCAGAGTCCGATCCTCAGCATGGCAGTATGTGAGACTGTATGGTGATCGCCAGATCGGACAAGTGGGTTTCCTCCGGGTACTCCGGTTTCCACCCACATTAATGACCGCCCTTACGCCTTCATCTGTGCCAACGAAAGCATTTGTATAAGTTATATCGCGTTGTTGGTAATCGTTGTATAAAATAAATAAAGTTTAAACTTTTTAAGTCCAAGATGGCGACCAGAGGCGACCGACGTGGAAAGTAAACATTGATATATGTACATATAAATAAAGTCCACATAATGCATAAAAACGTATGTCTAAGGTATCGTCTGGAAAAACACGAGGTATCTTTATAACATGTTTTTATTTAATTTTATTTTTTTGTTTATTTTTGTTGTTAATTCTCTGTCTGGAGTTCCGAAACATACATCGGGTTATACATAATTGTTGTGCCAATGTTCAGTGCACATATTGCACGTGTTGATAGCTGCCACGTAACTATATTTAAGTTATGATTTATGGAAATTGTACGGAGCCCCGCAGGGACGTCGATTTTTTTTTTTTTTATTAATTTGTTCCCACGAATTAACAATTCGTTCCCTCAATTTATCAATTCGTTCCCACGAAATAACAATTCGTTCCCACGGGAACGAATTGTTAATTCGTGGGAACGAATTGTTATATCGTGGGAACAAATTGTTAATTCGAGGGAACGAATTGTAATATCGTGGGAGCGAATTGTTAATTCGAGGGAACGAATTGTTATTCGAGGGAACGAATTTTCATTTCGTGGGAACGAATTGTTATTCGAGGGAACGAATTTTCATTTCGTGGGAACGCATTGTTTTTCGAGGGAACGAAATGTTATTTCGTGGGAACGAATTAATAAAAAAAATCCATGCCCCCTGTGGGGCTCCGTAAAATTGAGACCCAACAGATTAGCCATAAATCTCCGGCTTCAATTATGTTTTATATACAACTTAATATATAGCTGGGTCGGGCAGCCATAAACATACTCTGTTATAACTTAGATCGTATATTACATTGTTTTACACATGAAATAAATCCATATTTGTCCATAAATACGTGCAGTAATAAGCATACTTCGTCCCTGGGTTTCAAGGATTTGTTTGATTGTCTGAGGTTTAACATCCATTCAACATCAATGTCATATACAGGCAGGAGGTTTTTGAGAAGTGTTCTAAAACATTATTTCTAACGATATTTTGCAATAATTTGGCTGTGTTCATCAGCCAAACTTAAACGAAAACTGTCATAAGAAATATTATGATATATTTTACTTAAATCTGACTCATTAAATGGAAATGCCAACTATTTTGAAGTAGTTTTACTTACTGTTATTCGATTCCGTCTAGTCCAGGAAGACACCATTCCTAGAAATCTTCACCCACTTTTCACAACCACTCATTGAAATATACATCCAGTTTCTCTCCGCGTTATTAACGTGACACTACGTAAACAATTAAATCATGCGGAAATGAACATCCAGCGCGGACATAAATCGCGGGTAACTGCACAACACTCCTCCCCTCCTACCGATTAAGCTGTAGTTGTACAAATGTTTATTTATTTAAACGCATAATCTGTCATGTGTGATTTAGTACTTGTATGTAATTCTCTTCTCAGTGGTCGTAATGTGATCGGCGTAATTTCACCAGTGTCTATCCACCAGCCTACAACGCGCATGTAACTACCATACGTACATTTAATACATTTTTGCGATGGAAGGGGAATACTGGAAATAGTATTTTATGTGACCAGTATAGCCCAAGATCAGCCTGCGCATCCGCGCAGTCTGATCATGGTCTACACTGTTAATTATTTAGTCGGCGGGAATTTGTGACTGACCGTAGATCTCGACACACATGCTCCGGACACAAATATGCCCGGATGTACGCTGGTGGATAGCACGGGACAGACAAATCCCATGTCAGCTACAGGCTTGGTATTCTCATAATCGGGCGGTTTGTTTCGTTACAAGGTTTGCCTTTGACTTCCCCAGTGCACCTCTATCAGAAACTAGTGACCCGGATGAAAGATTGGGTAGTTAATGGGCCAATCGCATGATAAGACGATTTACTGGTTTAAACAAAGCATGTCAGTGCTGGAGCTGAATGGTCAATTGTAAAGCATGGATGGTGTAGCGGGGCCAAAATATGCTATATCAAACGTAAATCTGTGAATTTCGATTTGGGTAACATTTTTATCCGTGGTCGCGTAATTGCAAGGGCACAATTTATTTGATCAATTCAGATTATTATTCCTTCAAATGTTAAGTAATAGAGAATAGTAGGTTAGTGTCGTGAATGGGAAAACATATCTGGCAAGGCTCAAGAAACGGGATGGGCGAGGCTCTGCCGCGCCAGATAATTTTTCCCATTCACGCACTAACCTACTATTCTATTTATCCCGTGAACACCTACAAATGGTTGTAAAATGCAAAAATAGTATTGACTGGATATCAAAAATGTTTCACGGCACCGTGTTTCACGGCACATGCGCACTGTGTTGACGGGATAAATACTAGTATCACACTGTTTCACTCTGTTATTACATGTAGTTATAAATTATACTTTTAAAATATGAAAATGAAAAAGGTCTGTGGATTTTGGTAGTACGTTTACCCGTTTTAATCTCATTAAAAGAACATATTTTGATCAGATTGTTTTCATCCAAGTTCCTGTATTATTGCATACAGATTACATAGTATGTACATACAGATGAACAGTAATCGGTATTACTCTACAAATGACAGGTAGCTGTCCATAGCGGTGCTCATCCCTGGATCCATGTTTTACAAAATGCCACAAAACCGGCGATAAGACAAGCTGACATACAGCGTAACAAATTCCATGAAAATCGGAAAACGTACAACTGGTTTGTGATTCAGACGGAACAAACACGATCCCGGCTCGGGAATTACCTCCCTTATTGCATCGCCGTATTTCGCCGATATTGATTTTGAAAATCGTCCATATGTTCAATGGCGTCGACGGTTCTAAATTTCAGAGTTCATGCGGAATTAAATTCCAATCGAGCGCTGAAAGTTATATCAACTTATGAAAATTATTTACGGAAAATATTGATTTTTTTTCGAAATCACCTTCGGCGATAAACGGCAATGCGACAAGGGAGATAACTAGATACGTCTATATAATTATGTATTATTATTATGTGGTTGTGGCTGGAGAAATGGGGCTTGTGGGTTTCGCGACCAGTGGTCAAATATCAAATTACTGTAGCCTGATAATGATCTATTTTGCTAGTTAGAAGCTTACGGATGTTTCATTGATTGAATGGCGATCAGTGCAGATCCTGATCAGACTGTGCGGATGCACAGACTTATCTGGATCTACACTGGTCGCATTACACATAAGCACCATTTCTCCATGTACCTGAGAAAGCTTGATGTTTCTCCGATTAGACTTGGCGAACAGTGCAGACTATGATCTCAGCTGTGTCTCCGTTGGTATCAAAGCCTATATACTAGATGCTCCCGGTCGCAGTCACCTAACAAGAGTCACAAATGCAACCCGTCCCATTCCTTCAGTCACAGCCACATATGAGACACGCCATGTGATTTTGTACCTAAGAACATGTGCGATACCTCATGAAAAATATTTACAAAATTTACGATATTTTCCGTCAATGACATCGAAAGTTGACGAAATTTCCCATGAAAATTACATCACCTTTCGACGTCATTTACTGAAAAATATCACAGTTTTGTTAGTGTATTTTATGAAAAATCGCACATTTTCTTCGATACAAAATCATATTGCGTGTCTCTATTATAACACCCATAGGTGGTAAACAGCGACGCGTATCGGGTTTTGTTGTGCGCATGCCCAGATATGAATCAGAGGTGTGCTGTAAGGCGGGACAGTAAAATAAAAGAAGTCATTAATTAAATCGTTAACACAATCGTTTATCTCGCCGCCGCCATTGCTGGTTATGTGTTCGTGTGACTTGATACATACCTGTAGTGATTCCCCCGGACACCCCGTCCTCTTTAATATTATATCGTTATTCATTATTAGGGCTATAAATAGAGGCGGGGATGCCGCTTGAAAAAAACACCACAGGGGCCTGTTTCACTAAACTTCGTACGACTAAAATGTTCGTAAGTGCAAATTTAGGATCGTCTGGAAATTTCAATTGATGGATTTATATTTATTGAGCATAGGCTGCATATGCAGCCTATGCTCAATAAATGTAAATCCAATAATTGTTTACAAGAAATATGTGAAATTTACAGACGATCATAATTTTGCACTTACGAACATATTAGTCGTACGAAGTTTAGTGAAACTGGCCCAAGGTTCTTACATTTCGGTGTTTTATGGATTATTTCGATATCCCTTGTGGTGTGTGTGTATTGTAACAAACATACAATTTACGTCGCCTCCCGCGAATTACACGTATATGTACGTTACTACATTATTTTGACAGTATAAAAGGGGTCCGAACGTTCGGAACGGTGAATGTGTAGATAATTGACGATTTCTGCCGTGTGTAATGATTGAGCATTAGTAGTTTCACAAAACTATGTAAATTACACAAAACCAACGAAATCCACAAAAATCCACCAAAATACCCACATGGCACAAAAATAATGACCATCTGATCAAACACCTGTGGAAAATACATGTAGTAAGACTCCGCTAGTATATGGGTTTACTGTCTGTTCCACGTTTTCCTGCAGACGAACTTTTGGCTATTAAACACATTAAATCTAAAAAATATTTAAATGTAAGAACTTTTTCATCAATAACAAAAAAGTCATCCTCCCCAAAAATAATTATTTCATGAAATTCCATCAAATATAGATTTTATTGCGAAAAAACGATTTTCCTATGGGAATTTAACATCATAACATGGGGGCTAAAAATAGATTTGTTTTTAATTTAATTTTTTTTTGTTGACCGATTTTCAAAATCTAACTTTTGTTTTCTTAGTTACATCATTTGCAAGCTATCTCGCCAGGTTTCGGAGTTAAGTTCCAAAAAATAATAATTGGAAATTGACTCTCCATGTTAAATTCCCATAGTAATAAAATCAATATTTTATGGAATTTTATGAAATAATTTTTTTTGGGGAGGATGACTTTTTTGTTATTGATGAAAAAGTACTAGATTTAATGTATTTAGTGGTCAAATGTTCGTCGGCACAAAACGTGGAACAGACAGTAGGTTACCTCGCGGACGGCATCAGCGGTGCCGCGGATGTTATGCACTAACCAAACACTGTATGTGACTGTGACTGGAGAAATGGTGCTCATGGGTTTTGCGACCAATGTAGATCCAGATCAGCCTGTGCATCTGCACAGTCTGATCAGGATCTACACTGTTCACTATTCCATCAATGAAACAACCGCCGCCGAGAAGCCCGCGAGAGACCAGCCGTCGTTGCGACTGCACAAAACTCCATTCCGTGGCCGACAGACCACAGAGCGGCACACTGCATTACGAGCCGTTCAATGGCCGAGCAACCAGACAGACCAGGGGCCAGTTTCACTAAACTTCCTACGACTAAAATTATGATAGTCTGTAAATTTCACATTAACACTGTTGTCTTGTAAATAATTGTTGGATTTACATTTATTGACATAGGCTGCATATGCAGCCTATGCTCAATAAATGTAAATCCATCAATTCAAATTTGCAGACGATTCTAAATTTGCGCTTACGAACATTTTAATCGTAAGAAGTTTAGTGAAACGGCCCCCAGTTGTGCTGCTCGGTTTCGCGAAGCATGATCGGCACCGGGCTCCATTCAAATGCGACTATAGCCGCTACGTACGATGTTACTTCGCTACGAAGGTGAATGGAGCTACACAGTAAGCGGATTGAAACCGTGGAAAACCCTGCTCTATATCTACACTGTTCGCCATTCAATCAATGAAACACCCGTCGTTCTTACAACAAGCAATATATATCGTTATCAGGCTACATGAGTGTGTTATTTGATCAGGGACTACACTAATCGCCGAACACGACAACCATAAAACAATATACAGATACAAGCGCGGTTGTAATGCACGTGCTTCACGACCGGGGTGGGGCTGTCGGGGAGACGCAACATTAACAATACATTAACAATCGACCGTACAATTCCCGACTCTCGGAATTAAATTACTGTCTAATTCCCGGATGCTGGGAACTTTGTTTTCATACAGAGTTTTGAGCATCTAATAACCGAAACCACGGATTTAGTAACTATCTAATTCCCACCTCTGACTGATAGTTGTTTAATTTTGCGTGTATGCCCCCACCCCGTGCGGGGAAGTCATTATTTTACACTATTAGTATACATGTATTACTGTTTTGTGGTGTGTATTTTTCTAGATGAAGAAAAATGGAGACGGAGCGGAGAAATAAGCGCAGGTGTGTGTCGTAGTTTATCATACATTTCTTTTGGCAAAGAAATGTTTTATGTAACATGATTAAAATAGTATACATGTATGTAGTTTGTTTCAGAACTAAATATCACGATTTGCCCGCCTAATCGCTCCCTTTAAATGTTTGCATATGTGTGTGTGTGGGTGTGTTACACCACTGCCTGCGCTAATCTTGCCAATATTTGTCTATTTTTATTTAAAATTACATGTTTGAGAATATTGTGAATGAAATCAAGTAGATTGATTTTGGCTGAGCGTGAGCTGTGCTACAGCAATAGAGCAGCTTGAGTGGATGTGCCTGAGCTGCGCTGCAGCTCAGGCACATCCACTCAAACTGCTCGATTGCGAGTTAAGATTGTCAATAGATGTTCAGAAGCTTATTGGCAAGATTGGCGCAGGCGGCGGTGTATATGGAGCATGAGTATAACATGAACCTCATGTATGCTTGGCAACCGTGTGCGTTATATAATCTGTGACGTTAATCTGGGTTGTCGCTGCCTGAAACAACACAGCTGTGGATAGCGTACATGTTGCCGGCACGGGGATAGCGGTCCGCCGTGGGGAAACGGGCTTATGGTCATCATGTGAGAGAGAGAGAGCGGGGGGGGGGGGGAGAGAGACAGAGAGACAGAGGGGTGGGGGGTGGGGTTGGCGAGAAACAACAAAGCTGTGGATAGCGTACATGTTGCCGGCACGGGGATGACGGTCGCTTTGCGGGGAAACGGGCTTATGGTCATGATGTGAGAGAGAGAGATGGGAGATTGAGACAGAGAGACAGAGGGGGAGGGGGGGGGGGGGCAGGTTGGCGAGAAACAACAAAGCTGTAGATAGCGTACATGTTGCCTGCACGGGGATGGCCGTCGCTGTGCGAGGAAACGGGATTATGGTCATCATATGAGAGAGAGGGGAGAGAGAGAGAAATAGAGAGAGGGGGGAGGGAGAGAGAGAGAGAGAGAGGTGCGAGAGATAAGGTGAGGGAGGGATATCACAGAGAGAGGGCTTATGGTCATCATAGAAAGAGAGAGAGAAATGACCGATTTCACTGTCAATTATCGCTGATGTTTATCCATGTACATTGCAACGCATACAGGCATGTGTTTCAGTGCTCATACTTCGGAATTACAGTGATACCTCTCTAAACCGGACACCCTGTGACCTCCCAGGGTGTCCGGTTTATAGAGGTATCACTGACAATTATGACCGATTTCACTGTCAATTATATTATGTGTATCCATGTACATTGCAACGCATACAGGCATGTGTTTCAGTGCTCATACATCGGAATTACAGTGAAACCTCTATAAACCGGACACCCTGGGGGCCTCCCATAGGTTTATAGGTTTCACTGTACAAATATTGGCAAGATTAGCGCGGGCACTGGTGTATATCGAACATTCAGCCGTGGCCATAGAAAGCGTATTGTTGGATTCATTGGCAAAAACAATTAACTCTACTGTGTCAAATGTCAAACAAATGATTTATTAAGCTTTCATGACGTGTTTTTGAAAGCCAATCGGGATCATAAGACACAACAATACTATGGAAGGTCATATCCGCCATAATTATATTTGGCTTGATGCTTGCTGGCTGGTGACATTTTAAGTTATATCCGTCTTATTACAATTATATGTGGCTTGATGCTTGCTGGCTGATGACATTTTAAGTTGTATCCGTCTTATTACAATTATATGTGGCTTGATGCTTGCTGGCTGATGACATTACACGTTCTATGCGTATTATTGCATTCACCGTTTGTATTTATGACAATTCTATGTGGCCTGGTGCCTGCCTGCTGATGGAATTACAACTTATATCCATGTTATTCTATTCGTCATTTGTATTTATGACATTTGAAATCATCTTGGTTGTAATATATATTTGTCTTTATTGCATGCGCATTTGGCTTGATGTTTCATTCATTTGTCCTTACTGCTTTCGGCCTTATTCAAAGTGCTAAGTGCTTTGTTCTTACTTTCTATTGCAAATGCTTAGTGCAATAAAACAGACACACGAATAAGGACGTATCAATAATTGTAATGTAAATAAGACGAATGAACAAAGCAATCAGCAGAATGGACATGTAAGAAAGACAAATACAATTACAACAAGCAGTTTTCAAATGTAATACATACAAATGACGAATAAAATAACATGAATATAAGTTGTAATGTCATCAGCACGCAAGCATCAAGTCACATAGAATTATGGCGGATATTACCTTCCCAAATTACTGTTGCAATTGTTGTTGTCAAGGGGCCTGGCTTATCGAGGGTTACCCTAAACACCCCAAAGGCTGGAAAAGGCTACAAAGGCTGCAAAGGCTGTTCGATGTTGCTTGCTCAATTGGGGCTTGTTAAATGTGTCACAAGCTGGACCCATAATCATTAAACGGTCGTATTTTATCTATAAATATAATTTAATATGTGGATATACGAGGGTCATCCAATAAATAGTGAAAACGAATATAAGTTGATATATTGTGCATATACCTGAATGAAATCATATACGTCAAGGGTCATGAACACGGTGATGATAATACTGAGCCATTTTCACTATATATATTGGATTACCCTCGTATGTTTGCATCTGTAAATATCAGTTTGCAAACGTTTTAGTATCCGCACATGATGTACGCACATTGTGTTAAATGAAAAATGAAATGTATGGTGTTACAATGTCACTTCGAAAAAATAAACACGTAATTGTGTAACTATTCCACCCGTTTTTCTTATAAGTTATATAACTACCTGTTGCCTACTTTATTATTCCAATACCAGCATCTCCCGTCACAAAAAATAAAAAGTTTAATTTTAAATTTCAAAAGGAACAGTTTACTGCGAATAATTGACGTAATTACGTTAATTACAAATACAGGACACGGGAAGGAAAATGTTCGTGGAATAAACTGTGCTAAATACTATGGGTTAATTGACGGAAATGTATTTTACAACTAGTTACACGTTTATTCGGCCGTGTAAATAAAAGATTTTGCTTCCGCAATCTGAGGAAATATTCGTTGCAGAGCCGTAGGTAGCGCTCATAAACATATTTATCACCGTATTCAAAGTAGATAACTAGCTGATGTCTCAAAATTCGGCATTCGTCCTATGTTCACGTAATGTGTTGATACATAAAGCATGTTTAAATGAATGTCGTTGATCGATCATTGACTTATATTAATAATAATGCAATAAGCAGGCCCGTAGCCAGGGGGTCGGAGCGGTCGACGACCCCCCCCCCCCCCCACGCCCAGCCTCGAGGTCCACTTTTTTAGCCTCGATGTCCACATTTTTAGAACCCCCTAGATACATCAGGCCCCTTGTGCCTTCGAAACGACCCCCCCCTTCAAACAGGTCTGGCTACGGGCCTGATAAATATAATCGGTGTTTAGCTGCACCTGCTAAACGATATGTTAATAGGGTTAATCACTCTTTGTCCAATTCTGCGCGGCCCGATCGGCGCAGGTGCGCGTATATTTGTGGTAGATTATTGCATTCAAATGATTAAAATGATTAACATGATCATAACACATACTAATTCAGTCAATTCAATGACAATGTATGGTATAAATATCCGCTAACGGACGTACAAGCAACTTCGAAAGCCTTTGTAGCCTTTGTAGCCTTTTCCAGCCTTTGGGGTGTTTAGTGTGACCGAAACGCATGGCAAAACAGCGATGCAATAATCAATAATGGAACTCCGGATGTCACTTGAAACAGTGCGAATGAATAAAGCATCAATCCAAATGCACATGCAATTTAGACTACAACCAAGAAGATTTCAAATGTCACAAACACGAATGACGAATACAATAACATGAAAGTAAGTTGTAATGGCACCAGTCAGCAAGCATCAAGCCACATAGAATTGTAATAAGACAGATAGAACTTAGAATGTCATCAGCAAGCAAGCATCAAGCCTAATATAATTATGGCGGATATTACCTTCCATACAATACAAGTAGTTATATTTCTGTACAAAAAAATCAGAGTTTGAACGTGAGGTCGACTAAAAAAGTGGAGAATATGATTCGGTGACCAAAATACTTGTATACTCAAACACAAAAATCCAAGCGGTTAACCCTCAGCCTGCTGAGCGCGAAAACTGTCGTCTGCTGTTGCTTTATATTTTGCCCTGTTTCTCAATAAAAACATGGTTTGACAGCACTTTAGAATCATTTCCATTGGAAATGATTCTAAAATGCTGTCAAAGCATGTTTTTGATGAGAAAAATCGAAAATAAAACATAAACAGCAAACGACAACATTTCATTCAGCAGTGTAAGGGTTAAACTTATGTAAACAAAACAACAACAACAAAAAAACGTTTGAATGTGAGGTTGACTAACAAAATGGGGATTATGATTTGCTGACCAGTTATCCTGAAACACAAAAATCCAAGCGGTTAAAATTCTGTAAACAAAAACAACAACACAAACATTTGAATGCGAGGCTGACTAACAAAATGGGGATTATCATTTGGTGACCAATATATATTGAAACACAAAACTCCAAGTACATGTATTTAGATTTATGTAAAAATAATTATTTGAATGTGAGTTAAACTGACAAAAAATTGAGCTTATGGTATTGCGACTGGTGTAAACTAAATTCAGCATGAATACCAGTCTGGTCGGAGTCTGCATTGTGTGTCAGTGAATAAAACTGCAACGGGCGTCATTTTACCAGGCTGTGCCAGAAATGACGTCAATATTTTGTTTATTTAGTCTTAAATTTATATTCAAATTATAGAAGAACATATAACCAACATACTCTGAGATTGTACTCGTTCTATTAAAGTTCCAGCATGTGTATGTTTATGTTATTTACATATACAGTGGAACCTCTCTAAACCGAATACCACGTTAACGTCTGTGATTGTTTATGGGTTTCTTTGTCATCTATCTCAGATGATAATGTATATTCATAATCGGAAAGCGTCCAAATACATATCAGTAAACTGCCTGATGTACAGTGGAACATCTCTAAACCGGACACCCTGGGGACCTCCCCCCAGGGTGTCCGGTTTACAGAGGTTCCACTGTATATATTATTAAAATAACTGTAGGACTTAATCTCTCAGAGAAAGACCCACGATTGAAGGGGTCAATGGAATAAGGGGGCTAACTCCTTGATGGCTTTAGCCATGGAGTTAACCCCCTTATTTTACTGAACCCTTCAAGTGTGTTCACTGCGCAAGTGCAACTTCGAACGTTTATTCATCTATATATTGGTGTACAGAACCTCTTCAAACCGGACACCCTGGGGACCTCCCCAGGATGTCCGGTTTGGAGAGGTTCCACTGTAAATCAGACATGTGAACACTTCGTGACAGATTATAGTGTTTTGCAATCATGAAAAGTCATTGTAATCAGAGATACATAACAGCGACAGACATCTTAGATGATCTAAGGTAAACATCTATATGTTCCCGGGTGTCCGGTTTAGAGGGGTACCACTGTAAATCAGACATGTGAGCACTTCATAACACTTTCTAGCGTTGTACAATCATGAACAGTCATTGTAATCAGAGATACATAACAGTGAATCTCATCTAAAGTAAACATCTATATTGTCCCGAGTGTCGGTTTAGCGGGGTTTCACTGTATTATAAAGTGGACCTTATTGAAGTTGTATCAGGGCAACACGATCGCTAGTTCACCTACCTATTGAAGAATAGACTTAACATGCCATGTCTATATCATTGTCGACTTGTATGTGTAAGTTATTGTTCACATATTGGATTTTTAAGGAATTAAATGCGAGGGAGCGCTAACGACTGCAGCATTTAGTTCCTGAAAAAAATCCAATATGTGAAAAATAGCCTACTTATAGTTCAGCCAAGTGCAGAATGCAATGTCCCATCCGAGTATGGATTTTCCATATCCTGTTGAACAGTTAATCATCAATGCTGGTAATATATTGGGGTTAAACGTTGCAATATGTGAAATAAGTGGAGCACAATGCTGTCCAGCGATTGGCTTAGAAAGTAGGGCGAACTATACATTGCATTATCTGACTTATCATGTATTATTTATTTTGTTATAGAAGTAAGGCCATATGTGTTGTGTCTAATTGAAGAACAAACTTGGAGAAATCTGGGGATTTGAAAACATTTCGGCTATAGAAACAATTCATTTGAAATTTTGCAAAACTGTTTTGGGTGTAAAGAAATCCACACCAAATATCATGGTTTATGGAGAACTCGGCAAATTTCCGCTTATTATTGACATTAAATGTAGAATTATTTCGTTTTGGGCAAAATTAGTTTCAGGGAAGCAGAGTAAATTATTGTTTCTTATGTATAAGTTATTATATACACAACATGAAGCAAATGTGACTCATTTCCGATGGATTCAGAATGTTAAATCTATTTTAACTGAAATTGGAGTTCCTGGCGTATGGCTTAGCCAGAACGATGTTAATGCTATCTGGCTGGGCCACTACGCCAGGACTCAGCTTCAGAACCAGTTTATTCAGTCATGGCTCACCAGCATCGATTCATCTTCACGTGGAATTACGTATAGAATCTTTAAAACAGAGTTTGGATTAGAAACATATTTAATTAATCTCACGGAAAGGTTAAGAAAAACATTGACCAGATTTCGAACTTGTAATCATAGACTGGCGGTCGAAACTGGTAGATGGACAGGTGTGCCGAGAGCAAGCAGGGTCTGCAACAAATGTGGCGCTGGTGCTCTCGGTGACGAGTTTCATTTCCTTTTCGAGTGCCGCTTCTATGATGAAGTTCGAAAACGGTATATCAAGCCATTTTATTTTAGAAGACCAAATATTTTAAAATTCGCACAGCTATTTGAGAAAAAATCTGGAAAGCAATTAAGAAATTTAGCTATTTTTATAAGAAATGCTTTATGGTTATAATGACTAGTGAGCTTATACATATGCATTTTGTATTTTTACCCATCGTCGTAATATGTAATCTATTGTATACCTCGTGTGTCACGTATGTGGCTTAGAGTGAATAAAATGTATTGTATTGTATTGAAAAGTCGCGGGAATACTGGAAGAAGGCCGGAAGGCCTCGTCCAGTATTCCCGTGACTTTTCCAAGTTTACTCTATTTTATGTAGGAAATATCCACAAATGAGTTCACTTCACAAATGTGAATTCGTATATTTGCTTGTATAGTGGAACCCCTCTAAACCGGACACTCGGGGGAAATATGGATGTTTATCTTAGATGTGTTTCGCTGTTATTGCATCTGTCTTTTATATGTTTTGTATCCGTGAGAGCTGAGAGCCTTGCAGTGTAAAATTTAGTCACAATAACAGCCCAATTTGTCCTGGTGTCTTGCTACTCAAATGGGAATAAAAGGATAACCAATGTCAAACTATGTATACCTACACATGTGTATTGTTGGTCTACGAGTGTTAAACTTCTCACTCGTCAGACTGTGTAGCAAAATGCCAGAACAAATTGGGCTGTTACTGTGACTAAATTGTACACTATAAGGGTCTCAGCTCTCACAGATACAAAAAATATAAAAGACAGATGAAATACTAAAACACATCCGTAGAGCTGAGATTTATTTTCTAAGCTGCAAACCGGACACCCTGGGAGGTCCCCAGGGTGTCCGGTCTGTAGTTTAGAAAATAAATCTCAGCTCTACGGATGTGTTTTAGTATTTCATCTGTCTTTTAGAGAGGTTCCGCTGTAGTATTTCGTAACTCTTATTAAAATTGTAAATGGCATCACTTTTCCACATACCTATTCGTTGAACTGTATTCTCCGTCAGAAACATCAACAATTGTTAACTTCACTTGAGGACTACGTATTCCTCTCGCCAGAACAATAGATCCGACAATAATAAATTCACTTCCCACGGACTTGCTATAGTAGGCCTCCGCCGTAGAATACACGCAGATAGCTAATTGTGCCGTTGTTCTCTATCTAGCCACTTATTGATATCAAAGTTTATGACACGGGAAACTGTCATCTATTGTATAAATTGTGACTTACAGACCAGTGTAGGCCATCGTATTTTCTATTTATAGACCGCTGCGGAATATGATTCGGAATTCCCTTTTCGCCTTGTAGCGGTGATAGTTTGCATATGAATTAGATATTAACCCTTTCACCCCTAAGTAACTGGAATGGATTATTATATGTTAATTTCTGGACCAATCCAAACGTCACAGAATTATTTTCAGACTAGTCCATTTATGAAAAGGGGGTGGGGTGTTTTTGTTCTCAAAAATTTGAAAATTACTTGCAAATAGTGCAGATCCTGATGAGACGGCTCGTGAGCCGGCTCATCTGGATCTTCACTATTTGCCAATACCAATATACAGGTATGTGCGTGGTGTTGAATATATACCAGTTTCAACCAGTTTCGATCTCCATGTTTTCGCTGGTTGTTGGTGTATAAATGAGGTGACTGATATCGCGCGCCCACCAAAGTCGAACTCGTATAAAAACAATAGAAAGATGGTTAATATCTAGATTAGGTGCATCAGGAGAAAATCGCACATGGGAGATAACCCATGGTGTTGGAGTATGTAACAAAACCGGGCTTATCGCCCGTGTGAGTGGATTGTTTTTGCGGGAAGTGTAGACCCAGATCAGACTGCGCGATACCGTAAGTCGGTAATGTGCATATTAACTGTGCCGTCAGTAAACTGTGGATGTTATTTCAGGTTAGATGAGGTTTTCAGATTGGTCGAAGTATACACGATATAAGCCTGGTTTTGTCAGATCGTCCATCTTCTGTATCAAACGTGGGACCGATCACAAATATTTATCATTGGTTTCATTTGTACGGGGCCCCGCAGCGGACATGATTTTTTTTTGTATTAATTCGTTCCCACGAAATAACAATTCGTTCCCTCAATTTAACAATTCGTTCCCACAAATAAACAATTCGTTCCCACGAATTAACAATTCGTTCCCACGGGAACGAATTGTTATTTCGTGGGAACGAATTGTTAAATTGAGGGAACGAATTGTTATTTCGTGGGAACCAATTAATAAAAAAATAATTCTACGTCCCCTGTGGGGCTCCGTACATTTGTAATGTGTCGTGTTTGCTGAAACAATATACATAAGCGTAAGTGAATGTACACATTGTAGGTTGAGGTCACTGTTCGTGTGTCTGTTCACTAGCGTACATGCTGCACCCAGCTTTTTGTTTTCGAGGAAATGTAGTGACAACGTCAAAGCGATGCACCAATGGCCATACACAAGGTGCATCACGTGGTTACAACAACAACAACGTCGCCCACTCCAAAGTAAGTATTATTTGATATTTTCCTTAATATGCAACGGATTTTGAGGAAATATGGCGCAGCAAACGCGTCTTCATGAGCTGCATTTGGTGGTCCATGGAGTTTGGCACAGACTTATGTTGTTTTTTGCGAAGAGTCGATTTCCGTGTCGGAGGAGACACGGAAATCGATTCTTCGCAAAAACGACAGAGACATACAGAGACCACCAAATGCAGCTTATCAAGACGCGGTTGATGCGCCACATTTCATCAAAATCCGTTACGTAATAAGGACACTATAAAAGAATACGTACTTTGAGTCGGATGGATTCTGGAAATTACAGTACCTGTTGTTTTTGTTAGTACCACGTGATCATACACATTGTATACATGCACATACAGTGGAACCACGCTAAACCCGACCTCACGAAAATATGTGTGATCTTATTTTAATAGGTTTCTTTGTAATTCATCTCTGGTGATAATGCCTGTTCATGATCGCATATCACACAACTAAGAGTCGGAATGATAAAATACCTGATTTACAGTGAAATATCTCTAAACTGGACACCCTGGGGACGTCCCAGCGTGTCCGGTATAGAGAGGATTCACTGTATATTAATGCTATTTATAAGCCAAGTTTGTTTCATTCGCCGAGTTTCTGATCAAACTACTAAAACGATTGAAATTAGTCACAAAGTAATTATATAATTCCAATCAGAAATGCGAAACATTAAGATCATTCTCAAAATATTCATACGGCTCGGTTAATAGATGTCAAAGTTAAAGAGTTAGAGCTGAGTGAAACAGCCAATCATGAGTTGATTCGTCAATAACTGCAAAGCGCCCTCTGGTGTTTAATCTATAAAGTATTCCAGAGAAGAAAAAAAACAAATCATGTCATATTTTGTCTACATAAGCGCACTTCTAAGTAGTACATATATAGAAACCATGAAACAAATGTCGCCTCTAAATGTTGACGGTCGTGGAGCACAGGTTGAAGTAACGGACCGAGGTCTATACATACATTAAATATGCCTAAAAGCATCAATAAATGAAAACAAAATAAGCTAAAAAATATTTTTTCATTTATTTAATTTTTTTTAGCTTATTTTTTTTAATTTAATTTTTGTTTAGCTTATTTTTTTTCTTCATTTATTGATGCTTTTATGCATATTTAATTTATTTATAGACCTCGGTCCGTTACTTCAACATGTGTCGTGGAGTACACAGAATATAACGTAAATTGATATGATATAGTCTGGTCCGTAACCAATAACGTCCGAATAGCAGGACATCCAACATGGATCGCAACTGGTTGCTATATACTTTAACCCTTTCACGAGCCTGGTCAGAACCAGACGGGCCGGTCTGAACTAGCAGGATACAGGCCCGTACGCAGGAATTAATTTAGGGGGTGCGTTATCGACGGTGCGAAGGGCCAATAATGTTTTTTGCACATCCACGGACAGACCTGTGCAGATTAACCCTCTCACCCCTAAGTAACTGGAATGGATTTTGATATGTTAATTTTGCAATCAATCCAATCATCACAAAATGATTTTCAGACCAGTCCATTTATGAACATGGGGTGTTTTTGTTTTCAAAAATTACTTGCAACAAGTGCAGATCCTGATGAGACGGCTCGTCACGAGCCGGCTCATCTGGATCTACACTTTTTTCCAATACCACTATACAGGCTTGTGGCATTGAAATGGTTAAAGGGGGGGGGGGGTGGGGGGGGAGGGGGTGTGCCTTGGGATATATTGTGAATGTGAGAGCCGGGTCCGATTTAGAGCAGGATATATCGTTAGTGTGAGAGCCGGGTCCGATTCAGACAGTGCCCGAAATCACAGAAAACATTGTTTAGTTTTAATAAAGTTTTATCACACGGAATTACAGTAAGATCACCGCAGCCGGCAGTGTGTATATCCATACTCGTGCTAATTAAACGTAGGCTGTGCCTGTGTGTGGCACGGGGATAGGGGTCACGTTTCCATTGGCTGCAAATGGCGGCAATTATTTCTGGGAGTGTGCACCAGTTCCTGCATGCCGGTGATAACGGAGATGTAGGCAGCGTGTACACGGGGGCTGATTGGCAGAACTCCAGATAAGGTGTGCATTGTCGTATTTTACGCACTTATTTGTTATTATCAGAAGTGGGAGTACAAAATACTCACAGCAATGTGAAACTACGTATTGGTTTTCACATTGAGTAGTGAAATTACGGTAATAAAGTTGAAATTTACTTTGTTGAGCTGCAAAATGTAAGCAGTGTTTGCTTTTTGCCGCTCAAATAAGTGAATTAAAAAAAAAACAGTATCATTTGTTCCCTATTTAATAAGAAAATCTATAATACATGTGTGAAAGTAAACTGCATTAATTTAACATATGGGGGTATAATACTCTTTAGATACAACACTTACATTTGTAAAAGTAAAATTCGCATTGAATTTGAAATATGGGGGTATACTACTCTTTGGGAAGAAAACTTATCTGGAGCTCTGGATTGGGACGTTGATGAGATAAAGCTATGTTCTTGTCATGTAACCTTCGTGTTTTCTTCATCGGCTGAGATATAATTAGTGTTTGATTTCCGTGTATGGCTTCGATTTCGTTCATAATCTATGTTTTCGTTGTAGTGTATGTTTTCGGCTGGGCTTTGGCATTACGTCACGTGTCACATCATTAATTTTCGCCACTAATGATTGAAACAAAATATAAATCAAAGTACTGAAAGTACTGAAATATGTTATCTCCACAATCACTTGCGGAAGTAGAGACTGAAAGTTGCATATTTTCTCAATCATCATCCAGAGGCAAATGTACTGTGATTGTGCAAACCCAGTCCCAACCTTAAGTTTTCTCTAGAATATATAGAGAATAGTAGGTTAGTGCCGTGAATGGGAAAAAATATCTGGCAAGGCGTAGGAAACGGGATGGGCGAGGCTCTGCCGAGCACATCCCGTTTCCGTGCCGCGCCAGATATTTTTCCCATTTACGGCACTAACCTACTATTCTATTTATCCCGTCAACACCTACAAATGGCTTTAAAATGCAAAAAAGTAACCCCAGTCACCGTATGTATTCATACGTGGTGATTAGGTCGTATTGACAGGATATCACAAATGTTTCACTGCACCATGTTTCACGGCACATACGCACTGTGTTAATGGGATAAATTACTGTTTGAAACTCCCAGAAAAAAATGTACGAAATTGGCGGTCACTGCTACCTAACTGTGAGAACTAAACATAATAGCTGCTGTATTCATAAGCACGAACTGTCTTTATTCGTATTTTCCAGAATTTAACTGATAAACTGAGCCCAAAACTGAAAACTATAGAGAATAGTATATGTAGAGTTTTAGATACAAAGCAAGACAGACCAAAACGCTATAGGATAAGTTGGCGCAGGGCACTATTTTCTTGGTCGCACTCACCGTTTAGGCGTAGCACTACAATATGGCTGCCCCCATAGAAATTTGCGGACGACAAAATTTAATTCAGCATTAACCTCCCTACAACAGCCACCTCTCTTCAACAGCCAGTTTTGCGTCTTCACATGGGTGGCTGTTTTAGAGAGGTTGCACTGTACAAGTGTATTGTCAACCGACTATACTCTATGGTAATATACAACTGGACGATCCTACTAACAAAACAATATTTACAGCTGTAAGAATGTACATAGAAAATACAAGTCGCTTTTAAATGGTACGGTGGAACCTCTGCAAGCCGGACGCCTTGTACATGACTGTGTGTGTATTTCTGGTGGGAACTATTTGTATTTATCTCTGATGGTACAGTCTGTTCATGATTGCAAAGCATGAAAACATATCTTGGAGTGGTCATATGACAGATTTACAGTGGAACATCTCTATGCCAGATGCCCTGTAGCCGATTTCACCAACATTGCAAAGTATACTTTTCTAGCTAAGTATACTTTGAGGGAGTAATCATTTATTTTTCCTGAAATGCATTATTTCATATAGAACTAACAAATGCATATAGTTCATGATTAAAAGTATGCAGAATTATTATACTGAATTTATTACATTATCACAGCCAGAATGGCTGTGATAATGTAATAAATTCAGTATAATAAAAATTAATAAATTTATCCTGAAATTGAAAATTTGTCTCTCAAAGTATACTTTGCTAGAAAAGTATACTTTGCAATGTTGGTGAAATGGGCTACTGGGACGTCACAGGGTGTCTGCCTTTGTACATCATCACGACAACCACGACTTAATGTGTGCGTGTGCGAACATATTTATTTTCTTGAACAGCTGCAGTGGATTTTTTTTCGATTTTTGTTTTATAATAACGAACTAAAATAGTTGTCTTTCCTTTTTTGTTAAAATTTGTTAATGCATGCATATTTACATATTGTCATCTATAATGCATCTACCGGGTATCGCAGGAAGCAGAATCATACAGAATTGTATGCTAATGACAGTACTAATTATGTTTGTTATGTCCTACGGGCCGTTTCACTAAACTTCTTACGAATAAAATGTTTGTAAGTGCAAAATTATGATAGTCTGTAAATTTCACATTAACAATGTTTTCTTGTAAACGATTAATGGATTTACATTTATTGAGCATAGGCTGCATATGCAGCCTATGCTCAATAAATGTAAATCCATCAATTGAAGTTTACAGACGATCTTAAATTTGCACTTACGAACATTTTAGTCGTAGAAGTTTAGTGAAACGGGGCCCCTGGTTCCTGCAGCCTGTGATACCAAGCCACGTGTTAGGGAGAGGATTTATATAAGCTTGCTTTCAATCCAATCCCATTTGTATAATTCTGTATATACTACGATTGATGCCTTACTTATAAATACGTAAATAAGTAATAAATAATATACATATAGAATATGTTTAAACCACAAAATAATGAGAGTGGCCTACACTGTTCGCTATTGATTTTAGGGAGATACTCTTGATTTCTCTGATAAAATCAGACGCTGCTCTTGTCACTAGTCTCTTATAATTCTTACAAAGCAGAGATTCCGCTGGGGGGGATAAAAAAATCGCCACTTCAAAAAAGAAAACAAAATCATTTTTTTTTTTTTTTTTTTTTTTTTTTTCGAAAATTGTAATTTTGTATCGCCAATTGTTTATTTGTATCGCCAATTGCGAAAGTGGCGATCGCCTGCGGAATCCCTGCATAGAGTGGCAATGTACTATTGTAGTGCATTTGTAAGTGTTTTACTCTTTCGTTTGTCCATTGATTACACGTTATTCAACAAATAAACGACGTGAAACAAAACTCTATAGAATTCCCTATTTCGCGTCCTGTCATATATTTAGCTATATAGCAATGTATGGTAACGTAATGCTCGGGATTCTATAGCGGTCAAGTTGATCAGGATCTACACTGACCAAACATACAGAGTGGAGCCTCTCTAAACCGGACACTATCAATACACATGTGATCTTATTTTTGATGAGTTCTTTGTCATTTATCTCAGTTGATAATGTCTGTTCGTGATCGCATAGCACACAACTATGGCTCAGAATGATCAAATGCCTGATTTACAGTGAAATCTCTCTAAACCGGACACCCTGGGGGGTCCCTGGGGACCTCCCAGGGTGTCCGGTTTAGAGAGGTTTCACTGTAATATAAAGCTGTTCCTGTTTCTAGGCTCACCACATATGAGACGCCATGTGATTTTGTACCGAAGAACGTGCGCCATATCTTATGAAAAAAGTACGATTTTTTCCGTAAATGACGGCAAAAAAGTTGACGAAATTTTCATACAATTTGATGTGAAGATTTCGTCATATTCAGTCGTCATTTACAGAAAATATTACAGTTCTTGTAAATAGATTTCTTGAAAAATCGCAAATGATCTAAGGTACAAAATCATGCGGCGCGTCTCATATGAGACACGTGTGTAGAACCCCCTATTGTTCACCCTCCCCTATTGTTACCCTATTGTGAAACCAAAAAAGTGATCAATTACGTGACGTAATTTTGTACCTACGAACATGTGCGATTATCCATGAAAAATATCTACAGAAACTGAGATATTTTCTGTAAATGACATCGAAAGAGGACGACATTTTCATAGCAAATGCAGAATCGAAATTTTCGTCGACTTTCGACGTCATTTACGAAAGATATCGTAAATTTTGTAAATATTTTCATGTGACATCGCACGTGTACAAAATCACGCGGCGTGTCTCATATTTGGCCAGCAGTGTAGCCCGGTCCGAGTCTCACCACATGTACGACAGGTGTGAATCGTCACGTGATCACGGTTGATAACCCGGTGCCGGCGAGACACATACCACACACGCCGGCGTTAAACACACCACGCTGTCGTCGTTTCTGTACATCTATTGGCAATCTCAATTCGCAATCAAGCAGTTTGATTGACTGAACCTGAGCTGTAGCACAGCTCAGGTTCAGTCAATCAAACTGCTTGAGTGCGAATGTTTAAAGCACAATATCCAAGTATTTTGATGAAAGAAAACAATTGGCATAATGTGCCAATATTAGCCCAGGTGACTTTGTATCACACCCTTGGAAGTGGGTTGTCGCCTTCCGGAGGTGTTTTATTGCAACATTAAATGGGCTTCCGCGGTGTATAGAATAGCAAACACCATACGGATGTTACAATACAAAACTCATGGAGATGCCATGAGATACCAAATGTATGAAGTTACAGGGTGCGGCTTTCATTCATAATCTAGCGTCGTTATCTAATTACACGTGCGTTCTAATAATGTGCTACATATGCACGCATGTTGTGTATGCATGTATTTACTAGTGAATCAATAATACTTCACCACTGTTTGTCGTCTTGTGATAAATATGTTCTTGTATTATATTGTATGCTCAAGGGCCAGTAGGCCTATTGCTGAATAAACATTACCATATGTAGTTTACGTGTTGTTTATTATTATTATTATTATTATTATATTATTATTATTATTATTATTATTATTTATGTCGCCATTGTGGTGGTCAGTTCAAATCAATTTATTATTATTGTTTTCGTCTTCTTTATGTTGTGGTGATGGTCAGGGGAAGTCAATGTATTTATTATTATTTATTATTATTATCTGTTATTATTATTTGTATTATTATTTATGTAGTAGCTGTTGTGAGTTAAAATAAATGTATTATTATTATTATTTATGTTTTTGTTATTGTGATGGTCGTCAGTTCAAATCAATATAATTCCAGCACACAAATATTTACACAATTCCCCAACATTTGATTGGCCCGTAGCAAGTCTCTGTCCAAAATTTATATCCCAGTAAACTCCCATGCCGAAGGACTTTCCGTAACCGTGAGGCGCAGTTAAAATAATTCTTAAGAAAACGGAAAATAAACACATTTTCTTGATGAATTTATTTCAAATGCTGGAATTATAAGGAATGAATGGCCTTTTTGTTGAATTTATCGGGGATATAAACTTAGAAATGTCGCGGGAATACTGGACGAGGCCTTCCCGCGACTTTTCCAAGTTTATACCCCGATAAATTCCACAAAAAGGCCATTCATTCCTATAGTATGTATTTGTATTGTTATTACTAATTAATATTATTATTATACATGTAATTATTATTGTTATTATTATAATGATTATTATTATTATTTGACTTGTGAATATATGCACGAGTTCCGTTGCGTGCAACTTTAGGAGCGCAATATCGTTGCGCGGCGGAACGAGTTGCATATATAGAGAATAGTAGGTTAGTGCCGTGAATGGGAAAAATATCTGGCAAGGCTCAGGAAACGGGATGGGCGAGGTCCTGCCGAGCACATCCCGTTTCCGTGCCGCGCGAGATATGTGTTCCCATTCACGGCACTAACCTACTATTCTATTTATCCCGTCAACACCTACAAATGGCTGTAAAATGCAAAAATTGTATTGACTGGATATCAAAAATGTTTCACGGCACCGTGTTTCACGGCACATACGCACTGCGTTGACGGGATAAATTCACTTACAAATCAAATAACCTTTTTATTATATACGTAAATCACTCGCAATGTATATGCGCCTCAAAAAATATACAACATATAAATAAAATAAAGACATTAGTGGTGGTTTAGAACTATTTTACGAGGTGAAACATAGTTCCGGCACTGACCAATATGAACTCACGCGACGTCGTATGGGAAAATGATTTTGGGAGGGGCCAAGTGATTCTGGTGTGGCGAGGACCTGGCATCAGATCAGGATTATTCTGATTTCAGGGCTGAATATATAGTTTTGTTATTGTAAATATTCAGTTCTGATTTTGGGATTTTCCCCCCATTTGTACTTGAACATGTACATGTACTTGTACAGGTAATATATGGGATTTAGTACTAAACCCATTGACCCGGCCTTAAATGACCTTAGCTGTTGATAGGCCGTTAAACCCCAACAAACAATCAAACATATGGGAAAATGTGAAACGAAAATACGTATATATAATAAAACAATATATATATACTGTTTTATCACATATAACTATGCATGCATCAGCCAGCATTATCAAAGGAACTTCCGGAACAGGCGAACGCCTTTCTAATTGGTCGATAAATCAAGGGAAGTAATTGACGGATGTTTTCCGTTGTATAAAACATAAATTACCCCGCCAAACAGGTGTTACATAGACACTGTATTTACAAACACACGTCGGGATGTTTGTTGAGAGGGGAAATTTATTCTCCCATTAGACGGCTGGAAATACCGACGTGATCACATACGTTACATTACATTACATTACATACGATTGAACAGCCCCTGCCTGTCTGTATAATTGAGACACGCCATGCGATTTTGTACCTTCGTACATTTTGTGATTTTGTACCTTCGTAATTTCATGAAATACGTTTACAAAATTTAAAATATTTTCCGTAAATGGCGACAAAAGTTGACCAAATTTTCAGGGTTCATGCGGAATTATATTCCGTATGTACTCTGGAAATGTTGTCAACTTTTGACTTTAGTTATTAAAAATGTTGTAAAGTTTGTAAAACGTATTTAATGAAATTACGCAGATGTCCGTAGTTACAAAATCACATGGCGTGTCTCATATGCTATGTGGCTGTGATTGGAGAAATGGGGCGTATGGTATTTGCGACCAGTGTAGATCCAGATCAGACCAGATCAGCCCCATTTCTCCAGTTACAACCACATATGAGACAAGCCATGTTATTGTACCTAAGAACATGTGAGATTTTTAATGAAAACTATTTACAAATTTACTTTATTTTCTGTAATTTTGATAGCAAATATCACAGTTTCTGTAAATATATTTCATGAAAAATCGCACACGTTATTGGGTAAAAAACCACAAGTCTTGTATCATATGAGTTTGGCTCTGCAAGGACCTCTCTGTGTCTCTGGGCTCTGGTTAAGAAAAACATTGACCAGATTTCGAACTTGTAATCATAGACTGGCGGTCGAAACTGGTAGATGGACAGGTGTGCCGAGAGCAAGCAGGGCCTGCAACAAATGTGGCGCTGGTGCTCTCGGTGACGAGTTTCTTTTCCTTTTCGAGTGCCGCTTCTATGATGAAGTTCGAAAACGGTATATCAAGCCATTTTATTTTAGAAGACCAAATATTTTAAAATTCGCACAGCTATTTGAGAAAAAATCTGGAAAGCAATTAAGAAATTTAGCTATTTTTATAAGAAATGCTTTATGGTTATAATGACTAGTGAGCTTATACATATGCATTTTGTATTTTTACCCATCGTTGTATTATGTAATCTATTGTATACCTCGTGTGTCATGTATGTGGCTTAGAGTGAATAAAATGTATTGTATTGTATTAAGTGGTTTAATTGAAGATATATACCGATAGTAGGACCGTTGGGTTGTTTAAATGTTCACCAATATCGGTACATAAGTATCAGATTTTCTATCCGATGGGAAATCCGATATTTATGTACCTACATGCATATGGTTGGAAATAGAAACAACCCAGCGGCATAGTATCGTCATATATCTTCAATTAAACCACTTTACACAGGGCCATGATGAAATTATTTTTTTTTTTAAATCCTGATATGCCCCTATAAAACAGATTTTTATTATACTGAATTTATTACATTATCACAGCCAATTTGGCTGTGATAATGTAATAAATTCAGTATAATAATTCTGAATGTCCGAGGGCGGAGGTGTACTAGCATATTTTGCCAAAATTGCAAAGTATACTTTTCTTGCTGAGTATACTTTGAGGGAGAAATTTTCAATTTAAGGATAAATTTATTAATTGTTATTATACTGAATTTATTACATTATCACAGCCAATTTGGCTGTGATAATGTAATAAATTCAGTATAATAATTCTGAATGTATTCCAGCCACGTTACTATGTACTGATATCTTACTAAAGGAGAAAAAATCCTATGGCATTGTTATGCATTTTATATCGGACGTAAATTTCCACACAGATATCAGTGGCGATCACCGTGTTTCCTTAAAATGTTAACGGACATTACTATTTAATCTCTGTATATATGTTTTGATGTGCAATGATCATACTTTATAATCTGTCGAAGATATTATTTGTTCAGGTGACGCATTTAATTAGTATAAATAATTAAAAAATATCATGCCTCATTTGCATATGAAAATAGCCTGATACCACCGCGAGTCACTATCAGTAAAATAAATATTACTAAATGATTATATATGTATAGTTGGCATTCGTATTTTTTAGAACTGGTGGATTAGTGACACAAGGTACACTTTATATTTAAATCCTATAAAAGAACAGTTTGTGCCTGCTGAGTGGGCATGTACATTTAAGTTTATTTATATTATCATACATAGTCATATACACACATTACATGATATTTTGGGTACATTTTCGAACTTAATTTGTGTAAAACATGACGATATATTATAATATAGCAATAACATACCTGCTGTGCATTCTGGGTAAGCATAATCCCGATTGTTCCAGGATACTTCCGCCGGTCACTGTCACGCCTACATCAAACACGCCGCCGCGGCATCACGGTTAATCACGGGTAATGATGTGTCGTAAATAATGATTAATGTTGTCGGTAACGGTGCGATTGTTTTGTAAGTTCCACAAGTACGACTGTTGTGTCATCATAATTATGTGGCTGTGACTGGAGAAATGGGGATTATGGGATTTGTGACCAGTGTCATGGGCGGATTCAGGGGGGGGGGGCGGACGCGGACCCGGCGCACCCCCCTAAAATTCGCATAGTAAAGATTGTTTACAAGTTACAAGGCACGTTTCATGCCAAGTACCATGTATTGCAAAATCTTCCGGGTGGGAATGCCCCCGGACCCCCCTAGCGCTATCTCGACTATTTTGCAATACTTGACTATATAGTCAAGTATTGCAAAATAGTTACGCCCCCTCCCTAACCCGAAATTCTGGATCCGCGCCTGAGTGTAGCTCCTGATCAAATAGCACACTCCTGTAGCCTGATAACGATCTATATTGCTTGTTACAAGCACGGCGGGTGTTTCATTGATAACATGGCGAACAGTGCAGATCCTGATGAGACTGTACGGACGCACTGTCTGATCTGGATCTACACTGGTCACAAAACCCATAAGCCCCATTTCTCCAGTCACAGCCACATATAATGCGCAGTGAAATGTCACCTTCGTCTACGTTGACACGTGACTACAGACTCGGGGGACCAAATGCTGATATTCCCTCGAACTGAAGTCGTAAATTTGCGATTTGCGAATATCACATAAAATATATAATATCCAATTCGTAGTATACAAAGTTGTAAATAAATAATGTGTATACGTGGATTTGCTTTCTGCTTAAACTGTCGGAAATAAAATATGCCCGAACAGTTCCGCTGCATAATATACATAGCAAAACAATGGAGGGATATTTCTATATTGTACTAAGTTCTAGAAAATAATAATGGGCAGGGTTAGATTTTTTTTCACCTGTAGCTCTAACGACATATACTGTATATAAACACACACCGAAGAAGAACATTTCCTTTGCACAAATTTACATGCACAATATACATGCTTATCTCATGGAATGGGAATTTTGATAGTCGACACCTGTCCCATAAGGGACACGGTTTGGCACAATCACTAGTGCAAGACGTCTTTCAAATTGCTGTTAATATGCAAAATATGTCTGGTCTACCGACTGGTGATGTTTTTATCCTTGCATCTATTGTTAGTTTTCTGCCAAGTAGTATCATATCGAAATATCCCTCAATTGTTTTGCTATGTATATATAGCCTTTGATAATGTATCGATAACTTTAGGGTGCCTGATACTTGACGAATGAAACGACACAACACTACTAATAAACAACTGGTGGTATGAAACATTAGTTCTCGATGAGTTCGTGTATAGTCCGCAGACGATAACTTGCTACTTGTTTACAAACAAACCGGCCATAAACAAAACACAGAATAGGTGAGACAGGTAAATATACACGTGCCTGTATTCCACGTGTTTTCGTGTATAATACGTACATGATAGAGTGCACGTGCCCGTGCACTCTATCATGTATGTATTATACACGAAAACGAGGCTAAGATATGATAATATACCTGGTCTACCTATTTTTGGACTTGTCGATTGACCTCTTATTATCGTCTGCGCGTATACATGTATTTCCAGTTGTATATCAGCAGAGCTCCAGATAAGCTGCGTATTTGCTTAAATACCCAATTAAAATTACAAAAAACCCAATTGAAATCAGACGTAGCGAGTATCAAAAAGCAATACATATTTTACGGTACCTTTATCATGCAGCAGAAAACAATAAACCGACCAAAATATAGCATATTTTTGTTATTTTCCATGAAAACATATCTTGGTATTTCATTAGAATTGTCTCCAAGGAGACAATTCTAATGAAATGCTAAAACCTGTTTTTAAATTTCGAAGCAAACTATTCAATAATTGCTGTCTGTTAATATGTAAACAGTAGTGTGATTTTATTTGACCCAATTAAAATTTTGAAATACACAATTGCTTCAGAAATGATGGAGTAACTATACTCAATTACCAATTCCTTATCTGGAGCCCTGTGCCCATTTATGATATATCTTACTAATTATCCCATATACCACGTCCCACGTTGTTACAGCGTGCATTTATCACATGTCTGTCCAATCCGTACACATGTCCGGTATCGGATGTATTATATGCGCCATATTGTAGTTATGTTAATCATGTCGATGTTTGTTCTATTGACGTATTTTCCACATACAATTACTAATATTAATAACTCCTGTTTATTAAGAGTGATACATTAATTCATAAACATTTGAAAGATCGCCTCGCCTATGGCATATAAAACATCCGTTCTACACACGAACTAAATAAGATATAATGGGACGGAACCATACACCTGTCGACGATATGAACAGTTTAACCCAAGTCGGCGAATAAACGCCGTTGTTGCGTTTTGTTTTCGTGACGCCCAGTGCAGGACCGCCAAATACAGCGGAACCTCTCTAAACCGGACACCCTGGGAGGTCCCCAGTGTGTCCGGTTTAGAGAGGTTCCGCTGTAAATGAGACCTATGAATATACCAATGTATGCGGCTGTGCTTTGCGAACTTGAACTTGAACAGACATTATTAGAATAAATATACTGCAATGAAACGCATACAATTAAGGATACACAGGCTGCATGCGTGTTCGGCTTACTGAGGTTCTACTGTAACCGGTGACAGGAACGCCGACGTACACCCAAACTGTGACAGGAATTACAAGAACGCACAAACGAAATTAAGCACCAAATTGAGATTATTAAGCTGGGACGTGGTCTACTGTAAGAGGTGTATAGCCGGCGCTCGTGTTGCTATGTTGTAGGACGGTTTTCCAGAGGACCAGCGACGGTAGCCCGTTGGCAGCCGTATATTTTACTTGTCAATTGTAATTGTACACAATTACTAATCGCACACCGCCTGTCTGTCAAACATGGCAAAAATCGTCTGCTGACCGTCAGCGCAGACGAGAGGATGTACCACTGGAGTTGCGCATGCGTAGAGCCGGGTTCGAGTATTGGGTATCGCCCTTTATACCTGTGTGTCGTGGAAGAGGGAAGTGACGTCACCAAAGACGTTGCTGGAGGCTGGCGTATGGAACGCCAAATCTACATAAACTCAAACAATTAATTCTAGCTCTAAATATTTAATGCTAGCTCTAACTATTTATGTTTATGTAGATTTGGCGTTTCTGGATCGATCCAGAAACGCCAAATTGGCGTTTCTGGATCGATCGATCCAGAAACGCCAAATATACATAAACATAAATAGTTAGAGCTAGCATTAAATATTTACACTAGCTTTAATTATTTAGAGCTAGCATTATTTAAGTTTATGTAGGGGACATCGATTTTTTGTTATTAATTTGTTCCCACGAAATAACAATTCGTTCCCTCAATTTAACAATTCATTCCCTCGAATTAACAATTCGTTCCCACGATACAACAATTCATTCCCACTAATTTACCATTCGTTCCGGCCACGAAATAGCAATTCGTTCCCTCAATTTAACAATTCGTTCCCTCGAATTAACAATTAACAATTCGTTCCCACTATATAACAATTCGTTCCCACGAATTTACCATTCGTTCCCACGAAATAGCAATTCGTTCCCTCAATTTAACAATTCGTTCCCTCGAATTAACAATTAACAATTCGTTCCCACGAATTGTTAATTTGTGGGAACGAATTGTTAATTCGTGGGAAAGAAGGCAAATAATTGTTAAATTTATGGTACGAATTGTTATTTCGTGGGAACGAATTGTTAAATTGATGGAACGAATTAATCAAAAAGAATTCTACGTCCCCTGTGGGGCTCCGTATATTTGCCACCCGCATGCTTTATCTTTTATACATTCAGACGCGGGACAGTCCACGTCATACAAGTGTTGTTTTCGCCAAGAAGTACATTCTACCATATTTATAACGTGCACTTGACGTCCAATCTAACATCTCGGCAATATTACTGAAGTGTGACTGGATAAATGCGGGTTATGGAATCTGTAGCCAGTCTAGGTCCAGTCACAGGTTGAAGTAACATACCAAGGCCTATACATACATTAAATATACATACAAGTATCAATAAGTGAAACAAAAGTAAGTTAAACATTTGTTCTCTCCCTGTTATTGTGTTCTCACAGGGAGTAAACATTTTTTATTCAACTGATTCTTCCCACTTATTGGATACATTTAGGTATCATTCAGAGCTCCAGATAAGGAATTAGTAATTGAGTATTTTTACTCCATCATTTCTGAAGCAATTGGGTATTTCAAAATTTTAATTGGGTAAAGTAAAATCACACTACTGTTTACACATCAACAGACAGCAATTATTGAATAGTTTTCTTCTAAATGAAACATGTCTTGGCATTTCATTAGAATTGTCTCCTTGGAGACAATTCTAATGAAATACCAAGATGTGTTTTCATGGAAAAATACGAAAATATGCTATATTTGTGGTCTGTTTATTGTTTCCCGTAGCATGATAAAGATACCACAATTTTTTCATTGCTTTTTGATACTCACTACTTCTGATTTAAATTGGGTTTTTGGCAATTTTAATTGGGTATTTACGCAAATACGCACCTTATCTGGAGCGCTGGGTATATTTAATGTATTTATAGACCTTGGTCCGTTACTTCAACCTGTGGCTCCAGTAGCTTATTTCACCAACATTGCAAAGATACTTATCTAGCAAAGTATACTTTGAGGGAGTAATCATTTATTTTTCCCGAGATGCATTATTTCATATAGAACTAACGACTGCATATATTTGATGATTAAAAGTATGCAGAATTATTAGACTGCATTTATTACATTATCACAGCCAAAATAGCTGTGATAATGTAATAAATTCAGTACAATAACAATTAATAGATTTACCCTTAAATTGAAAATTTCTCCCTCAAAGTGTATTCAGCAAGAAAAGTATACTGCAATTTTGGCAAAATATTGGCTACGAATCCGCTAGTACACCTCCGCCCTCGGACATGGGGATAAACTCCCCATGTCCGAGGGCGGAGGCGTACTAGCGGATCCGTTCTCTGTCCTAAACGCACGGTGTGTCTTTTACTGACTGCATGGCGAACAGTACATATCCTGATAACCTTACACCACTGCCTGCACTAATCTTGCCAATATATCGACGTTTCTCAACATTATTTTGGCAATATCATCTCGCAATCAACAGTTTGATTGGCTTTGAAAGTGTTTCAATGTGAATGATCACGTGGTTACAACAACAACAACAACAACGTCGCCCACTCCAAAGTAAGTATTATTTCATATTTTCCTTAATATGCAACGGACTTTGATGAAATATGGCGCAGCAAACGCGTCTTCATGAGCTGCATTTGGTGGTCCATGAAGTTCGGCACAGACTGATGTCGTTTTTGCGAAGAATCGATTTCCGTGTCGGAGACACGGAAATCGATTCTTCGCAAAAACGACAGAAGTTTGGTCGAAAATACAGAGACCACCAAATGCAGCTTAACAAGACGCGTTTGATACGCCATATTTCATCAAAATCCGTTACGTAATAAGGACACCATAAAATAATACGTACTTTGAATCGGTACTTGTGTTGTTGTTAGTACCACGTGATCATACACCTTGTGTTTATTACAAACTACTTACAAACTACTTAAATATTGTGTTTGAAAGTAAGCTACAGCTGCTACAGTTCAGGCTCAGCCAATCAAACAGCTTGCCTGCTACTTGATATCGCCAATAAATGTTCAGAAACGTTGACTGTTTTGCAAGATTAATGCACACGGTGCTGTATAGCATGACATTGCATGAATATTTAACCTATTAAAGACGGGATACACTTATAGTAGTATGAAACTTTTCAGGGGGGGAAATCCTATTTTCTTCATTTCATCTCGAAAGTATATGTTGTTACCACTCATTTGAACCGTCTCGACGAGACGTTCAAATGAGTGGTAACAACATATAAATGTACCTTTATGGAGAAATAAACAAAAGAATGAGATTTTTCCAATAAAAATTACTGTATCCTTAGACTTAAATGCGTTAAACACTTTCTAACCTGAACACCGCAGTTTAAGTTAGAATCACGAAATGTGAGACTTTCTAAACGTACACATTTCATTTTAATATAGTTAAACGCACTGCAATTTTTTTGTATAATCGGAATCAAATTTAGAATGTTCGTGCCTGGTGAAAGTTAACCATAATTGGAATGACAGTAGCAGTTTATAAATTGCTTTTTAATTGAGACTGTGGCCGGAGAAATTAGTGTTAGGCCAATAAAAATAAAATCTGTGGTACGGGCAACGGTCCGGAAGAAAAGTAGTGAGTGTAGGTTTTTGTTTACATACTTCTACACGGCACACATACCCATGTCACACAAAGAAGTCATTTTCTTTTCCCGAATGGAGGAATACAGCAGAAACTGAAACTTTCGCACACGAAGGATCCGAAATGAACATTGAATGAGAATTTTGTATTTTGTTTTTTTACATGGACAAAAAGTCTAGGGTCGGCGGCGGAATGCCCGCAATACAATACTTTTGTTTAGGCCTTATGCCATCTTGACCAGTGTGGACGACTCCGATCAACCTGTACATCTACACCGTCTGACCAGGTTCTATATCAAGGTGCATGATCACGTGGTTACAACAACAACAACGTCGTCCACTCCAAAGTAAGTATTATTTGATATTTTCCTTAATATGCAACAGATTTTGATGAAATATGGCGCAGCAAACGCGTCTTCATGAGCTGCATTTGGTGGTCCAGGGAGTTGGGAACAGACTTATGTCATTTTTGCGAAAAAAACGACAGAAATTTGGGCGAAAATACAGAGACCACCAAATGCATCTTATCAAGGCGCGTTCGATGCGCCATATTTTATCAAAATCCGTTACGTAATAAGGACATTATAAAAGAATACGTACTTTGAATCGGATGGATTCTGGAAATTGCAGTACTTGTTGTTGTTAGTACCACGTGATCACACACCTTATATATAGTGTCGATGAAGCAATACGCATGCTTCTATGAGACACCAAAGATCCATATTACATGATACCCAGTGATTTACCGTTACTCTGGACGAATTTATTTCCTTCAAGGAAATATTTCCCCCTAGACGTTCGCGAGACATTTCATACGCTAACGTCAAAATTGTCAATTTTGACAACATTATAAGCTGGTCTAACAGCAAATTTCACATTTTTCGAAGAGCATGTAATATACAATTTATTCCACTACCATTTTCCTTGACATCTGTAAATCCGACAAAGAAACTCGTGCTCCGCACTCGTTTCTTTATCGGATTTCCAGATGTCTCAAGATGTTTCAAGATGGTAGTTGAACAAACTATATTTATTATGCAGCCAGGAAACTCGAGCAGATCATGAGCTATATAGGCTAAGTAAAAACGACATAACCCCCATTTTCACAGTCATGTTGAAACATTTGACAATTTAAATAGCACCATTCATACAATCGAACGACTACGAGCTCGGATGTTAAGCCACAGTTAGAACAAAGTTCGTCCGCATGTAGGAGGAGATAATCCACGAGCTTTAGCGAGTGGATTATCGATCGTACATGCGGACGACCGTGATCGAACTGTATTATCACATCCTCATATCAATACAATAATACAATACAACATATTGTACACTATACACTACATTTCCTGTGTGCTGCGTAAATGCAGAAACAACACTCGAAAATGTATGAAAGATGTGATACGTTTTATATTTTACCAGGGCTCCAGATAAGGAATTAGTAATTGAGTATTTTCACTCCATCATTTCTGAAACAATTGGGTATTTCAACATTTTAATTGGGTAAAGTAAAATCACACTATTGTTTACACATCAACAGACCGCAATTATTGTAGTTTGCTTCGAAATGAAAACATGTCTTGGCATTAATTAGAATTGTCGCCAAGGAGACAATTCTAATGATATACCAAGATGTGTTTTCATGGAAAATAAGAAAAATATGCTATGTTTGTGGTCCGTTTATTGTTTTCTGCAGCACGATAAAGGTACCACAAAACTGTTATTGCTTTTTGATACTCGCTACTTCTGATTTCAATTGGGTTTTTGGCAATTTTAATTGGGTATTTAAGCAAATACGCAGCTTATCTGGAGCCCTGTTTTACATTTTGTGATAAATGTGATAACATTGTATGACTTTCCAACTGACATTGAAAGTTAATTGTACATGTAGATCGTAATTGCAGTTGGAAAGAATGTCTTTTATGCATTTTTCTACTTGTTTTGTCGTCGGTATTTGACGGAGATTTCCATACATAATTGAAACTGTGCATTATTATATGTTTGTAACCGTTATCTATTGTCAGAGACGTATGTCAGCAGACTAATCGAAATGTGTGGTGTTTGGGCGAGCTCTTTCAAGCTTTTTCCTACCTCGAAAAGGCTATGCTGTATATTGTATGGAAATGGATGGGTGGGGTAGCGTGTTTCAAATGAGCCATTGGGTCCTAGGTCCGAGTCTTCCACCTGTGATCATAGTTGGATGAATTTGACCCAAACACGCTAGCCTGGTTTTCTCTACATGATTATCGGTACAGCATTATATATTATATATTAACGTTAAAGGTACATGCCCACACAGTAGACACAATATGTTCTTTATAGGAATTAAATACGTATATAATTGTGTCACTATTCCACCAGTTCTAAACATTACGAATGCCCGCTATACATATATACTCATTTAGTACTATTGTTTTACTGATAGTGACTCGCGGTGATATCAGGCTATTTTAATATGCACATGGGGCATGATATATTTTAAATTATACTAATTAAATGCTTCACTTGAACAAAATAATATTTTCGACATATTATAAAGTATGAACATTGCACATCAACAAATAAATACAGAGAATAAATGGTAATGTCCGTTAAGATTTTAAGACGGTTATCGCCCCTGATAGCAGTGTGGAAGTGTACGTCTGATATAAAATGAATAATACTGCCAATCAATACGTGGGGTAACGGTGAATTAATGTTAATTTGCCAGAAAATGTCACATATGATGTATCTGATATAAAGAATAGTTTGTGCCTACTGAGTGGGCATGTACATTTAAAGGCAGAATACCATTGCAATAGTAGGAGATTTTCACGAAATAAATCCATATTTTCTTCATTTCTTCTCGAAAATGTATGTTGTTACCACTCATTTGAACCGTCTCGATGGAGAAATAAAGAAAATAGATTTTTCAACAAATTCTTTTTTTCCTTAGACTGATTTATTTACATATTCGGATGGTCAACATTTCCCATGTGGACGCAATACTGATCTCCATCTCCTTTAAAACATTGTTAACAGAGTCCGTTTAACCGGGCTGGCATTCCAAATGAATGAGAAAGTATACTTAAACAATCATATGTCACCATTCTTTAAACATCGAGTTTGATCATTGTTTGTTTTGATCAGAAACCATCGATAAGTCCAATCGCTGGTTTATCGACAAGGAATAATCAAGATTACGAGTTCGTTGACGCCAGCTTACGATTGTTAGTGAAAGACCTTTGTTTTAAAATATTCTGTTTGTTTTTGTTGCGAAAGGTGTGCATTTGCCTATGCGACTTGTGTACACCCAGATCAGCAAGCGCGCAGTCTGATATATGGAACGCCAACTGTACATAAATTCAAATAATTAATGCTAGCTGGAAATCATTTGAAGAGCTCTAAATCATTGGATAATGTTTTGAGTTTATGTAGATTTTCCTGGAACGCCGAATCTACTCAAACTCAAACAAGTATTCAAGGTGTATGATCACGTGGTACTAACTGTTATGTTATGGGAACGGGATCAACGGAACAACAATCCTTAGATAATCTAGCTATATATTTATTCATGTAATCCGTAGCTATGAGTGTAATGAACTGACCATCCGTGGACAGCCCCAGCTGGTAACCCAGATACTCCCAGAGGGATACCTTGCTCTAGATGCTATTGGCTAATCTGATTAGCCAGTCATACTGTTACATCTCCCTTGTAAAGATGTTACATAACATGACCGACTAATGGCACCATCATCAACAGACAGTGGTCTAATCCAAGCACATTAACATTAATGTGTTTTGACTGGACCACATTAATCTGTTTTAATTACTCCCTCCTGGTTCTAGTGTTGTGGTGAATGTGAGATGTGTCTCATTAACACTTGTTAATGTGCTTTTAACCTTCACTGGAAGTTCACTAATGTCACTGAGTTTAACCTTCTTGTGTAATTAGTCTGTATACAATAATCCACATTATCTTACTTTGTGCAGATGTCCATCATTCTTGGTGTAACTTCGCGACCATACCTGGTGATGTACACATTAGCATCCTGTTTCTCGTGTGATGGCTGAGGATTTGTAGGAATTCTCGGCATAATGGGGTCATTTGCTAATTCAGGCATCATGGGGTCATTGGCTAATTCCGGAAGAATGGTGTCATTTTCTGCAATTGAATTTGGCACTGGAATATCGGAATCTGAGGTATCAAGGTCAGGGCTCATGGGAGAATTGGTTGATAACAAAAAACGTCTATTGCGCCTGTATTCCATACCATCAGGGGTTCGAACCCTGTATGACCGATCTGCTGGGTTGCCTATCACTACTGCTTGTTTCCATGTTTTGTTTGGTTGTTGTATCATGGCGGAATCCCCAACAGTCAGAGGCTTTAGTGGTTTTGCATGCATGTCGTAGTACCCCTTTTCCCTTTGTTTGCTGACACTGATTTTACCCTTGACTACAGAAGGTGGAACCGCCTGGGGGAGGAGGTTTTCTTGTGATGTTGGAAGTAGGGACCGTAGTTGTCTGCTCATAAGCAATTGGGATGGTGAATAGCCTATGTCCAGGGGTGTGGTTCTGTACTCGAGAAATGCAATCAGTGGATCTCTATGATCTGCTTTCGCTTTGGTCAGAATTCTTTTACAAATCTGCACATACTTCTCGGCCAAACCATTAGACTGGTGGAAGTGGGGGCTTGAGGTAATATGAAGAAAGTCCCATTCGCTGGCGAACTTCTTGAACTCGTTTGAACTGTAGTAAGGGCCATTATCTGAAACCAGTTTCTCACTGACCCCCCATCGTGCATAAATTGCCTTTATCCGACTGATTACAGTGGTACTTTTCAGGTCTGGCAATTGCTTGACCTCAAAATATCTGGAGTAATAATCCACTACAATGAGGTAATGTTGGTTTTCCCAGGTGAACAGATCAGTGGCTGTAATTTGCCATGGATATTCTGGGATTTCATGGGACATTAATGGCTCCTTTTGGTGGGAATTCCTGTGTTCAAGACAAGTTGAACAATTCAGCACCATGTTTGTAATTTCTACAGATATTCCAGGCCAGAACATAACATCACGTGCCCGTTTCAAACATTTTTCTGTACCCATGTGGCCTGTGTGAACTACTTCCAGCATTTTTGACCTCAGGGAATTGGGAATCACAATTTTGGGGCCTTTCATGATTATACCATCAACAACAGACAATTCATCCCTAAAATTCCAAAATGGTTGTACTTCTCGCTGACATTTATCCCTTGACCCAGGCCAACCTTGAAGAATAACCTTTTTGAGAACGATTAACTGGGGATCCAGATCAGTTTGAGACATTATTTCCTGCATCTTTCGGTCACTAACAGGCAGACTTGACATAACCATGTTAACTTGTAAGTCGATACCAGCTGATAATTCGAGGAATGTATCTTTCAGAAACCTGCGGGACAGGGTGTCGGCAACGGGTATTTCCTTACTGAACAGGTGCTGAAGTTCAAGGTCATATCTCTGTAATCGCAACATCATGCGCTGCAGTCGGGCAGGTGCGGCACAAAGGGGCTTACGGACGGAAAATGGACACCAGAGGCAAGTGATCTGTTTGCACATTGACCGTACGTCCATATACAAACTGATGGAATCGCTCACAACCAAACACAATTGCATACATCTCTTTCTCTATTTGCGCAAAATTGACCTCTGCTGCTGTCAATGACTTTGACGCATACGCAATGGGCTTGCCATCTTGCATAATAGCTGCACCAAGACCAAATTTGGATGCGTCAACTTGAAGGGTGAGCTTCTTTTTCGGATCATAGTAGGACAAAACCTGACCTGGCTGCGTGATAATGGCCTTAACCTTGGAGAATGCATCAGATTGGGGCTTATCCCAGGAAAACTCGACATCCTTTGACAACAGTTGTCGCATGGGACTTGTGACCTCTGCAAGGTTAGGGGCAAACTTGGACAAGTATGTGATCATACCCAGTACCGTCTCTAACTCTGCTTTGCTAGTGGGTGGGGGCATGTCATTAATGGCAGTGACCTTCTCTGGATCAGGTTGGAGACCTTCAGCTGTCAGCAGGTGTCCAAAGTATTTCACTTTTGTTACACCTACCTCCAGCTTTTCATCATTGAAGCGAATTCCCTTTTCAAGTGACCTTTGCAAAACCGCTTTAAGATTTGTGTCATGTTCGTCCCTAGTTCTGCCGAATACAAGGATATCATCAACGATAGCCGCCACACCAGTCAGACCCTCAAAACTCTCATCGACCTTCCGAATGAATTCATCACCCGACGATTTAAGACCAAACGGTAACCGGAGGTATCTGAACCTACCAAATATGGTATTGAATGTGGTGAGAAACGAAGAATCCGCGGATAGCTTCACGGACCAATATCCAGACCTAGCATCGAGCTTTGTGAAATATTTTGCACCCGATAACTGAGGCAAGATGTCGTCAAGTGTGCGCATGGGATAGTGAGGCCGCAAAATATTTTTATTGAGGTCTTTTGAATCCAGGCAAATTCTGAGTTTTCCATGACGCTTCTCAGCGATGACCATGGAGTTAACCCAGCTTGTAGGCTCATTAACTTTCGTAATCACCCCTAACTTCTCCATTCGGGACAACTCGTCTTTCACCCTATCATGCAATGCTACAGGTATTTTGCGAGGTGGGTGCACGACAGGTGTGGCCTCAGGGTCTATTCGAATATTGCATTCACCAGGGAAGAGACCTATTCCGTGAAACACTTCTGCATGTGTTTTCAGGATTGTAGGTTTCGTGAGATAAGTCTGATCATGATCTGCTTCAATCGCATATGTAAGATTGATGAGTCCAAAATCTATACACGACTGGAGCCCTAACAAAGGTGGGGATTTTGTATCAACAACATAGAACAGAGTGTCCCCCGCTACCCCCGAACGAATGGGATGTGTACAATGAAGGGTTAAGCAGCCTTTTACAGTCAGATGGTTCCCATTGTAAGCGGACAGTGTAGACCCTGGAGGTTGTAGTACTGACCTGATACCAAGGTTCTGAAATTCAGATAGAGGCAAAATGTTTACCTGTGCTCCTGTATCAAGTTTGAATTTAATGGGCTGTTTGGTAGGACCAACCTGAATTCCTGCAAATACTTGGCCATTCACGACGTCCGATTCAAGACTATCCACGAAAATATTTGAATTTTCCACTGCACCAATTTCATTCACTTTTTTCGACCTACACACACATTTAAAGTGGTTCCACTTTCTGCAGGCGTGACACTGTTGCCCCATCGCGGGACATGTCTCTCTGTTTGTATGTGACTGTCCACAGTTGCCACATTTCCTGTTGTCGTCGGTCTGCAGTCTGTGATCTGGTCTGGCGCTGAATTTTCTGTTTGCCTGGTATCGCATGTTGGAATGGTTTGGTCCGGCGTAACTCCTCATCTGGCTGCTTCCAATCGCGTTGATGCTGCGCCTGGCTCATTGTTTTCAATTGTTCCTGAGCATATTCAAAGCTCTTGCAAATCTGGACGGCTTTGTCCATTGATAATGATTCGCCCTCCGTTATCAATTTCTCCCTTACTCGTTGCGAGTTCACTCCAAACACGATTCTGTCACGTATCATCTCTGGCTCATTTGTGTAGTTACAATCCCTGGCTAGAATGTGTAATTGTGTGATGAACGCCTCCATGCTGTTTTCTCCCTGCACTTCGTTATTAAATTTGTAGCGTGCAAATATTGGATTTGACTTCGGTTGTACGTGCCTCTTGATTGCGTCGCATATCGCCTCCAAGTTGGATTTCTGTTCCTCGGTTAATGGCAGGGTGCTGAATATATCTCTGCCCTTTTCGCCAACCCATAACAGTAAGTATGTCACTTTCACGTCTTCGATTTTCTCCTTCAGTGGTCCTCTGAAGATCAAGCTGGTGTGATCCTGGAACTTTCTCCAGGCCTCAGGAAGATTGCTTGCATTCCAGTCCATGCACGGCGTAGGAACACCATTAAGATCCATTGTGAATGTTTGAAATTCTGTCTGTCGCAAGATGTAGAATATGGTATTCCAATCTACAGAATGTTCAAAATCCGATTTTATTTAATCCGCTATTCTGACACCATGTTATGTTATGGGAACGGGATCAACGGAACAACAATCCTTAGATAATCTAGCTATATATTTATTCATGTAATCCGTAGCTATGAGTGTAATGAACTGACCATCCGTGGACAGCCCCAGCTGGTAACCCAGATACTCCCAGAGGGATACCTTGCTCTAGATGCTATTGGCTAATCTGATTAGCCAGTCATACTGTTACACTAACAACAACAACAACAACAACAACATCAACAAGTACCGATTCAAAGTAAGTATTCTTTTATGGTGTCCTTATTACGTAACGGATTTTGGTGTAATATGGCGCATCGAACGCGTCTTGTTAAGCTGCATTTGGTGGTCTCTTTATTTTCGCCCAAACTTATGTCGTTTTCTCCGACACGGAAATCGATTCTTCGCAAAAACGACACATGTCTGTGCCAAACTCCCTAGACCACCAAAATGCAGCTGATGAAGACGCGTTTGCTACGCCATATTTCATCAAAATCCGTTGCATATTAAGGAAAATATCAAATAATACTTACTTTGGAGTGGGTGACGTTGTTGTTGTTGTAACCACGTGTTTATGCACCTTGGTATTGCTAACACTAAATCATTAGACCTAGCATTAAATATTTAGAACTAGCATTATATATTTAGAGCTAGCATTAATTATTTAAGTTTCTGGAATTCGTTCCTGGAACGCCAAATCTACATAAACTGAAATATGTATTGCTAGCTCTAAACAAATACAGCTAGCATTAAATATTTATAGCTACGTTTATTAAACATTTAGAGCTAGCATTAATTATTCAGAGCTAGCTATAAATGATTTAGCGAGCTCTTTAAATGATTTGGAACTAACTCTAAATATATAATGCTAGCTCTAATTATTTAAAGCTAGCATTAATTATTTAGGATTATGTAGATTTGACGTTCGATATAATTAGCATCACTACACGGGAAAGAAATGAACTGTCCCTAACGAATCCTGATAAATACAATTCACTAAAAGCCGATTGATTAACGCAATCTGTGATCGTAGCTAGTTATTTCCTTTTGCCAATCTATTTATAGAGATCCGGTCCTATGCTGTATTTCAGCGTTTATATCTTACTGAAAATCACAAAAATATAGTTTTGCGAACAGAGTAGACCCAGATCAGACTGCACATATGTGCAGTCTGATCTGGGTCTACACTGTTTGCAATAAAATTAATAGGTGTGAAAATATGAATCGGGCAAATAATGCAGCCCCGTATCAGAGTGTACAGCTTCAGGGCTCCAGATAAGTAATTAGTAATTGATAAGTATTGAGTATTGTCACTCTATCATTTGTGAAGCAATTGGGTATTTCAAAATTTTAATTGGGTAAAATAAAATCACACTACTGTTTACATATCAACATACAGCAATTATTAAATGGTTTGCTTCGAAATGAAAACATATCTTGGCATTTCATTAGAACTTTCTCTTTGGAGACAATTCTAACGAAATACCAAGATGTGTTTTCATGGAAAATAAGAAAAATATGCTATATTTGTGGTCCGTTTATTGTTTTCTGCAGTAAAGTAAATACGCAGCTTATCTGGAGCTCTGCAGCTTTATAGGATGACCTGGATTAATTAACACTAGTCGAAATCACTATATTGACCCCTTTTCACAACAAATCGTCTGACATTCGCCCTTTCTACAATCAATAAACCCCTGAAAGTATACAATTTGGACCGGATTTCTATAAATAAATTAAAATGGTAATAACTAGCTACGATCCCCCATTATGCAATAACGGGGACCCACCAGGGATCGCCCATTATGCAATAACGGGGACCCACCAGGTATTATTGTGACTTATGTGTACCGCCACTGCAGTATTTGTACACACTTTACTGCTGTCGTCTATCTTGGTGTCACCCAGCGATGATAAACTAAACACGATCTTCTAATGTTTAATGTCTCGTGCCAGATTTGACATATGTCAGACCAGTATGGCAAATATAGTACAGCGGAACCTCTCTAAACCGGACACCCTGGGGACCTCCCAGGGTGTCCGATTTAGAGAGGTTCCACTGTAATTAAGCACTCCATGAACAGTTTTTTGTTGTCTTTTTCACTCATGAAAAGACGCGACAATGAAAGAAACCCATCTAAATTAAACGCAATGGGGTCCGATGTCAGGGGGTTCCACCGTATATGTATATCTTCATTCAAAACTGTTTTGATGCTTATAAATGATTGTAAAAGGAAGATAAAACATGCACCCGACCCGGGACTCGAACCCGACACCTCCCGCTTACAGGCGGTCGCTCTATACCGACTGAGCCAACCGGGCACAGATACACATCTTCTCTCCGGAGTTGCTAGATCCGTACCGTGACATTATACTATTGTATTTCAAACAGCTTCATACAAACTGATCATGGTCTACGCTGTTCACAAATACACGTACAGCCATGTTCATTTCATTGGCGAAGTTAATATTTTAAATTGTGGCAGTTGAATTGGCTTGTCTTAAAAATTCTGTCAAACAGTATGCACCGGTGTTATTGTGACATGTAAACAATACTGGGACGTGTCACTGGGATTCGCCATTGTTTACATAGGGTTAAATTTCATACTTCTCATTGTGTCCTCCCGTGTTTATATACGAGTGCTGGAATATGTTTTAATCTCATGAATGTAAATCCCGTAATAATATGATTCTGAATTCAATATCTAAACAAACACGGTGTGAATCTTTAGTATGAGTAGATACAATGGAACCTCTCTAAACCGGACACTCTGGGTGTGTCCCAGGGTGTCCGGTTTAGAGAGGCTCCACTGTAATTCTGGTATATGAGTGAGTGCTGCAATACATTATTTGTATGCATTGCGATCACGAACAGGCATTACCACCAATATAAGTACAGTACAGCAGGGCTCCAGATAAGGAACTAGTAATTGAGTATTGTCATTCCATCATTTCTGAAGCAATTGGGTATTTCAAAATTGTTATTGTGTAAAATAGAAATACATTACTTTTTACACATCAACAGACCGCACTTATTGAATAGTTTGCTTCTAAATTAAAATACATCTCGGTATTTCATTAGAATTGTCTCCTTGGAGACAATTCTAATGAAATACCAAGATGTGTTTTCATGGACAAATAAGAAAATATGCTATATTTGTGGTCTGTTTATTGTTTTCTGCAGCATGATAAAAATACCACACATTTTTCAATGCTTTTTGATACTCACTACTTCTGATTTCGATTGGGTTTTTGGCAATTTTAATTGGGTATTTACGCAAATACGCAGCTTATCTGGAGCTCTGGACTACAGTTAAAGCTACCGAAATTGAACAAACGGATGCGGTCTTGCTGTCGGGTTTAGAGAGGTAAAACTTCTATATGTACAGTGCAACCTCTCTAAAGCGGACACCCTGGGAGGTCCCCAGGGTGTCCGGTTTATAGAGGTTTCACTGTAGATCAGGCATTTGATAATTCTGAGTCATAGCTGTGTGCTGTGCGATCATGAACAGGCAGTATCACCTGAGATAAATTACCAAGAAACCCAAGAAAAATAAGATCACGTGTATGTTTCTTGGTGTCCAGTGTAAAGAGGTTCCAATGTATATGTATATCTTTTGGATAGTGTGAACTAACACAGAAACACAAAGGGATGAGAAAGCGACACAGACATAAATGCTTTTCAAGCCAAAGTTGGTTTAAACAGTATGTATTTCAAGAGAGATATGTGATATAAATACATGTAATACATACAGTTTGAAACAGGATTAGAAAACAAGCTTTTACGCTAAAAGTGAATTCTTCTCCTGGACACTTTCAAGGAAACTGGCTAAGCAACATATTGGTGAAATAAAGTAACATTGTTTAAATTGTGACTAACCAAATAATGCTTCTAGAAAATATCAGCGGTACACCATGACAAGAGCGGCTATATTGAGCTTTCCTGATGACTCGTTATACTTATTCTAAATGAGTCATGCGGGATACTGATTAGTTTAAAATATTATATTTGCAGGTCAGAGGATCCGCCGAATTAGAGCGTATGAGCCGTTTGTTTCATGGTGCACGACATTATAAATGTGAATTGGGGATCATGGCAAACCGTACACTGTTGCTACTGTTGACGAATTTTAGTTCTATTTCTGTAAGTACAGTACTGTTGTATGCAAACAAAAAACACTGTTCAAAGATGTAAACAAACTAGTGCGGAAACTTGCGTGGATGAGACTGACCATGGTCCAAAAACTACATTTTTCTTTGAGATAAATACTTCCTTTACATAAATACTTCCTTTACATAAATACTTCCATCGCGACCTTGTCATGTTTATTTGTGAATGTATTCACGTCAGCCTCGCCCACGGACTGCCCCCATCCGTCGTATACATGAAGCACCGCTAGGAGGCAGATTTAGAACTTGGCACTAGACTATTCAGTAGCCTATTTCACCAACATTGCAAAGTTTACTTATCTAGCAAAGTATACTTTGAGGGAGTAATCATTTATTTTTTCTGAAAAGCATAATTTCATATAGAACTAACGACTGCATATATTTGATGATTAAAAGTATGCAGAATTATTATACTGAATTTATTACATTATCACAGCCATAATGGCTGTGATAATGTAATAAATTCAGTATAATAAAAATTAATAAATTTATCCTAAAATTGAAAATTTCTCCCTCAAAGTATAGTTTGCTAGAAAAGTATACTTTGCAATGTTGGTGAAATAGGCTACAGGTGACATAACTCTAAAGTATGATATATTTTAAAATAGTTCAGTGATTAGAATCTTCCTGATGCGAGCAAGTATTTATGGACCTGTGCAAAAATGTGTTTGTTCTCTTCGAAAGTTAAGCGTTCGTTGCCGTATAAGAGGCTATCGACAATCGGAGGACACGGACGGTTGGCAAGGTATAGTTGTCTTATGTGCCACAGTTATATCAGTTCACGGTTCGTCCGCATGTACGAGTAGATAATCCGCGCTCTTTAACAATGTTTTGTCACTCCACTATAGTGGTAAACAAGTTTAACACAAAAATACAGGGTTAAATATGCCACTCGGCCACGGCCAAAAAGCTTTAGTATCGAACTCAGAACCTCGGGTCAGACCCGAACAATCTTTATTATGCCCCCGCCATCGAATGGTGACGGGGGCATACAATGTTACCGGCGTCCGTACATCCGTACATACGTACGTCCGTCCCGAAACCTTAACGCTCGGGTAAATGGCTTATCATTTTTGTTTCCTTGCTCGGATCTGCTTCATATTTCACACACGCATTGCTCCAATGGTCCTCTACCGCCATGTGACAAATCCACATTCGTCCCGCCCCCGCGAAGCCCAGGGACAAGCTCACATAATTGGTGCGTTTGAGACCTTAACGCTCGGGTAAATGGCTTATAATCAAATATGCCTCGTTTTCCTTGGCTGCCAGCGGGGGCATTCGTGTGCCGACAGGCCACATTTCTAGTTTAAGTATATGCAGCCACCTGTACCGAGCATATCTCACATATGTATCGCGATATTAATATTTGGGGTTACTAAATCTGGGGGTGTGGTGGGGGGCGGGGTGGGGGGGGGGTGGGGGTACAAAACCGGCTGTACACCCGTATGTGACCATGTAGCTTTTGCTTGGTAGTTCATATTTATCCAGCCACGAGTAGCCGGCGAACATTTCGGATCAAGGTTCCGTTTTGAATGTTCCGTATACATAATTGTATACCCTATTGACTGTATATATGGCTGTGACTGGAGAAATTGATCTGATCAGGATCTGCACTGTTCACCATTCCATCAATGAAACACCCGTCATGCTTCTAACAAGCAACATTGATCGTTATCAAACTACAGCAGTGTGCTATTTGAACAGGAGCTACACTGGTAAAAAATCTGAATAATCCCCATTTCTCCAGTCACAACCACATTATGCGTATGAGTGACTCGTTGCGATTTTGTACCTTCGGACATCTGCGTAATTTCATGAAGTACGTTTACAAAAGTTACAATATTTCCCGTATATGGCGTCAAAAGTTGACACAATTTTCAGAGTACATGCGGAATATAATTCCGCATGTACTCTGGAAATTTTGCCAAATTTTGACGCCATTTACGTAAAATATTGTAACTTTTGTAAACGTATTTAATTAAATTATGCAGATATCCGAAGGTACAACATCACATGGTGTGTCTCGTATATTCCTGACATTCCGAGATTGGGTAATAGTTTGCCGATAATTCAGTAACGGTTGTAACCAATTGTTCGGCGTAGGTTTTGACACTTTGTGACATTTGAATTACAAAAAAAAATGTTCCCCGTGTCCTCGATATACTACGTCTTATTGCATGTCAAGGCTGTACTCCAGTAAAACAATTCTCTACCAGCATTTTTGGGTGGCATGTGGGAGCATGCGAAGGGTAATTTGTGGCTGTGACTGGATAAATGGGGCTTATGGGATTTGTGACCTGACAAAATGATACACCCCTGTAGCCTGACAACGATCTATATTCCTTGTTAGAAGCAGGACGGGTGTATCTTTGATTGAATGGGCGAACAGTGCAGATCCTGATCAGACTGTGGGGATGCACAGGCTGATCTGGATCTACACTGGTCGCAAAACCCATAAGCCCCATTTCTCCAGTCACAGCCACATTTTACGATGTGATTCATTCTTAGAGGAATCTCGATATCCCTGGTATGAATCTCAGGTAAATGTTTGGCCACCTTGTTACTTGAATCCGGTTATACCCAATATAAAAGTACTAAGATTAGTACTAATCATATTACTTTCAGGGAGTGGGGGCTAATGACTGTTAAATCTTATGTAATCACTCCAACACGAGCACCAAATACATCCATTATCGCCGATATTGATTTCGAAACAAATTCAATTTTGTACGTAAATGACAAAGATAATTCCGGAAAATATGACTAATTTTCAAAAGAATTCAGGATCCCGTCAACCAATATCAGAGCTCCAGATAAGTTTTGTGTCTAAAGAGTATTATAGCATCAGATTTCAAATTCAATGCGTATATTACTTTTACAAATGTATTATAGATGTTCTTCCCTATAAATAGGGAACAAATGATAAACAAATAAAACAAATAACACAATTTACTTATTTGAACTGCAAAAAGTAAATACCGTTTCAATGCGTATTCTACTAAAATAAGTGTGTAAAATACGCCAATACGCACCTTATCTGGAGCTCTGTGAATCAATTGAAAGTTGTTATTGTAATTTTAGTGTCGGTTGTACGGCTCTCCCCCAATACAGGTTCAGTCCCGTCTGTATATGGCCTTGTTGCTCTATATATGTGGCTGTGACAGGAGAATTAGGGTTTATGGGGTTTGCGACCAGTGTAGATCCAGATCAGACTGTGCATCCGCACAGTCTGATCAGGATATGCACTGTTCGCCATTCCATCAATGAAACACCCACCATGCTTGTAGCAAGCAATACAGATCAGTATTAGGCTACAGGAGTGTGCTATTTGATCAGGAGCTGTACTGATCACAAATCCCATAAGCCCCATTTCTCCAATCACATCCATATATGACCTTGCCACTGAACGGGTGTAAAACCCCAATCAATCCCATGCAGATACAGTCCTGTCCGTCTCTATATGGCCTTCCTGTTGAACGGGTGTAGAATCTCACATATCCAACAATAAATCAATACAGTAATCAATCAATTCAATCAATCCACACATGTACATTCACTTCTGTGTATTATATTCATGTTGAACGGGCGTAAAACCCAATCATTCAATCAATCAATCAATTCACATACATGTACATTCCCGTTTGTTTATGACCTTGCTGTTGAGCAGGCGTAAAACCGCAATCAATCAATCGATGAGTCCACATACAGGTTCCCATCTGTATATGATTGCTGTTGAACGGGCGTAAAACCCAATCAATCAAGTCCATATTAGCAATCACACGACGATTCGACAATGGTGGGTGATTCCAGACCCGGGGCCAAACAATTACAGGGTACCAGTTCTCGTGAACTTTGCCAATTTATCAGGACTTGATCTCGTTCTTCTGATTATCATCAAACTTGGGGGACAGCGGTGGTTATGTAGGTGTCATAATTTCCCGTGTGGTGCCGACCCACCCGCGGCGAACTCACTAATACGTGCTGGTCATATTTCACTCCGGTATTGACAAGGGGGCCGTTTCACTAAACTTCGTACGACTAAAATGTTCGTAAGTGCAAAATTATGATGGTCTGTAAATTTCATATTAACAATTTTGTCTTGTAAACAATTGATGGATTTACATTTATTGAGCATAGGCTGCATATGCAGCCTATGCTCAATAAATGTAAATCCATCAATTGAAATTTACAGAGGATCTTAAATTTGAACTTACGAACATTTTAGTTGTAAGAAGTTTAGTGAAACGGGCCCCTGTAGCCTATTTCACCAACATTGCAAAGTATACTTATCTAGCAAAGTATACTTTGAGGGAGACATTTTCAATTTAAGGATAGATTTATTAATTTTTATTATACTGAATTTATTACATTATCACAGCCATTTTGGCTGTGATAATGTAATATATGCAGTATAATAATTCTGCATACTTTTAATCATCAAATATATTCAGTCGTTAGTTCTATATGAAATAATGCATTTTGGGAAAATAAAATGATTACTCCCTCAAAGTATACTTTGCTAGATAAGTATACTTTGCAATTTCGATGAAATCGGCTACAGAATCTGTCCGATTCGGCTCGGAAACGGTAGGAATTCCTCGGTTTCCTACGCGTTTCCTAGCATGGCATTGAGAAGCCAGATTGAGGTACATAATACACGAGGGACAAAAGTAACATCGGCAAGGCAAGCTTATGGAGCGCTGTATTTCATACGTATTTATACAATTTCATTGTTGAAAATAATATCCTAACGTAATTTCAGTCTGGATTCATCTTCACTGTAAATCATGCATTTCAGCATTCTGGGCCATAGTTGTGTGCTTTGCGATCACAAACATACGTTATCACCTGAGATAAATGACCAAGAAACTAATCAAAAATAAGATCACAGGTGTTTTCTTGGTGTCCGGTTTAGAGAGATTCCACTGTATTACAACATAGAACAGTAAAATACAGAAAGATACACTCGTGACTTTCCATCTGACATCACTGGGAAATGTTGATATTATACGAATTTATCGCAATATAAAGGATGCCTTTCATAAAAAAGTAGGAATTGCGCAGTGTTTGTATATAGTTTCATGACATAAAGCATTACCGGGGTTTGCTAATGTATTTCTGCAGCTATTTGCAGTCCCACCCTGTTAAGTAGGAAATACGATCGGTGTAATCATGTTCACATTATATCGGAGATTGTTTTGTACGAGTGGTTTTGAGGATCCAAATGTTATCGCTAAAACCAGTTGTTTTCGCCGTATAACGAGCGGCTATGGTGTTCCAAATGTTATCGTCGCTAGTTATTTCCCTTTTAATTTATTTATAGAAATCCTGTCCAACTTGTATATTGTATGGCCTAATTGCTTATAAACAAGCGAGTATGGCATGATTTGTTGTGTAAAGGAGCCATTATAGTGTTTTCGACGCATATTGATACATATCATCCTACATATATGCGCAATCTGATCTGGGGCTACATTATTTGCCAGATATATTTTCACGCTTATTAATTGTAATTGCAATCAGTGTAGACCCCGATCAGACTGCACATTTGTGCGTCTGATCTGGGTCTACTCTGTTAGCAGTGTTTATTTTTGCAAGTTATTCAATAAGAAATAAACGCGATAATAAGGCAAAGGACCGGATATCTATAAATACATACGCAAAGGGAGATAACTAGCTAGATCGCTCATTGTTAGAGAGCTGACGGGACGCCAGACCCAAGGTGTATGATCACGTGGTACTAACAACAACAACAAGTACTGAAACTTCCAGAATCCATCTGATTCAAAGTACGTATTCTTTTATATTGTCCTTATTACATAACGGATTTTCATGAAATATGGCGCATCAAACGCGCCTTGTTAAGCTGAAGTTGGTGGTCTCTGTATTTGCGCCCAAACTTCTGTCGCTTTTGCGAAGAATCGATTTCCGTGTCTACCGACACGGAAATCGATTCTTCGCGAAAACGACATAAGTATGTGCCGAACCACCAACTGCAGATCATGAAGACGCGTTTGCTGCGCCATATTTTGTCAAAATCCGTTGCATATTATGGAAAATATCAAATAATACTTACTTTGGAGTGGACGACGTTTGTGTTGTTGTAATCACGTGATCATGCACCTTGAGACCGTACCGCAAGTGTACCAATAGATCAAGTTGGAGAGTATTATTATAAATATGTCACATGTCTAATTGCCCACTTGACTGCGTGTCTAGTGTGGCAGCCATATATTTCACCCATCTAGTGGTTGAAATTTATGGGAAATGGCTGCTGGATATACTGGAGTTTTATACATAAACATTGTTTTGAATTGCAGAAATATAGAGAATACCAGGCTAGTGTCTTTTGATATCAAATGTATCAGGCAAGGCTAGGAAATGCGTAGGAATTCCTTCGGTGGAATAGTGACATAATTATACACTTATTTAATTCCTATAAAGAACAGTTTGTGCCTACTGAGTGGGCATGTACCTTTAAATGATTAAACTAACGGGTCAACGAACTTGACGTTTATACTACAGCTGCCCAGATCGTACCACACACGTGACTACAATGCCAGTTTAATTTATATGCCGTCTATAAACACATTTGTTTTATTTACTGTCAGAAAATACCACTTGACATGTTCACCCATACATAGCAGAATAGAGTCTTCCATTCTAGTATTTGGTTTTCCATTATACAAAATTGGGGTATATGTTTTCAAATTCCGACAACTACGGGCAACCCTGGGGATCCTGAGGAAACACAGTGAAACCTGCCAGGGTGTCCAATTTAGAGATGTTCCACTGTAAATCAGACATGTCAGTGCTTCAAGACACATTTCTAGTGTTTTGCAATCATGAAAAGTGATTGTAATCAGAGATACGTAACATCGAAACAAATATAAGTTAAACATCCATGAGTCCCGGGGTTCCAATGTAGCTCGTCACTAAACTTCGTACGACTAAAATGTTCCTAAGTGCAAAATTATGATAGTCTGTAAATTTCACATTAACAATGTTTTCTTGTAAACAATTATTGGATTTACATATATTGAGCATAGGCTGCATATGCAGTCTATGCTCAATAAATGTGAATCCATCAATTGAATTTTCCAGAATATCCTAAATTTGCACTTACGGACATTTTAGTCTTACGAAGTTTAGTGAAACGGCCCCTTGGATCTATATACGATTAGCAAATTCTGCAATAAATGGACACTCGCAGTATAATAATACCATGTACATGTATACTCAAACGTCACGTAGTCAGAAAGCATGTTAAACGATCAGTACAACTTCAATATATGATGCTGCGCTTATATACAAATAAAATCTAACATTCGCCATGATATTAATATGACTTCAATACATGATGTTGTGTTTATGTAATACATAGAATCATAACATTCGTCATGATAGTAATATGATACACGCGTTTCGTTTAATAATTCCAGCATAAAAATATTTACACAATTCCCTAACATTTGATTGGTCCGTTGCAAGTCTCTGTCCAAAATTTATATCCCAGTAAACTCCATGGCGATCTACTTTCCGTAACCGTGAGGCGCAGTTAAAATAAAACGGAAAATAAACACATTTTCTTGATTAATTTATTTAAAATGCTGGAATTATAAGGAATGAATGGCCTTTTTTGTGGAATTTATCGGGGATAAAAGCTTGTAAAAATCGGGGGAATACTGGACGAGGCCTTAAAAAATTACAATTTTCGAGAAAAAATCTCTTTTTTTTTTTTATTTATTTTCGAAAATTGTAATTTTTTATCGCTTCGTCCAGTATTCCCGCGACTTTTCCAAGTTTATGCCCCGATAAATTCCACAAAAAGGCCATTCATTCCTATAATAAATACTATATTAAATAATCACTCGTATATTATTCGGTCTATATTTTGACATTATATTTCTACATTTCTGGACACATATGACCTGAACAACTCTAGTTACGAACGGTAACTCTTGCAATCTACTCCCCTACCGTATGCAGTTACGGGAGTAAATTACAAGAGTTACCGTTCGCAACAAGAAAAACTCTTTCAATCAATGTAGGTTTACATTAAAATCCTTTCAATTATAAATGTGCTTAATTGATACAATTGTAGCAGGAAATTAATTTACATTTATATAAACTGTAAATTATGAAATTCTGTAAAGTGAGTGAGAAAAAAAAACATAAATGTAAATCGGATGTATTAATATTATAAAATTTTAACTATAAAATGAAGAAAAAAAATATTTGTCAGAAGTGGGATTCGAACCCACGCCTGGAGAACCAGACTGCGACCTGAACGCAGCGCCTTAGACCGCTCGGCCATCCTGACTTGTAACATCTGAGTTACTGTTTATCGATTACACCGCTGAATTAATCGTGTCGTTTGCTGTGATTTTGTAGTTCTTATTCGAGAGCCAGAAAAGAATTTTACAACCAACATCCAAATTTGCCAAATATGTCGGTCGCAATACATATTTTGGAGGTTGAACTTTTTAAAAACATGGGTCTTACGCCATAAAGTAGTTCCAACAGCTTGATCGTCTTTTCAGTGTCATAACTGTTTTGTCTGCTTTTTTGTGCTAAATAAAATTTATGTTTTTGCAAATGTTTCCGCAGTCTAAGGGTGCGACAATAACCGCCATACATACTCGATTATTCGCGATTCGTAACTCCATGGTTCTGTGCACGAATACAATCTTCGGTTTCCATTCTCTTGTTGTCGTTGTCGTTGTTGTCAAATTTCCGCGCTTATTTTTCGCGAAACGCATTCCGCTCTAGATTAAGTATTAGTCTAAATGTTGTCATCCACAAACGCATACTGCGAATAATTTCAGGACGTTCAGTCCTTTGATTTATATATTTACGAAATCCGAATTGACGCCCGGCCCCCTAACCCAACACCTGGCACGACATTGGCGGTGTATCACGTGACATTTCCCGCAGGCCGCATGTCAAATTTCCCACACACCTGACGGAGATAAACACGTGTACATGCATCATACCTGGACACGCGGTCACTTCAAAGGCTGGATGGTCTGTACGCCGCAATCATTACACGACATTTGTGGTCAGTCTCGTCCCTGATCGGACCAGGCGCGGATCCAGGATTTCGGGTTAGGGGGGCGTAACTATTTTGCGATACTTGACTATATTATCGAACGAACAATATAGTCAAGTATTGTAAAATAGTCGACCTAGCAGAGCTCGGGATAGCGATAGTGGGTAGGGGGGCATTCCCCCCCCCCCCCCCCCTGTTGGTTTGGGTGCATTGTTACCAATATACAATTTACGTCACCTCCCACGAGTTAGTGCATATATAGGTACGGTAATTTCTTCCTTTGTGGCTAATTTGACAGTGTAAACAGGGTCCGAATGTTCGGAACGGTGAATGTGTAGATAATTGACGATGTATGTCGTGTGCATTGAGTGAGCATCAGTAGTTGCACAAAACTATGTACATTTCCCAAAACCAACGAAAATCCACCCAAATCTACCCAAACTCCACCAAAATACCCACATGACACCAACATTCAGACCATTAGTTGGGAAGGTAACTCTTGCAATCTTCTCCCGTAACGAGCCGTCTCATCAGGATCTGCACTTTTTGAAAGTAATTTTCATTATTTTTTAAAACAAAAATACCCCCTTTTCATAAATGGACTAGTCTGAAAATCATTTTGTGACGATTGGATTGGTTACAAAATTAACATATCGATGGTCTAGTAACATAAGGTCGTAAGTGCTATGCTTTAGCATAGCAGTTACGACCTTATGTTACTAGACCATCGATATCAAAATCCATCTCAGTTACTTAGGGGTGAAAGGGTCAATATTTAGTTGTCATCGCCAGCGAATGTCAATGCAAGGGAGTGTATCCAGCAGAATACGTAGCAGATATACCGTACGAGTTATCGAACTTGTTCATATAATGCGGAAGTTTTGTAACACATATTTAAATGCGTACTATGTTAAATATTTAATACATTTCGTGTTTAAATTGTTAATTCGAGGGAACGAATTGTTATTTCGTGGGAACGAATTAATACAAAAAAAGCCATGTCCCGTGGGTGGCTCCGAATAGATCTGTATCGTAGTTCGGACGCACACATTGTGCACACGAGTTAAGTGGCCTGAATCGGGGTTTGGTAAAATAAACAGTTTTTTTTCTGCAATCGATGTTACTTAATTTATTAAAATCAGTTATTGACCATGTCTCTACGGGCATATATTGCGACCCTCGGCACTATTTGTTTGTATCTCGCTTTGATTTGGATAGTGATATACAATGTATGCGCATTCTGGTCGCTAATACACACCCGTTATCCGGATAACGGGTGTGTAATAGGCGATACAAACAGATGTACTTTGGTTCTCAGATATCGCCGCGTCTGAATAATCCCTGCGCGTCGAGTATTGTATCGTCATGGAGAAATAAATGTGTACTATACATGTAAATTCGCCTCATGATCAATAACAAAAACACTACCATGCAAACATATGTTAAATCCAATATCATCAAGGTGTATGATCACGTGGTACTAACAACAACAACAATAAGTGCCTATTCAAAGTACGTATTCTTTTATAGTGTCCTTATTACGTAACTAGTGGTAAACTGTGATATATGTAAACTCCGTGGCTGAACGGGGGTGTTGCAACCCCGGACCACTCCCCCCCCCCCCTCTAGATCCGCCCCTGCACATGACCTTGATGCTGGACAGGTAACATATGTTGAGTGGATACAGAGTTGGGAGGGCTCTCGTCTTCTTGATTAGCTTCAGCATGTTTGGAGAATAGCCGAATACTCACGTTTCTGGTTGTCCGAACAATATCTATTGCATGACATCACATAACTTTCAGGGTGAAACGGCGCGTAGGAATACATCTAATTATGTAAATGTGATCACATGACATGTTACCTACGTGTAAATCATGGATTTACTTGCAGGTAATTGATCGATCAGCCAATCAGATTTCGACAATTTCATTAAGGTACATTAGAATACTTATTTGTATGGCCTAAATGTATTAATTATTTAATGTGCACAGCGCATGTCAAACATTTGTCAAGGGATTTGACGGAAAACACAAATTGTCGCGGTTCTCTCCCGTGGCCTCTTGTTAAACAAGTTTCCGATCGTAAAAATATCCGGCAAGGCTCAATAATTTCTTTATTTTTCATCAGAAGTATATGTTGTGACCACTCATTTGAACCGTTTCGCCGAGACGGTTCAAATGAGTGGTCACAACATATACTTTGGTTCAGAAATAAGGAAAATAGATAGAGAATAGTAGGTTAGTGCCGTGAATGGGAAAAATATCTGGCAAGGCTCAGGAAACGGGATGGGCGAGGCTATGCCGAGCACATCCCGTTTCCGTGCCGCGCCAGATATTTTTTCCCATTCACGGCACTAACCTACTATTCTAGTTATCCCGTCAACACCTACAATGGCTGTAAAATGCAAAACTAGTATTGACTGGATATCAAAAATGTTTCACGGCACCGTGTTTCACGGCACGTACGCACTGTCTTAAACACGAATTGTTAAACTGTGGGAACGAATTGTTATTTCGTGGGAACGAATTAATAAAAAAGAATTATACGTCCCCTGTGGGGCTCTATAATTAAGTAATTTCAGCATTTATGGTTGATTCGTTTATTAATATTGTCGAAAAATGTTATTTGTATAGTGTGACAGTCAATTGCTACGAGACATTTCAAATGGCTTGTCACAACATGTATATACTTTTGTGGAAAAAACATGCGACATGTGTTCCGATGATGTTTACCACACTATTTACAATGATTTCAACTAAATCGCCGGCTACCTGTGTCGTTCTATAGAGAATCAGATTAATCAAAGTACTGAAATATGCTATATCCACAAAAACTAATCGGTGTGTGGGGTAAGTTAACTTTGTAAAACTCACTGGTGTAACTTGCAGGGTCAGTACTGTCCATACCTGTCGCGAGGGTAGCAATTTACAAGGTGCATCATCATGTGGTTACAACAACAACAGGAGAAGAATTCACATAAGTGTAAAGCTTGTTTTCTAATCCTGTTCTCAATTGTATGTACATGTATATATATATCACTTGCCACAACTTGAAATAAATATTGTTTAAACTAACACCAATGGCTGAAAGCGCCCCCACTCCAAAGTAAGTATTATTATATATTTTCCTTAATAGGCAACGGCTTTTGATGAAATATGCCGCAGCAAACGCGTCTTCATGAGCTGCATATGGCGGTCCCGGGAGTTTGGCATATACTTATGTCGTTTTTGCGAAGAATCGATTTCCGTATCAGTAGACACGGAAATCGATTATTCGCAAAAACGACAGAAGTTTGGTCCAAAGTACAGAGACCACCAAACGCAGCTTAACAAGACGCGTTTGATGCGCCATACTTCATAAGAATCCGTTACAAAATAAGGACAAAATAAAAGCATACGTACTTTGAATTGGAGGGCTTTAGGAAGTTTCAGTACTTGTTATTGTTGTTGTAACCACGTCATACTCCTTGAATTTAAGGCCATCGCTTTAATGTAACGCATGGAAGAGTGGTTTTTGCAATCGGTTATCAGGCGTGTTTGATATGTTAGCGATATAAAACTGTCAAAGCTGTATCAATAAATTATTAATACAGAAGATACACATGCAGAAATTGGTTATTTTACCGTGTCAATGTTTTTATATGACATTTACATGTATATATTGTAAATTTGAAAGCTTCATTTCGTTATGTTTAATGTTGAACAACAACTAGAGAAAATATAGTTTTCATGTGAAAATGATTTCCCTGTTCTATTATTTTTGGTAATTTACTAGTTCTACATTAAATATTTTTTGTTTAAAGGTATAAAATATACAATTTACTAAGTTTGACATAACATCAACAGGTTTGGGTATGTACTTCGGTTACTCACATTTTTTGAATGGGTCAAATTGTAGCCGTATATAACATATCGGAGGCAAATTATTGTAGCTAGCTCCGTGCGTACTGTCCCGTGAGACCTATTCATACGCACGAACTATCTTGATTAGTATCTTCAAGAATTTAACAATATGCTATCTCAAGGGAGATAACATATAAAAAGCAATTCCAGATAATATCTCTGGCGCTTGTGAACTGTTTTTTTAAATAAACACGTGGTCAATCGGCTTGCTGTCCAGGGACGCTGATATACCGAAGGCTGGTCGAAAAGTAACGCCGCCAACATTTTCAAACATCTGTAAAGGATTTGACTTGATTGATAGGTGTTTAACAGCCTATCAACAACTAGCTGTTGATAGGCCGTTAACCATCAATGAATCAAATAAATCACGGTTGTAGTCGTGATATCACATTCAGCACCATGCCACGTATATGCAGGGATTCCGCTGGGGAAAATAAAAAAATCGCCACTTCAAAAATTAATATACAGGTAATTTGCATGAAAATGTCACAATTTACCACCGTTGAAATCCGAATTTAAATGACATAAAATGCAGGAGAGTGCATTTCAGGCCATCTAGGTTTAAACAATTTCAGGGGGTGCGTCAGGGGCGAGCCCCATGTAGTGGCGCGAATACGCTAGGGGGGTACCCCCCTAGCGTACTCGCGCCACTATCTGGGGCTCGCCCCTGACGCATCCCCCTGACGCACCCCCAATAGAAAATCCTGCGTACGGGCCTGCGACAATGATAAATGACAGTGAAACCCATCTAAATTAAAAACAATGGAGGCCACCTCTGTTTCCACAGTAAATCAGGGGCCCGTTTCACTAACGAACTAAGCAAGTACTTTTGTCATAAGTTATAACTGAAGTCCGGAGTACGTGCTTAGTCCGTTTCACAAAACATCTTAGCAAGAACGACAATCGAAATTTACTATGAAAAACTAAGACAGGTAGCTAGCAGTCTTAAGTTATAACTTAAATATTTAAGTCGGAACTTATGAAATAAACAAAGATGGATGCCTCCATGTGAGCCGATGTGGAGAAAACAATTCACTGACAGCAGGTAAATGTTCACTTCATACGTACTATTTTAGCAATTATCTGCCATATAAACCATATATTCTTACATATAGATAGCCACACTTGTGCTAGTTACCCGTGTATTGCTATTTGTGATGTAGTTCATGTCGTTACCAGTATTCGTTATGCCCAGTTATCGACAACATTTACAACCACTGTAGATCCAGATGAGCCGGCTCGTAACAAACCATCTGTATGCTGTACATGTATGTCTGTTTGTCGGTTGGTGTCAGTCAGTTGGTCGGTATCAGTTGGTCGGTGTCAGTTGGTCAGTGTCGGTCGGTGTCTGTCGGTCTGTCAGTCGGTCAGTCGGTGTCGGTCGATGTCGGTCGGTGTCGGTCAGTGTTGGTCGATCAATCGGTGTCGGTCGGTCAGTGTCGGTCAGTTGGTTTCGCACGGTCGGTGTCAGTTGGTCGGTGTTGGTCGGTCGGTGTCAATCTGTCGGTTGGTGTCGGTCGGTTGGTGTCGGTCGGTGTAGGTTTGTCAGTGTCGGTCGGTCAGTCGGTCGTTCGGTATGTCGGTGTCGGTCAGTTGGTTTCGCACGGTCGGTGTTAGTCGGTCGGTCGGTGTCGGTCGGTTGGTGTCAGTCGGTGTCAGTCGGTGTCAGTCGGTGTTGGTCAGTGTCAATCGGTGTCAGTCGGTCTTGTCGGTCGGTCGGTCCGGGTCAGTCCGGGTCGGTCCGGGTCGGTCGGTGTCGGTCGTTGTCGGTCGATTGGTGTCGGTCAGTCGGTGTAGGTGTGTCGGTTGGTCGGTGTAGGTGTGTCGGTCGGTCGGTCGGTCGGTCAGTGTCGGTCGGTCGGTCGGTCGGTCGGTCGGTCGGTCGGTCGGTCGGTCGGTCGGTCGGTCGGTCGGTCGGTCGGTCGGTCGGTTGGTCGGTCGGTCGGTCGGTCGGTCGGTTGGTGTCGATCAGTGTAGGTTTGTTGGTGTCAGTCGGTGTTCTCTAGTGTCGGTCGGTGTCGGTCGGTGTCGGTCGGTGTCGGTTGGTGTCTATCAGTGTCTATCAGTGTCAATCGGTGTCGGTCAGTGTCAATCGGTGTCGGTTGGTGTCGGTGTGAGTTGGTCGGTCGGTGTTTGTCGGTGTTTGTCGGACTAAGTTGTAACTTATGACGGACTTGTTATGACCGT